>WOFQ01000014.1:0-747881 GCA_012184525.1 Xenoacremonium recifei | reverse complement strand
GTTTTTTCCCCAACTAAGGGACGGAGCCCTTAGTTGGGCTGTGTGGTTGACCCACCCGAGACCAACGGGTAAATATTTTTTTTAATTTATTCAAAATATAAATATTATTATTAATTTATATTTAATAAAATAATTTATTTTATAAAGCTTACTATTTAATATATTTTTATTATAGCTTAATATATTCCTTGTATTATAATTATATAATAGTTATAAAATTAAAGTAAATAATTATTTTATTAATAATAACTCTTATTAGATTATTCAATATATTAAACTTTTTTTTCTTTTAAATAATATTGAAATCTCTTTTTATTTTTTTAATATAATTATAGATTTATATATAAAATTTAGATAAAAAAGGCTTTTTATATACTCTTATTAAATAAGTTAAAGCAGCTAAAATATAACTCTTAGATTAAATAGCTATAGTTCTAATTTTTTAAAGCTAATAAATATATAAAATAGCTTATTTTATATATGAAGGAAATTAAATTAAAAGATAGTTATTTTATTACTTTTTAAAGTACTAAATTTATAACTATTAAACAAGAAATAATAAACTCTTCATATATAGGCCTCTTATAAAGCTAGTATAATTATAAATATACATTTCTATAATTTAAAAATAGCTTCTTTTAATTAAGTAAATAAAAGTAATTAAAGTATGCTCTTTAGCTTTTATTAAAGCTATTAATAAGCCCCTTTTATTATTAGATAGAAAAGCCTTACTTTTTTTATAACAGTCTTATATATTTCCTTATTAGTAGCAGACTTATATTAAATTTAGCAGTAGCCTTAGTTATAATCAGGGCTATAATTTTAGTCACTTAAGTCCGGACTGGACTAAAACTAAAGACTAAAGACTAAAATTAAATCTTGAAATATTGAATAGAAAATCTAATTAAATGTATATAATATATAGCTATTTACTTTATATAATATATATCAAATTAAATATAGCTATATATATATATATATTTCTTTGGTCTTAGTCTTAGTCCAGTCCGGACTAAGACTAAAGACTAAGGAATAATTTCACAGCCCTGGTTATAATATCTTAATAAAATAATATAGAATTCTGCTGGATTAAGCAGGTTATTAACTTGCTAGATAAATATACTATAGTTATATACTTTATATATATTAGAACTTTCTGAAAATTTAGGTATTATAAGATTATATATAAATAAAGCTATACTAAAAGTTTAATAATAATATAGCTTAAATTAAGTAAGAAATATATAAGTGAGGTATTTTATGCGTAATATAGCAGTAATAATAATATAGGTTATGGCACTACCTCTCTAATAGGAGAGGTGGGGGTATTACTTAATTTAACCCACTGAGTATGTCTATATAATTAGAGCTTTTACGGAAGCCCGTAAAATAAGACCCCCTTTAAAGCCTGATATAGTAAAAAGCCTTATATTAGTAAAATTAGGATTTTTAGATCTATAGCTTTCTAAAAAAGAAATAAGATTATTAAAGGAAAGTTAGATAATAGAGCCTATAAAGGAGGTAATTTAATAAGGTTTATATTCTCAAATAACCTATATAAAATATAATCTTGATATAGGAAAGGGGATATTCTAGAGAAATCAGAATAATAAAAGGGGAGTTTTATTATAATATAATTAAAAATGTCACTAATAATATAACTAATAATATATTAGAAAATAACCTATAAGTTAATTTAGTTCCTAATAGTAAGATGTTTAATATTATACTAAGTAACATAATAATTATTTATATAACTAATATAAACTTATAGATATCTAAGGTTATATATAATTTAATTAATAAGCTAGCACTAATATTTAATATAGAAGATAAGCTAAATACCTATAACTTATGAGTAAGCTTTGAATAGCCCTAATAAGGATAATTAGCTAAAAGCTATATGAAATAAAATAAATAAATTAGAAAACTAAGAAATCTAGAATCTCATAAATATATCAAATTAAAAGGGATGGAAATAATAATATAAAATATAGAGCTAGGTAGGTTGTTAAGGGCTTTAATTAAATAATAAGGCTATAATTTTAGAGACCCTTTCTAGTACTTATAGGCAGGGCTGTGATTTTAGTTTTTTTGGTCCGGTCCTTAATCCAGACTTAGAATTATTAGTCTATTAAAGGGCAGACTAAAACTAAGAAATCTTAGTCCGGACTAAACTAAGACTAAGGACTAAGGACTAAAATTATATCTGAAAATATTAAATAAGAAATCTAATTAAATATATATATAATATATATATATATATATATATATATATTCTATATATTCTATATAGCTATAATATATAGCTATTTACTCTATATAATATATATTTAATTAAATATAGCTATATATATATATTTTTAGTCCTTTAATCCGGACTAAGATTTCTTAGTTTTATTTTACTAAAAGGCAGAATAAAACTAATTAGTTTAGTCTGGATTAAGACTAAGAATTCTTAGTCCTTTCCTCCTGTAGAATAGTACTAAAAATCCTTAGTCCAGACTAAACTAAGACTAAGGACTAAGGAATAATTTTACAGCCCTGCTTATAGGCCAGAAAACTATAAAATAGTATTTCTAAAAGCCCTATATAATAAGTAGCGTTTATAATAATATACTAAAGACTAAGGAATAATTTCACAGCCCTACTAGGAGTCAAGGTGGGAGGCCTCAAATGTAATATATACAGCTATTCAAAACACACAGCCATTCAAATCACTTCTACTGCTATCGAACCTAATATTCACTTGATATATATTATATATATATAGTAATATTTTTAGTATATATATCTTAAAGCCGATTCCTAAGTATATTTCAGTAATTTTGCAATAAGAGGCTGTAGCTGTATGTGTTATAACGGCTATGGGATTTAATTACACTCCCCCACCCCACCCCCACCCCCCACAGTACTGCAGTATCAGTATAGCCTATTAAGATATATAAGCTTATTTTTTTAAACCATGATATAGCCTTAAAATATAAAAATAATTTAAATATTTGTAAATTCTATTCAAGGCTCTGAAATACTGATTATTAGGGTTATTAGAAAATCTAGAGTACTTATTAACTATAAAAGTAATATCAAGCCTTATTTCTAGGGCTAAATATAATAAAGACCCTATTTATTATTAGAATAAAATTATTTCTTTAAGACTAGCTAATTTATTAGAAGCCTTTAGATTTATACTTAACTCTATATGGCTAGAAATAGGGTTTAAATAGCCCTTATTATATCCCTCTTTTATTTTATCTAAATATCAGTTCTAGTATATTTTTATATAGGCTTTTTATATATTATATTTGATATCTATTCCTAGAAACTCACTTATAGGTCCTAATTCTTGTATTTCAATACATTCTTTTATATTATTAATGCTATTATTTATTTTAATTATATTATGTTCTGATATAATCAGGTTCTCAATATAATATGATATTATAGTATTTAAGGTTTTATAAATAACTATAGCCTTATTATAGGGAAGTAGTAAAAAACCCTTTAGTTTAAATTTTAAAGCTAAATATTAGTATTATAATTGAGGTAACTATTTCAATCTATATAAGGCTTTATTTAATTTATATACCTTATCATTAGGTTTATTAAAGCCTCTTAGTCATTATATATAGATCTCTTTATTTATATATATATATATATATTATATTCTTAGTCTTGATCGGACTAAAGGACTAAGGAAAAAATATAACTATATTTAATTAAATATATATTATATAGAATAAATTGCTATATATTATAGAGATATATAGTATATATAATATATATTTTTTTAGTCTTTAGTCTTTAGTCTTTAGTCTTAGTCTGACTAATTAGTCTTATTCCGGGGGTAGACTAGACTAAAGTGACTAAAATCACAGCCCTGCCTCCTAGAGAGGCATCTATTAAATGTATATATATTGAATTATATATACTATTATATAAGAAGGATAAATTTAGGAATCTATTGAATATACTGATATTTATAATAATAATAAATAATATTAAAAAAATACTAAAGAATAATTTCACAGCCCTGGACACAACCTACAGACAACACATACCCCTATTCAGATACAATATATATAGCTCTATATAAAATGCAGCTATATATATATCACATAAATAGCTATATATATATATCACATAAAACTATATATAAAACACACAGTTGTTAGAAACACACAGCTATCGTAAATACCTCACCAAAAGAGGGGTAATCGGATGTGCCGGATGAAGGAAGTCGCTGGAAAGTCACCGAAAAGTCGCCGGCTTACAGGAAATCGGATAGATTAGAATACCGACCTATTCAGGCTAAATAAGATCGGACTGATAGGAAGCCGAGGAATTTGAATACATAAGGGCCCTGTGTATCCAACCTAGCTGATAGAAATCATCAACGTCAATACACCAATTTTCCTTTCACTGTATTCACTGCTCAGTACCCACTTTTTACAGGTTATGAGCCCGGGTTAGCTCATACTTATTAACATATTCACTTATTCACTTATTCACTTATTCAATCTATTCAACATATCTTCTGAAAAGACCTCCTTTCCGAAGCTCAAGGGATCCATCAACTATAATCTTTTCAGAAAGACATCTTGAATAGATTGAATAAGTGAATAAGTGAATAAGTGAATAAGTGAATAAGTGAATAAGTGAATAAGTGAATAAGTGAATAAGTGAATAAGTGAATAAGTGAATAAGTGAATAAGTGAATATGTTAATAAGTATGAGCTAACCCGGGCTTATAACCTGTAAAAAGTGGGTACTGAGCAGTGAATACAGTGGAAGTAATTGATGTGTTGAAGTTCTCAATACCCACTTTTTACAGTAGTGAGTGTAGCTGTGTATGTTATGATTAACACATTCCCCCCTTCCCTCCCGATGGGCATATATAGGCCGTGTGTTTTATATTTAATATATATTATTTTCTTACTAGAAGGCTTAATTTTATATATATTTATCCTAAGTCTATATTCTATAGAAAATACTAATTAGTATGCTTTTACTATTATTCCAGGTATATACTAAACTGAAAATAGTAACATCACTTGCCCGGGACTCTTCGCTATCTTCTCCTATTATTAGATTATATTAGCTATTTTAGCTGCACTTTCAAATCAACAAGCCTGTTACAAGTTACCAGGGCTGTGAAATTATTCCTTAGTCTTTAGTCTTAGTCTTAGTCCGACTAAGATTTCTTAGTTTTATTCTGCCCTTTAGTGGACTAAAGATTTTTAGTCTGGACTAAGGAAGTGACTAATTAGTCTTAGTCCGGAGGCAGACTGGATTAAAGTGACTAAAACCACAGCCCTGCAAATTACTGACCCCCCTCCCCTCCCGTCGGACATACATACGCTTTCATACATAGGGACGACGAGATTAAGTCTCCCTTAGTACTAATAGGCACGTATCTTGCCTGAAAGTATGACAGACTTTACGCTTCAGTAAGAAATTGAAAATGCTTCAAATAGATGCAGTCCTAAGTCAGTCAATAGGGTTGATGCTGTCTGGAGTGTGTCTAGGCTGTCAAATACACGTCTGCAAAAGCACGGAAATACAAGTGGTTATTGAAGGTCTATAAATAAATGTATAGCAATATTAATATTACTCGTTATAGTTCAAAGTTTTTTCTCTTTCTTTTGGACACGAAATCAGAAGTAGACTCAACTGATCTGTCATCTCGAAAATCTCTTCGATAGTACAATTCCTTTTATTTCGCCTTGCTTGATGCCTTGGTCATCAATACAACGATCTACAAGTCATCGAAAATGTTCAAATCCCATATTCGAGTCTCATCCGCGGCAAACATCATGTCCTCGGGTAGGTTGCCTATATTATGCGCATCGACCGCGTCAGTTTCGTGCTGCGCAGCGTGCCTATCCTGCAATGCACGACTGATGCATGCATCTTGATAAAGTGCTTGCACCGAAGGACTCAACCACTTGGGACTGCCCTCTCGAGTTGAATCGTCTGATATAATTGAGTCAACTATCTCCCAAGATCGAACGGTATATGGGGCCTGGGGCCTGGCAACGATATCTCTCAAGACATGCTCGATTGCATTGGTCTGTTGTAAAGGGGACGCGGTCATCCACCAGAATTTGCGCATACTTTTGTCGGTGCTGGACAAGAAGCAATATCCAAGGATATCTAGACAGAGCTTTGTCGCCGCGTCCTGAGTATATGCGATGCTGTTGCAAGTTGCCATCATACACATGATGTCAACCTTGGCCATCACGATGGCTGAACATCGCTGGATCAACAAGTCAAACGGCCAACTCGCGTCACAATGGCTCAGAAATGTATCATGGATATCAGTCTTTAATTTGCTGATGCAATGTAGTGCCACTCGATCGTCTTCTGGTGGATTTGCGGCATTGCAAAGATCATGCCGTCTCGGTAGGTGTTTCATAAGCTGAACACTCTTCGCCATCAACAACATGAATGATACATCCGTAAGCCCGGAACGAGTTGATGGCGGCTCTAGGGTTTCAGGGCTGAGGTCATTATCATTGACATTGAGTGGTAGTGGGACATGAGACCACTGCATAATGGAGACAGGATTATTTCGGATGTCTTCAGCCAGGGAATTCTCACATCGACAAAGTGTCCACCAACATCTCCGTAAGAGTTCAATGTCTAAATTGGTGGCATTTGCGGGATATCGATCTTGGTCAATGCCTATGGACTGACAGGCACGGACTGCCAAAGAGAAAAAGGCCGGTCTTGCTGTCGACGACGCACATCGTCGTGCTACAATGACATAGAGTGTCAACGCCTGTATCGTCAGTATTTCTGGTGCAGAAGAAGCGGACACTCTCGCGAAGTCGTCGTTGAGCAATTTTTGGATTCCCGCGAGTATCTCGTCTTTGCATCTAGCAAAGACATTTGACACTTCTTCACTGTGCATTGAAATCAACGAAGTGAAGCATACGCTGTTCATGAGGAAGCTGAAACCGTGCTCAGAAACGCAGCTCGGATTGTGGGCGAACTCCCATATTTTTCCTGATAGGCAGGGAATATAAACGAGTTTGGTAACAGGATCAATACGCGATTGGAAAATGAGCCACAGCTGGAAAATTTGATGTGGGGAGAGGCAGGAAGCAATAGTTTCTGTTGACGAGCCAACAGACGTCTCGCTCCTTGATATAGACTGGTTTTCGGGGGCAGCAACTCGTTCATTGCGTGATTCCTGCTCCCCAAAGTCGGAACCTTGCTGCTGACAAGCTAGTAGTTGAGGGTGATTTGCTTCGCCAAGTTTGCTGGCGAGATCATCGCATTTACGCCTCAAAGATTCGATTGTGGACTCGAGCTGCACAAAGGTTTAGAGCTTTCCTAAGTGGTAGATATTCGACGACCGCACATCTTTCTCTCTAGCTGTCTTGTCCTTTCGATAAGGACCGCGGGGCTTGCTTCGTAGCGTTTGGGCATTCCCAGGTGATGCGTGATGTCGTGATGCCGGAGAGGAGTAGACGCATGGAACGCCAGCTTTTTGGCATTGACCACAGCCAGTGGCCTGTCGATCGCATTTCACTTTTCGTCTATGACATGAGATACAAGTGGAATGTGTGACAGCGGCAGGTACCGCCTCACAAGCATCGGCCGACTTCATTGAGACCATTTAAAGAGCGTACACAACTATGAATGTGGGGAATGAAGGATGAGAGACTCAAAGACAATCGTTCATGGTGAGGAGACGTCGGGCTCCGAAATTTCGGATTGGCCGCATGAAGGATTTCGAGAGGAGATCTGCAAACTCACCCGAAGTGGTCTTAGTCTCGGTGGTGGATTTCGGAAGCCCGAAATTTGACCCCCGGCTCCTTAGGCTTGGAACACACTCTGGCTATGGATCTCATCAAGTATAAGAGAGCTTGCCTGCTAAGGTAGAGGTGGTCGAGCTTCATTTTCAACCTGCGCACTTATTCGTGCGCTGTCCTGCATCTCTGTCAAATGCAATTCTTCACGCAATCTAGGCACTGCATAGCAAAATCGTCCTCGTCCTATCTACACCGTGCCCATCTACACAGTTCCCCCAACCTCAACATGAAAGTTGTTCGGGTTACCGCATGGGGTGAGCCGCCCAGGCTCATAGATCTCCCTGACCTCCCAGATCCCTCTTCAAATGAAGTGCGTCTCAAAATTTTAGCAGTCGGCGTTGCTCGCGCTGTTCGAGGTCGTGCGGCGAAAATACACCCTTCTGCGTTCAATGAACCTTTGCCGTACGATCCTTCAGTCGATGGTGTCGGCCTTGACGAGTCTACCGGCACGAAATACTTCATCCAGGCTCTAGCTGCACCTCTATTTGCAACACACACGAACATTAACCGCTCCAAGATTCTGCCACTTCCCTCCACGGCTGACCCTGTTCTTGTTGCAGCGCTTTCCAATCCAACCTCCAGTAGCTACATGGCCCTCAAATGTCGAGCAATCGGTGGCTGTAAGAGCCGTACTGTGGCTATCGTTGGCGCAACGAGTGCCTCCGGTTGGACAGGGGCGATTGTGTCAAGGGCACTTGGTGCCTCCAAGATCGTGGGATTGGCTCGAAACGCAGAGGCTCTAAGCAAGGTGCCCGAACTTGACCATCGCGTGCTTCTACCCTCCGACAAAAAACAGCTTGAAGACTTCAAACTTCCGGACGAAGTTGGCCCAGTCGACATTATTCTTGATTGGGTTGGCGGCCCAGCAGGAGTTGCTCTCATGCGCGCCGTCTCCATTCGCCCTCAAGAGAACTTGCAATACATCCAGTGTGGCGGTTTGGCCGGGCATTCAGATTTAGTGGTGCCAGCACGACTCATCAATGTGAAACCAATTCGAATCATGGCTAGCGGAGTTGGAAGTTTAAGCCACGAGGAGCTGAATAGAGAACTCCCAGGCGTGACCGAAATATTGGGCAAGATGGAGAAAGCACCATTTGAAATTAAGAAGTCTGGACTTGAGGGTTTCGATAAGGCATGGATCGAAAGCGGGGGAGAGGGACAAAGACTGGTCTTAACACCTTGAGATGCATTTCCAGCATATGGAATCATGGTTGGTCTGCGATTCCTGGCGTATGAAGGTAGTACGGGTGTATGGATGTACTTCATGAGTAAGTGGAGCTAGGTTTGAGGTTTCGAGAAGAAATCGAGAGAGAAAGAAAAGAATGACTCCGTTCATTTGGTAACAGCTAATAATTGAGTAAATGGTGCAATCACTCACTTCGTATTATTGTTCTCGATTCTAACTTGCAGCCTCGGCTTGAAGGCGGGCACTAGAATCCAAGGATGGTTCACTAAGAGAGACCACGGTCTCTTGTCCTATAGTTGTAGCTCGGCTCTACAGACTATCATGAGACTGACTAGGTCTATTTGAAACAAATGGGTCTGGCCCCTCTCTTCTCAACTATTGGGTCTTTATTAACAATATATTTAAGTGTCATGGATCTCTACATAGTCTTCAAACTAGGCCATGTTCTAGAGCTCTTGTGTCATCGGCCAACGTTCCCCGCAACCAATCCGCGATTAGATCGGACCTCGGGCACCAGATAACGAGACCTGACTAAACCTGAAGAAACCAGGAGATAAGCCGTACGAACTAATTCATAGGTGGACGCATTTATAATGATGGGAGAGGCTTGCTCTTCCTACACCATTTTATGACTTTCAGAGATCTCTCCAAGCGCCAGCTCATTATGGCATCATACCAAGCCCCTCCAAGACGAAGTCAACGCGCCCCGCGCAGTTGCGTTACTTGCGCAAGGCGTCGAGTCAAGTGCCAAAAATTAATTCCATGCAAGCAGTGTATCGATAGAGGTGACGCCGCTTCCTGTCAGAGGGAAGCAGTCGTTGTCAAGGGACGTCTGACTTCGTGCGTTCACATCCCGGTCCAACTCGCTCGTTTTAAGGCTAACAAGTCCTCTGCCTCGAAGTCTGGATTCAGATGACAGCACTCCTACATATTCCGATCTTATCATCCAAAACAGACGTCTTAAAGCTGCATTGGCACGAGCCAATTTAACGAACGTTATCCAACCATTGGACCCGATCCAGCTTGACCATAGTCCTGAGCGCTTTGAATCGATGCTTTTTCGCGAAGAGTTCAGCAATCAAGAAACTTACGCGATAAGCACATTTGATGATGTCATTCTATGTCCACGAGAATGTAGCCAAGCTTTGGTGGCATATGGCAAGCAGTTCACTTATTGGATCCATTTCGCGGTCTACCAGCCGGAGTTCGAGTGCGAACACTCCAGGTTCTGGGGTCAGCTCTGCGAAGGTTCTCAACTAGAAAACGTTGATGCTAGCTGGCTGGCCATTTACTTTGCATACTGTAGCGTAGGGAACTATCCTGGTAATTCTGGTAATTCCGACTAATTTTTATCGAAGTCGACTCTGCTTTTAATGGAAAGCACCGTCGTCAACGAAATCGGACTCCCTTCTGGTCAGCTCTTATATCTCTCTTCAAAGGCTTAAGAATTATGATACTGACAAATAGCAGAGGATATAGCACAACTGGTTCGAAACTGGTATCACGCAGCATTGTTCTGTCTACATAAAGCAGACTACATGCGCAAGCCTGATATTCGCTGTGTTCAAGCTATCGCGATTCTGAATATCTGTTTTAACAACGTTGGGGACGGTCGCATGTATCCAACTCTCTGGGCTGCTGCAATACGCATAGCGCAAGCATTGAAATTAGACTCCGACGACGAACACTTCGGCGAAAGTTTGATACTGAAGCAGCGTCGACGGAGACTCTGGTGGACATTGGTGATTTGCGAGTGGTTAGCATGGTAACCAAGTCTTCGTAATCCCTTGCTAACGCCTTCAGGTTGCCGCTTCCACACCGGAACCCTTGCGTTGTCGAAGCTCATTTCAAAGTCTCCATCCCAGCATATCTCAACGACGATGAGCTTGAGGAACCCCAACTTACCCCGGCTCTTGCGAAGTCCCATCCTCGCCCAGTCGGGTATCATATCGCAATGTGTCGGGTTGCTTTAGTTTTTCATCGCTTCCGCAATCTTTTACGATCTGGACCGTGGTCTCGTGATGAACTATTGAGTGTGCTGCGAAGTACCGATGAGGAATTGGCGGTCATCATCTCTGAATTACCTTCCCACTTACAACCAGACGAGAACGATATCCAGAGAGATGCTCCTATTCACGCACAGTATCCTTGGATCCGAGATCAGAAGCGTCATCTTACGCGTGTCCTCCTATACCGTCGAATAGCCATAAATCGAATCCTTCAGCCGTCATGGTTCGGCCATCCGGAGGTCTTTGCAGGGCCTCGTTCGGTTTGCCTCTCTTCGGCAAGGGCCTTAATAGACTCTATTGTGAAGTCCGATCTTCCAGTTGAAAGGCAGAGATCTGCGTCAGTCAAACCTCACACGCCCCCATCGCAACTTAACTGACTTAAAATGACACTTTTCTATAAATACAGCCCTTTCACTACTGCAATATTCTCTGCCGCGATTCCTCTCATATTCGAAGCCCAGAATTGTACTGGGTCAGAAGTTGAGAAGTGCTTCAACGACGTCACTCGCGCATTGAATTTCCTCACGAATGTGCAGTCTTTCAGCATCCTCGCACAGAAAGCCATTCATATACTCAAAACACTGAAAAGCGGCTCAACATAATCTGCCCATCATTCAATGTAGTAATGACTTTACATAGAAATATACTTCAAATTGAACGAAATCTAATGCCAAGTTTTACGAAAAAGGAATTCCAGACGTAATGCAATTTCGCAAGTCTAGTTTTGCAGATACCATATCATCACCAAGACTGACTCTTTCTAGCGTGTCATCCAAATATACAGTTTATGTGATCACTGCAACCCAAGAGTCACCCTAGCTAAAGCCCAACAGCCGATTAGCGTACCGCCTTGTGTCGCGTTGGCCCGCGGTCAACCCTTCGGCTTCTTCATCGAAAGGCTGGAAACCCATAGCCCTTTTTCCAGCGATAGAGAGAATGTTTTCCATTCTTGCCCCGTGATCGGTATGCTCTCTCTCCCACTCTGATCCCTTGCTCAACCCCCGGAAGTCCCTTGGTGGAATTACGTTGTTGAAGTAGTCACGGACATGGACTAGGTTACGGGCGTTATATGGACTGAGAGGCACACAAGCGTTATAGCTTACAGCAGAGTCATTAACCCCCGGATGGAACCTGTCTACCTCATGGATCAGGTCGCAATGCCAGAACACATAGTCTCCCGGTTTCACTGGAGGAATTCCCACCATAGACTTCTCTAGCTCGAGATGAGGGTGGAAGTCTGTTGTGGGAAAGAATTGACTCTTTCCGGGAGTCGCACCCGGGAACGTAGGCGTTGTGTCGTCAAACTCTTCACCAAGAACGAAGAAAGGTCGTAGCATAAGGTAGGCTGTGGCAAGCTTGATATTGGGAACAAGCCTCAGAGTTCCTTCACCCGTGTCTGTTTCAGAAAGGCTGATCCAGCCCTGCATTGATCTGAATGCAGAGCAGATGGCTATATAGGGTACAAAAATGTCAGTCGCACGATCTTGATGTCAGAAAAACAACTAGGGACTTGGAGTATCTTACCCTCGGTATCATATAAACAAGTTCTCGATTCTGACCGATTGTCTGCACAAAAAGCATCATAATCTTCCCACTTACCCTCGAATATCTTCTCATAACACGACCGATAGGTGTCGTCCTCCCACCTCTCAGTGGCACCGGTATCCTGGTGTGCAGGCAGGGTATACTCCTCTTCTATAGCGCAACGCTCAGTGTCAATGATGCAAAGTGATAATCGGAGGAAAGAAGAAGCATCTTACATACCCTTCGTGGGGTATCTAATTCTGAATCGATCAGGATACACAACCTGGGAGCTCAGATCAATCTGGGCATTATCGGAAGCGTGCCACAACTTGCTGACTGCATCCATTGTCTTCAACACGTTTGGATGGCTCCTTATTTGAACCTGAGGAGGTGTCCACCAGAGGTTCCAATTCTGAGGGTTTGTTGAGGGGAATCCTCCCACCTGACTGTGGCGTTTTGTATAATCTTTCAGGTCGTTCCGCCATTTGTTTGCTTGCCCCTCTGACACCACTCCACGAATCACAACACAACCTCTCTCACGTATCAGCTCGATGGTTCCTTGGGGCAGAACCCCGTCATTGGCAACAATGTCAGAGAAGGCGATATCAGGTATTGCCTGAGGTCCAAGCTTGGCTATGAAGTCGGTCTCATGCTTCAACGCCTTGATCAATCGGCCATATGATTCGATAACTTTTTGTTTATTCAGAGGTGCGATAATAGAACTTTTCAGCTGAGAAAACCGTTCCTCAAGGATCGGGCACCTGATTAGTGGTGAGCGCAATTTCAAGTTGACAAGATACGGGTCTTACTCTGGTGCTTCGATTTGTTCAAGCACATAGGTAGACATTGCGATCGCTCTGGAGTTTCGTATTACACCACGAAAGTGAAGATCAATCGATGGTTTGATGAACAAGTCAACATACTCTCGAGAAGAATGAGAGACATAATAAACGATGAACCAGAGACTCTCGGAGCACAATTTCTCACAGCCCGCATCCATTAACTCAGACCCAGCTCGGGGACTCTCATTCGCCCAGGTGATGACTCGGAGAATTGGTTCCGCACCGTCTTATCAGCACACGGCGAACTCGCGCGACAAGTCGCGCGAGATTGACGGCCGTATCGGGTTACTCTAACAGAATGAATACCGTATCCAATCGTTGATCACAACTCGCGCGAAACTCGCCCGACCTAGATAAAAGACAACCACCACCATTTCAAGTATGAGTCTCGGGTGATAGTATTCGCATAACCATACCACCTCGGTGACTACGGAACTATAAAGCTGAAGGTTGGCTTTTCCGTTTTGCGCGTGATTTTCACGCTGCACTCATTGTCGAAGCCTGCAACCCTTTTTCAGACACTTGAAAACCGCATCTGAGAGCTATCATGAAGTTCGAAAAGCCCTTGCTTTTGAAAGGGCTAACCCCTCGGGTCCTACAAGTCTACATGTTAATGTCTCTGGGGGCGATTGTCAGTATATCCACCTTATACACGTACAATTACTTACAACCATAAGAACTTTGGTGTCGATAACAATTGGTGGTCAGCCGCGATTGGTATGCAACGCTTCATTGATGATTACGGAGTTGTTCCGAATGGCGGAGGGGCAAAATATTTGCCTTCCTACTGGATATCCGTGGCCAGTGGTACTCCGATTGCGGGATGGGTCTTGGGATGCTTGATCTCGTCTGAGATCTCTCGCAGATTAGGTCGCAAGTGGACACTCGTCACTGTTTGTGCTATCGCATTTATTGGGATCATTTTGCAAGTATCTATAAATGATTACTGGGGAATTATGGCTGGTCGTCTAGTCAACTCAGTGTCCATGGGTGCGTAAGCTACGAAACTGCAGAAGATATAGGCTAACCTATAGACAGGTATCGAGTCGAACTGCGTACCCATGTACATGTCCGAATTAGCCCCGGCGCATCTGAGAGGAACCCTCGTCAACTTCTACCAGTGGTGGCTAATGGTTGGAGCTGTTATCTCATCGTCTATCATCTACGGAACCTCCATCCATCTTCATAACGAATGGGCCTACAAAACAAGTAGGTTGCATCTTGACTATTCGCGCTCTATTGAGATTCTGACCAGCTCTTGATAGTAATGGTCATCCAAATTATCATCCCCGTCGCACTACTTATAGGGCTCTACTTTCTTCCGGAATCGCCTCGTTGGCTGTTGTCCAAGGGCAAGGACGCTGAAGCTATGAAGGCATTGTCATACATGCGACAGGGGGTTTCCTCGGCGGAAGAAATTGAAGCCGAGATAGTTGCAATCAAGGCAGCCGTGAAGGAGCAAATCGAACTACACCATGCCACAAGTTTCATCGATTGTTTGAAAGGATCTAATGGTCGTCGAACGCTCATAGCTTTTGGGCTTCAATCACTTCAACAGTGTCAGGGTGGTTCATTTCTCAACACCTATCTGGTCATTTTTCTCAACCAGATTGGTATCAAAGATTCTCTGAAAATACAGGCTGCCAACTTTTGTGCTCAATTGGGGGGTGCTACACTGTCTTTCTATCTCACAGATAAGATAGGACGGCGTGCAATGCTTATGGGCGGTTCATTCTTCATGTGCGCTTTACTTTCGATCGTCGCTGGACTAGCGGCAGCGAATCCAGAGGGGCTCTCAGGCTCAGCAGCTCAGGGATGCATTGCTGCTATCTTATTATATGTAAGCAAATCGTGAATTTATCTGCTCTTGGCTTGTTGGAACTGACTTTGAAAGGCCGTCTTCAACTGCGGTTGCTGGGGGGCTTGCATGTGGACTTGCACTGGTTAGTGAAATCACCTTTCCATACATTATGAAACTGACAAGAAAATCAAAGCGGAAGTCGCAACTGCTCAATTGCGGGAGCGCACGATCAGCTTAGCTACTGTGGGCGGATTTTGCGTAAGCTTGCTGATCACCTACATCAACCCTTATGTTCAGAATGCGCCTGGGAATCTTGGTCCAAAGGTTGGCTTCGTATATGCGAGCACCTCGCTCATTGCAATTGTCTTTGTGTTTCTCTTGCTGCCAGAAATGAGATCTCGCAGCTTAGAGGAGTTGGATGAGCTTTTCCAATCCGGGATTCCGGCTTGGAGATCACATCAGTACATTTGCACCGGTATTGGCGCGAAAGTGACCAACTTGGAAAGCTTTAACGGCCATATTATGATCCACGGTGTGAATTCGGAGAATTCCCAGGGAGGGGAGACTCAGGAGGCGACGTTGAAATCCAGGTTAGAGGGATCGGCTTAACCGGAAAGCTTAAGGGGGATTCACAACCAAGCCAAGTTGTTGGAGCAGTGTAAGGAGCAAGTCAGCGAAAGAGGGTGTTTAACTCACATACACGTATCGAAGCCTTTTACCTTCGGTAATCAATAGCAGGCTCCTTCGAACATACCATGTAATAGTTCTGTGCACTGCGGAATTGAACTTTGGCTGTATTTGTGTAAGATGTACGGAGTACTAAGTCAAAATTAGGCCTATCCAACGAAGAGATCCTTCAAATATGACGTGCTCCTCGTCCCTCCCCATTATACCAACAGGCTGTGAAGGAGAGAAAAAGAATGCGAACGGGGAAGGGAAAATAGGAATGGAAGGAGAAGGGATACATATAATTTGATCTCTGATCTGAGTCCCGAACTATAACTTGATAATCTGATTCCTTATTAACCAACCCGAGGCCTTCCTAATAATCTAAGGCTTGCTATATTAGTGCTGAGGAGTTCGAGGTGGGTTTAGTGCATGGGGATGCTGAATCCTCGAGGTTCTGCTTACGGAATACGGAAGTCCCTTTTCCTAAATTACGATTGCTGATCTCTGTCATCTCGCAATTTCGAGGTCAAGGCGCTTTTCCTTCCTTCAGCTGGTCTGCATTTTCTTTCTTCAATTCATTCGTTTATTTTTTTTTCCTTCCTTCTTAGTGACGGCGTTGTTTTTTTGCAACTATTAAAATGGACTTCATGTATTTCTCACGACAGGCCGATTCTCTGCCAGATGCCTTAGATGACGAGCACTCCGACGCGCAGTAAGCTGATTTGCGCAAGTATTTTACATGGCTCTCCCCGCTAAAATACAACATAGGACTCAGCGATCGTTATTCAAACGCACAAGCCTTCGTCCTGGCAAACCTCCGTTGTCGAACCGTGGCGAGGAATTGGACGGGAGAATGGAACCCCGAATGGAATCTAACAAACAAGCCGGAAATCAAGTCATCCCAAGACAGCCATCAGGTTCGCAGAGGAAATTGGACTATTTCGTTCCTATGTTCTAATGGGGTCTTAGACTCAAGCCCTCCTCTATCCATCGTGAACCCGGATTATCACGGGACGACGTCGACCGGCACCAATACAGTCGGTGGCACAAAGACGCAACAATCGAATACTGCTACCTTGACGGCGTCAGCGGATTTTGTTTTCGATACTGCAAGCCCGTCAGACGAAATCTCAGAGACCCTCTCTGGATTTCCTGCATACACAAATACTGCGAGCTCAACTACAGCGGTACAATCTACAGCAGCTGCGAGCAGTCAGACTAGCGTTTCAAAAGGGAGCAGTTCGGGCTTGAGCCATTCACAAGTTATCGCGATAGGGGTTGCGGCTGGTGTGACTGGTGAGTATTAGCACAATAGTCGACCGTCTCAGCCCGGCAACTAACAAGGAGACCAGTCCTGGTAGCTCTGATCGCGACCGTGGTTCTCATTTTGTGGATGCGTCGGCTGAAGAGATCAAGAAACGATGCGGCGTCCTGCAAATACGAAAAGGAGCTGCCTCCCACTCCCGATGGCAGCAATTCACGTCCAACCAAACCGTTACACCTGGACGTCATGGATGCCGTGAGGCCACCTTATGCAGCCCAAGACGCCAATTCCTCGCAACAAAGAATGGTGCAAAGAGTTAGCATCGACACAACGGTTTCCAGGGATTTTGAGGACTCCAATTCGCATGAAGAAGCTCCGGAACCCGTCTCGCCTCTAACGCCAACCTTTGAGGACCGGCCCACAGGCACGGAGACAGCGAACACTGGGGGAGGGCATACAGACTGGTTCCAGGACTTCAACCATCCTCCACCTCGAGAACCGAACTGGCCTTTTTATTCTCCTGGATAAACCTCTTCTGGTGGGGAGCGTCGTGCTCCGCATGGGCTGCGTGGCATGAGAAACTTGGCATTAGCGAGCCAAAATCAAGGGAACTTTCACAACCACAGTACCAAATAGAAGGAAAGATATTGTGAAAGGAAATGGTGCATAGCGAAAAGGTCCACAGCATATCAAATACCAAGCCAGGGTTGCATTTCTTGAGATATCCGCGCGGAAATTCCCCGCCAAATCAAGTACAGGTTGATCAACTTCAATGTGTAGAAGTCGAGTAGAGATAGATCTCTTACTGAAACCCCATCCTTATCCAAATCCTACCATCCATCATTTGACCCTTGTCCCTATCTCTTAACTCGAAGAGCTTTGCATGTTAAGGTGGAACTTCTTTTTATTGGATCAGCGGTATTGAAATTGATGAACCCCGGGCAGATTGACAGGAGAAAGCGCCCTGTGCGCATAGTATGACTCCTTCTATACCTCCGCACGCATCACATGTCCAATTCAGCTTGAAATGGTCCAGATGGGTCACCTCTACAGTCACAGAAGAAGAAAAAGTGGTGTTTCGCGATTTTGAAGAGGAATTGAACGTCGAAGCAAAAGGGTTTCTCGCCTTTCATGTACAATGATACAAAATGTGAACATTGACCTAGACGCAGGTTCTCAACGCTGAAAACAACGCTACAGGCCAGTTGCTTCAACCCTGAAGCAACAGGGCGCTATCCCTAAGGAGCAGTACATAGTATGTGTAACTACCAGCAACCGGTCCCTTTGAGCCAACCATTGTCCATATTTTCACATCCAGGAAGTGGAAAGCAAGGCTTAGACACAAATAGGGTCTCGCTGACGTAAAAATTGCAGTCTTACCTACCAAGAATTCCGTACGAAGCGAGAATCCGGATGTACCAGGTACTGCAATCAGGTCCTGAGCCAACCCGCGATAAGATAAGATAAGATAAGCCCTGTCTTTCTCGGCTAACTCTCGGCGCCTCTCCAGCTTTGGTGCAGATCTGTCGCTGAATCATTTCCATCTCCATGGTGCTGGCGTAGAAGGATGAGACATCAACCAGTTCCTGAGACTCTGTATCCCGGCATCTGTCTTCTCTACGTTCACACCACCAGAGGCGTTTGACTGTTATGGCAGCCCTCTCCCCAAGCCACCGTCCTTCTCAAGGCCTAGATCGCCTCACTTTGCTTTTGGAGACACTCGGACACTCCCCACCACCTGGCCAGGGCAAGTTTATGACGTGGACCCGGAATGTGTGCCGCTGCCTTCTCAGCTCATCACTGCTCCCTTGAATTGGCGGCGTTGTGATCTGTCAATTTTCACATCTCCCTGCAGGATCGGGCGGTGTTGACAGCCTTTAAGCATGGAATGGAGATCGCTGTCTCCTCAGCCAAGCGGCGCTTCGTCTCGGTGTTGAGGCCAACAACTATGTGTCTGCCCAGACTTACAATACCGATGCAATCGCGGATTTGCAGGAAATCGCCGCTCCCCTCGTACCCCCAGACTTACCAACAGCGTGGATCGCGTATGGGTCCGGATGATTCACCTCCAATATTGCATGGGTTCAGATGCTGCGTGAAGCAAAAGATCGGCCGAGTTGACGATGATCCAAGAACAATCACATTTTTGTGAAGAACTCAGAGGACTATCAGTCAGAAGCGTGAGAAATGTCCGAAGCATCGCCCGGTCACGTTCACTTGGCATCCGGTCTTGTTTTGGAATCTGCAGCTGTGTGAGCCAGAGACTCAAAGGTCCCTCTGAGATCCTCGTGGCGGCTTGAAGGTGAGAACCTTGGAGTGTGAAGTGCCGGCTGAGCACAACCTACCAATGGGCGATAGTCATGGCCCGCGATGGTTCTCATCAAGTGATGATGCTTCGGCAATGCGTTCTCTTGCGCTCTCCCTTCAGCCCAAACTGTAGATGTCGAGACGCCGCCCGCTGCCCTCCGGAAATTGCCCCAGAACCATTGTCCAGCTCGATGGATCTAACAATCAGTCAAGTAATCGATACAGTTAGACCAGGGCTTTGTTTTGGCCATAAAGGCGATAGCCTCCGCTTCCAGTGTTGGTACCCGTCGTATCCTCTACAGCGCCAGACCCGAAATAGGTCAACTCCCTTGGACATGTCATCACAAACTAATCCATCAGCTGGCTTCGGATCGGCACCGTTTGAATGTGGAGCAGCGAGATTGATGAAGACCTTGTTTACGAAACAAACTGCCTCTGAAGATTGGCGATCCCGGAACGGTCTCAATGGCCTGGAGATATTCGCTGTTTAACCGCTCCCATGTCTCGGCAAACCGCTAGTCATCTGGATCCCTGGGTCTTACCTTGGATTGCCCAAGGGCATCTGTGGCTTCTGAAAACCCCCTGCTCCCGGTATGAGGCCGAGCTGAGACTGAAGAAGAACAAAGCACGTTTTGGCAAAAGGGATACTGCATCCCTCTATCACATTCTCCCCGTGTTCATATATCTGATACCTATGGGTCATGTGCACCATTTGGGCAACGTTGCGAGGACCATTAGGCTATCGCCACCAGCAAACTTCACTTGAGCGATTGACA
This sequence comes from Xenoacremonium recifei, assembly GCA_012184525.1. Lineage (NCBI taxonomy): Eukaryota > Fungi > Ascomycota > Sordariomycetes > Hypocreales > Nectriaceae > Xenoacremonium > Xenoacremonium recifei. Next base: position 727,680 of record WOFQ01000014.1, on the reverse strand, counting down.
TGTCACATCTCCGGATGACAACCTTGCAGAAAGTCCATTCACGGGGGCAAAAACATCCGGGCTTTGAACAAAGTACGCACTATCACACAGTGCTTCAAGGGAATTGGTGACTTCCTGTCGATCCCTGATGTGACTGCCCTTGCTGGGTAATGCCGTTCAAGCAAATCACGGGCTATGTGACGTTGACGCTTTCAGCTGAGGACTTGACTGGAGGACCTTCGAGCCTGTCTTGGTAGTCTCTTTAGTTCCGAGTCTTGTGAGCCCCAGTGTTCTTTCCCTGGAGGTCTGGTCACCTTCAGAAACCACATGGTCCGTTTCTGAATGTGACTACATGTCATATTCATTGAGTGGGCTTAGGAATTAAGTTGGGTTGAGGTTTTGACAGGACGACTATTATTTGTCGAGAATACAGCCGGAAGAGCAGGCAATCCCAGATAGAATTGAAGGTGAAGGCGCGCATGCAAGTCACTTCATAGCAATTGCAGAGCATTTCGCTGACAGCCTCGTTCAGCCAACAGCGCCTTACTAGACTCAGCCATCCATGTTGCGCTTGTATTCAGAAGGGATTTTGGACCACCAAAAGACCTTGTGAGGCTGACACCTCAGCCAGCCAGTCGTCGTCAATAGTTCACAGCCACACGGGGCGGCCCCCATTGAAGGGCGGAATGGATTGTCTAACATCCGCCACCTTTCCGAGAGATCGCCAGGGCGGTAGGGTTGCCGGTTCCTACCTTTCACATAGCTACCTACGAGGCCAGGAAAGCAAGAACTCGGACAAATTCACCTCGCTTCAGCTCTCGTCACATTCATCGAGGGGTTCAAGTCGCCCCTTCGGGCCGTAACATAACGTTGCACGGTATACATCTGCCCTTTGCCTATGAGGCCCCCAAGTCCACATTCCTCTGAGACCGGGCTCCGCCGACCACATTCTCGGTGGCCCGGGCCCGGCTCCGTGTGCTTGAGCCCCGGAATTGGGTGGAATGCATCAACGTCTGTGACGAGAGCTGGGCCCGGTGAACCTTTGCCGCCCTCAGGTTGCCTGGACACCAGGAGGTCTTGAAGATGTGACGAGGTCAAACCCGTGGGGACACGCTATCATCAATCGTCTGCCTTGGTCGAGGAGAGGGAGCAAAATCGCCAATATGGACAAGAGATCCGTTGCCTGGGCGCGGCAGCTTGCTGGGTATATAAGCCAGACGCTATCTAGCCCGAGAGTTGAGAAAGCGTGCACTACGGCAACGCATCAGCCGATCAGGATCTCATACCTTCTCTTATACTTCACTAAAAGAGTCCTTCTATTATGGCTTCAGCACAGCGTCGGCCTGGCCGTGGCCCGTCAGGGTCTGATACACGACTCGGATATGGCCAGGTTGCTAGCCCTCTGTTCCCAACGGTCACTGCCGCATTCTATCACTATGCGACTACTACTCCAACAAATGTGGCAGTCCGTGACTTGTCGGCCGCTCCGCGAGAGTTGACATATGGAGATCTCGCTGTTCGTGCTCAGCATCTATCAGCTATTCTACGGAGCAAAGGCGTCTCTCCTAATCAACGAGTTCCTCTTGTGGTAAAACGTGGTCTCGACATGATCGTTGGCATCTGGGCAATCTTGTCTTGCGGTGCTCAATATGTGCCTCTTGATGGGAGTGTCGTTCCAGATGAGGTCATGAGCCGAGTCTTGGACCAGGCGGAAGGTCCCGTCGTTCTTTGCCTTACATCAACAAAACATCGCATTGTAGCTCTTCGGCCGGATCGTGAAGTGATCCTCATTGATGGAACGATCCCAGCAAGCAAAGGCGACGTAAATATGAAGGCGCCGGTCGATCTCTCAACTCCAGACGGAGGTTGCTATGTCATCTACACTTCCGGTATGCCGGCGCTCTCGATACCTATCCATTACCCGATGGATCAAGGACTAACATTTCACCCACATAGGAACAACTGGACAACCCAAGGGTGTCGATGTCACTCACAAGAACGTTGCAAATCTGGTTTGCATGGCCCCTGGAAACCTTGGGGTTCGACCAGGAATGAGTGTTGGTCAGCTGCTCAACATCAGCTTCGACATGGGTAAATTATAAAATCCGATATCGCAGTCTGTATCTAACACTCTGCTAGCCGCCTGGGAAATCTTCACTTGCCTGTGCAACGGCGGTACACTGGTTCTTCGCGGTTCAAAATGGGAACCCACCATGCGCGAGGTGAGTGTTCAGAGACATTTATCGGTGAATGTGCTAACATGGGTTGAAGATCGACGTTCTCATCTGTACGCCGACAATCCTCTCCAAGTATGATCCGAAAGAATACCCGCGGATCAGGACTGTAGCAACAGCTGGCGAGCCGACCACACGAGGGTAAGCAGTGACATCAAAGCCATGCCCTACGGGTTCTCTGACAGTTTTTTATAGCCTTGCAGACCTGTGGGCTGCCCACGGGACGTACTGGAACTGTTGCGGCCCAACCGAGACAACCATTGTGAACACAATGCACAATCATGTTGTCGGAGAGGAGCTGTCCATTGGCCGGCCCACCCCGAACAACCGGGTCTACATCTTAGACCAAGATGAGAAACCCGTTCCAGTTGGTGCCTCGGGCGTGATGTGGGCAGGCGGGCATGGCGTTTCTCGAGGTTATGTCGGCCTTCCGGACAAGACGGCGGAGAAGTACAAGCTCGACCCATTCGCCAATGACGGGTGCGTCGTTCGAACATCTCTCACTTTGATGAAAATAAATTGACACCATGGTAGATCGCAGATGTACGATACCGGAGATCTTGGGCGCTGGCGTCCCGACGGCTGCATCGAGATTCTGGGCCGTGTAGACGATCAAGTCAAGGTCAAGGTGAGTTCTTTCGTTGAACTGCCCTATTCAAGATCAAGCTGACCCTTAAATTCAGGGCTTCCGCGTTGAACTCGACGGTGTAGCCGCATCCCTTGCCTCCGCTGCTGGTGTGTCTCGGGCGGCGGCTTTGCTGATCGATGGTGAGATCCATGGATTTGCGTCGCCGGCAACGCTAGATGTCGAAGCCATCAAAAAGCATGTTCAAAAGCGCCAGCCGTACTATGCTGTCCCGAGCAAGTTCCATCTTCTCCATGAGCTCCCATCTACAGCCAATGGAAAGATTAACAAGAAGGAGCTCCAAGCCTTGGTGTCTGCCCTTGCGGCCATTGAGACGCAGAGTGAGCACATCATCAACGAGAAGGCCAACGTCGACGTGAGGATTGAGCTCAAGTCCCAAGCCTCGATGTCCACATTGTCAACTATCAGTGAGAAGTGGGATCTCACTCAAGAACTGCCCGGCAAGGAGACCTCTCAGCCATTCCGAGGTCTCAGGCACCGGATCTTCATCGTATATCGGACTCTGTTCAGTCTCATCGGTATGCTGAACCTGGCAGCTCTGGCATGTGTCCTCGTCCTTGCTCCTGGGTCAAACTGGCTGGGCACGATCACTGCCATCAACCTGACCATGGCGGTTCTGGTCCGTCAGGATATGGTTATCAACACTCTGTACACTATCACTTGCTCAGCACCAAAGCAACTCCCGCTCTGGATCCGCAAACGTTGTGCAAAGATCTACCACTTGGGCGGGCTTCACTCCGGAGCTGGTGTCTGTGCAACTATTTGGCTCGTCGTCTCGACAGTCAAAGGAACGGTTTGCATGTATGATATGTGTGAGGAGGTGCAGGTAGCATCTCCCGCTACGCAGGTCGTTTCATGGCTCCTCTGCGGCTTATGCTCCTTGTTGCTTGCCACTGCCTGGCCATCCTTCAGAAAGCAACACCACAACTTTTTCGAGAGATTCCATCGATTCGCCGGCTGGACTGCCCTGGGGCTTTTCTGGGCTCGCACGATGCTCTCTATAAACGATGACACGTCGGATCACCAGGATTTCGCATCGATCATGATCAAGACTCCCGACTTTTGGCTCTTGGTTGTGGCAACTCTCAGCATCGCCTCGTCATGGTTCTCTCTCCGCAGGGTTCCCGTCGATGCCGAGGTGCTCTCTGACCACGCAGTTCGACTGCATTTTGACTACACGGTCCCTGTCAATGGCAGCTTCACTCGCGTCTCTCGCCGGCCGTTGTTGGAGTGGCACTCATTTGCAACAATCCCAGCCCCAGAGGTTACCGAACATGCCAAGGGCTACTCTTTGGTGGTGTCCAACGCAGGTGACTGGACTCGATCTTGCATTCAAAACCCGCCAACCAAACTCTGGGTTCGCGGTGTGCCGACTTGCGGTGTTATGCGTATTGCGACTCTCTTCAATCGTCTGGTAGTCATCGGCACCGGCTCAGGTATCGGTCCTCTGCTTGGCCATATCAACCAACAGTCCTGTCCTACCCAACTCATCTGGTCGACCTCACGGCCAGAGGAGACATTTGGTAAGGAGATTGTGGGTGCTGTGCGAGAGAAGATCCCCGACGCCATCATCCACGACACCAAGCTTCAGGGACGGCCAGATCTCGTCCGCATGGGATACAACCTCGCGCAGAGTTTTGGCGCTGAAGCCGTAATTGTCATTGCCAACGAGAAGATCACCAAGAAAATCGTCTATGGCCTCGAATCCCGCGGGGTGCCGGCATACGGTGCAATCTGGGACAGCTAGGCGATTACTGCGTCTTCCCCCTTCTCTTTTTCTTCTGTGTAATACCAAGCGTGAACATTTTCTTACTTCAGGTCTCATTTTTCATTTGTTCCCCAGGCCTGGTATTGATTCGAGAAATTCGGTAAATCAGCGGCGCAAATAGTGGCGGGATCTCATTTCAGACAACATTTTCTTTGTCAAATTGTATAGAACTTCATAATACTGCATGAGGGAGAACTGGAAACCAGTTCCAAGGGGCTCCGTAATCTATCTTCGATCTATGAATTTAAGCGAAAAATGCACCAAAGCACTATGATCTCAATCGCCTTACATAAGTCATTTTCTCGCACTTTGATGTCCGGAAAGTTATCGAGGGTCTACTAAGTAATCCCGTACTGCATGTGAGCTGCGTCAACCAGAATAATTACCATGATACCTCTAAAACGAGTGTCGTTATCTCGCGTCTCTTTCACATGTCAGAGCGCGGGCGCGACGTTGAGACTGTACTCTCAGTCAGTCCGTCCATTGGCTTATGACCTTCATGAACCACCGCGGCCTCAAACGGACAAGCATAATGCTCCCATCCTCGTTCTTCATGGACTTTTCGGCTCAAAAAAGAATAATCGAGGAATAAGCAAGTGAGTCAGCCAGTATAGTTTGTTATCTCACAAGGTACTAACAAATGTTCAGAGCCCTAGCGAGGGATCTTGGACGATATGTTTACGCGTTGGTGAGAGCTTTCCCACCAATTGAGATCATCGAGGGATCGCCCAGGACTGAATCATCCCTTGGCAGGACTTGAGAAATCACGGCGAATCGCCACACGACAAACGACACGACTATGTGGCTATGGCGGGAGACGTTGCCGACTTCATCAAAGACAACGGTCTCAAAGATACCACTCTCATCGGTCACTCAATGTAAGATTTAAAATAACAAGACCCCAGTGGCGGAAATCCTGACACGTCTTCTGCAAATAGGGGCGCAAAGACATCTATGACATTGGCTCTCCAATCCCCGGAATTGGTAGCCGATATTGTGGCAGTTGACAACGCTCCGGTAGACGTGACCCTGAGCCGGGACTTTGCAGAGTATATTCGAGGCATGAAAAAGATCCAAGAATCCAAAGTCACGCGCCAGGCAGAAGCGGACGCCATTCTCAAGGACTACGAAGAGGTATGGCCGACAAGGCATCTCTAGCTCACACGCTACGAAACACTCCCACTGACTTGCTTGGAACCGCAGTCCCTCACTATTAGGCAATTCCTCTTGGGTAACCTGTATCGCCCAGCCGGCGAGAAGACGTCAAAATTCCGTATTCCACTGGACATACTCGGGCGCTCCCTGGACAACCTTGGGGACTTCCCGTACAAGGACCCTAGCCAGATACGCTTCGAGAAGCCAGCTCTGTTCGTTCGTGGCACACAGAGCAAATATGTGCCAGACGAGTTGATCCCCCTCATTGGGCAATTCTTTCCACGCTTCCGTCTTGTTGATATCGATGCCGGTCACTGGCTCATCTCGGAGCAACCGGAAGCATTCAGACAAGGTCAGCGAGATTTCACGTTATTCTGTATCATGCTAACATATTCGCGTGGTTATAGCTGTTGTTGAATTCTTGTCCAAAGCAGATTAAAAGGCGAGGCGGTCTCCGTCAAGCAGGTCAACGATGGCTCGCTGCCCTTGTAACATAATTACTTTGCATTTTCTGGGTGTGTGGTCGTACGTGGGGTACTGGGTTGATAGACGGTTACATGGATGATTATCTTAGACACGAAGACCTGTAAAGATATCGAGTTCAAGAGTCACAACGCTTCATTATCGAGGGCCAGTACACTGGTATTCCTGTCTGGGGTTCGATATCGCCAAGCCCCAACTATACAATTAGAATCACCTTGCAAAATGATCGTTCCAGCCGTATTCACATTCAGCATTAAATCTGGGCATATGCGACAAAGAGTCTCCAGGTTCCGGGAATCCTACACTTGGCTCAACTTTTTAAACCGGAATTTTTTTTGCCATTCAAAGGAACATGACCTAATCCCCTAGCCGCCTTTGTGAATCTACGCCATTTGCGATGACCGAAACAATGCCAGGGAAAAATCTCTTAAGTCACAGGGCCCCTATGCCTTTCCCGCGCCTGCCAGCCAGTCGTTGATCTTAAACCTCCTCAAGCACACGCTCCTTGAACTCCCGCTCGACCTTCTGGCCCTGGTCGTCAGTGCCCGACTCGCCGTGCAGGGCCATCAAAGCACCAAGATCGAACTTGGGAGCCTTGAGCAGCTTGACCTTGCGGATGTGGACCTGTGGATTCAGTTAGCAACAAAATTTTATCTATGAAGCCACGGAACAGCGCAGTTTCCGAATCGAGGAAATCAAACGCCTCCGATTCCAGATAGTGACTTACGTTCTGGAGAGGGTAGATACCCTGGGTGGACTTCTCGATCTCTCGGCCAATGACCTCGGGGATGAGCTTGGAGGTGAGCTGGGTGAGGGTGCAGCTTGAGGCCTCTCGGGTGATGATGTCGGTCATCTTGCGTCGAATGGCTCGGATCTGGGAGGAAGCGGCGTAGGTGGTCTTCTTGATCTGGTTGGGACGTCGCTTGGTGAAGGCGATGGCGAAGAGGCGGATAAGGTAGTCATCGGTGGTCTTGACGGTGACGTTGGCCTCAATGAGGGTCTGCCACTTTCGGACGAGGGATCGCAGCTTGTCCGAGGTGAAGTCGAGACCGTGGAAAGCAGTCAGGCAGTTCTTGCCCTGGACCTCGTCGATGCGGAGGCGCACCTTGCGGAACGAGTGGTCCTCGTCCTTCTGGAGATCGGCCAGCGAGACCTCGACGATGCGGCCCTTCAGAGCATCGTTGGCGTTCTTGAGACCGGTGGTTCGGTTCACCAGGGTCTTGCCGACACTGTAATTTTCGGTCAATCACTTGTCCTCGCTCTCGTCAATTCGATATCTGCGGCGCGACTCACTCTCGAACGTTGAAAGGGTTGGGGGCCTGTAGAAATCAAGTCAGTTCAAGTCTGCTGGATGCCATATTGGTGGTCTGCACAAACCTTGATGGAGTACCAGTCCTTTCGCGAGAAGGGGTCGACGGTCTTCTTCTTGAGACCCTTCTTACCCTTAGAGAGTCTCTTGTTCCTATAGAATTGTCAGTCGCAGGCCCCTTTGCAATGCTTTCAACCTGGTGCTCACTTTCCAACGGCCATGATTGCTGGCTAATGTGTTGACTTGTTGGAGGAAACCGAAGATGCTGGACGGAGCAAGTGGAGGGGCGAAATAATTTCAATTCTTGTGTGCACCAGCTTAGGTCTAAGCGAGTTGCCAAAAATTTTCGGCGCGAAGTTGTTCCGGGGCTAAGCACAATTTCCAGCTTGTGGCGCTCGGGGCTGGGCTCCACGTGACACGCTTCATTCTTCGAGCCCTCCCTGGTCTTATTCAGCAAATAATCCTCACCAACCCGGAACCGTTTTAAATTGTAAAATCACGGCTAACCGTTTACAACGTCCCTCAGGTGGGTAGCGTGCGATTACGTTCAACCAGTACCCCGGAGCACTCGCGCTGCGGTCCTCAGCTCATCATTGCATCTGAGAAGACAATGGAAGACAAGATTAATATATTAAGTTGGTTCGTCCCGTTATATTTCCGCATTTCTGTACGCTTTTACTTTTGACTTCGGAGATGTCAATCGATCTCCAACAGCTATCTCGCTTGTTACTTGGTTCTGTTCGATCGTTCGCAAGCCAAAGTGCAAATCTCCTTTGCATGAACCATTCGTCATGTTCCTATGTCCCTTCATGTGCGACACCGCAATGGCCTTCCACCATTCAGTTTGAGTTTCATCATACCTCTTGATGTGGCCCGGGGGTTGGTCATCTCATCCGACGAACCAAGGCGGCCACGAGCGGTGGGATGGAAAATATCCCCTCTTCGATCTTCGTGCACCTTCTCCATCAGACTTGAGCTTCTCCGGACCTTCTATCACGGAGACGTGCCATGCAGAGGTCGGCTCCATATACTGCCTCACTCTTGGCGTGTTGCTCTTCTTTCTCATCGTGTCAGACATCTCAGTCCGTCCCGACTTGTTTCATCTCGTCTCGTCCTCCTCAACCTCTCGGCATGCTATCTCTCTTCTCGATGATATGAGCTCCCTCAATCATCGGCATCTTTGTCGATATCTTGCTTGTCCCTATTCCAATCGTCGAACTTCGGGAAGCTGAAGTAGTAACCTGCAGATCGGTGTCAGCGCCTCCGTCGCAGCTCGATGGTATCAAAGGACAAACCTGAGGGCGAATCAACCAGGACAACATCTTGGCCACTGGCGGGGGATTGGTCAGGGTCTCGACCGTCTCGGCAGATGACGATTGCTTCGACCTGTCGAGGCATGGGCTCTGGAGTTGTCGCACGCTCGAGGTCGCCGGGTGGTGGGGAGTAGACGACAACCCGGCTGAGCAGCTCGGACGCCTTCTGCGGCGAACTGGAGCTACTCATCGGTGACCGAATGGCATTAGATGTGGTGATTGAGGGCTCGGTGGCACTGGATCGCAGCAGGCGTGGGCGCTGACGCACTGCGCTATGCGACAAGGAATCTCGGCGGTTATGCGTCCGGAGCGAGTCTCTTCGTTCCCGAGAGAAAGTCGCCATGGCAAGTGCTTCTGAGACGAATGGAGTATATGCAATGCTAACAATGGGAATCGCTTCAAGGGTTGAGGCTAGAATTGAAGGTCGGTAGAACGAGTGAGGTGTTGCTCATAGCTTCATGGATCGTGACAGCTCGGGGAACCCAGGTCAGCGATGAGCGAGTGACGAGAGAATGCGGGAGAGCACACGCATCGACAGCGCAGCGTGGAGGTGCTGGAAATATCAAGGCAGCTCCGTTGAGGATGGAACATGGAAGCGCCTCTGCAGTCTGCCGCCCATCCACCACATCCACCATCCGTCCATCCACCCACCACCACCCCTGGGCTGGGCCGCGCGGGATGTCACGGCTGCTACTGCTGGGCTATCACGCAACTGCCTCGTCGCCGTGCCTATACGCTCGCCACTTGTCGGCTCATCGCTGCAGCGGAGGCCGACTATGTGTCTTGAGTTGTATGGCCCAGCACACCCGGCCTGCTGGCCTAAGTCGGGACCACCCTTGGGGGGCTTGCCAGCGTGCCAACGTCCCTCTTGTCCTCTACCAGGTTGCCAGGTTGCAGCCCGGCCGGCTTCCCGCATGCGCATGCGGGGTTGCGTGAAGCCTTCAAGGCCACTCACAGCGCGTCCTCGCTCGCATTGCTACCCAACTGCTCCATTCTCACGACCCTACCGGAACTCACATGCAGTGCGGTCAGTACCGCCTCCTCCGGTCTGGCCCTCCCGCCTGGCTGGCTGACCCTCCATCGCCCCAGAAATGGCTCCCCGGGTCTGCACCTCGGAAGTGGCACTGCTCATTCCAGGCAATTCTTCCTCTCTTTTCACGGCAGGCTAGGCGGAAAGAAGCTACCGGACTCGATTTTCCCGCAACACCGCTTCGATCAGACGGACTGGAGCCATCCCATTTGCCATTGTCGTGCGCTCAAACTGTCCATTTGTGGCGGACTCTCGTCCTTACGGCTAAGGTACCTAGTCTCAAGTATCTAGCGCCGCCCTACCGGCGCGTGGGTTACAGGGGCGACCCAAGTCCCTGAGACGACACCACCACCATCATAACGGAAATACTGGGGATTGTTCCAAAAACCCGCCCTCTGCCTGACGCCCCTTTGACTGCTCAGCCCCGAGGCTACCAACACCACCTGTGGACGAATGGAACTGTGCAATCGTACGAAAATTGCGATGGTCAACCACTTCCATCCGAGATGATAGACCGACTCTACAAAGTTGGGTGGTGCTGACGCCCCGCGTGCCGCTTAGCAACGACGACAGTTGTCAAGCCGTGGTTTAGTGGTCGAAGCTATCGCTGTAATCAGCATCATACTCCACCAAACTTCCTTGACCGCATCGACTTACTCTTCCCAGATTCTTCCTTGCACAGCTTGCAGCTCCTCAGTCGTCATCCGCTTACCAGTTGTGAAGTAGCCTATGCGCATTGTGAGCATCTTGACCGAGTCCTCACTAACCTCGTCCTCCACCGGACAACACTTACCAGCAGTAATCTTGGCATCAATCTCGACCCTGGAGTCCGCAGGGATCAATTCTTCGGGCAGCTCCACCCTCTCGTGAATCGGGATTCTTCAACCGTTCCGCATTAGCGACTGTCATCGTTGACTGAGACCATGTCCATCTGCGACAAAACACTCACCCTTGACCGACAATCGCATCGTGCTTCATGCTGCACCCCCAGCTATTAGACTTAGTCGTGGCATGCGGTAAATTGTACTCACTTGCTCATGCTCAGCATTCGATCAATCTTCTTGATGCCCAGCCAGTGGAGGATATCTGGCATCAATGCTTGGAATCGCATATCCTTGACTCCTGCAATGTTCTCGGTCCGCTTGAAGTAATCCGATGCTCGGTCTGCACCGCGTTTGCGGGCGTTGTAAACCACTATCAGAGTGTCAGCAACGGCTTCCTAAGAGTGTCCCCGTCAGAACTTCTTCAAGGCTCGTCTTACGATACTAATGCTCTGGTCAGCTGGAAGTTCAAAGTAGCGGAGGACAGTGAATGAGACGTACTTTCGTGACCTCACCGAGGGCACGACCCTCCTTCCGGAAGTATATCACAACACCGCTTCCTCCATTCTGTGCTTCTTTGACGGCTTCCTCAATCCCAAAAATAAGGTATGGTCGACAGGTGCAAATGTCAGATCCAAAGACGTCGCTGCCGTTACACTACTCTCGTTAGGGATGCATCATAGACGGATTCCCGCTACATACCTCATCATGAATTCGTAAGGATAGCCGGACCGATTCATCCGACATCTTGGCGGGATCTCCGAAGCAATAGACAGTAAGTCCTCCTATCCCTCGGTTAGTCGAAGGCATCCGTCTCAGAAAAAGGCACTCGGACGAACCAATCGGAGGCAAGAAAACCTTGATGTCACCGCGAGTGATAAGCTGGGACAAATTATTAGTCGGTGCCATTTCGTAGGGGAACACGCGCACGTACTTCGGGATAGCTGCCACCGGTATGTTCGAACAACGATCGGCGCAAGGTTCCTTCATCTATGTTACGTTAGAAAGGAGATCTATACGCATACAACATCAGACTTGTCTCACCGATGCCAAATCGCTTTGCGACTCCAGGCAAATACCAAACCTGGTGGATAAATCAGCATTTATATCTAACAGCAGTGAAAGAGCCTCACAGGTTCCACTGCGAATTTGGTAACTGCCAGTTCGCCCAATTCGTTGAGGCAAACCTTTCCGTCAGGGACACTGCGAACGTTAGCACTAGTAAACGCTGCAGAGACAAGTGGCCCTTACAGGCGCCCGGCTTTGACACTCTCTTCCAGCTCAGGTAGCTAGATCATCCAATGTCAGCAAGTATTCGTTTGCAGTGATACAAAGACAGTGTACCTTCATGTGTGCCTTGGTAATAGCAATCGTAGGCCGGATGTCAACTGAAAGCACATTTTAGTGAAGACTCAAGGATTACTTGGAGGTCTCAACCTACTTTCATCCTGCTGCATGACATCTTTGAAGACCCAGGGGGCTAAATGGCCCCAAGGGTCCATTGCCACTATCTTTTCACGGTCTCCCCATTGTGGGAATGGGCCTAGCTGAGCCGCTGGTTCAGTGTTCGTGAAATCGGGCCTGCATTCAACAGGGTGAGCATTTGATCTTGATCATTTCAGTTTAAGCACGCACCTGTGATCGCTGTCAAGTTCCTTGCTCGCAACTGCGAGTGCGTAATAGATGGAGTATGAGCCACCACTTAGAACGAGACATTAGCAATTAGCTCTGAAATCCGGGGTACTTTGCAATAACTCACTGGGCTAGTTATGAATCAGCTCCGATCTACAGTCACAATCGTGAAGCACTTACCTCCAATAGCTGCAGTAAAGAACTAGTTGTCAGTGCATTTGGCCGAAGTGCCCATGATATAAGCAATAGCAACATACCGTTACGCCGACGAATTGTCGAGGCGGCTCGGGATACTACAATGGGCCCGCGTTTGAGGGGATCTATGTTTCCCCAGTCCATAGGAAGTGGATTGATGCCAATCTGTTTGGGATATGTCCTGATGAACACGTCATGAGTATGTCTCTACAAGTTCCTGGAGTTCCGTAGGGACCAACGTAAGAATAATGCGAGATGTGAACGCTGAGCGTTGACTAGGAGTGCTTGTCGGGGTCGGAGGTGTAACAGGGACCAGTGCCGTTCCATTTGACGATTCTGCGCCAGCTACCGTGTCCGTGGAAGGCTCGTTACTGGGTGCCGGGACATAGGCGCTGGCAATTTGGCTGGAAGCCGAAGCCGGGGCAACAGGGCTCGGAGATTCCAGTGCAGCGACACGATCGGTAAGGGACGCGATAGCGGTTAGGAGGGCCGACTCGGTTTTCTGGATGCTCCGGAGAGCATCCATGATGCTGGCCTGCTGTTCGATGGGGTTCATTATCGTAACTGCCTATCTTCGCGATGTATAGGTGCTTGAAGTGATGTGCGATGTAGTTTGTTGGGGAACTAATACTAATCTCTACCTCAGACAAGCGTGGTGAAAGGAGCTTCCTTTCAATACTGGTCCACACGCCTGTGGTGGAGAAGGGAAGGAAAGGGAGAGAAAGAAAGAGGAGAGAAAAAAAAAAAAGAAAAAGAGGAAAAGAAGTGGTGGGAGAGACGGGAGGGGAGATTTAGATGAGAGGAGAGGCAACAGGATAGAAGAGCGGTCGACGGAAAGCGCGATGCCTGACTGGCAGGTACTCAGTATACAAACTTCGGATAATACGATAAGCTGCTTGAGGTCATCGAACTACTGCTTTTCACCAGTCAAGTACACCCCTATCTAGCCTGCCTTACCTAAGAGACTGGCACTGTACATCAAAGACATAAAGTTGCGGTAAGGTGTGCCAGGAAGCAGGAGACAGCGGCGTTCTCTCGCTTGCTCCAGCGCTTTCCGGCTTCCGCGTGGGTACCTAGCGCCTGAGGTGCCGCTGGGTCCGTGCCTGCCGTTGGTTCCCACTGTTGCCAACCCTGGAGGGACCTCACCCGCAAACGTTCCAGCTTGGTAACACTGTGTAAGTAGACCTTTAATGAGCATCATGATTCAAATCATTTCGCGTTCTCTACATCTGTTCAGTCACAATTAAGCAAGATCAAAAAGCCTAGTAAGCAACATTCCTTTGTTGATGCCTAAGTTTAGGTAGGAAGTGGAGGGGCCGAAAGGGCGGTCCTCAACTAACTGGAGGTCAGCAGGTACACGACGCCGCGCTCAAGGTTCCACTTGAGATACAGCTACCCCGCCATCTCCCAACCCCTCAGCCCCTGCATCAGCAGCCTTATCAACTGGAACGCTGACGGAGCTACACCCTATCTGTGGTGTCAGTGGAATGGGTGAAGGGGGAACGTGATCCGGAAACTGACGGTGCGAAACGCCCCTGTCCAATGCTACACTGTATCAGCTGCCGCTTCAAGAGGAAAGTAGCCGCCATAAGAGCAAATTGAGCCAGCAGCGCATATTGAGAATGGCTGGTAAATCCTCAAACGGTTTGTTTCGTTTTACCGTGAACAACACCGCCACAAACACTGTGACGATCGTTTGTACTTGTCGATGACATTGCTTGTAGCGGAGATCGCCGGGCTCCCAAAACCCCCGCCCCGTTAATTGCTAGTGCATGGTGGCAGCAGGCGGCTCGATGAGGGCACGTGCACCTGTCGCATGCGGTCGTGTCGATAAGATAAGCACCTGGTTTGCGAGTTTGCGCCCCGATCGCAGAAGGCTCTACTTTACAGAACACCACTACCCATTCCTCATCTCGTTGCGCTCTACCTAATCGGTCGCGACGCGCAATCGGCAAGATGGGAAAGCGAAAGAAGTCATCAAGAAAGCCCATGGGCCCGAAGAAGGTTTGATGATGAACCCGCTGGGAGTCTTTGCTCTCGTACTGACGCGACCTAGTCCGATCCCCTGCCTACCACATTCACCTGTTTGTTCTGTAATCACGAGAATTCCGTGACGGTCAAGCTTGACAAGAAGGCTGGTGTCGGACAGTTGGACTGCCGTATTTGTGGCCAAAAGTTCCAGTGTGCCGTCAACTGTACGACGGATCTCTTCTCCTCTTTCAGCGCAGTCAAACTCATTCCTCAATAGATCTTTCGGCCGCCGTCGACGTATACGGCGAATGGGTTGACGCAGCGGGTGCGCCCTACCATCTACAATCACCGATGTTTATAAATCCAGTTACTGACAGAGCTACAGAAACCGTCGCAAAGGAGGACAACGCAGGACCCGGATATTCTGGTACATCAAAACCGGGAGGATCACGGCGAGCACCGGGCGGTCGATCGGCAATAGACCAGGACGATGATGATAGGCACTCTTATGCAGGCGAAGGGGTCGTTGCAGATGATGATGAATACTAAAGATTTCCTGGGTTTCTCCAACTCGCGCACGATACAACCACAACCGGCCGTTCGAGTTCCTATATTAATCCACGAGACGAACAATCGCAATCGCTTTGCAGAGAAGGTCATCAGATTGTGTAGAATCTGTCCCCGAAATCGCCAAGTCCTGGAACTATATAACTGTCGAGAAGTCAGCAGGGTTGATATCGCGGTGCGGGCAGCGTACTTCTTCTCATCCAATCCCTGAAGACAAAAGGTCAACAAACACAGCACATAATATTTCAAGGGGTTGTGCTTTACGAACCTGGTCAATAAACGAAGTGACTACTCTGAGCTTAGGAAATTTTGTTGCGAAGTTTTTGATACCTTCGGGGCTGGCGATCAGGTTCAAGAACAGAATGTGGTCTTCAGGGACGCCTCGCGCCTTGAGCACTTCGACGGCCATAATAGCTGATCCGCCTGCCATTGCAATTAGAGACGTGGGGATACTGTTAGTCAACTGCAATAGCACTCACCAGTAGCAAACATGGGGTCAAGTAGAAGCACCCAACGGTCCGCTATGTCCTCGGGAAGTTTGTCGTAAAATAGTTTTGGCTGTGCCGTCTCCTCATCTCGCTGGATCAAAATCTTGCCGATACGCACGGAACGGCAGCAGTCACGCAAACCCTGTTCCATAGCCTCACCTGCCCGCATGATTGACACACCACAAATCTTGCCCTGGAACATGAGGCCATCGTAAGTCCGACCAACGGGGGTTGTGACAGTATGCTCGATTACGGGAAGATGGTTCAGTCCCTCCTCAACCAATAAACGGATGATCCTGTTGGAGTAGAAGATGAAATCTGCTCGCTCTGTGGTCTTATTTCGAATCATCCTAGATTACACTCAGCGCACCAGCCAGATTTATCGACAAGGGCAGAAGGCATACGACAGAAGAGCGATGAGCTGAGGAGTCTGGGGCAGCACATGGACATTGTCAAAGGGTACCTCGCGCGAGACAGTCGCACTTGGCTTCTGATTTTGGGACCGATAATCTGGACCGACACTCTGAGTAGGAGGGGTTGAAGCAGCTTGGTCCGCCATGGCGTAAAGCTCGGATGAGGCAAGAGTCGAGAAGAGCAAGAGGAGGGACTGGCCAGTTATCGAGGTGCTGGGGTGAAGATGTACGGGACTGACTTGCCACAGAGCAGCCAAATTTCAAGTCAGAATATCATGGAACACGATTATTTGCGGAAGATGGGGCACGACAAGAGGAGACCAAGATATAACCCATGGACATCGATTTTGAATTGATCTTACTCTTATCGAGTCGAGGCCCCTCCGATGTAGATATTGCTTATAACGGGGTCCCAAATTTGCATTAACACTGTATTCCGGGGTTTTAAGTGCGGCCCCCGCCGTAAGGAAGGGAGCGCTGCGCGTGCGGAGCCTTTGTCTACCACGCAACGGAGCACAGCGCCGTGTCAACATGTATCTTCCAGTAAATGTGGGGCGCATGCACCGTACTGAACTGCGCCTACCGTTATTCACTCGGATCAACCAGCCTCCGTCCCTGCGACGCTCCTTGACTTAAACATCATCAACAACCTGCATAAGAGCCGACAGCCCTCGAAATAATTCACCGGCAAGGGTCGCTTCACTCGATGAATAACCGCTTTCACCAACGAATCTAACCATATTCCGTGACTAGCCAAGAACGGCACCGGTTGATCCAGTTCATGGCTAACAAGCCTCGATGCCGACCACAATGGCATCACGGACAGGCTCCGGCATGTCGGCCCCGAAGAAGATAATGACATACGGGAAACAAACGCGCAAACGGTACCCACACGGCTCCGGGTCTATTCGTCCGACCGAGGATCAGGAGTCTATCGCCAGCCGAACCGATATCGTCAAGGAATCACCCGCGAAGCCGCCAGCATCGACCTCATTAACACATCGCGCCCCTCGAAATAAGCCCACAGAAAGCGCTGGTTTGGGCCTCAAACCAGGTCTCAAGTCTGGCCCAAACGCCGAAATAATATCAGAACCGAAAGATACCACCCAGTCTAAAAAAAGAAAGCGAGCGCATCCACCGAATGTCGAGGCCGATCCCCATAGCCATGCCCATTCTGGTTCTCCTTCGAGTCGGCCTTTGAGTCAAGCTTCGCCCACGACAGAAGTGCGAAAATCTCCAGCAAGCCGTTCCAAACCTACTAGCTCTACTGCAAGTCCTAGGCCCCTCGCCAGGCCATCAAAAGTGCGACCCGTTCCACGGGCGAAGCTGAGCCCATCTCCTGATGTTGAGCGACGCAATCTAGAGCAGACAAGCCCTCAAGTTCGGCGGCCGCGACTGATTGATACCCTCGCTGCGCAACGAAATGACAGCTCCGATTCGGAAAACAGCACAGATGAAGATGAGGAAGAAGAGGAGGATGAGTCGACGCCGGTCTTTTCCAGCGGACTAGCAACTCCGTCGCAGCAGTCATCGCAACAGAACTCTCAACAACACTCTCAGCCCCGTCCCACAGTCCGTCCTGGGGTAGTCTTACAGGGTAAAAGGGTGAAGTATACCTATGGTCAAGCTCGAACTATTCTCAGCGAACCGAGTACCTCTGGTCTGGGTAGCCATGAAGACGACCTGGATGCTCTCCTGTCACCGCCCCCAGGTCCGATCAACGACGATCCCTTTGCGTTCGGTAACGACGACTCCGAAGAAGATGGAGACTTGCGGCCTGCAATCAAAAGCGTGCACGAGCTGCGACGCGCCGGAGCGAACAATCGCTTTGCCGATGAAATGGAAGATCTTCTTGTCCGCATTGGTGCGCCGAACCATTCACCAGCGTCCCAAAGGAGAGGCGGGTTACTGGAGCTTGCTCAAAAATTACAGCGCAAGGATTTTTTGACCCAATTTCGCGACCATGCCACGCGTGACAAGGTATTTAAGAAGCTTGGGGAAGAGGATGATCTGGTCAATGGATTTGCCCTGGCGGCTGTCCTAGTCCAGTTCCTAGAATTCAGTCCTACAACGCATCTACTGCGGCAGATTGTCGATGATGGGCTCTGGAGGCTGCTTAGTCGTCTCCTTCGCATCGACGAGGACATCAGTACACTCGCGGTTCCGAAGCTCTCTGGGAGCAAGACCAGCAGAATGGCTCTCCAGGAGGTGAAGAAATGCCTGATGGGAATGCGCATTTGGCACGGTCGTCGACTTACTCAACTCTCCCCACAAACCCTCGCATTACAACTTCTCAAAGTTTTGTGTCAGCAAACCGATCCTGGATATTCAGTGAGAGTTGTGAGGGATCTGGAAGGCGATTTGATGACTATTATTGACAAGTATTCGGAACAAACCCAAACGGGAGATGTCGACTTCCATCTCGTCATAACGATTCTCGAAACACAATCCAGTTTGACTCTGGATGGCGACGATGAATATTCTTGGATCTTCCGAATTTCTCCAAAGGTCTCGCAATTCCTGAGCCATACGCTTGAAAAATGGCCACACGGCCCTGAGGATGTCCAATCCACAGTGCTCAAACTAGCTATCAACACGACAAACACTGCGCAGGGGGCGAGTGCATTCAACGACGAACCTCTCTTGTCAAAACTTTCCAAATGCATCTGTACGGGGTTCCGGTCGACTCAGGATGCCGTCATCAATCAGAAACTACGAAGGGAAACATATGATAGCTTTCTTCTTGTGCTTGGAGTTATGATCAACATCCTAGAGCACTGTCCGCCTGCACGAGAGTCTGTGGATGGCGAGTCGCTGGAGAACCTCATGTCCCTATACTTGGAGCATCAGGCATCGGCCAGTGAGGTTCGTAACAAACCCTTGAACCCCATATCACCAGATCTAACGCTAACACTTTATCTATAGGCGGACTCTGTCGAGAAGTCGCAACTAAGCGTCGCATTTGGGTATCTTGCTGTGTTGCTTGGTTACTTGGCTTCGGTAACGTCAGTCCGGACACGCTTGATCACTGGGACGGCCGGGGAAGGGCTATCCGGCCTCATTGGGTCGATCCAGGAATTCATCAACTTGTACAGATCTGTGGATAACAGGGTTCAGGAGCTGGAGGGGCTTGTGAGAGAACTCAGAAGGGCGAATTTTTAGAGCGGGAGCGTGCTTTGCTTCGTTGTCATATCATATACCTTGGGGAATCAAATATTAAGCCTTTCCGTTGGATAGAGGATCCTGGGTGTCTCGTGCTTCGGGACCCTGAGGCGCCCGCTTAGAAGCCTATCGCGCGGGGTCACCTAAAACGGTTCCCTCTCCGCTGGACGGAACACCGCAGCACGTTAGGCTTGTCGCGTCCGCGAACGGTGCTATGCCGCTTGCGTACGGTCCGCGTGATCAGACGCTAAAAGCACCAGTCGAGCACGCGGGCGAGCAGAGTTCCAGGCCTACAGGGGCCTCGAGGCGCCACCGCTTCCAGCCTCCAGGTGATGATGCAAGGGCGGCGCCGTCTTGGTGGGGGGGCCTGGGCCATTATCTTTATCGACCTACATCATACAGTTCTAGTCCACTTGCTTCTTCTTCCCTGCTGGGTGTGTCGCGGAGCAGCAGCATCAGCGCGACAGTTACCACATCAGAAGCAATCCCTCACGCTCGTTTCGCTATCTCTAGTGCGCGATCGCAATGCCGTCGCCCAAGCAGAGGAAGGTCGCCATCGTTGGGAGCCGATCCGTTGGTGAGTCTTGACCCCTCCTCGAATGAGGCAGCCCAACAGCATGTGACAGTACCTGATCGCAACCCTCCTTCATCACAGGCAAATCATCCCTGGCGGTGCAATTCGTCGACGGCCACTTTGTGGATAGCTATTATCCGACGATCGAGAATACGTTTAGCAAAACAATCCGGTATAAGGGCCAGGACTACTCGACCGAGATTGTCGACACCGCCGGCCAGGATGAATACAGCATCCTCAACTCCAAGCATTTCATTGGCATCCATGGCTATATGCTAGTGTACTCGGTGTCGTCGCTGCCGTCCTTTGAGATGGTACAGGTCATCCGGGAGAAGATTCTCAATCATCTTGTGAGTACACGCAGCCTGCGACGCATCTGGATCCGTCCCTTCGCTGACTAGTCTCTTCTGTCATCAGGGTACCGAGTCCGTCCCAATCGTCATTGTCGGCAACAAGAGCGATCTGCGCCCCGAGCAACGGCAGGTCAGCGTCGATGAGGGCAAGAAGCTGGCAGAGAAGTTCCAGTGCGGCTGGACTGAAGCGAGCGCACGATATAACGAGAACGTCGGTAAAGCATTCGAGCTTCTGATAGCGCAGATTGAGAAGTCGCAGAACCCGGGCGAGGCGCCCGAGAAGGGCAACTGCCTCCTCATGTAGTGTTCTCGGTTGTGTTTCGACCATCGCTCCTAGGCTTCGAATGAATGACGGCGCTGAAGGTGAGGTGGCAGTGCAGGATGCCCACAGTGAAATTGACGGTGGTCGCATCATAATGATGCTTGTCCCGCGGTGGATTCCCGTTACTTAGGATCCAATGCGCCATGGTTCTAGACGAATTATTGGCTACTCTGTATTTTTGTCATTAGAATATAAGTTTTGGTTGTTTGTTTTCCAGAGGAAACTCAGGCTTGATAATACGTTGCAGATATTGGAGGGGCAGGGCGCTTGACTTGAGTAATAATACCTTCTTTCCGTACCAAAATATATATAAGGCAATCATTGAGGTGTCTGGAATATGTTTCTTCTTTCTTTTTTTCTTGGTTATATTTGATCTCTACCGGCTCTCATGATTTGATCTGATCCAGACTCCTCGCGACTGATCTACCTACCCTATCGTGTCGCAGCGTTGTTGCCGGTATTCGTCTATCCGATCTCCTCCCTCCGCTACATGAATGCCCCCTAATCTCGACTCGCATTCTCCGTTGGGCAACCAGTAACCCGTGCTGCGCCATGTCAGCAGGAGGCGTATTGTTTCATGACCTTCCCTCATACAAAAATAGTGTTTGGCTTTGAAAAGCAATCTCAAACTGTTGATCAATATCAGAAGCACCGAAAAGACCGTTTCGCACCTTCTCAACCCCGATCTGGATTTCGGGACGATGTAAGTCTTTGTACTCTGACATCCTAGCAGACTTGCAACC
Source organism: Xenoacremonium recifei (assembly GCA_012184525.1). Lineage (NCBI taxonomy): Eukaryota > Fungi > Ascomycota > Sordariomycetes > Hypocreales > Nectriaceae > Xenoacremonium > Xenoacremonium recifei. The sequence goes on along the minus strand of WOFQ01000014.1, from coordinate 706,522 downwards.
TCGTCTAAACCAAGATGCAGCGCTTGAGTTTGCCAGCATCGCCTCAAGCATATGGGACGCGCGACATCGCATTGCAGACTTTGTTGCCAAATCTTTTTTTTATGACGCTTCGTTGCTCACCGGTCGCATTGCTACCGAAGACCTGATACCGTAGACTTGCTCACACTACAGTGCTATAGTCAACCAACGTCCGAACTACACTCATGAAAGAGCTACCCGAAACATCGTGTTCTCTATTGCTATGAGCGACTCCCCATCGACAAAATGCCCGTTCTGTGGCTTCATACCCGCCGAGGGCGAGTATGAAGTCCTGCTGGTATGTGTAAATCCGACACCCCGAAGCAGCCGACGAAAAGAGGCTCGGGCAACAGGTTGACTTACTAGTATTCTGCAGCACATTGAAGCACACCACTCCGAAAGCCCCTCGCCTTTTATTGCTTCTAATCAGCTTGTTCTTTGTCCTCACGATGCCTGTGGTGAACAAGTCCCCCAAGATGAGCTTGCTTTTCACTTGGAGCTTCATGAACTTGAAGGTCAAGGTACCCCTGAGCCAACCAAAGGACCTTCAAGTAGACCTCCCAAGTCGGACGTTTCCTCCTCTTCACATGTCATCTCGACAAGTAGTAAGGGCCATGCCCGACAAGCCGGCGCTATCCAGGCTTGGAAAGACATCTTCAGCGGCCAAAAGTCACGAGACACCCGCGAAACCAATCAGCGCTCTCGACATAGGGATAAGAAGCATGCGAACACCCAAGAGAAGGAGGAATCAATCCCTATTGGAAAGCCAGACGATAGCGTTGCTGATAAGAGCACCTTACCGCAGGAAGGACAAACAAGTCGAAAGACTGCACGACTAGGGGTATGCTCTTCTCCCAAGATAGTTGCCGAGATTCTAACGTATTCTCCTGTAGAAAGCTCAGCTGGGTCGATTCGCGCATGAGAAGCAGATGCCGGATTGGCTTGTGACCCTACTCGAGACGGAAGGCCAAGTCGTCAACGAAGGTATCTTGACCTAGCCTATCTCTGCTCCATCCCTGAATCGCAGCTCACCCAATACTCCAGGTATCATGCCGGTTCTATACCAACTCCTCGAACAGAACCCCTCCACACAGTACGCCTACCTATGTCACAGGCACGTCAAGCATATTTCCAAGCTCAAGCGAGAAGGTAAGTTGCTTGATAATTGGCACAGAACTATTTTTGACTCGCATAGGTGGCTTCTGCGGTTATCGCAATATCCAGATGCTCACGTCTCACATCATTGGCGCGCGATCTGCGGGAGCTGAACGATTCGGCCCTACATTTCCCAGCATATTTCAGATTCAAGACCTCATCGAGAATGCGTGGGACATGGGCTTCAACTCTCAGGGACGCGTCGAAACTGGCGGGGTCAAGGGAACCAGAAAATACATCGGAACTCCGGAAGTACGGGCTTCATAGACCATCTCTGTATACCGTGGCAAGCTCATAGCTGACCATCACTAGGCACAAGCGGTTTTCTGTAGTTTAAACGTACCGTGTTCTGTGCAAGCTTTCAAGGACAAGGAGAAAGGCAAAGCGATGAATCTTCTTCTTCACGCCATCGAGACGTACTTCCAAGGTGGTGTCGACAACCCGGAAGACCGCATTCGCATCACCAAGCTCCCACCCATATACCTTCAACACCCAGGTGAGAAAATTAACCCTTACAGAACGCGGGACTGGTGTATGCTAAACGATGATCACAGGGCATTCTTTGACTATCGTGGGACTCGAGAAGATGATGAACGGCCAGGTCAATCTTCTTGTATTCGATCCCAGCTTCCACGACTCCGGCAAGATGAGGCAGCTCGTGGGCAAGGTATTTCGACATAAACCAGCTACAGTTGATGACACATTGATCCCTTATCGTCGAGACTCGAGCTATTTACGCAAGTATAGCGAATTTGAAGTCCTCTAGTAAGACTCCTTGGGCATATCTTCTCTGAGTAATCTCTAACCACGGTGTGAACCAGTCTGATACCCCGCGAAGGCTCATCACGGTGAGAGCTGTAGCGAGGCAATTCTGTTCCGATGGCTTATTGCTTCTCTTTGAACCAATCTTGCAACTTAGCCAAAGCACGACTACGGTGCGAGATCTTGTTCTTCTCTGCCTTGTCCATTTCGGCAAAACTATGCAGATAAGCAAGAGTACTAGAAGAAAACGACTGGCTAAGATTAACTTACGTTTGACCCTCGTATTCAAAAATAGGATCCCATCCTACACCAAAGTTCAGCTTAGCTCTAAGATGGACAACTAGAAAGGGAACAAACCAAAATCAGGGGGTCCTCGAGCAGGAACAATCTTGCCCTGAGATAATCAGTCAATATACAGATAAATGGAAGGTCAGGTACATACTGGACAGCGGCCTTGAAACAGAATGACCTCATGGCCAGGCCCTTCGCAGTAGCCAAAGGTGCAGACAGCCTCGGCGGACTTGTCCGTGTACGCGGCGAGGAGGTTGTTCAGGCCCTCGTGGCCGGTGGCAGCCAGGAACCATTTACTTAGCGGGAGCGGGTCAGCGTTGTTTCATAAGAGGGAAGGGCTTTTTGGATTGAATTGGATTGCATACATATATGGCCCGGGAAGACCGCCCAATGCGGCGTAGCATAGCGATGTATCTTCAACAAGCACTGGACCTTGGATCTGAAACTCTGGATTTAGCACTGCCCAAAAGCAGCTCGCAGCATTCAATAATAGGCCTTACCAGCTCGGCTGCTCGGCGACATTTTGACTCGGTCACTTCTTCCAGAGTTCCTTGCACCTCCTCCAGATCCAGAGCCTTGCTCTGGACCTCGATCCCAGGCTCAAGGATGGCCTTGACCTCCTTAAGCTTGTTGGCGTTGCCAGTGACGAAATTCACACAAGGCGCCGCCATCTTGGACAATACGAGGGGTAGACGTGTCAGTGATAATGAATGGGAGAAATTAACAACTCGACGATATCCCCTGCGGTGGAGTTGCAATTCTTCAATTCGCTGAATCAACCGAAAGGTGCCTCTTGTGGTCCTTTTACTCAAACTCCACCGATAAATGCATATTTCCCCTCCACCGCCTGTAATTTTTTTTACCATGCCAGCAACATGACCCCCGAAATCACTATTTATTGTTCGTTGTCCTGCTTCCATTGCTTGATCCATGCCTCTATCCGATCAACGTTGGCTTCCATCTCATCGGTCTTGTTGCTCGTAAGCTCGATGACAATTTCGGGGGCGAAAGCGTCACGCGCCTCCTGAAGGAGCACCTCCATGATCTCGGAGTCGAGATTCTCTTGGAGCTTGGACTCGGGGTAGTTTCTGCATGGACTATCAGCATCGCAAGCTCTGCTGGGCAAAGCTATAGAATCTTACCGAGCCTTGAGTCTGTCGTAGAGAGTGGTTGAGTCTACCCGGAGCACGACTACAAGGTCGATCCAGCTCTCAGGGAAGAGGTCACAGGCGTGCCAATCGATGATGCAGCCACCAGCTTTGACATCAGCCTCTATCTCATCCAGCAACTAGAATGGCGATTCCAGGTCAGCAACAAGCCTCGCATTAGGTCATTTGTTCCCTCACCTTGTCCTCATCCACGATCCAACTGTGATACTCGTCGCTCCAGCCTTCATGACATTCCTTGTCCTTCACTACTTGGTTCACTGAGAGATGGCGCAGGCCAGTCTTCTCCGCCAGGACCTCGCAGTGCGTCGTCTTGCCTACTCCGGGCGTACCCGTCACAATAATATTTGGTGATGTTCTCATTGTGATGGTGAAAATGTCTTGTTGAATCGACTGGCACAAGATTATGGTGGATTGTATTCTCTTCAGCCACTAATATCATTGTCCATGTGCGCACACAGAATAATGCACATATCGGGGCTGTTGGTGTCATAAAGGCGGGAAACCCAACAAAGCGTGCTCTCTCCAAATAAACCATATATCATCTTACAATCGACATCTTCCGCTGTCTGGTCATTCCCATCTTATCGTCTCATCTCCCTTCTCTTTGCCTCTTTCTCTTTCTCCTCCTCTGAAAAGCAGCAGGCTTCTCTTGATACATGATGAGCGTCCGAGTAAATAGTTTAGATAGCATATGTGATGAAGTCCTCCAAATCCGCTCCGTTACCCCCTGCCGCGGTAGAAAATCAACATCGAACACCCAGAAAATGCGGCCCTCTATCCGTTATGTGCATTTGACATGTCCATCTCGCGTTTCCTTCTCTAAGCCTCGAAAGACTACTTACTGCTCGGCCTCGACATCAACCTCGGCCAACTCGTCCTGTTCATCGAACTCCTCGCCATCGGTGTACTCCAATTTCTCTTGTTGAGCAATGGCCTGTGCTGACACTATCTCGGCCAGCCTCTTGAGACGCGGAGTTTGAAGCCCTAGACGAGTTTGTTAGCAAATGTGATTCTTGTGAAAAAGAACCTTGAATCCGTCATGGCTTACAAGAAGGTGTGTATGTCTCCAACGCCGTGATTACACGGGGTTCAGCGATCTCATATGGACCACTGTCCTCCATATCTACGGCTTGGAGAAGCAAGACATCGCTCTTCTCCGTCACCCGTGATGCCACAGCTTTCATAATCTCTCCGTTAATAGGCTGCTCGTAGTCGGCGACAAGGTATTGGTTCAGAAGCTTCTGGATCTGGTTCGGTGATAGCCTATCATTTGTCAGAGGTGCGTGGAGTATGCCAGAATTAAAATACTCACATCCAGCAGATATCCTGAATGATCTCGATATCGTTCAATGTCGCCTTCTTCAGCTGCAGGAGCTTAGTCGCTTGCTAAAATAGATGTTAGTTACTCTCCTTTTCATTCCATATCGATAATCAACTGACCATGAGATGTTCCAGCTGAAGTGTGCCTTCGGGCATATCATGGCTCTTGCACCATTCCTCGATGCGAGTGATGTTGTAGTTGATCTGGAGGCCACGCTTCCAGGAGAGGAAGTTTCGTCGCATAAGCAAGTCGTTGAATGCCGTCACACCAACAAGTCGCAGAAGCTCCGTGATTGTTTGCGTGATGATGGAATCCTCCAAATAGTAAGCCTTCATGGCACGGAAGACACTGTTAAGCAAGCTGAGCAAGTTGTCCATGCTGTAGGCAGGGGTTGAGTTGGACTGCAGCAGCTTCCCGAGGAATCGGCTGCTCTCATTGGTGACGAAACCTGGCAGAGACTGTGACTCGATGATAGCAGGGATGATCATCTTCTGTAACTTCTTCTTCAACACTTTCATCCAGGTATGGTAGATGTTGAATTCCAAGCTCTCCAGGTCGTGCTTGACGATCTCCAAGAGTCGGTCGTACTCGTAGTTGTCCGACTTTTGCGCTTCGTACCAGTCCTCGGCCAAGAAGACAAACGAGAGCATCTCGTGCACATTAGAGAGCCAGAAAGCTCCTGGGTTGACGGCCTCATCTCCATCGTGCTGCATAACTTCTTGCTGAATAGACTGCATTACGTTTGCCAAGAAGCGTTCCGACTCCTTGACGAAACCATTATTCCACATCTCCGATGTGACCAAGTTAATTAAGTATGAGGGGAAGAGAACCTCCTTGTCTGACGGAGGTGGTGTGGTGTTGGGTGACGGGATCTTCAGGTTTCGGATCAAGCCCATGGTGACTTCCTCGTTTAGGCCATCCTCATCCGCAAGAAGGCTCTCAAGCTCAATCTCGATATTATCGACACCTGGGATGAAGGTTGTGCCCGACAGGTTTTGCCGATGGGCCGTTCCAGTGACAGCCATTGAGACTGGCCGCGGGTTGTACGTAGCGCTGAAACGGTCGACTTCTCGGGGTTCGGCACCAGCACTGCGTCGCTTAGGCTTCTTCGACGATACAAGGTTGATGAGCCCAGATGTAGCCGGAACCACCGCAGAGTTTCCGTTCGCCAATTCTCCATTGACGGGCACGTTCCTCCGCGCAACCTCCAAGGCGTCTCTGAGGGCCTCGAGTTCCTGCCTCAGGCTCAGGTTGTCCTTCTCTTGCTGGGTGCTCGTTCTCTTTGCTGTCTCCAACTCCGAGCTCGTAGCTCGAAGAGACTCTCTCAGCTCCCGCTCTTCTTCCTGCATCCTCTTGATGTTCAATGTGGATTCGTCGAACGCTTGTTGCAGCTTCTTCATCTCGTCTTCCATCGCCTGGAGTCTCGCCACAGCAATGCCTGCTTGGTTGGCCTCGGTCTGCAGTTCCTTTGTTCGCGCTTCGAGAGCGTTGTGGCGGTTCTTCCACGACTTGATCTGTCCCTCGTAGTTCTCCACCTGTGATACAAGGTTCTTGTTCTTCTCCTTCATGGATCCCAGAGACTGCGTCAGCTCCACAACCTTGTTCTCCAGCTTGTATGAAATCTGCTTGAGATCGCGAGCCTCCTCGCGAACCTTCTTGTACTCCCGTCGGGCAAGTCGTCCACGCCACAGGCTCTGGATGAGAACAACCTTCTTGCGATACTGCCTCCAGGAGCGGAGTTGGGTTCGTGATCGCCAGACTCTCTGGATCAACAACGCAGCATTGCCAACGCGAGTTTCCATGATATTCTTCCTTCGGAGGTATCCCTTGGCAGCCGACTCGAACATAATCATATCCTTCCGGATGCGGAGGAAGTTCTTGCGCTGCTTCTGTCCACGCCAGACTCTCTGGATGGTGGTAGCGGCCCTGATCTTTCGCAGCTCCTGAGCTTCCTTCCTGGCCATATAAGCCCTGATGGCAGACTGCGTCAAGACAATCGACTCCCGAGCCTCCAAATAGCGACGTCGGTAGTACTTGGCTCTCAAGTTCTTCTGAATCATGATGGCGCATTCGTTGAGTCGGTTGGTTCGCAAATTTTCCAAGAAAGCGAGCATACCGGCTCGGAAGAAGATCTTTGTCAGACCAAGCTGATACTTATCCATGCCAGGACTGGTGCTGGTTCCCAAGGCTTTCTTGAGAATAGCATCAGCCATCACTCGGATCTCCGCCGTCCACTGGTTGGACGGCACAAGCATGTAGTACCGCAGGGCGAACTCCTCGTAGGTCCATCGTGTTGGATATCCAGCACAGCTGATACGGACCGTCTCAAGAACACCACAAGCACGAAGCTGGCTGAGGACCATGGGGCCCTCAAATTGCCAGGCCTCCTTGGCTTCGTTGGGTTTGATACAACGAATGTAGTGAACGTCGGTGTTGTTGATGGTATACATCAGCTCGATCAGAGAGGAACGGAAAATTCCTCCAAGAGTCGGCTTCCTGTTGACAGCCACGCCGATCTTTCTACCACCGGCGGGCTTGACAGCATTGGAAGATGCCGAAGCTGAGTCTTTCTCTCGGGCGGCGGCAGCAGCCTCCAGGACCTGTTTGAGGAAGTCATTCCCGGTAGCACGCAGAACAGCCATATGTTCATCTGGGACAGTGTCGCGGTTCTTCTCGATGAAACCCTCAGATTCGTAGGTGACATCGATAGCGTAATGGCAAACGGTAAACGCGGACTTGCCAAACCTAGGCTTCTTGTAAAACTTGTGCTTGTCGGAGCCATAGTTATGGTGCAGCTTGTTGACGAATTGATCGTCGGATCCCATAGGAAGTCGCGACTCTTCATCCAGAAGAGACAAGATTCCCAGTTTTCCTTCGATCAAATCAATACACGGCTGGTTGTCAGAGAAGTCGATGAAGGTCCAGTCAATCTGCTCCCTCAAATATTCCTCCTGCTCGAGCTTGAAGACATGTTGATTGAACTCTTGCTGAAGCTTCTCGTTGGCGTAGTTGATACAGAACTGCTCGAACGAGTTCTTGGCGAAGTGTTCGAAACCGTAGATATCAAGAACACCAATGAAGGAGTTGACACGCTCAAGAACCTCCTCGGTGGCGAGACTCCGGTTGATGATGTCAACAAGCCAGTCAAACAAGCTCGAGTAAATGAACTTGGCTACGGAGTCACGAACAACAATGGCCTGCGCCTGTGACAAATTGGACGTAATCTTCTCGCCTCGAGTCACGAGCTGCTTCTTGACAATCCACTTGGCGAACTCGGTAGCGTTAACACCAAGAATCGCGCAAGCCCGTTCCAGAGATGGTTCTGTCGGAGCCAGAACACTATCATTTCGGGAGGCCGTGATCTTTACGTTTCCAAGATGCAGGAGACCAGCCAGGAGCTTAAAGATCTCACTCTGCTGGGCGTTGGGGACACCAATTGTGCCAAGCGACTTCTTTGTGGCTTCAAACTCGGCCTTGTCGTCGACTCCATCGATTTTCGGGCAGTTTCCTTGGTTGAGGTACTCAAACTGCTCAATAGGGAGGATGTTGAGCTCCTGGCGCTCCTTCTCAGAAGCGCCAGCAACAAGCTGGTAGAAGATATGGTAGTTTCGCTCCTTGAGTGGCTGGAAAACAAGACGAGAACGCTCGAGAAGGTACGTGCGGATCTTAGCCCCAATAATGTTCGTTTTCTTGTCGAACATGATCTCAATGTACTTTCCGAAACGTGACGAGTTGTCGTTTCGGGTCGTTTTGGCGTTACCGAAGGCCTCCATGATGGGATTGGTGGCAAGAATCTGTTCTTCGGTCTCGCTCATGGATTCCATACCTCGTTTCGATCGACCTCCTGGGTTGTCGGGAGACTCTCTGGTCGCGAAGTAGCGCATAATATACTTGGCGCTGACAGTCTTGCCGGCACCCGATTCTCCGGAGACGACAATTGTCTGGTTCTTGCTATCCCGAATCATGTCCCTATTCCAGCCGTTAGTCCTGTGCAGCGCAAATATCCGGGGTTCTCTATCGTGGCTCACATAAAGGCCTCTTCGGCGATCGCGAACAAGTGAGGTGCCTGGGTCGCTCTCTGCTTCCCGGCGTAGACTTGCACCATACCAGGTACATAGAGAGAATCGACTCGTGCGAAAGGGTTCGTGGCGATCAGAACGATACCGCTGTATGTATAAATTTCCTTCTGAAGATACCGTAGCCGGATTGCTTGGAGGACTATAGGGCCTTGTCAGCATCTCATGCCACAGCTGCCAACGCCAGGTGTCGGCGCAATGCTTTATAGAGTACGAGCGTACCGGCAGGTTCGTTAAGGTGAGACAGGTTCGTAAGATCATCGCTGGCCTCGAGCATTGTCGGATTCATCAAGGGTGGCAGAGATGGATGGTTGCCGCTCTGCAAGGCCTCGGCGGTGACCTCAACAGTCTTGGTCTATCAGTGGGATAGGTGGTCAGCTGGTCGCCGTTGCTATTGAGAATACTGGAGTGCTGTCGCATAACTCACGTCGCCATTGTCAAGCTTGAAGACGAGCTTCGCCTTGTTTCCCTCGATGGTCTTGTTGACGAGCTCGGAAGCTACCCAGCCCTCAGCAGCGTCGGGCTGCCAGGCTCTCGTGCCGACATCATAGGTCGATGCCATGGAGGCGGGTGTGGTGCCAAGGGGCAGACAGTATGTAGTAAGGAACGAGGACGGCTAGGCGGGCAAAGCGTTCGTTGTAAAGGTATCGGAGGAAGGACTAAAGAGCCGAAGCGAGGCACCTGGGCGAGGCATGCATGGGCAAACAGGTCGCTATACAAATTTCGAGGGGGTCGGTCGAGATAAAGGTCAGCAATGGTGGGATGAACTGCGATCCCGCTGTTCGGAGTCGATGTGGAAGCTCGACGTCGGGTTGGCGTTGTGTTGATGCCGGATTCGCTCCCCCTTTTGGGTCCTTCAGAAACTTCGATATCAGCGCGCCGACCATCAAAGAACAATCAGCCTGGCTTACACACAGTGTCCCACTGCCAGATCTCCCCTAGGATGGCGATGTCGAGGTTCGAGGACAGAGCGGGATGCAGCTGGTGCAAAGGCGCAAGGAAAAGAAGCAGAAGCTTCTGAAGAGCTCGCCGACAAGGGGTCACGCCAAAATGACACAGCAGGTGGTCAACAAAAGTTCGAGGCAGAGAGGATACAGGATGCAGTGAAGCCAGCACGCGTTTTGCTCCTTGATTGAAAGGGACGGGGTGGATGCTGCAGCCGCACGGGGCACAGGCACGGGGGAAGAAACAGGGGCTGGGGTTGTTTCTGCACTGTAGGGTCGAGGTACCGTTCCCGCCAGAACACAGCGTCGAGGTACCTTCACGGGCAGGGCCCGCGTCAGTTCGCCCACTGGATGCTCAGGGGCCCCAATGACATTAGGGGCTGGACGCCGCCCCATGGACCAATTAGGGGCCGACCCGTCCGCCACTGCCTGGGGCGGCACGGCGGACCTTTGGCTCTCTGAGACGGTTAGCAGCCGCGCCGCCTTGTTTAATAACGGCCTCGTCCAGCTGCACTGTACGAGTAAGCCATCGCACTTCTGTAGGGTAGGTGGCGCAAATTCTAGAGGAGAGAACAAAGGCGAGGGTATCTGAATAGGCGTCCTTTGGTTGCGATTGTTGGTGGCGAGGCAGGCCTTTGTGCTTTGATTGCAACTTCTTATGATGAAAATGACATCAGTTAAGGTCTGGTTGAGGATGGTGAATCATGTCATGACAAAATAAGTTTTCATGGGACTTCGAACTAATTCAAGAACGAAGTCTACATACAAACATACAATTCTCTCGACGTTTATCTTCCACACCCGGTGACACTACACTGCAGCTGACATGACCCGACCGCCTCCATCTCTGTTAATATTTAGAGGTTTCCCTCCCCAACGAGTTCTCTCTTTTCATGCAGGTATCGAATAAGTCATGCGAGATAGGCAATATTTGGAGGTGGACGACAAGAGCCAGCATTCAAACATCCTTCTTCTTTTTTTTCACACAGTTGGGAACGATTATCCCTAGTCTAACTAAATATCCAAACCACGCTGCCCATTTTAGATGCGTTGAAATCATCATCCATCATCGTTGAGTTGTTCTACCCTTCACTTGTTTCGTTGACTGGAACTCGGCCCCAGCCACGCGCAGCCACACGAGAGCACGCCAGATAATACGAGTCTAACCAACCCACCACGCCCGCTTTGCTATCCGCAACCTGTCCCCAACACCTTGTTGAGCTAATCGAGTCCACCCGGCTAGGTAGCCACGGATATTCGCACCGTACTCCGTACGCTCCGTCGTCATCCGTTATGCCGGGGTGGTTTCGCATTGTCAAACCGGGGTCGGGAGTTGGTCAATCTCCAAACAACGGGGATCTGGAATTGGCTTGGACCAAGCTCCAAGCTCATACCGCCTGTTGAGCTCCCCCTTTTCTCTCATTGGCGGGACGCGAGGGGCGCGTTCGCCATGTCGGTTTGGCGTCCGTCTTGTTGTTTCTGTTTCACGAGCTGTCGATGCCGGACGGAGCATTGATCCTCCTAAAACCTTTTTTTTCTTTTCTTTTCCATCCCAATCCCTGCAAATGAAACACCCCAGCGCCGAAATTTCGTTATGTTATGCAATTAGTAGAGGACCCGGGTCAAGATGCGTGCTGAAATGAAATTTATTAGTCCCCATGTTCATAGGATTGAGTCGGTCGGGAACACTTACAGCTCAGGACCTCCAGGCTTTCCGTGATGTCCTTGATCTGCTCATATCGGACGTTGCTAATGTCTGCCATGAGATAGGCCACGTCACCCTTGCTGTCGCTGATCTGCTTGTCAACGTTGTGGTCGCCGAGGATCTCGTTGACTGATGCTGGATTAGTAGCTGAAAAGCAATTCGAGCGGGGACTGGTATCTTACCCTTTCGAAGCACACCGGGAACATTTCGGTGGATGTAGATGACGCGCGCGTGTTCAGGCTCATCCAGGGTCAGAGAACGCATCTGGACTTCGGGCAGGTTAACGCTGCCGAGGGTGATGCCCTGGTTGATATATCGAACGAGAGCGTCCGCGACTTGATTGGAAGGTTAGCTGGTTGGACTTCTTTAATGTGCCATGCACTACGAACCTTCGACACCGATGGCTCGCTGGGCCTCCTCAGTGCTTCCACCGATGTGGGGAGTCAGGATGATGTTGTTCAGGCTCCTCAGCTCCTCTCCCCATGTGTTCAAGGAGCTGTTGAAGTAGTCACCGTTCGCGGCAGGCTCGTTGGGGTAGACATCAAGGGCAGCACCGGCAACCTTGCCCGCACGCGAGGCCTTGATCAGGGCGGGAATATCGACAACGCTGCCACGGCTGGCATTGATGAGGTAGGAGCCAGTCTTCATATGCTCGAACTGAGAAGTGGACATCATGTTTCGCGTCTCGGGAAGGTCGGGGACATGCAGGGACACGAAATCGGCCTCTTCAAGAAGAGCCTCCAGAGTGGGAACTTGTCGAGAGGTGCCTAGAGCCATGAGAGTTATAACGTCGTAGTAGATGACGTTCATTCCCATGGCTTCAGCCAAGACGGAGAGCTGCGAGCCAATGTGACCATATCCAACAATTCCTGGCGCTGTGTTAGGCAATGGCCAAAATATAATAGGGTTAAGGACCTCCTCGGGTGTTATTACGTACCCAGCGTCTTGCCGCGAATCTCCCAGCACTTGGAGCTGACCTTGTTCCAGGTACCACGGTGCATCTCGATGGATCGGTCGCCGAGTTGACGCGCGAGGGTGATGATTTCGGCAATAACGAGCTCAGCGACACTGCGCGAGTTGGCGAACGGGGAGTTGAACACGGCAATGCCATGGCGGGCGGCGAAATCGAGGTCGACCTGGTTGGTGCCGATGCAGAAACAGCCGATGACGAGAAGGTTCTTGGCCTCTTTCAGGACCTTTTCGCTCAGCTTCGTCTTGGAGCGGATTCCGATGACGTGGATGTCACTTTTGAAATAAAGACTGTTAGTTTTTCTGCGACTGGCTGGCGCTCGAGCATCGAGGGATGGAGGGGCAATTGCAAAAAATCCTTGGTGTTGACGTATGGCGGGGTACTTGGATTTTTTTTTCCAAACTCACCGAATCTTTTCAATCAGCTGGTCCTCTGGCAGCGAGGTCTTGAGGGCCTCGACCTGGTAACCCTGGGCCCTCAGGATGTCCTGGCCGGTGACATTGACGTTCTCGAGCAGCAGAATCTTGATGTCCTGAGTGTTGAAGGGCTTGAGGGCCTTGGGCGCACCGCGAAGAGGCAGAGCCCCTCCCCAGCTCCCTGGCGGGGAGGAGAAGGTCGCCGTGGGAGAGGTCGAGAGGTTCTGTCCCCAGCTATGAGAGACGGCTCTCTGGGTAGCAGCAGCGAGGCTGATCTGGATATCTTGGGCGGGAGTCATGGCGAATCTGTTGTGGTTTGGTGGGGTGAAAGAAGTTGGGTTGGAAGGGGAGGGAAGAAGGCGTGGCCAAGATTTGTAGTGAGAAGGTTTGGATGGCGGAGCTTTATAAGACGGCCCCGAACCACCTATGGCGGAGAGGACGGGATCACGTCCAAGTCACTAGGGGGGATTACGGTACTGGCCATTTGGGCTTGGTCGGGTAAACACGCTGAGGAGGCATTGGTCATCTTGAGACCCAATGGATCCCCGTGAACAACAGTTTTTGCCTTTATTGACAATATCCATCATGGATGCGGCCAGGCCGGTGGACATCGGGGACCAACTGTTGAAGCACACCTCATTTGGGGCCACCCCAGCTCAAACTGCAGCTCTAGCAGGTCTAGAGGGAACCCTGAAAGGAACCACTGCTGCAGGAGGCCGTTGGGTCCAGTCCTAAGGCAATACAGTACCGCACTCTATTCCTCCGTGCTGTCCCCCATGAAGTACCTCCGTCCCGCTGCTCCGTTGGCCTGCATGCGACGGACCGGCCTCCAGACCGGAGCTTTGGCACTGGTCCCTCCCGACTTCCGCTGGCAGACAGCCCTGCCTGACTCATCCTCACACCCTCATCGTCCACATCCCGCTAGCAGCAAATTCCATCGTTCGAGGTCAGAAAAACTTTTTCGCCCCTGGGTTTCTAATGTATATGTACCTTTCATATCTATGTAGATGCTAAAGGTTGCTGTCCGGGCGCTTCTCCTGTAGAGTGGAAGGGACTTGTCATGGCGACCAGGTACATATTCCTAGAGCTGATGCGTTCCGATATCCGGGTGTATGACCAACCTTTTAGAGGTGACTGACACTGGTAATTGCCAAACGGCTCAATTGAGTCGCGTCGACGACAAGAAAGGCCCACAAGTTCCCACTGAGACTGAATTCCATCATGCCGTCATTGAATGGCGTCAGTTTGTTTAATGGTCACCGCGTGTTCTGGCGCGAGCCGCATGTACATTCCTCCGCTTGCGGCTGGCGCAGGTCGGTGCTTCATGCACGTCGCCGAGTCCGTCTTGCCGATTCGAGCAATCCCGCTCCGGCCTGCAGGTCCTCTGCCCCGGAGCCTGCATACGGGTGCGTTTCAGTAAAGAAACCGATATCCAGGGGTGACATGTTGATCCCGACTGGACTTCGTGATGACTCTTATAATTGAGAAGATTTTCTCGGGATCTTAGGATACTCTACTCGCTCTTCGGGACTCATTCGGACTTCGTGTTGGGCACTCCGTACCTTGCTTGCTTACTAACCAAAATTGAATCTCGCACTTCGCCACTTTAATGTTCTAGAATATTGACGACTGGAGGACGCTCTCCGTTTGTAATTAATGGTTCCATCTATAATTGTGATCTGAATTAAGAGCGTGTTATAATAAAAAATATTTGTTTTGGCCTGTGCTTCAACATTTGCGTTATAAGGTGAGACCACCCATATGAAGTAGCGAGTGATCAGTGATACGGGCGATGTTCGGGCTGCTCAGTGAAGCTCAAAGAATGTACGTCAAGCATCTCAATCGCTAGTCTAATGTATTCGAATGACACATGGACCTAAATAGGCATTCGTGACTTCCTATCAATTAAATGGGTGCCTTGATTCCTAAACTCTGGCGAACTGGCGTTCTCTATTATGCACCTTACCATCCATCCATCCACTCTGTCGTGGAGACCTTCCTTTCACACCCATGCCTGCAAACAAATCAAACCAAAAATTACAAAAGAAAAGGCAGTCGACACAGAAATCCCCTAAGAAACAAATTTGGCAACATGGAACCGTGACTGATCCGGGCTCGCTCCGCCCATACGTCTTCGTCTATCAAAATGGATCCAGACATTTCAACTTGGGTTCCTGCAACGTAGATCCTATCAACCGGCAGAGTTCTCTCGTAGCGGACTGCAGCCCGACTGCCTTGCGCTTAGCCGCTCCTCTTCATGTAACCTTTTGCCTTATTGCACCCCCACCCTACCTCCGCGTTTCATAGACTGTCATGAGGCGGCGACACTGAGAGTCTGTCCTCGTCTCCTATTAACCATGAGAGCTTGTCATTCTTCAGCTCTGTTTGCACTCCGCAGCCTCTTGTTTGGGCTTGCCCGACTCATCCTGGTATACTTGATTAGTTTCCAAGTGCTTGCTCTAGCGGGTCAACCTGAACCTACGTCCTCGTCTGATTCCTCCTCATCATCATGATCCTCGCTTAGGTCGTCCTCATCGTCATCCTCGTCCTCATCGAAGTCGTTGGGGTCCATCTCGTCATCAGAGAGTTCCTCGAAGGCGAGAGCCTCGCCGGTAAACCAGTCGATGGCGCGGGGGATGAGCTTCTCCTTGATGTCTTCACCGAGCTGGTAATCGAGCTCGAGGCGCTCCTCGATATCCGACTCCGCATCGTCGTCGTCATCTTCAGTCGGGGCCTTGGGAGGAGAGAAGAAGTTGAAGAAGGATTCGGTGGGAACAGTCTTCTTGACGATACGGGTTTGCTTGGTGTCTAATATCGAAGTTAGCATGAGGGTTGATCGGGGGAGGCGACGAGGGGGAATGGATTTTCGAGTTTTTGGTGTCGCGTTCAAAACGTACTCTTGTTTCGCTGCTTCTTGCTCTCGATGCGGACAGTAAGATCGCGACCCGGAAGCCACTCAATCTTGTCGCCCTCAGCGTGGTCGTAGATGAAGTCACCACCGTAACCGCTCTCGTTCTGGTAGAAGTAGGTCTTGGTGATGGTCTTGTTTGAGAAGAACTCGTTGGGGGCGAACTCGAAGATGAGACGGAAACCAGGCTTGTCGAGGTACTCCATGCGGATGTCGGTGATGTGCTTGAGAGCTGCCTCATCACGGTCGGTGATCATCTCAGCCAGCGAGATCTGGTTCTTCATGGCAGACAGCCAGAACTCGGGGATACCAGCGACGTTCTCCGGAACATCGGACTGCTTCTCTGGTTGAGCGGCGGCACCCTCCTCAGTCTCCGGCTCGTCATCCTCCTCACCAGCCTTGACTTCTTCCTCGGTGGGCTCAGCGGCACCGTTGATAATGGTGGCACGCTTCTCGTAAAGAGGGGAGAACTTGGCGAAGTACTTCTTCTCAAGCTGAAGAACCTCCTCTTGAAACTCAGCCTCGAGCTTGGAATGTTCCTTCTGGATACCCTTGAGGCCGGCGACACGGCGTCGGACGGGGGCAGGGAGCGACTCGATGTAGCCGGATGATTGGCCAACAAGGGAGCCGAGACGGCCCTGGATCATCTGGATGAGCTTGGGGTTCTGGGCAAAGACGGAGGCCGCGGCGGCACGGTCAAGGTCCTCTACGTATGAGCGGTCAGTACTATACAAAAGCTAAAATACGGAAGAAAAGCGTTATAAACATACCCTCTTTGATGCTGGCGACACCAGGCTGCTGGGCGTGGGACGAGATGGGAGCGTTGGTCGCAGGCGTGTTCTGCGGCGTCCTGGTTTGAGGTGGGGTAGTTAGTATCGACATCAAGGACTTGACACGCAAAACACGCTGGCGGTGACAAGAATACTCACGGAGCAACCGACATGTCGGGTCGTTTTCCTCGAATAGGCTCGGCCATGATGTATGATGCTGTTTTGCAAGCGAGCGCGCGAGACGTCGTTGACAGAAAGAAGGGAAGAGGATGAAGGTTTGCAGGAGGGAGAGAAAGTTGAGAGGGCGGCGGCCGTTGACGTTGCTAAATTTTGGTGGGGGGGCGATAAGTCGAAAAAAATTTGGGCACTGGGCCAGTGTCAGTGTCCAGCAGGTTGTTGGGCCGCCCCCGGAGCTGACTGGAGGAGGTGCTCAACTGTCGCGCTGGAACCGGACCCGCTGGAGCGGTTGCAGCCAGCCCTGGAGCGTTGCCAACGCAGCGGAGCAGAAGGGCAAAGTGGTGAGCCGCAGAGACCAGAGTGGTTGAGGGGGACAGTGCCGCGCGACGCGTATGAGCACTGTCCTGCATCTTAACTTCCCACATCCGCTGGCACGGGCTCTCCACGCTGCCAGTTGGTTGGCTGCTAGGCGATGCGCTATTGGCTCACCGCCCTCAGGGCGCGGAAAGGCACCTCGACCTGAAGGGTGAGGTGGCACGCGGTCCGACAGCAGAGCGCCGTCAGGGCTGGGCTGGCAATGGCTCAAGACGCAAGCATCCTTGAACCAAGGGGGCGATCTGAGATGGGCTGGAATGGGGCCCTGGAAGTGGCAAACCCTCCCCAAATGCCACCCGTCCGCCTCAGATATCTAATCATGTCTTGCTTCTAGAACTGCCGAGGTCGCCGTCAACCCGAAGAAGGGCCTTTTCTGGGCTGCGGACACGAGGAAAAGCAATCTTGAAGGACATGCGGAGTGCTCCGTGCTGGGAGAAGAGCAAATGCCCGCAGTGCTCACCATTTTCATGCATCCCGAAAGTCACACAAGCTCACACTGTGTGAGCCCCCAGCCATTTGCGGGCAGTGTCGGATTTTGCCCTCAGGCACGAACCTGGGAAGGCGCCGCCTCCACGTTCAGCGCGTCTGATAGCCTTGCATCTGTTCACCCAATCAGCATCTCCGCTCGAGAATAAGCTCCGGAGGGGTCGACTCAGTGCTAGCCTCACATGCCCAAGGCTCTGGCCTGACTTTAGCTGTACCTAGACCACTAATTGACCAACGACGTAATTGCACCTAGATAACCTCGAAAACTTACTGACCGCTTCGCCAGACGGACCAAAGCAATTGCTTGCGCCATGGTACCTGATTTCTCATGACATTGAGCCAACGTCGACCATGGAAGACGATAATCCTGCTGGTCAGGGAGATGCTTCTCCCCGGCCAGGGCGTGCCTCGCTTTATCGAATCGATTCTAATCAGAGCAGATCGAGTATATTTGAGGATGTGGAAATGGCACATGATGAAGTAACTCAACTCTGTTCATACGAAACCGACTTACGGTGATCGCTAACCCTTAGTCTTGTAGCTTTATGCTGGACCCGTTGCCGAGAGTCTGCCGACCAGCGTATCTGCATTTTCCCATCGACGACCCCGCGCCGATTCGACGACGAGCTTCGTATTCTACGATGACGAATCGGGGGTGCTCTCAGACGAACCTGGTCCCGACGGAACCGCTGAGCATCGTGAAATTGATCACTATCCGCGCCGTACGAGTTCCGATGTGGGGGATCTGGAGTTCGGCGTCGACGAGCACGAAGATGAGGACGACTACTCCTCCGAACGAGACTACGATGAATCTCGAGACGACTATGTGTTGCACCGACGCTCATCGACCTTATCCAGAAGTTCTGTTCATGCCAGACTTCTGAGGAGAGACAGCACGGCAACAATCGGAAGTTTTCGCCACCATGGCCGTACAAGTCAGAAGCTATACATGGTGAACGAGGACCTCACAATTGCGATCGCAGGCTTTCGCACAAGCAAGCTAGGGTCATTTATCTACGTGTTCTTATGCGTAATTACATTGGGTGCTGCGTATCTTCTTTTTCGATGGCTACCCCGATGGTATGTCGCAGTCTCGGGACGTCCGCATCCTCTTAGAGAGTGTGATTGGGTGGTAATTGAGAATCAATGGGGCGAGATGGTAATTCTATCGGTAAAGTCACAGCCATACGGACGGCCTCTGTCATCTGTCTTTGGCGTGTCAGAGAAGCAGTTCTCTGATGCGCTGGACGAAGATAGCGACCCTATTCTCGACGATCTACGTACCTTGGACTATCGATATGTCCGGCTTTGTTTTCAGCCCCAGAAGGACAAATTCGTGCTTTCCAATGGGTGGAAAGACCCAAGCTGGACTGACATCCGTCTTGTAAGATCTGGCCTGGATAGCGATGAGAAGAGCGTCAGGGAGACTGTCTTTGGGAGCAATCTCATTGACATTGAACAAAAGTCAACGGGTCAATTGTTGGTGGATGAGGTTAGTAATTGTCTGCGAACGCAGAAGTTTTCCATTTCTGTGGTCCTCTCTGACTCTGGATAGGTCCTCCATCCCTTCTACATTTTTCAAATCGCCAGTCTTGTCCTGTGGTCATTGGATAGCTACTATTATTATGCTGTCGCCATTTTCGTCATGTCCGTGGGCAGTATTTCTGCTACCCTGATTGAGACTCGAGCTGTAAGCAAATCCTACAGATTTAAATCTATGAGAGACGGAATCTGATCGAGAAACAGACAATGAAGAGGCTGCGCGAAATCTCACGATTTGAATGCGATGTTCGAGTCCTACGCAACGGCTTCTGTGAGTGCCCATCAAGGTTCCCCATGGCTGCCCCTCAATGCTGATGCCATCCAGGGCGATATATTAGTTCCAGTGATCTTGTGCCTGGCGATGTGTACGAGCTCAGCGATCCAAACCTGACGCAGTTCCCCAGTGATAGCCTGTTGCTAACCGGGGACTGCATTGTCAACGAAAGCATGCTCACTGGTGAGTTGTTAACTTTGGTTTCTCAATTTCATAGAAATAAAACATACTGACAATCTCCAGGCGAATCAGTACCTGTTTCTAAGCTACCGGCTACGGACGAGTCTCTGTTCAATATGGACTTGGGTGCTACATCTGTAAGCCCTGAAACTGCACGACATTTCCTCTTTTGCGGTACAAAGATCATTCGGGCGAGACGACCGCAAGAAGACCAAGACGGTGACGCTGTTGCCCTTGCCCTGGTCGTCCGCACAGGTTTCAACACGACCAAGGGAGCTCTGGTACGCTCAATGCTGTTCCCAAAGCCTTCCGGGTTCAAGTTCTACCGCGACTCCTTCCGATACATTAGTGTCATGGGCATCATCGCCATGATTGGCTTCATTGCTTCCTTCGTGAACTTTGTTCGACTTGGAATTGCATGGCATCTTATTGTTGTGCGCGCTTTGGATTTGATCACGATTGTCGTCCCCCCCGCGCTCCCAGCTACCTTGACAATTGGCACCAACTTTGCTCTGAGCCGCTTAAAAAACAAGCAGATTTTCTGCATCAGCCCTCAGCGAGTGAATGTTGGAGGAAAACTCGACATTATGTGTTTTGACAAGACTGGGACGCTGACTGAGGATGGACTTGATGTATTGGGAGTTCGTGTCGCGTCGCGTGAGACTAACAAGTTCAGCGAAATCATTACCGAACCGCAGCAACTGCTAGCGGAAGTTGCATTTCAGGGAAACAATGGGAACCTGCGAGCTGCACTCCATACAATGGCCACATGCCACTCGCTTCGTTCAGTTGATGATGAGCTCGTGGGTGACCCCCTGGATCTGAAGATGTTCGAGTTTACGCAGTGGTCCTACGAAGAAGGCCAGCAAGCATCTGGCGAAGCCGAGGACGAGGAGCAAGGCGGTCTTGCACCGTCTATCGCCCGTCCACCGAATGTGAGTTACGATTCCTTGCTGGATTCCTTTACATATTTATTGATATCAAACCGCAGGCTTCGCTCGAGCTTGGTGTACTCAAATCCTTCGAGTTCGTCTCTCAGCTTCGACGAGCAAGTGTCATTGTGCGTCAGTTCGGTCAGAAGAGCGGCGATATCTTCGTCAAAGGGGCGCCTGAGGCCATGCGGGAAATATGCCGCCCAGAAACTTGTACGATCTCCCATTCTTCTGATTTAGACATAACTAATACCCCCTAGTCCCTAGTGATTATGACGAACTACTTTCCTACTATACACACAAGGGATATCGAGTCATCGGCTGCGCAACTCGTCGACTGAAGAAGCTCAATTGGGTCAAAGTCCAAAAGATGAGTCGGGCAGAGGTTGAAAGTGATCTCGATTTCGTGGGATTCATTGTTTTCGAAAACAAACTGAAACCCACGACTGCTGCCGTCTTGGAAGAGCTGCTTGCCTCAAATATTGGGGCAGTGATGGTTACTGGCGATAATATCCTTACAGCAATTAGCGTGGCAAGAGAGTGTGGGCTTATCGAGAGAAATGCTCATTGCTTTGTACCACGATTTATGACTGGTAGGTCATTACTCCCTGGCATCCCTATCAACTGGTCGGCTAATTGAATAGGGGACTCTCGTGATCCAAACGCCCAGCTGCAATGGGAGAGCATCGACAACAGCATTTACTGTCTCGACAATTCCACTTTGGTGGTAAGATACTTCGTGTTCTTGAGTTGAAGTATAGTACTGACCCTTTGGATAGCCGTTGCCCGCACCACCGGAGGGCGACGCCTCCCTTCCGTATGATATTTCGAACCTCCGCAATTACTCTCTTGCCGTAAGCGGCGAAGTTTTCAGATGGATCGTGGACTACGCTCCCCCCTTAGTCCTGCAAAGGGTAAGACCTCCAATCTCCTGCATGGCTATAGTGATGAAGCTAATCTTTCCATTCAGATGCTCGTATTTGGTAAAGTATTTGCGAGAATGTCGCCAGATGAAAAGCATGAGCTGGTAGAAAAGCTCCAGAGCATTGACTACTCATGCGGGTTTTGCGGCGACGGCGCAAACGACTGCGGCGCCTTAAAGGCAGCGGACGTCGGTATCTCTCTGTCGGAGGCCGAAGCATCTGTAGCAGCCCCTTTCACTTCTCGAGTTTTCGACATTCGCTGTGTCTTAGAAGTCATCAAGTACGTATTCGTAACCCGGGCTGCTTTGCTTCAATACTAACAAAGAACAGGGAGGGTCGCGCTGCGTTGGTGACGAGTTTCAGCTGCTTTAAGTACATGAGTCTATACTCGGCCATCCAGTTCACCTCTGTGAGCTTCTTGTATGTCAGATCATCGAACCTCGGAGACTTCCAGTTCCTGTTCATCGACCTGCTACTCATTCTACCAATTGCCATATTCATGGGTTGGGCAGAGCCAGCAAGGACGCTCTGTCGCAAACGCCCGACGGCAGACCTCGTCTCACGTAAGGTCTTGACCCCATTACTTGGGTTGATGGCTATCTGCGTGTCATTCCAGGCCGTCACATACGTGACGGTTAAGGAGCAGCCTTGGTACATCCCACCAAAGCTGGAGCACGATGAGTCAAACATCAAGAACTCACAGAACACTGCCCTGTTTTTGGTTTCTTGTTTCGAATACATCTTTTCGGGTGTTATTCTCAATGCTGGAGCCCCCTTCAGACAACCTGTCTCCCGAAACTGTACGTCTCAGATTGTTACGGTCAATTTCCTAGGATCATTGCTGACAGCCGCAGGGCCTTTTACTGCAACTATTGCATTAACTCTATTGGCAACTGTGTATATGATTCTTGGCCCAGCCCACTGGGTCAGAAAATTGATGCAGTTGACAAAGATGAGTCTGGATTACGAGCTGTTTTTGATCGCGCTTGGTCTTGCATATTTGTTGGTGGCTTGGTTCTTTGAGCTTCACTTGGCCCAACGTATTGCGAAGTTCATTGGCATGGCAAGGCAGCGAATCTCAGGACAGCCCAAGAAACGCAAACAGTACAAGCTTATCCTGGAAGCAGCCCGAGGATAGAGGAGGATGTTATCTCGCATTCGTCAGGCGTTTACTGGGTAGTATATCATGGACGAGGTTTGGTTTGGTCACGAATTATAGAAGGCTGCAGATTAGCATATTTGGAAAAGCGTTGAAAAGACGAAAGATGAAATTCTCTTTCTTCTTGGTGGTAGTTATAGGAGTGGCGCATGAAGTTGGTGGTGCTTTCGAGCCGATCAAGTCGAATTGACAGAATGTGACAAGAACGGATGTGCTCCAAGCATCTGCAATGTTCAGAATCAGAGATTTAAAGACGTGAACTGTGTATAAAATGGTACATAACCCAGTAAAGGTGCATCTCGTGGGTAGACATTGGCGGGCGTTCGAATCCTCATATTCCTGAAGTCGGCATGGGACATACAGACAGGTCGAATCTTTCGCGGAAGATGACGGTGCCGTTGTTTGGAAATTTTGCTCAATTCATTGGCTTATTTACACTGCATGATTGTCCATCTATTCCAGCATCGTCCCTCTCAATTGCAATCGTAGTCGTACATCGGTCGATCGTCTAGTGCTCCCAAGGGTGCTTCAGGCCGAGCAGAGCAGGACCTATAAGGTAAATATTGTTAGCATCTTCAACACATCAATAGATCGCGGTCCGTGGTCGTCGATCGGCGTGAGTGCGGACGTACCATCCTTCTTGGCTCGGTACATTAACTATAGAGAATTCGTTTGTCAGTCCCAGGAAACCCCTCTAATGAGACCTCAATGGAGGAGATGCTCACCCAAAACCACATGCCAGCACCAAGAGCAGTGGCGGTGAAACGGTAGACCCGAGGCACATGAGCCACGATAGGGCCCTTGGGATGATGACCTCCTCCTGCCATTGTCGTGGTTTCGATATCGCTCGCTGGACGGAGGCTTGAAGCCGAATTTGCCGCGGTAGGGGAGCTGCAAGTAGTCAGCGAGTTGGTCTGGAAGCTCGATGAAATCGCAATTGGCATACGGAGGCGCGGATTGAGGCTGCGTTGGGGCGACAATAAAGCACCTTTTCGTGATGTAGCGAAGTGCCTCTTGAGCGAATCCCGGATGGATGAATGGGAGCCGAGCCAACTCTGCTTATGTAAAAGCGGCTCTTATTGGTTGGTTTCGATATATCTTCAATAACGCTATCGGTGGTTGGCCGATAAGAGATAAGTAATTAAAGGGGAGGTACGTACTGGTGGGGGACTTCGTCATTTGGAGACAATGAGGCTGGAGCTGGACACCTTAACCATTTCGCCTCGTATTACATTCACAACTCGTCTCAGAAGCTGAGCTTCTTAACCGCTTTTGCTCTTCTCGATCTGTGTTTCCTGCAATCAGCGATTTTCCCCCTTGACCGTGACTTATTCTACTAAGCCCTGTTTTTTTCCCCCGCAAGCTATGTCGCTGGAATACCACAGCCAGCCACTTACATCGACCTGAATGCGCCCAGCTTCACCCAGCATCAGCCCGATAACAGCCACTCTACAACCTGCCACCCAAAAACATGGCGACGCCTAAGTTCAACAGCAAATCACCTACGATAAAGCGAATCCGTGAGCCTCCATTCTTTCCGATAGCAACGCTCGACCGCTGACCCTCTTTCAGTTCGTGAGGCCGCCGAGATCGCGAATGCCCCGTCTCCCGATTTCACAGCAGAGCCGCTCGAATCCGACCTCTTCGAATGGCACTTCACTCTCAGGGGACCACCAAATTCCGTGTATAGCGAGGGTCTGTATCATGGTCGCATAATACTCCCAACGACATACCCTCTGCGCCCTCCTAGTTTCCGTTTCATGACGCCCAGCGGTCGTTTCGAGGCGAACCGAGAGATCTGTCTCAGCATCAGCGGACACCATGAGGAGACTTGGCAGCCAGCATGGGGCGTCCGAACAGCTCTGGTAGCGTGAGTGATGCAGTCATTCACTGGTTTTCACAATCAGTCACCGCTAACTATGGATCAGGCTTCGAAGTTTCATGGAAACCGATGCGCGCGGCCAGCTGGGAGGCCTGGAGACGACCGACGCCGTACGGAGACGACTCGCGAGCGAATCTCGAAACTTCAAGTGCGCTGCGTGTGGCAAAACAAACCAAGAGATCATCAAAGACAGTGAGGAGCGGGCACAGGCCGCGGCAGGCTCCAGTGAGGAGGTAGAGATTCCCAAGGACCTGAAGATGGGATGGAAGGATGAGATGGAAGCCCGAAACAAAGAAAGTGGCACGGACGCCGCCGTCAACGACGCCGCCGAGAGCGCCCAACTCGCGGAAGGGTTTGTGCAAACGGTCCCGGACTCCTCGTCACCAGTTTCCGCAGCCGTTCCCGAAACCGCCGCCGGCTCCGGCTCAGGCTCCGGATCGGCCCCGGTCCCCACCACGATTGGCGCCGGCACAGCGACATCTACCACAGTCCACCATCGAGTTGTATCAGCCTCAGCTGGCCAGCCTCCGCGGCAGCGTCGAGCCTCAGACGAGGGCGTGCCAGCCTGGATCGATAGGATGATCGTGGTGCTCGTTGTGCTTCTCTTTGCGTTGCTTTTGAAGATCTTGTTCGCCCCATGACATGGCAAAAGGGAGGAATTCAGGGGCAAATATTGGCGTTTGAGCTTTGGGGAGCGGCGTTGGAGTTTTGTTTTCATAGGCTAATGGCAAGACAACACGAGATATCCGACTGAATTCATATTGGCTTAGCACTTACAAATTACCTGTCCACTTCCATCAGACGAGTGACTGCTTTCCGTTCAAGGGTATCATTCCAGCGTTGACCATTAATTCATTTCCGTTCAATAATTATACATATATAGAGCCGCTTCGTTCATCTCGATTCCTTCTATGCCTTTGTTGCCGTCCAAGTGCTTTGGCTGGGAACGACAAGCCACCACCACTCCCCGACAGAAACACCGAGCCCGTCCTTTGTCTCCTCCAACAACCCCGTCCGCTTGCCCCAATCAAGTATCACACGGGCTTCATACCCCTCGATAATGGGCTTGAGAGCTGCACATATGCCTTCAATGCTCAGAGAGCCTCTCGTAGCACAGCTGAAGCAGAAGCCGCCGAGAATGGCAGCCCATCGTTTGGCGTCCCGGCCACCATCAAAGTCAACCCACTGTGGGAGCTCGCCGCGAGAGCTTCCCAGAGGAGGACCCTCGCGAAGCGCGGCTCCGAGGACCTCGATATCCTCATTGTACTGGTAGGTCTCTGTTGGCACTACTTGCATGCCGAAGTAGTAATACGACTTGGGGAATTTGCGGCTTTCATAGTTCCCTGGTACGAAGCCGAAAGGAATGTGTGGTATATCGACTGGTACGACTCGTATCCTTCCTGCAGCATTCAGATTCGTGATTGCCATGACTGATCCATCGTCCAGGGTGTATGGCACCGTCAACTTCTCTCCGCGGCGAAACACGGCGTCCAACTTTGCTTTAAAGGCGGCCGCTTCCATGTACTTGGAATGCTGGCTCAACTTCTCCACCATGTAAGTGAAGTATTCGTTGAGCCGGTATGGCCTCCCTCCAAAAAGATGCTTTTTGCTTTTGCAGATGACCCGCTGTAGAG
Source organism: Xenoacremonium recifei (assembly GCA_012184525.1). NCBI lineage: Eukaryota > Fungi > Ascomycota > Sordariomycetes > Hypocreales > Nectriaceae > Xenoacremonium > Xenoacremonium recifei. The sequence goes on along the minus strand of WOFQ01000014.1, from coordinate 680,453 downwards.
TGAGCTGGTCAATAGCTTCCTGCACGATGCTGGTCCTTGAGAGCACAGAAAATTTGTTCTTGATTTGCTGAACCGAGTACCGCGCATCACCCGAGCAGCAGAGAGATCTCACCCACGACCTCGCGAGATCCAGTTCGGTGACAGTCGACAACAAAGAATCGCCTACGCCGTCAATGGGAACAGCAGCGCATTGTGCAGTCGCCCATTCGAACCGGGAGAAGACAGAGGCTTGCGGGTGGAAGAACTTCTCTCGCCAGTCATCCTCAATCTTCCCTAACTCCTGAGTTGAGAAGTTCTCAGTCAGTTCCTGCCGAGTCATGGGCAAGTTCATCTCTTTCTTCCGTTGGAGCTGTAACGTCCAATCGATGAGACCATGCCAGTCGTAGTCTTGGGGGTCGTCATAATCAAGTTCCGGCAGGTCATCCATTTCGTAAGCTGCCAAAAACTTATCTTGGAAATCCTTTGTGAGCTTGGTGATGAGTGTGCCCTGATCCTTTCGGGCATCAACCCAGAAACGGCGGAGAGCTTTGATACCCATTTCAGGGAATATCTGAAGAAGTAAACCCCAGTCGACAGCTTTGTCAGCGCCTCCCAGAAGTACACGCATAGCGACGAATGCAGCGAGAAGTCGATCAGGGTTAGCAGGCGAAGCACTCCCGGATTGCTGATCCTGAGATTGGTTCCCAGATTCATTCCCGTGGGCATGGCGTTTGGGTAACGGTGTCAAAGCTCTTGACAACAACTCAACCCGTTTGGTCTTCGTTGCTTGTGCATAGCTAAGCTGGTTATCTGCCTTCAATGACTTGTCAACTCGGAAGCTTTCGACTTCGGCCCAGTCGGAGAAGTCGACATTGTCATCTGAAAGAACGGGCTCGTCTTCAGATACAGGGTGCATGTCCTTGAAGGAAACAGCTGTAAGTTGCTCCTCTGCAGGCCATTGGACGGACGTGGGGTAGGATTCTGCTTCAATCGGTCCACTGACAAACCTGATGAACACGTTATGAGGACCGGCCGCCAGAGATGGAGCACTGACGAAAGCATTGACGTATGACTTTTCCAGTTCCAGACAAGCCAGAACAGAAGTAGTGAAAAGCTGTCGGTATCCTCGAGCCGTACGTTTGTTTTTCGTGCGTCCACGTCTGAGTGCACTTCTTCTCTTAAGATCTCCGACCAGCGACGACCACGCAAACCACTGGGCATCTGGCATCCAGCCGTTGAGTGTGAAGCTGGCATCGTTTTCTTCAAAGAACTGTATGGCGAGACTTGGCCATGAGCCATCGGATCCATCGAGAGTGATGACATTGTCCACCACCATGCCATGGAAGAAGTTCTCCGGAAGCGAAGTTCGCTGCTTCTGTAGCTTAGCATCCGCAGACTTTGTCCTCGATCGCTGACGGATAGGAGCCATGTTCTCTGGGTGTTCTTCGTCGAGGTAGGTATTTGGTTCCAGAAATTGAACTGTCTTGAACGGCTGCGGGAGGGTGGCAGATGTAAAGATGGCGTCTTGTCTTTGAAATCCATCGTCACCTTGCTCTTGAGAGGCCCATTTCACGCGAGCTCTCTTTGGTGAAGAGGCAATATCGTCAATGTCTTTTGCCTTCCGTTTGCCACGCTTCGGCGTCGTAACCCCTAATCCTAAGTTCTTGAGAGCTTTCTTTGCTATTGCTTGGGCAGCGTAGAGGGGAGCATCCAGGACCTCGACTTCTCCAGGGAGCTTGCGACGACCACGAGGACCTTCAACGGCCTGTTCAACTTCAACGGGTGCTGTAAATGGTGACGGCAAATATAAGCGAGGATGTGCTTCTCTGATCTTGTCAAACAAGGCAGTAGCCTCCGGTGAGAAAGGGTCAACAGATGAGTCAATGACGATTTGACACTTGGTAAACATCCCTTTGGCATCCCGGAAAGCATGCAGATGCTCGGCTGCCGCTTTCTTTTTCACAAGCTCTCTCAAACCGGCTTGAAAAGTCCTCATACTTGGAATTGGGTCATCCGCGTACTTCTCCTCCCAGATTGTAGAGATGGCATGCCAGAGAGCTTTGCCCCCGGGGAAGACCCCTTTCTGGCTTGCGAGAATGTCGGTGATGATCTCGCTGACTCGGCGGCTGAGAACAGTCCTTGGTAGATTGCTGCGAGCTGGGGAATCGACACTCTCCTTCAGCGGTGTCAAAAGTGATGCATCCTTCTGCTCACCGGCCGTCACAATGGGAGCAGCGTCTCTAATTTCTGTGTCGTAGGAAACACCGCTGCCATTTTCAGGGTTGTCGGTTGATTCCTGGACTCGCAGAGAACCATTTTGCATACCTTCGGGGGTTGCCGGCGGCGGCTGTCTTAATGAAGACGCTTGTCCATCAATTTTAGGGAGTTGTTGTGTTTGTGTCTTCTTTTGACTAGGAGTTTTGAAAGCTGAGCTCGTATCGATAGAACCAGACATAGCCAACACAGGTCGTGGCTGGCTAGCTTCAGGATCTAACAATACACTGCTCTGGCTGCCAGACAAAGTTGCTTTTCCATATCTTCGTTCTTGCAGGCTTCCTCGATCTAGCCCTGTCTGCAAAGGTCCTCCCGCGAGATTGATCGGAGGCCTCAGAGACATGGATTCTCTAAGCTTATCTGGGGTCGCTTTATACGGAACCGGTGACAAACTGATCTGAGTCTGCGCCCTCGGGGCGGATGATTCTGCTACCGGCGCATCTGTCGAGATGTCGCTCCGAGGAGTTGTCTCCCTGACTGACGGCTCTGGGGTCGGCTCAACAGGTTCGGGAGACCGCTTCTTGCGTTTCCGTGGCGGTATCGGCGCTGATTCGTCGAATAAAGGGTTGCAAGACGTCCTCGACTTTTCCAGATGGTACTTGAGGCCGATGTCATTCTTCCAACTCCTACCGCACTTTTCGCATTTCCATGGTCGAGAGGCATCGCCGGTGTCTTTTCCACGTCTTCCGCGACCACGACCGCGTTTCTTTGTCGCAGATGCTGGTTTTTCTGGCACATCTACCTCGTCTGCACTCTCTAATAGAGACTCAACCATCTCAGTTTCCACAGTTTGTACAGTGGAGGTGAGGCGTCGCGGCCGAGATGATCTTCGAGGCCCAAGCTCATCGTCCTCTTCTTCTCCTGCAACAGACTGTAGAGCAACCGGCGAGACCTTCAAATTGACGACGAGGGTCTCTGAATCCTGTGTTTCGTTCTCTGCTGATGATATTTTTCTTTTCCGACCTCTTTTTTTTGGTTGATCCGGTTCCTTTGGGGGTTGGTCCTCTTTGGCTGGTATAACTTCACCGGCCTCTTCATCAACTTGGACAGCCTTGGGGGGCCTTCCCAACGGGCGTTTCTTTCTTTGATTCTGGCGGGATTGCTTGCAGAGATTAGCAAGGCCATTGGTATTCGAAGGAGCCAATATCGATGAGGGCAAAGGGCCAAAGCTGTGACGTGGCTGAGTCTCCCCTTGGGACGGTTCGGAAGCAATGGCCGCGAGCTCAGCTTTGATATCGGCGATCTCATAAGATTCCACCTCATTTTGGCCGAAATATTTATAAGAGGCAACTTTGCCGACTCTCGAATGCTCGCTCCTGAGTTGTAGGTGCTGTAGATGGGGAGGTTGCAGATTAGGGGTCGATATGGACGTGGTTGTCGAGGATAAGTAACGACTGAAGGATGGACCAAGTGTCATGGCATAGACGTCTGGGTTTGTCAGCCCAGTGTCTCTAAGCCGTTGTGCCATCTCAACAATGGTTATGGAGAGTGGCTTGTCAATAGACCACGGAGGTGCTGAGGAGACTTCGGAAACATTTGTAGCCTCCGAGAAAATAGCGTCCGATGTTTCAAGACCCTCAACAGAACTCAAATCAGGATTCCGCGTAGGTCTCTTGGTACGTTTTCCTGTAGCAAGAAATATGGACCAGTCCTCGGAGCTCATATCTCGGCTGAACTTGATACAGTCCTTGAAGATCTTGTCCCCGAGCATGGCAGCAACATACTGAATGACGCCTCGAGCGTTGAGGAATCTGCAGACCTTTGCAATAACCTTCATTTGCCAGCGCATGCCCAAGACTCCAAGTTTGGATTTCAAGTCCTGCATTTTTAAGACACCCCATTCTTTGGCGACGGCCATGATAGTTGTGGCCAAAGCAATGTAATCGATGGACTCGCCGGTCCAGCGCGGATGCCAAGGCACCGGACTCAAGTCGTCGACCAGGACCTGCCGGGTGATATTCATATCTGGCCTCGGCTCATCAAAGGCATTTTCGCCATCTCTTGGTAGCGGGGGAGCAAAAATCCTGAGCCACATCTTGCTAGTCTTCGTTCCGCGGACGAGAGTCGTTCTTTTGGCGATGTATCCCTTTCGGAGTAATGAATCGGTACGTTTTGGCACTGATCGTTTGTCTTGGTCAACCAACCGGCCCAAGTCACCTTGTAGGATCCCTTCCGTGGTTTTGGAGGCAATTCCCAAAAGCAAGATCCATTCAGATCTCGGAACTCGCCTGTAATCAATGGCGTGTCCGGTCAGCGACTCCCACATTGTCTCTTCTAAGGCGTATACACGAATGCCAGGAGTCGAAGAAGACGGCTCCTTGGAATCATCGCCTTCATTTCTTCCATTTTGCCTCGAAACCGAGTCTAGCTCCAGGACGTCCTCAAGCGAGAGGCGGTTGTATTTCCTCTCGAGGCCCACTGATATATCTCTTCTCGAGGCTAGCCACTTCCATACTGTAGACGCAGCTCGCCGTTGAGCCACTAGGGTCTCTGGCGATGACTGAGATGTACCCTCTTGTCGTTCATCGACATTTTCGGCAGACTTGAAGGATTTTTGAATGGCTTCAAGAAGATCTGGTACTGTACAACCTACACGTCTCAGTCAGCATGAATTCAGCCTTAGATCAATTTTTGGGGGTTCAATCTCAGCATTCCGCGAATCACGTATCAAATCACGAAGAACTGCTGAATTGAAACTTTACAGTCTCATGAGGCAAGCATTCTGGTCAAACCAATGTTCAGTAACATACCTTGCTCACCCGCGCATGAGATACGCGTAACAAGCCCCGCGATCAGGCCCTCCAGCTCGGAAGACATGTTCCCATAAGCATCAAGTCGATCATTCTCCGTGATAAATATGAAGCAAAAGCTATTTTGAGAATGTGACCACACCGCGAATTGAACGAGGGACCAGATGGATGTAGGAATTGGTTGATTTTTCTTCCCGGATGCAGAAGTCGAAGTTGATCTGTGGGGATGGCGGGGTGGCGGATGGGAAATGTTAAGCCATCGCGCCACTCCACTTGCGCGAAGCGCATGATGACATAAGCCGGATTCAATCTCAGGACGGTAGGCTCAACGCAATGGATGCAGATGGCTTGAGGATATCATAGTCGTTATGAGTTCATTACTAGATCTAACTCTTCACTAAATAGCTCATGATGATCTGTTGAGTTTGGCCTGCTCGTGTTCCCGAATCTTCCTGTATGCATCCACAACATCTGCCCTGACCGCATACAGCTCCTCCCGCCGCCTTAAGCTGCCCGCAGCTTTAGGAATATTTTCCACCTTCGCAACGGCACCTCCCCTCTTGAGTTGGCGTGTTACGTTCTTGTTGAGCTCTGGAGGTGCTTGCGCTGTGTCGTGAAGACCAACTTTAGCTTCTGCCCGCTTCTTCTTCAGCTGTGCCCAGGGATCCTCCTCAGCCTCCTTCTTTTGTCGTCGGCCTTTCCTTTTACCAGGAACCTCGTCGAACTCAGCTAGGGATGCTGATGTGATGTCTGCCGCATCCTTTTCCAGCGCTCGTTCCGCTGCTCTTTCGAGCTCCTCTTCACGCTGCTCTTGAATTTTGCGCTCTTCCGCGTGCCACTGGTCGTAAAGCTTGTGCATCTTGCGCTCTTTTCTCGTGCGATACACCTTGAGTCCTGCCTCATCCTTGCCATCCTTGATAACGGTTTTCTTGGTCAGACCGGAGACGGGCATGGCAGCGTCCACACGGACAGCAAAGGACCGCAAGTCTTCCCCTGGCCGTATCCGCGGTCTCTCAGAGGGCGTTTCCTTGTTGACCACCTTGCCATCGCTACCGTCATCCAAGCCAGATCTAAATTTTTTCCCTTGCGAAGCAGCCATGAGGCGTTTGAATGCGCGGGGGGCGTCATCCTCCTTCTTGCGACCCTTGCCCTTTTTCTTGCTCTTCTGAGAGGCTTCGGTGAAAATTCCACTATTCTTGGTCGTAACTGGAAGTGGCTTTGCCTTTTGCGACGGAGGGAGATCAAATCTGAGCAGAATATGTTAGAGCTGTGCAGTGCAAGGAAGAGCAAAGGTTCTGGGGGACTCACAGAGCATCGTCGTCACCCCTCTTTCTTTTGTGCTTGTGAGGCATGGCTGCGTTCCAGAGTTCGTGGCAGTAGCGAGAAAAGCTCCCCTGTGATTATTCGGGCTTGTAGGTTGGGGAGTATGCGATTGGTGATCCTGAAGTCTGATGCTCTCTGTTTGGAAAATCCCACATTGCGATAGATGCGCTCAAGAAAGTTTCTACGAAAATCGTTATCGCCCAACCTCTTATCTTAGCGCTCCCGATAAAGCCCACCTCACCGAAGTACGTACCACAACGAACTCACTACAGAGTACGGAGTACATGACTCTGCATTTCGAGAATAAATGACCTCATTCCAGTCGACCACTAATTCTCAAAAATTCCAATGACAACCTAATCCAAATGCAATACTTTACTATTGAGTCGTCAATCTGGCTGTAGAACCAATTACTACCATCAATATCCCGAGATCACAGGCAAACTCTGTCATGAGACCTTCAGTCCCGAGCAAACCGGGAACCCGATAATGTGGAGCGGCCACGGAAGGCGGCAACGTTCGATCAGTATGGACAGCGTGATCGGAAGCTTGATGTTAACTGGTCAGGCGGCAAAGACATGAACGCTGAGGTTTTTATTTTGATCCTCACGGAACCTCGTCATCGAGTTGAAAATGCTGTCTCTGCACAATACACCATGGCATTGCGAGATAACCACCGTCACGATGTTCAGAAACACCCAGAACTTAGCACGGCGCGAAGTCATGGGGAGGGCGTGCCCTCAAACTCGGTTCTCTTCGTTTTCGGGCTGATTTCAGCAGCTACAAGGTGAGCTTGGGTTCTATCGATACAAATTGGTTTGTTCTTGGAGCTGATCGAACCAAGCACGATGGGCCTCCTCACAGGACTCATCCTATTCTTGAGCCAAGTTATTTGGACGGAAGCGCATCTACGTGTACCAGACCAGAATGTTCTCGGCAGTCACCCTGGAAGAGTATCCCCAATCGGGTGTCATTCTCACAATGACTACTGGCGCCAATCACCGCTGCACTCGGCCCTCTCGGTCGGTTGCATCAGCGTTGAGGCTGACGTCTATGCCTATAATAACGAGCTTTTCGTCTCGCACGACATGGGGGGCATGGTTTCAACCAACACATTAACGACAATGTATCTGGGACCGCTTCTCTCTATGCTTGACACCAAAAATGCTCTGCAGAATACGACGGAATTTTGGCATGGGATCTACGACGAAGACCCAAAGCAGACGCTCGTTTTACTTGTCGATCTGAAATCCAATGCAACCGTTGCTTGGCCGCTTCTTCTCCAGAAATTAGAGAACCTGCGTAGCCGAGGCTGGCTAAGTCATGTTGAGAACGGTCGATTCATTCCTAGGCCTATCACGGTGGTAGGGACCGGGAACACGACCCTGAACATGGTGAAGGAAGAGAATAAATTGCAAGACGTCTTTCTTGATGCACCACTGGACCAACTGGACGGTGACTCCTACGATGCGAGCAACTCGTACTACGCCAGTTGCTCTTTTCGAAAATCCATCGGAAAAGTCGCAACGAAAGGATTGAAGAAGTCGCAGCTACTTAAATTACGAGGGCAGATACGAGAAGCGCATGAACGAGGCCTCAAGGTCCGATATTGGGGCTTACCTGCTTGGCCCTTATATAAAAGGGATCAAACTTGGAAGCGTCTTTTGGACGAGGGCGTCGACGTCCTCAATGTTGACGATCTGGAAGCGGCGAAAAGAGAATACGCTCATCGACGGGCGTTGACAGCCAAAGCCGCTAATCTGTAAAACAATAACTTCAACAAGATTTCTAAGAGTGTTGATGCAAGTACCCGTCTTAGTAGATGCTCTCCAGCTTCCCGAGTCTCCGGAATATCGCCGGTGCTAAACATCGTGGAGACACAGCTGAGAGGGCGATGATGCCCTTTGGTGAGGGGAACCCCGCATGTACTTGCACATCAAGGGCCACTCCGGGGTTGCTCTGAGAGCGGCCTCGGCGAGGTTATATCCTCTGCCCCGAACACTTCTCCTCAGCTCGACATCTCGCTTTCTCTCTCTTCCACAAACTGCCTCATCGTTCGCCTACCTTCTTGAAAACAGGAATTCTGCTCATATCAGCTTGCATTAATATTGTTGTCATTGAACTGCGAACATGTCGAACGAAGGCCGCATTGCACAGCTCGATGTAAGAAGCCAGATCGATCAATGCAGCCACCATCACTCATCAAAATTTTAGTCCGCTATGGCCGATCGGCTTCCCGGGTACTGCAAGGCTCTTTTCGAAGGCAAGGCGGCTAAGGGGTTAAGCTTCGCGGACATCGCAAAGCACCTCGACCGCAGCGAAGTTGCCTGTGCAGCTTTGTTTTACGGGCAAGCCACTGCTTCCGCTGAGGATGTCCAGAAGCTATCTGAGCTCCTGGGTCTGCCTGCGAACGTCCTCGCACAGTCGATGACCGGCTTCCCTGATCGAGGCCAGGCTGGCCCAATGCCACCTACGGAGCCACTGATCTATCGCCTCTATGAGATTGTCCAGAACTACGGCTATGCTTACAAGGCCATTCTGAACGAGAAGTTTGGCGACGGTATCATGAGCGCCATTTGCTTCTCGACCACCGTGGATAAGGAGGTTGACGAAGCGGGTGCTCCCTGGGTAGTCATCACCCTGAAGGGCAAATGGTCAGTTGGCGACCAACCACCGTCTTGGCATGGATTTACACTAACTGCTCGCTCCCATAGGCTCCCCTTTAGCCGCTTCTAAAGCCCTTCCGCGGAAGATGCTAAGTTGCATGAAACAGGGACAGCTCCGCGGGTCAGACGACGATAGTCTCCGCCATGTCTCTTAGTCGATAAAGTTTCCCTGGAGAAGCTCACCAGCACCGGAGGTCTTAATGCAATTTTGGAATAGTGTAAAGCTACGCTGTAGGCAGGATTGAGCTTCAGGTCTGAGAACCGCACGGCCCCTTGGTTGTATGACAGGGGGGTGGCTAGGCTATGAAGAACAATATTAACAGAGACAATACTAAGAACGCCTCAAAGAATTTCGGAGGTTCGCATCGCCACTTTGCTCCACGACGTTTCCAGGATCCACGTCAACCTTTCAACTTCTCATTTCAATTCTCGTGTTTCTTTGATCATCACCACAGCAAGGGGTTATGATTACTGCAGTAAGTGGGCTTGGAATGATCCGCATCTGATCGAACCCCAGTCACAAGACGACGCGGCGATGTATCATATGGTTCCGATTCGTTGTTCTTCGACAACAATATGTTGGCCACAATATCAAGACGATGCAGGGTTTCGGAGTTCAGGAAAGTTCCATGCATGGAGGAGTTTCTGGAGTGTTCAAGTGTTCAGTTCAGTAGAGTCTTGGGTCTTGGATCTGAGTATAAGAGCCCAGGATCCCTCCTCCCAAGATGTCTTTTCTCTCGACCAGCAGAACAGCATTCACTACAAAACACTCTTTCCACCATTTTCAACACAGAACTTTCACAGACTTTTCAAAGTCTCTCAACCCCAGCCTTCAGAATACCATCCACCATGAAGACCGATCCCGGCTATCCCCTCGGCTGCACCGTCATGAAGAGCGACCCTGGTTATCCCTTGGGCTGCAACGTCATGAAGAACGATCCTGGCTATCCTCTGGGCTGCAGCGTCATGAAGAATGACCCCGGCTACCCCCTCGGCTGCAACATCATGTAAAGCCGCCTCTCTCTCTGTGGAAACTGCCAATGCTCGATGGGTAGGTTCACCGCGGCCATGACATCCACGCAACACTGACACGAACCGCAGACAGAACAACATCAGATCTCGGCCATTTGCCTAGCCAATTTTGCAATGGTCGAATCCTCGAGCTGTCAAGGTTTTGGGACCTGGAAGCTGGATTCATGACAAATCAATGGCTTGTACTTTTTTCTCGTTGACAGGCTCCAGATGACGGGACGCTGTCATCTGGCAGTCATTTACACTGTTCCACCGCTATCGTTCAATCCATGGTGCCTGGCCAAGCAACTTGTTTGGGCGACGGCATGGAAGGGGATGCTCTCTTTTGGATATACATACACGTATTATAATTTTCTGTATACAAGTCATTGGTCACATATTAATTCTCCGTGATGTCTTCCACACATGATTCGTTTGACAGTGAACCCAGTAGGACCAGTTGGGATGAGTGGCCCGGGAGGTTAAAGGGGAGCTGCAATCTGCATACAAAAATCGCATTTCATTTTAACCACCCAAAAAACACTTCGGACCCCAAGATAGAGAGGACCGAATGCTGCCCATTAATATCCCAAGTATTTACTTTGTATGTCTCGGTCGGTCTAGAATCGCAACCTACCCTAAAGAGTAACTGGGCTGTTAGTGGCTTGGTGGGGTTCCAGGCCATTGACCCACTAAAAAATTCCCAAGGCGGTCGGCGCATTGCATGGCAGAATTCTCGAGATTTTTCCTAACCGCATCTTTTGCGACTAAATCTGGGGAGGCGTGCCACGACCTCGCCGACAATACACAACGCCCTCGACTTAGCGACAATGGTCACCAAAAGCAAACTGAAAGCCGCGCTGCTGGCGGAGAAGGGCGTTGATTTCAAGAAGTTGAAGCAGAAGAAGAAGGCAAAGGAGGCTGAGAAGCGCAAGCAAAGCAAAGCTGGCGGGGCAGCTGAGGACGAGTCGAGCGAGGACGAGGAGGAGCAAGCGGACAGCAATGAGGCTATCGATGAGGTAGAAGAGGAAGAGGAGGAGGGAGATGAAGAGGAAGAAGCCGAGGTTTGTGGCCCATGCAATTGAGGAGACTTACACCCGCTGACTTTCACATTCTGCAGTTCGACATAGATGCCGTCAACGACAGCGACTCCTCAGAATCGTCAATCGAACTCGAAGAGAAGATACCGCGGAAATCGGCACTGAAGAAAGCCACTGCAATCAAGGCTACTGAAGAGGCGGAAGAGGAGGAAGAGGAGGAGGAAGAAGATGAGGAAGACGTTCCCATGTCCGACCTCGAAGACCTTGACGAAGCCGACAAGGAAGACTTGATCCCCCACCAGCGCCTCACCATCAACAACACCACCGCCCTCCTCGCCGCCCTCAAGCGCATCGCCATCCCAACCGACACCTCCGTCCCCTTCGCCACGCACCAATCGGTCCTCGCCTCCGCCACCACCGCCGAATCCATCCCCGATGTCTCCGACGACCTCCAGCGCGAGCTCGCCTTCTACACCCAGAGCCTCGAAGCCGTCCGTCTGGCCCGCAAGAAGCTGCGTGCCGAGGGCGTGCCCTTCTCCCGTCCCAAGGACTACTTCGCCGAGATGGTCAAGGAGGACGCCCACATGGAGAAGGTCAAGGCCAAGCTCGTCGAGGAGGCCACCAACAAGAAGGCCGCCGCCGAGGCCCGCAAGCTGCGCGACCTCAAGAAGTTCGGCAAGCAGGTCCAGGTGGCCAAGCTGCAGGAGCGCCAGAAGGCCAAGCGCGAGACCCTGGAGAAGATCAAGACCCTGAAGCGAAGTCCGTAACCCCCTGTGTTTCTCCATTGAACGCATATCAATCACATGGAATCAGCCGCTAACATCCCACCCAGAACGTCAAGAAAACTCCGGTGACCTCGGCACCCACGAAGCCGACATCTTCGACGTCGGCGTCGACCACGAGCTCGAGAAGCACAACCAGCGCTCCGGCGCCGGCCGCGGCCAGTCCGCCACCGGCGCCGTCAACCACAAGCGCCAGAAGAAGAACGAGAAGTACGGCTTCGGCGGCAAGAAGCGCCACGCCAAGTCGGGCGACGCCGTCAGCTCCGGCGATCTGAGTGGTTTCAACGCCAAGAAGATGAAGGCCAAGGGCAAGGTCACCAAGAGCCGGCCCGGCAAGGCGAGGAGGAAGGCTATGGGGTCGCGGTAGGAGCTGTTGGGAGCAAGCAGGGTGTAGTTAGATCGGCATAGATATTTGATCGGGTGCACAAAAAGAGTTTTGGCGTTTTCTGGGCCTGAGAGTATTAAATCAACCCGTCTTGTTCAGTACAATGCTTGGTCTTTCCTTGTGAAGCTATCATGTATCAGGGAGTTTACTGTCGTATAGGCAGACTTGTGACACAGTTCTCAAACATGATCATCACATCATGCATTTGCTTATATTACAGGATGCGAGACCCCTCATCTATACGTTTCACGGGTAAATGCAGCGACAGAAGTGTTTGAAAGTTCGTTAATCCATTCATCTATACCCAAGGAATATGTAGAAGACTCCGAGTAGCGTCTGGGTCGTTGGCTTGATCGACCTAATGATAATTCCCAAGAGGAGCAACTCCGTGTTCGAAAGCGTGGACGAGAACAAATCTTCGCTCGCCCTAACTGGTCTCGCCAACAGCCCTTATGACTGTGCAGGACTTGCATCACCTTCACCCGTATCCAGGCCTCTAGGTGTCGAGTAGCCCTTTAGCAATCATCCGCACCCCGTCTAATATATACTCCCAATCAACCTGGTCCCTGGGGCTTTCCCGCGCGACAGGAGGGTACACCAAGATAAATAGTTTCGTCGTAATCGGCGCCAGTGAAGAGCGCCAGCCCAGAAAAAAAAAGAAAATCCTTTGTGCGTGTGTGTTTGTTTGAAAATGCCCCAATTCAACATGTCATGCCCCATCCGACAACGCCGTGACAAACCCTGTGGTATCGAGAGGAACGCTGATGAAAACGCTGTGCTGTGCAGATGCATTTTGCAACCTTTGAAAGAACAATGAGAAACAAGCATTATGCCATGCTATGAGGTGCGTTGTTTTCTGAGCCCGTATTCCGTGATCGTCATCATGATCGTGGTTTTGGTCGACGGCAGCAGCCTCATTGGGACGCTGCCACGCACCAGTGGCGATGGAACGCCCAAGCACTCTTCTGGCATTCCTTACTGCAGTACTTGGTCCGACGGCATCGCCGACACTTGGCAAACTGGCGAGTGTACTCCTCCCACTTGCCGCACTGGTAGTAGGCACATTGCCTGATGCCACCTCGCGTGTCGTCTTTCCGGCAGAGGTTCCTCATAACAACACCGGCCCAGTACTGCATGTCGGTGCTGTGGTATCTAACGGTGAACTTTTCGACCAAGGGGAAAAGATTGAAGTCGTTGGGAAGCAAATACTCCTCGTCGTCGCTGTCTTCATCAAAATCCTCCTCGATGTCCTCCTCGCCATCGAGAACTGCGAGCTCTTTGCCAATCTTCAATCGCGGAACGAGATGGCTCTTTTGGAAGTATGACCGTAGGCCACAGTATTTGGAAACATAGGCGAGGAGTTGCAAAGACATGAGCACATCCTCTTCGCGAGGCATGGCAGCAAGCATCTGCGGGTTCGGAACAAAATGGCGATCGAGGAGGTACCGTGGTACAGTCGAGGTGGGCATGGGAGGTTGCGGAGGTGTGACCATGGTAGGGCGGTTTGGTGAGAGGCCCATCTGGGTGACGGGAGTAGGTGTGGTCGTGTTCGCGATGCTACCGTCGATGGGAGAGCGATGAGTAATGTTGAAAGTCCCGGCGTCTTGATGCGTCTCCGAGACTGTCGGCGTCGTCAGATCCAGAGCAGCACCAGCGAGCATGGTTTCGCCATCCTCCATGGTGATATCCTGGATGCCAACGGCGGACTGGATTTCCTGAGTCCCAGTCATCTCGGCCTCGGGAGACTCGTCCGAGGGCATGCTGTCCCCGTTGATGTCATCGGCATCGGCAGTGGAGTTCTGGTGACGGATGGACGGACGTCTCCGCGATCGACCAGAAGGCCCAAGGTTTGACGCTGGCCGCACCGAAGGAGACCGCATTTGTGGTGGAGGGAGAGGAGTCGTTGGGGATGTTGGCTGGGAGGTGAGGTCGGCGGGGCCGAATGGGACCATTGATGCCAGGCGGTCGACGTCGCGAACCGGCCGGACGAAGCCTTCGACTGTTTCTGTCGCCGGCACGGCCGTGGCCAGCGGCTGCATCGTCTGGCGAGGGACAGACGTCGGGGCGTGACGAGAGTCGGCGGACCGGAACGACTGATGGCGGCTGGGCGTGTATGATGCGGAGCGGTCTGGAGTAGTCAGGGGATACTGAGGAGTCGCAGCACCGGCAGAATCCAGGGCCTGCTGCCCGGCAGCAGATGATGGGCCGGCATAGGTGGCGGATACGTCGATGGAGGGTGGAGGGCCTTGTCGTCGAAGAGACCGCTGGTCGGCCTCGACGCGGCTGGTGGAGCGATGACCGAAGGAGGAGGAGTTCTTGGAGCCGCTCCGATGGTCGTGACTCCGGTGACGATGATGGTGATCTTGGATTTGCTTCTGCTTGGCCTCTTCAGCCTTTTCGCGGCACTTATCGATGACTTTGATGTAATTGTCGAGGATGGTTGCGATGACCGGGACCATATCGGCCTCGACCACGCGCGTGCGGACGTTCTCCGTGCCTCGGACGCCGATGTTGACAACGCACTGGAAGGCCAAGTTCCACTTCCACATCCCCATCATGTCCTTGCTCCGGCCCTGTTTGAGGATGCATACCAGGCGCTCGATGCCGCCGTCGACGGTGAGGATGTCACGGATGCGGGCGGAGGAGGTGGTCAGGTAGGCGAGATGGTTGAGGGAGTTGATGAGCGGGAGGGTCGAGGTGCAGTCGAGCGCTCGTCGGTCGTAGAGGGCGGTAGTGATGCCGACCGACGCCTTGTTGACGTTGGGGATGCTGAAGTTGACTTCCCTCATGATGGCGGTATCGTCTCACGGAGACTGGGTGTCGAGGTTGAGGAGATTTCGGATCGAGACACGGCGGCGGGAGCCCGACGATGGGCCAGGGGCGAGGGCGGGTGATTTCAGGGCTCTGGCTACCCCTTGATGGGGAATCGACCGAGAGGGGAGAAGTCGAGCAATTGATGGAAAAAGGAGCAACAAAGCCGCCGGAGATGAGGAGCGAAGCCTCGCACGCAGGGATTTTTTTTTCGTCGTAGCAGGTTTTGAGGTTCTGGAGGTTGGGAGAACTGGAATCGCCTCGGCGTTAGGGAGGCCGAATCGGGTGGAAGGGCGGCGTGCCCGTTGATTATCGAGGCGGATAGGAGGCGCTTCGTAAGCGTTCAGGGCAAAGGCTGCTTGGATGACGATGATGGGATGTCGTTTGGCCTGGAGCTCGCTCGAGGGGGGAAGAGAGAAGGGGAAGAAGCTGAAGTCAGAAGCTGCGTGAGTCGGAAGACGGAGACGGAGAACGGCGGACCAGCAGCGTTGGGTTGGGTTGTTGGAAGGGTGAGGTGTGGGTTGTTTCAGGCAGTGGAGGGCTTGGTAATGGGTAATGCCTTGTCCAGGTCGCTGCTCGCGGAACCTAACCGTTCCCTGGAACTGATTACGGAGCACCTGCCAGGCGGTACCTCCGCCGCTACGCTGCTTATGCCCGGCGTGGCAGGTACCGACTGGTTCAGTTCAGGTCAGTTCACCCGTGACTCGAGACGGGAGGCAATGGAAGTCTTTTTCTCTCTGCCCTTGGGGGATTGAGTTGCGCAGACTCCGTAGAAGGGCACAAGCTTCCGCCAAGTGCAGATGCAGGGCGAGAATCTTTTGCATCTAGCCCGAGAGCCGCACTTCGGGACCGTATTCTAGGTTTTGTGAATCAATGTATTTATGTTCCGCTTTCTGGCGTTGTTCGCAGCAACAGCAGCTCAATCTCTCATGCATTCCCCTCCCTCGCAGCGTGCTGTAATTTAGGCCCCGTATCAAAGGTCTCTCCATCAATAATGGGGGCTGGAAAGCGGGAAGAATTGAATTGGGCGGGCTCCATGCCCCATGGCAAGGCAAGGGCAAAGAGAGAGAGAGGTTGGCCTGACCGTGGGCCCACGCTGTGGCAAGGGGCAGGCCAGGCGAAGGCCAAAGCAGCAATGGATGGCTGGGCTCATTCTCGGGGCGAATAAGCGCGAGGAGGCACTCGTCCCGCTTCCTCGCACTGTTCCTCTTCGGCTTCGGGGGGTCTCGCCCGCTCTCGAGGGCCTCTGCAGTGTCGATCAGCGCCTAGCCCCAGCGCCCAGACGCACAGTGCGGGTGCGCGGTCCGGTGGCGGCAAAAAGACGCAGCGAGTGTCTCGCCATGCCCGTATAAGCGACCCCGGCCGTGTCGTGACATTGCTGCTGCATTTCATTTTACATTGGCGTCTCGTCAGCAACCTTGAGAGCTTATTAGGGTCACCGCACATCGTAAATTGTCTCATCTCCATGCTTTCCGTAGGTCGGGATAGTGACGACACGTGCCGTGTCCTGGACCCTTCACGAGAGTCTAGGGCGTGGAAACACGAAAAAGGGAGGCGTTCCGTCGAGCATTGTCACTCATACGGAGCAAGGCCGCTGGAGCTGAAGTCGATGGTGCCGCTGTCCACCTGAGTGCACGTCCATTTCTGGAAGCTTGTTGGCTGGCATGCTGGCGGATGAAGGAAGACTGCACGCGATCCCTCAAGGTGTGTTACGGATACAGCCTGTCGAACCTGTACTCTCACACCTGACTGTTAGTTCTCAGTCCTCTGGGATCTTGTTTCCCTTGGGCAACGCATGAAGAAAAATCTGGCCCCATGATCTGCGATCGAAGAGGCAATACTCAGTAAAACATCATTCCTCTTTTCTATTGCTCTGATCTTCTTGTTGCCACTCCGCCTTTACGATCCGTACATGCGTGTGAGTCGTCGGGAGTGGAGGATGTGACGTATTATTATCCGGAGGCGTCTGTGCCTCTGGGGCCAAGATTTTGTGTGCACACGCGCTTCCGCACTAGAGACTGAGACCTCTCGTAATTATTATCGTCATTACTCATTACTGCATACTTCCAGACACTGCAAATCATCAGACTGTCCGTTGGTTCTATAAACTATTAATACTCGGTTGAGACGAGTGATCTCAATCCAGCTGAGATGGTCTGCCCCGTCTGTGGATATGATTGGTCTTCTGTCTTCCTTTTGCCGCTGTGTCTGGAGAGCTGTTGGTTCCAAGGCGCCTAACTGACGCCTTCAACTGGACACAAGCGAACCCGTACCAGCTGAATCGACACCCAGCTGCTCTAGTCTTGAGCATAAGTGCCAACAATGTCTTAGAGTCGCAGCGCAAGGATGTCGGAAACTCCTGAATATGCTCGTGTCGATAGCATCTCGACAGTCTTTCCTCTCAGTCGCCGCTGATCTTAGCGTGCCTGAAATACTTCATCCCTACCCACGCTGTTATCACCCATACCCAGGCCATGATGCCCGTCAAGATAATGAGCGCTGGGTAGTACCCGACAATTGGCAACGTTGGGTCGTCTTCGAGCTCAGGAGGCGCGTACGGCGTCTTCCCGACGTCCCAAGCCCAACTCCATATGTCGAGGCACGATCCCATGCCAATGACGAAGACGAACCATGTAACGCAGAGAACAACATAACCCCACCATTGAGTATCGGAATAATCCCAGTCCGCGTCGTGAGACGTCAACGTGCTTGTCGAAATACCGCTATACGATAAAGGTGACTTGGCCTGATGCACCGATCTCCGTCGCGGCATAGTGATTCCCAGGGGTTGGTAGTATGGATCAGATCCCGAGGCGAGAGGCAGTCCTTGCCTAAGAGACGCCGAGTTACGAGGTATCTGTAGAACGTCGTCTTCGTCTGTCGAGGTATATGGTCCCGAGGGGTCTCGTTCAGGTTGCGGCAGGGGGTTCATAGCCGGATTCGTCTGCGAGACGGCCGCCTGCTTGCTATGCCTGTCCTTCGAAGAACCCGGCGCGTGGTCGTCTTTGTAGCTCGCTGGTGACACATGCGACACTGCGCGTGCAGATTCGGCCTCGAGAGCGAATGCGGCGGTTGCGTGCGCTGTGTCGATGGTCAGCGACCGGCCGTCCTTACGCTCCCGCTGTGCTCCTCGTCCCAGCAACGCCACCTTCCTAAGGGATCCCCTACGCCGTCGGGTCTTTTGCTGCTGAATTATGCTGGTCGAGGCGCGGGGGGCGGGCTGGGAGTCTTCGCGATCGTGGTCGGCGCGTGGTTGATCTTCAGGTGATGGTTTCATAAAAGGGAACTTCGAGAGCAGGCTGGAGCCCGAGGGAAGTCTCCTATGGGATGACGATGAGGACCGTGTGGGTGACCCATTCCCTCGTGTTTCCTGGGTCCCCGTGCCGTCCATGTCGAAACTCGGGGAATTGCGACGAGGCAGAAACCCTAAGTCTGGATCTGACCGAGGTCGCGGTGTCGCGGTTTCGCGTACAGACAATTATGCTATTGCATAGTGACTTCCGCAGATAGATCGGGGGGTTGAGCTCGCAATGCGGATTCTAGGATGAGTGGTTGAAGTCGACGACGGCAACGCAGTTGCATTCGGGAGCTTGACGAGGCTGAGCCCTGGTTGACTGGAAGGGTTGATGGGATCCAATCCAGGGAACGGGAAGGTGAGGTAAGGTTGGGGCCCGGTGCACCTTCCATTCCGCGCTAGGAACCCCTGGGCCAGTGCGTGCAGCGCCCTCATTAGGCGGTTTAAGTTGCCGCCGCAGGGGTCTTTCAGTGGATTGGATCGGGATAATTCAGGCTCCAGCACCTGCATCCATCCCGTCTCGCCCGTCCAATCCGAGCTCGATCGCGATTGCTGCTGCTCGCCAGCCGCGTCTCCTCTCCATCGCTGGTCAACGTCCTGACAGGAGGCTTGCGCTTCCTATCACTGAACCTCCGATATTCGCAACCTCGCCCTCCGTCCCCGATGCCACACAGAACCATTATCTGCTAGATATTCCAGCATTTCCACCGGCCGAGGCTCGAGCAGCAGCATCAGCTAGCAGCACATGGATTCGAGCCATCCAGGTGCCGGCCCTCACAACCTCTCCTTCACCCCACCAAGCCTCGTTGTCCACGATAGCGACGACTTGGGCTCCTCCAGCTTGCCAGCCCAGCCTCGCCACGCCGCCGCCTCGAACAGCTCATTGGACCCCTTCTCGTCTTCGCCCTCTTCCAGCTTCCTCTGCCCGCCGAATATGGGAATGGGCGACGATGATGCCAGCGATGCTGGGACCGGGAGCGCTCCTGCGTCCGCCGGTGCCGCTCCCAACCCATTCAACTTCAAGACCCAGGTGATATCGACAGCGCCTGTTAAATCGGTGCGTCTATATGAACAATTCTGCTCCCACTGAATCTTCTTTGTGCACTTTATGGTTTAAAGACCATGTGCTAACGAGTCTTTCTTAGAATATCGGTCAACGCCGCGGTCATCGATACAAGCACAGCAGTATCTCGACACAGCATCAAATCTTCCAAGAGCCGCCCCCGAGACCTCCTCCCGTCTTGCCGGCATCCCTCCCAATACCGACGATTAAAGAAGCCTGGAAGAGTATGCACAAGGACCAACGGAGGAGACTGTACTGGAGCCTTTGCCACTTGGCTGTGGCCACATACGTCTTCTTCCAGTCGGAAAGCTCCTTGGCCATGACCGCTTTGTCGCATCTGGTCTTCTTTGATGCCGGAAGTGCAGCCGTGTGCGTTGTAGTCGACGTGCTGGGTAATTTCGAGGTTTGGCGTCGTAGCAGCATCCGCCATCCGTTTGGGCTGGAGAGAGCCGAGGTTCTGGCTGGATTCGCCATGTCAATCTTCCTCCTCTTTGGCGGCTTTGATCTCGTCTCTCACACTCTGAAACATTTGATGGAGTCGATCGGCCACCATGAGGCGCATCACGAGCATTCACATAATGACGGTGGTGTCTCCCACGGATCTATCGACCTGGTTTCAGCAGTTGCCATCATCAGCACTCTCGTCTCCGCATATGGCCTGAAGAATCACGCCCGTATCGCGAGGATTATGCGTGTCTCCTATCTGGCGTCTCTTCCTAGCGTCTTATCAAACCCCTTTCACTTTCTCACATTGTCTTTTTCTACCCTCATTGCCTTGCTACCTCTACTGTCTATCTCTCTATACACTTGGCTGGATCGTCTCATCTGTGCAGTCATATCTTTCGCCCTGTTCGCTGTGGGCATGCGACTCGCTGTTGCGCAAGGGCTCATGTTACTTATGTCCTACGGCGGCAACAACGGAGACACTGGTGTGAGCTCGGTGCTACGGGAGATTGAGACGGAGCCGGGCATTGTCTCGATAGATGATGCTCAGTTCTGGCAGGTTCATTACGGTCTTTGTATGGCCAACATGAAGTTGAAGGTCGCAAGGGGTATCGATGAGATGACCCTGAGTAGACTGCGTAGCCGAATCTCGGCGTTGATTCAGAACCGACTTGGTGAGGGTTACGGACATGGGGGCAACACTCGATGGGAGGTGACTTTACAAACGAGCACTGATGGGTCTGCGTAAATAAAACTAGACTTTTTTTTCTCATCATGAATTGGATATCGGGTTAGGAAAGGGCGTGCTGTTTGTTGGATTTGATGATCATATTTTGTCGCGGCTTCTCTTCATGAAAATATACCTTCATTTTCACTTTTTTTTTCACTCATCGTGGCCGTAAAGAAGGATGCTCAAGTAATTAATAATGAAAAGTTGAGGAGGGTATCCTTAAATACATAGAAGCAAGCACCTATCTACATGCTACGCTACACTAACTACCAGAAAATACGGCCTGTCTGTGGCAAACAGAAAAGGGGAGATGAAGACGACCCATGCCACCTCTTTGTAGAAGAGGGTTCCAAGATGGACCACGGAGATCTAAACCCGCATTGATAAAGACGCCCCAAACTCCCAAAAGCAATCCATCGTATCTCATGTTGAACTCAACAACCGACTTGACACTTAGAACAGGCCCCATCGACCTCTCTGCTTCGCACCGTCTCTTCGCTGTCCAGCGCCGAGACGCTCTCGCTCTCTGCCCTCCAGCTGGCGCAGGCTCTCCATCTTCTCAAGGACCAACTCGAGGAGTTCTTTCCGGCGAATCACCTCGAGGTGTCGGCGGATCTTAGGATCTTCTTTAGCGAACTTCTCTATCTGGTCCTCAGAAAGATGTCGACCGAGTCGGAGGTCGAGCTCCCTGGGGAAGTTGTAGTAAAACTCGGATAACAGCTCAACATTGAGAAAGAGGACGGCGGTCGAGGCTAGCTTGGTCGCGGCTGCGTCAAGGAAGACCTCAGGGCAGTTGTACTTGTTCTTTGCGGTGGCACACTGCTTGGATTTGACGGCCAGGAGACGCATCTTGATAATGTCTGCCCGGTCACGCAAGAAGGCGGCCTCGCGTCCTGCATAAAAGTTAGCTCTACACGCCTCACCAATACAAGAATCGGTTGGAAATCTCACCCTTAGAAAGAAGCGCTGCACTGAAGCCTCCAGCGCCGCTTCGTCCATCGCCTTCAACAACAATCTCACCCTTACGGGCTCGGTCGACGAATCCCATGACTTCCTTAAGCTTTCGACGGCCACCGACCGAGTTCTCCAGGTGCTTCATGGCTGCCTCGCAGTCTTGTAGTTCCTTCTTGAGAACACCACCAACATGATCCCTGCCTTGTGTCCATTCTCGATCTTCGATGTCAATCTCGAACTTGTATGGCTTGATGCAGTTCTCGACCTGGTCACTGGTGCTGTAGAACCTCTCATTCAAGATGGTAGAGGCAGCCTCCATGATGGCTTGCCTTGCAAATGGGTGGGTTGAAAAGTTGGAGTTGTTAAGCAGAGAATCAACGTGATTTTGAATTGACGATGCAACCACCGTCGTTGCGAGGCGGCCGACACCCAGCTTTGTCAATGCTGATGTTGACGCATCTAATTGCCGATGCCAATACAATGAATCGGCGTCAGCCTTGGGGAGGTCCGCAAGGTTATCAGGGTCGGGCTTGGCAGGTGAAAGATCAGCGATCGGCTTGTTCCAGTACCTAGCCGCCAACAGATCCAGGACCTTCTGATCCAACTCATTCTTGAGGAGCTCGTGCATCTGGGGCCTTCCGAACTCCTCAGCGAATTGCTTGAACGAGTGCTTGAAAGCATCCAGACTCTCTGCAAGATACGACTCAGCCGACAAGGGTCGGTCGTTGTATTGCACCTTGAATTCGTATGTCGCTTCCTCCAACTCTTGCTTGATAGCATCGCTGGTACTCTGGAGGCTGGAAGACATAGTTTGTTCCAACACATGCATGAGCTTCTTTCTCAACGTCGTCGTGCCGACATTCACTCCTGCTTCGGGTCCAAATTCCAAGGGGTGAGACGAGAAAAATGCGTTTTCGTGTTTGGTGATCTCGGATTGCAGATTTACAGGGCCCATCTTGAATAGACTCTGGGTTGGAGGGGCTTTGGATACAACGCCGACGTAACCAAGCCTCAAGGGGTACTGCTGGTCGTTGAGAATCGACGCTCCACGTACGGGGTCAACAAGGTCCATCTTGGTGATGACACCAATCGTTCGTTCTCCCCGTGGATCAACCCTCCTTGAGGCACGCAAAGCAGTCGAATTAGCCAAATCAACATCAGCAGCCGAGATGGCGAGAACGACGTTGGGAGCCTGAATGTATTTGTCACAAAGCTCTGAGATCTTCTGTTTCAACTCGAGAGGCTGATTTTGTCCCACAACTTGGATGTAACCAGGTAGATCGATCAGAGACAGGTCCGGCACGTTGGGGGAGTACACTGTCAAGTGGATTGGATCGTCTGATACACATTCCGTGTCTGGCACTGCCAAGTTCAACTCTGTGAGAGTTCGCTGAATAGAGGAGAAGTCGGTAATATGCCGGAGGCCGAGATCGGGAAACTCTCCATATTCTTCCCGGGATTGAGGAGTATTGACGAGAGTCAGCTCAATCGGACGTCTGGTGACCATATTGGAGCCTTTGGGCAGAAACTCGTGACCGACGATCGCTTCGAGGACAGAGCTTTTGCCTGAGGATTGAGATCCGATGACGACGATTGACGGTAGAGTCAGCGTGCTTGATTGTCCGACTTTCTGAAGGATGTTCCGAATCTCAATCATCTTCTTCGTCAGAACCATCATCTGATCATCCCTGGCAACCTCGTTATTTTCTCGTGGATCGTCTTCGTTCGATTTGTCGTATCCATATGCGGCGGCTGATGCTCCTACTACGGCAGCAGCTCCAGCTCTACTTTGCTTAGGATCTTTATCACCGCCTGGGCCCCCGGAGCCGCCGGTGCCAATATCTTCGTGTATTCGCAGTATGCTCTTGAGCCAGTCAGGCACTTCAACTTGCTCTTTCGTGTTTTCCCAGCCCCGTTTGGTTTGCTCTGCGATATCTTTGGCGCCTCCGAAGAGGGTTGATGCGGTGGTAGATACTGTGTCTTTCGTTTCGTTGAAAAGAGTCACGACAAAGTTTCCAGCCTCTAAGAGTCGATTAGCGAGAATTGAGAGCGCTGCGTATTATGCGACATACGGGTAGCTTGATATTGCACCCAAGCAAAAGCACCGATGGCCAAACCCCCGAACATAGCGGGTATCCTCACAAACTTGACCATCAGTTTCGGCAAGAATCGGGCGAATGAGGCATTCCGCACTGCGACAGCATTGTGAAACGAGTTGCCGCTATACCACATGCGCCTCCGGGTCGCCCGAATCGCCGCATCCGCTTGCAAGAGTCCGTTGGCGGGAAATCGGTGCAACTGTCGAACGGGATGGATAGTGGCGCGTCGCGTCACTGGGCGCAGCCCAGCAGCAAGGACTCGCCCACTCATGGTGAGAAGAGAGAGCTGGAGTGCTCAACCGCGATTCGGATGGTCTTTGGGTCGTCAAGGCGCCCGAATCAATGACACAATGCGCTCTTGGGGTCGTGGCATTCGATGTGGTCTGGTGTTGAAGTCTGGTATCATACATGCATGGAAGTCGGTCCCACCCGTCGGAACTTGGCATGTGCAGTTCGCCAGTCATGCAAGTGGAAGAGGATTATGTCAGCGGGCTACCCGAAACATTTCTGTTCTTATCTTCACGTGACAGTCTTTATCGCCTCGCATCTGTCGCAAAATTTCTGGTTTCGCGGGGCGTCTGATGTCCGAGGCTTTGCTTGCAACCCGTCTTTTCTCAATTCTTTCTACAAGAGCACCCACAACGCCAATATGGCGATCCAGAAGAAGCACGGCAAGGGCCGTCTGGATAAGTGGTATAAACTTGCCAAGGAGAAAGGTTACCGTGCTCGAGCCGCCTTCAAGCTCATCCAGCTTAACAAGAAGTATGGCTTCTTGGAAAAGAGCAAGGTCCTTCTGGATCTCTGCGCTGCACCTGGTGTAAGTCTTTTGTTACAAAACTTGGGGAATTATTAATTGACTGGTTGCAGTCATGGTGTCAGGTTGCAGCAGAGGTCATGCCCGTAAACAGCCTCATTGTCGGTGTCGATTTGGCACCCATCAAGCCAATCCCCAGAGTCATTACCTTCCAGAGCGATATCACCACCGAGAAGTGCCGTGCCACTATCCGACAACATCTTAAGACTTGGAAAGCGGACACGGTTCTCCACGATGGTGCCCCAAACGTCGGTACTGCTTGGGCTCAGGATTCTTTCAACCAGGCAGAGCTCGCTTTGCAGTCTATGAAGTTGGCCACAGAGTTCCTTGTGGAAGGCGGCACGTTCGTTACCAAGGTCTTCCGATCGAAGGATTATAACCCACTTCTTTGGGTCCTCAATCAGCTCTTTACCAAGGTCGAAGCCACGAAACCCCCGTCCTCGCGAAACGTTTCCGCCGAAATTTTCGTCGTTTGCCGCGGATACAAGGCCCCCAAACGAATCGACCCACGATTCCTAGACCCTCGATCGGTTTTCGCAGAGCTCACTGGTGCAACGCCCAACAACGAGGCCAAGGTCTATAACCCCGAAACCAAGAAGCGCAAGCGTGAGGGTTACGAAGAGGGCGAATACACCCAATACAAGGAAATGCCAGCTAGCGAGTTCATCCAAACGGTTGATCCAATCGATGTGCTAGGAAACTACAACAAACTCACGTTTGACCAACCCCGAAATGGAGACGTTGCACTGGCGGCATTGAGCAAGCTCAGCGAGACTACAGATGAGATCCGCAATTGCTGTGCTGATCTCCGTGTTTTGGGCCGCAAGGACTTTAAACTGCTCCTCAGGTGGCGTCTGAGAGTTCGAGAGATTTTTGGCCTAGCAACAAAGGAGACGGCGGCACAGGATGCCCCAGAGGAAGTAGCTGAGGTGGAGTCAATGGACGAAGAGCTCAAGATACAGGAAGAGCTACAAGCAATGAAGGACAAGGAGAATTCCAAGAAGAAGAGGGAAAAGAGAAAGGAAAACGAGAAGAAGCAACGGGAGATTGTTCGGATGCAGTTGAACATGATGGCCCCTATGGATATCGGTATGGAAGAAGCGGGACCGATAGGAGAAGGGTCTATGTTTTCCCTCAAGAAGGTGGATGGCTCTGATGCTATGCGGAGGCTGAATCGAGGCAAGATGGCGATGGTGTCGGAACCAAGCCAGAAAAAGGATCGTGATAGCGGCCTCGGCTCTTCGGGGGAGACGGATGACGAAAGTGATGAGGAAGAGGACCGTCTCGAGCGAGAACTGGACTCGATGTACGACCAGTATCGTGAGCGGAAATCGGAAGCCGATGCGAAATACCGCGCAAAGAAGGCCCGCGAGGAACATAAGGACGACGAATGGGAAGGCCTGTCTGCGGAGGAGGAGCCTGAGGAGAATGATTCCTCAGACCTTGACGAGGAAGAAGACTCTTCGGACGAGGACGAACAACCCGCTGCTAAGTCTCTGATCACCGATCTCGACAACTCGAAAGGCTCAGGTGGCCTTTCCAAAAGAGCGACGGCCTTCTTCCAGCAAGACATTTTCAGCGGCATTACAGGAATTGTCCCGCAAGCTGAAGACGATGCGGCTGAGGAGAGCGACGACGATGACATTGCACGTGCTGCTGCTGCTGCTCTTGCTCAGCAGGCTCGCAACAAAAATGCAAAGAAGCCATCGCAACCCCAAGAGACCGCTCTCGATTCGGATTCCGAAATGGAGGATGGTGACGCTGGCTTCGAGGTCGTGAAGCGGGATGACGACGATGATTGGGCGAAGGACGAGCGAAGAGCAGACGGTAGACTTGGTGAGTCTATTGCTAACCTCTTCTCCTGTAGTGACTGGATGACTGACTATTTTCTCCTAGATATCGATATTATCACTGCTGAGGCCATGACTCTGGCTCATCAGCTTGCTACTGGACAAAAGACCAGCCACGATGCTATCGATGACGGCTTCAACAAGCATGCCTTCCGCGATCGTGATGGTCTGCCAGACTGGTTTTTGGATGACGAGTCAAAACATGACAAGCTTCAGAAACCAATCACGAAGGCTGCAGCCCAAGCAATCAAAGAGAAGATGAGAGCGTACAATGCTCGACCCATCAAGAAGGTCCGGGAGGCTAAGGCGAGAAAGAAGTTCAAGGCTGCCCAGAAACTTGAGAAACTCAGAAAGAAGTCGGACATGCTGGCTGCAGATGAAGGCATGACCGAGAAAGAGAAGGCCGACAGCATCTCGAGGCTCCTCAGCAAGGCAGCCCGCAAGAAGCCTCGCACGCCTGCCAAACTGGTTGTTGCCAAGGGTATTAATAGGGGTATTCAGGGACGACCCAAGGGCGTTAAGGGCAGATATAGGATCGTGGACGCCAGGATGAAGAAGGAGTTGCGAGCACAAAAGAGGGTATCTCAACGGAAGAAGAAATGATGAAAAGTCGTTTTGGGAGTTACTTGGGTCGATATGCATGGCGTTTCAATTTAATCATGATTTTTGCGATGCCGCGGCGCTATTTCTCAAGCTGATATCTCTGACGAAAGTAGATAGGGGGTATAGAGGTCCAGCGAATTCCATATCATACCTAAAGAAAAAGTTAGACAGCCTTTCATTTATTCATAGACCACAATGTATACCAGTAATTGACAGCAAGCACGAAACCTTCATCCTCCTCTGAGCAAGACTGTGATACCTTATGATACCTGGTAATACGGATGTGTGAGAACAGATTGTCTGGGGCAGAAACTCTGGGAGCCAGGATCTACTTACCACATAGCTGGGAGGTAAAGCATATCTCCGGGATGCAAAGTCACTCGTACTGGCTTTGCGAGTGTAGAAAAGGGTGTCTCGTTGACCTGCGGTCTGTCCGGATCCCAAGTTGCAAATGGCACAGTCTCCCCTTCTAGATCCATCTCAAGCGATACCTCCTGCCCGTGCCGGGCATATGTCGCGGGTTCCAGCCGTTGCTCATTAACGCAAGGATGAAAAATCGGCGGCAGCAAAACAAAATGCTTCTTACCAACGATTTGAACGTATATATTTTCGTAGTTGTCTTTATGCAGAGCGGTGACAGACTTCGAGTTACCAATCCACAAGTTGACAGCATCTGGGGGTTTGTCAAGAGCGATACGAGCAAATGGAACATCCTTCTGAACGTCTGAGAAGAGGGTGATGTACTCCTCACGAAGGTTGTCGTTTTCTTATACGAAAGTGTTAGGATTGGCTGAGACGGGAAGACAATCTCACTTACGAGTCTGAGCATAGCGGACCTCGGCGTTCGATGGGAACTCAGGGTCAGTTTCTTGACGACAGACGTACTCCAAGAGTTCCTCAAATTTTTGGTCTTCGTAGTGAGGTTTAACAAAGACCGTTCGGCCATGCTGCTCGGAATATGTCGGTGAATCCGCGTTGCTAATAGAAGGTCAGATACCAGTGTTCGCACCTCTGGCCAGCTCCAATGAGGCCATATTGTCATATCCCTTCATTGATTTCACACATCATACGATAAACGAACTTACCCCAGCGGTGTAACGGCCACGTTAACATACTGGCCCCTGAGGGCCGAAAGAAGGTAGGCAGAGTTCCATTCCTGACATGCCTTCCAGGTAGAAGCCCCTTTTCTCAAGACGAACGGAGTGTTGCGGGAGACAAAGCGCATGAACTCGAGGGGACTCGGCTCCTCATGAATCTCTTCGACAACGGCTGCATTGAGCTCATTGTATGTAGAAAGGAGCTCGCGAAGAGCCGCATCAGAAGAGTCTAGACCGGCCATGGGTTGCTGTAAGGCTGAGCTTTTGATCGCCCGGCTGTCCCGATGTCCCGGAGTCGAAGTTGGGAGGAATGCCAGGTGTCTGGGCACAGACTTCTGAATGCCGTTAAGAGAAATCTCGGTACCAGAGATTCTCACCCTGGTAGACCCAGATCCTATTTCGAGGTCGAGTTAAGAATGGCCAATGAGCTGGGAAGAGCCGCAAGAATCGTACGATTTTGTTCTGGCGATGGAGCATGGTGGCTGCCGGCACGCGGTAACCACGATAGCTTAAAACCGCCCAAGTCCACTAAAACGATCGGTATCTCGCGGGGCCATGCTGGGGTCGGTAACGGGCACCACTAGGCCTGGAATTACCTGAAGAAGGGGCTTCCACAAGTCTGTAGGGCTAGACGGGAAGCAAGGACATGGGTGGATAGAGGGATTGGTGATAACTGATACTTTGGTTTTGTGTGATGCGAGATGGATCTCTTGCCTCGATCCTGGCCTGCGAGGCAAGAGCTAGGCTAGAGTGTCCAAGGTAGCACCTGCCGCACCATTCTCACCAAGTTACTAAGCAGATCCCCCGTGTCTCGAGTTTAGGGCGCCGCGTCGCAAGGCAGAGGATACTTTTCCCAGCTTAGGTAGAGTGCTTTCGCCGCCACTAGAAGCCCTCATTGGCCCAGAAAGTTTTCACCCGCGATCGGCCCTCACCAGGAGCTCAAGCTGAAGCTCCCCTTGACCTGGCCAGCTGAGAACAGACACGAGGTGGAGCCTGGATCGGCCACAGGGCAAGCAGCAAGGTAGCATCCATCCTTCCTTCCCTCATGTGCCTGTGCCTGTGCCCCCCGAAAGCCCCGACATGGACAGAAACCAGATTGCGGGGGAGGAGCCTGAGGTGAGTTTTCTCTTCCATCCCAACATCCCCAGCGATGCTTCTCCTTCATCTGGTAATTTCCGCCCGTTTTATTGCCCGGGCTCGCCCTAGCAATCTCCCGTAGAGCCCTCGAGGACATGGGCGGCCGCGCCCTGAGCCTCGGAATGCCAATGGAAGCGCATCAAGAACCCTTAGCGGCCGGTCGATCTCCCTTAACCCCCACCTCATTGCGAGTCGCCTGTTGTCCCGTGTCTGGTCACCACCACCATGATCCCACTCGGTCTCGGTCTGCTAGCAGCTTCAGAGAACTCTCATCATCGATACCGCCATATCCGCCTCCACGAGAATCCCTTCACCGCGACCATCACCCGCTCCACGACGCAGCGCGTTGCCCGTCGAGCTCAGCAGACTCCAAGATTCGGCCGCTATTAGCTCTGTGGCCACATTATCAATCCCGCGCGACACCACGCCAGCATTTGACTGCCATCTGAGAGCTCTCCCAACAGAAAACCTAGCAGACGCCGGCCCTTGCTCCGCGCATTGCTCTCCCTCTCTCGCGACGTCCGTGTCCCGTCCTTCCCGCCCGTGTCCCGCGTGCACGCGCGCAAATCGATCCACCAGATTTCAACATCGACTTGTGCGACTCATGCGGATGTCACGTCACCTAATTGCACTTCAGCTTCCGCAAAAGATCTTCTTCACGTCCGCATGCCTGAGTAAGCGGCATCGCATTCGTCTTGCGTCCTCATGATCTGGTACCTCCTGTACCCGTTGCGAGGGTAAGTTTTTTCTCGATTTCTCCCACTTCCCGGCCACTTCTATTGAACCGACCCGACATCACCTCATTTCCCACCCTCACCCAAGGCGCCTCCCCTTACCTCAAGGCTTCATCGTCTCCCGAACTCACACGCAACCAGAACCACGGAAGCGCCAGTTCTTCCTCCAAATCATCCTATTCGGAGCGGGCTCGCTCGCTATGGCGCCTACGCCGCCAGCCATGTCGTCGCGACTTTGCTAGTATCGGTGGCGGTTGCCACCATCCTGATATACCCTATTCCGTACCTTTTCACTACCGACTATGTTAATGGCGCTTCCAACCTCCCTCATCATGCGTGGACTATCGCTCAGCCACTTCCCTACACGACCACTGCTGAGCCAGATGTGACGATGCGGTCGATCTGGGTCCATTCAAACTACATGCAAGCTGTTAACAAGAGCCTCCTGGCTTCGGCTCTGGAGCTACAAGACGAGTTGATCGGTCCTACTATCGACTTCAATCCTCGCCAAGCTGATCGAGTAGCACCGGCGCCCCCAGCTTCCTGGGATTCGGACCTGACTCCCAGTCAACGCGACTCCTACCACGCTATCAATGGCCTCAATGATCAATCTTGGTTCTTTCATTCACCTTTGCAATATTGGGGTTGCTTGAAGGATCGCATTCTAGCAGACCCTGACATTCTAGGAACGGTCAACGACAGGAAAAATCTATCAACTTCTGTCAACGTCACTCTTCGACATTCCATCGTCTTCAGCGGAAAGCGGTTCGAAGAAAGGCGACTCCTCGCCGCTGATGCTCTCGTCATCACGCTGGTGTACATGCGTGACTCTCCTGTTGGGCGTCAGTGGGAAAGAAGGGCCGCCGCACTTCCAGAGAAGGTTGCCGACAAATGGGACATATACCCCCCTGACGCCCGCGTTTCAAGCAACCAACTATACGAGTTTCGATTTCGCCCAATCTCACGGAAAGATTCGATAATCCTATCGATCGCATACGCCCTCGCTTCTCTTTATTTTCTCATGAGTCTCTCGAAACTAAGGGCTGTCAAATCAAAATTTGGGCTCATTGTCACTGTGATGGCTCAGATCGCATTCTCTGTCATGTCCAGCTTCACCATCTGCGCTATCTTCAAAATCGACCTGTCTCGCATACCTCGGGCGGCGTACCCTCTGGTAGTTCTCGCTATGAGTCTGGAGAACATATTTCGGTTGATCAACGCAGTCATTCTGACTCCATCCGAGGATAACACGAGCAGCAGAATAGGCCATGCTTTTGGGGAGACTGCACATACTGCTATTACCAGCTCGATGCAGAATGTTCTCATATTGTCTGGCCTATCTCGTTTGGTTTCACCAGGAGTCTCCGCATTTTGCATATTTGCCGCTATCGCCATAATCTTCGATTTGTTCTACCTATCCACATTCTTTCTGTCGGTTCTCAGCGTGGATGTGAGGCGGACTGAGCTCAGCGATGCTCTCGACCAAGTATCCATGCGACACAATCGCGACCCATCAGACATCAAATCCAGGCCCTCGTTGGTGGATCATGTTCTTCAAGGCAAGATTGCCATGTCTACCCGCGTTGCGGGAACAGTGATCATGCTAGGCTTCGTATTCATCGCACAGTGGCATTTCTTTGACGATGAAACGTTATTTCACTTTCTTCGCCGGCTCTACCGAGCCTTTGGAAATGAGGAGACCCCTGGAGCTATGAAAACACCGCTTGAGAAGATCCACCAAGCAAGGAGTCCGAGATCTTGGCTACGACTTCAAGATCACGAAACAGCGCAAGAGATTATCAGTATCATCAAACCATCGGCGCATAGCTATGTTGCTCGAGTATACGAACCTGTCGTCTTCGTTCTTAAAGGTTCGGATCGAATGCCTCACTTACAGGAACCGACTTTCCTGCCAGCAGTTTATGACTTCATAAACCATCAGATGACTCGATTTGTTGTCATCGTTATCATTGTTATAGCTGCTGTTCGGCTTTTGACCAATTACTTGCTATGGGAGGAGACGTCTGACGATGGCAATAATTCAGACACTGATCACAGTGACCCTCTCTTGTCAGTCAAGTCGTTTTCCGGTGGACATGCACTCGATATTGCCATGCTGGCGGCTTCTCCAGACGGACACATCGTCTCGGTTGGTCTTGATCGACTCGTGCGGATTTGGGATGTGAGACCCGGAGGCATCAGCTACGTTCTCACGGATGAAGAGAAATTAGAGGAATGTCCTTTCCCGGTTCTTGCCATGGCCATGGACACTCAATCAAAATGGTTGGCCGTTCTATCAAACAACACGGCGAGCATCTGGAGTCTCACTACACGAACATGGGGTCCCTTAATTCCTGTCGACCTAGCTGGACAGAAACCGGAAGCATTCTTCTTTGGACCTTACGAGCCGAGTGGCGGCATACCACGACTGGTGCTTGTGCGACGAAATGGCAAGTTGACTGAGTTTATCCCAGATGCTGGAGCAGGGGAAGATTTTGGTGTTTGTCGGAGCCCCCTGGCATGTGCCCAACCTCTCTTTGACAAAGGTACGTTACACAAGCCTAGATTACATCTTCCGCAGAGATGACTGACAGATCATTCAGATGGCGCAAAACAATCACCACCTCGCGTTTCGGTTATTACAGCTTCTCGAAAGGGCTGCGTTCATGCGGCCACGAGGGAGCCCCTGACTTGGAACTCCAGGAGCGTACAAGTTGAGGGCATGGAGAGCCATGACGTACACCAAGTTGTTCCTCTTTCTGAGCTGGGGCTATTTTTGATTGCTGGCGCGAACCGCGTCCATCTTGTGAACCTACAAGAATACTCCGTCGTCCACACATTCTTGACAGAAGAGATGCAGCAAAGGTCCCTGCAGAGCGCCTACACCAGCCAAACGTCTTCCCAGACAGGGACACAAGGTCTTACGTCCTTTACTCTCTGTTACACTGGTGTGGAGTCGGGTGATTGCATTATCCAGACATTTTTGCCTCCAGAAGATGATGGACTCATATGTTACCACAGCTTGATTACACCAACAAGGCGGGGATGGTGCACATGGGAATCGGTCAAGGAAACCAAGAAACACGTCGACAATCCTGGTTCCTGGAACGTTCTCTCCGACACGAGCGTTGTCGGAATACGGCAAAAATCAAAATCGGCAGGGGTCTCTGAGTTCAACAGCAGACGCAGAACTGAGGGATTGCGCCATCGATCTCCCCAGAAGGATGTCAGACGAGATTTATTCAGTCGTTGGGAGGTATGGACCGTCTCGCAAGGAGGCCGAGTCAAGACGGACGAGACCCGGCCGCTGTTTCAGGACGACGAGCAAGCAGGACATCTAATCGTCTCGGAGTTGGGTCCGATGATACGGGTAGGGCAAAGGTCTGTGGCCTTCAGCTTTGGCAATGTCGTCAAGCTTGTCACGGTCGGCGGATACGAGCGATTCGAGGAGAAGGGACGAGAATATCTGAATGTGGGCAGTCGACGGAGGAAAGCAGGGATATCGTTGCGGCCCCGGGCATGGACTTGAGAGTCGAAGGCCAAAGGATCGTCATTTCGAACGGGATCTCGGGCATGGATGCATCTAACAGCGCCAGGCGTGAACGGGTGGCTATAGAGACGGCGTAAGGCATGGATATTTTTTCAAGTATATATATGGAGCACTTGGGTCTCAAGGCGAAAGGGTGGTACACAAAAGCGAACCTGGCGGGCGTTCGATAACGATATAAAGGCGATTGCGGGTCGAAATCGGACATGATTCATTAGAGCAGGCCATTCAAGAATAATGCAAGCGTGCGTCGATCGTGTCGTGTCGTGTCGTGTACTGTAAACGCTCGCCAGGTTGTCTATAAGTGAGAATGCAGCGTGAGCTTGCAACCATTGCCAGGCTGTGTCAAATTGCTGGCTACGAGGGAGCAACGGGTATGCAGGACCAAATAGGCCGATCTAAGCCCGCATCGCAACTGGGCCGAGGCAAAGAAGGCGTGGATAACTCAGACAATGTCTGAGACAACGGCAAGGCGGGATACCTCGTGTCTTTTGGGCCGATTTTAGGCTTTGCTCCGACTGCTTGGATGTTGAATAGGCTCGCGATCAAGTTGGGCGTGTAAGAACGGCCTTCAAATCCGGTTGGAGAGTGAGGCAACATACCGAGCCAAACTCACCGCTACTTTCGCCCGCGAGCCGAGGTCGTCACGCTCAATAACGAAGAGGTTGGGCTAGTTCCTTGGGCCGAGATTCAGGATGTCGAAGAGGCCGCCGCGAGAGGCGATCCCAAAACGAGACGCTTTCCGTTTGACAGGTCGAGATCATCAGAGAACCAGAGGGCTACGTAGCGGGGGAGGGCGAACAGATAGGCCGGAGGGTCGCATACGAGAGGCCACCCGCGGTGAGCCCGTTGAGTGGATGGGCGGATGGGGATGGTGTACAAATATATGGGCGAGATCCTTGACGAAGAATTCGGGAGGCTGGGAGGTGCAGGGTCGATGAGCTGGTAGTGGGACTTGGGCGGAGCGGACCAGCTCCAGACACCGTCAGCCCAGACCGACACGACCCGTTGGCGCAAGTAAGAGGACACGACAGGCGTCGGCGAATACACCACAAGGCGGGTGCGTGGGACTTTCTGTTCTCTCTGCATTCTTCGCGGACGCTGGAATGGGGTAACGGAGGACGAACTGGGGGCGCATCGTGGGAAATTCCTGGGCCGATGGATGGGAGGTTGTACCAGAACGGGAACACGGCGTCGAGGATATATATCGGTGTGCGAGCCGAAAGCAACCTGTCACGAAGTCCCGGCGCTGGACTTGGAGGCAGCCCTGGGTCAGATTAGCCGATAGCTTGTTCGATGGGCTGGGCCGGCGCCCAAACCACTCCGGACGGGGGATTCCGCTGGGAGCAGGACGCAAGACGCACAGCACGCAGGAGCTGATGATGTTTGGTGGTGGTTTATCACTGGCCGAGACGGCGCTGATGTCACGTCGTCGGTCCCCTTGTCTCGGGACCCTTGTCTCGCTCTCACAGTCTCACCTCCTCCACCACGAAGCCCTGACCACATCCAAGCAGGGGTGAGTGAACGTTGGCAGTTGAAGGCAGGGGGCATTGGCGCTGCAGGGGACGAGAAGCGCTCTCAGTGGCCTGGAGTGTCTCGACGAAGCAATCGACTGGCGAGTGGGCTGAGGCGCCGACAATGACACGCGCAGAGCGTGCGCAAGAATCATGAGAAACGGGAGGATAAGTTGAGATGAACGAAGCTGCATCTGCTGCTTGCCACGCCTGAGAATCTAAGCTCAGCTAATCTCTGTACCTGCCTTGCGTTTGCTTTTTTGCAAGGTCGTGCCTTCCATCTGAGCGCGCTGGCGACGACAAAGGTCACGGGGTTTCCGACGGCGGCTTTTTTTCCTTTTTCCTCATCTCGTCGGGATTTCCTGGCTTCCTTTTTAAACTCCCATCCCGTCCGCAGCCTCGCGCCGTCCTGTCGACGACCCGTGTCGTGTCAGGCTCGTGTTTTTTCTTCTCATTTCTGCCCCGTTGTGTGTTGTGAGCCTGTGTCGCCGCTGAATCGACGTTTTCTCACGCGATTGCACCGCGTTTTCGACTTCCCGTGGACTGCGAAAAAGAGGGACACAACACCGAGAGGAGGTAGCTGAAGTGAGGCTTGAGAAAGGAGGAAGGCCAGTCAGGAGAAAGCCTCGTCGAAAGCTGGTCGCTGTCGTTCATTCGTCGTTGTTGCGTCACGTCGCCGTTGGATCTCGTGGATTAGGTCGCTCGCTCGTTCGTCCACGCACACGCCTCTGTCGTTTACTCGGCCCCCAGTCCTTTGCCAGCTCATCAGCCATTCATTGATTCTTGGGATCACGCGAGCGTCGCCTCCAGCGCCATTTCAATCTTTCATTGCCACATTAACCTTTTCAACTTCAGTCGGATTCTGCAATTTGCAAGTCATCACTCCCTTCGCATTGCAACTAATATACATACACGCGCGGTCGCCTTCATCTACCCGGCCTGGGATTTATTTAGTGCCCGCGGCACGCAGCAGATCCACACAACCTGGAAACCACCAAGCGTTTTCGACGGCCTGTACGCTGAGAATCCACGCTCAAGCCAGGTTCAAACCAATCCTAACCCTGGTCAGAGCCTGAATTCCGTGCAATTCAAGTCTCTTCCCCGTCTGTTTGGCTCGGCTCCGCTTCACCGCCTGGTGCCGTCGATTGGCGCTGCTCGACACGTCCGGCTACGTACCGTCCAGTCAACTCTGTACCTGCGCACGCCTGCTGTATAAGATCATCCCCCACGATCCCATCGCCATGCTCTCCGCTCCGCCAACAGCTCGCCGTTGCTAGTCCGTCTTTACCTGCTGCTCGAGGGCGTGTGTGGCCGAACGACACCCCATTGGGCTCGTCTTGCCCGACCTCTTGTCGTCGTGAGGGTTCGTCTCTTCCAGTCACGGCCCTGACCTGCCCTGTCGTGTCTCGAGACGCGCCCACTGGACTGGCCGACGAACAGGGCAATTGGCTCCAGGATCCCTGAATCCCTCGACGCAGATGCCGCGCCCATCGCACTGCTTGCCACTCATTCCGCCGCTTACACTCACGGGCTGATCTCGAATCTGCCATCTCATCGGGGTCGCCTCTCCCCAGCCATCATCGTTAACCTCACTACTCGTCCCGGGACCCAATCACAGCTCGCCAGCTGTCGCGCCCATCTTGCCTCACCCTGTCCTGCCTTGCGTTGGGCTGCATTGCGCGAGCTGCTGCACTCTACTGCACGGCGCGGCCATTGTGGATCTTGCTTCCGGTTAGT
Source organism: Xenoacremonium recifei (assembly GCA_012184525.1). Classification (NCBI taxonomy): domain Eukaryota; kingdom Fungi; phylum Ascomycota; class Sordariomycetes; order Hypocreales; family Nectriaceae; genus Xenoacremonium; species Xenoacremonium recifei. The sequence goes on along the minus strand of WOFQ01000014.1, from coordinate 643,814 downwards.
CCAGCCAACCTGTTCTCATCGTTGTCGTTCTTCTCCTTTTCCTCGTTTTCCTCTCGCTACCCGATTGCCTCCTTGTCCATGAGGCCTGTCGCCCGTGCTGCAATTCATATGCGAGGCTATTCCCCCCCCTCGTCTCCCCCGGTCCGCAGTCCCAGACTACGAGAGCCCCCCAGTCCGTGGACCTTTTCTAACTTATTCCAGACCTCATTTTTCTTTTCGATAAACTTGTTGTGGGCTGCATGGCGTCTTCGGAAGTTGACCAGAAGTTTCTCGGCAAGCTGGCCAAAGCTGTCGAGAATGACAACCCCTTGCTTTCCTCTATGCTTTTCAAGATTCTCGGCTTGTCTTTAAACCTCGCCGAGCAACTTGTTGCAGCTAAGAAAGCTCGTCGCCCTGAGCAGAGCAGTTCTCCCCACGCAATACGGCGCATTCTACACATCCTATGGCTCTCGCGGGAGGGGCTTGTCATGCTCACGCAATATGTCATCCCTTTAGTCGGCAACTATGTTGAGCTTAAAGTCCTTGCCTATAAACTACGAGCATCCTTCTTTCACATCTTCGTTCTCTTTCATAACTCGCCACCTGTGTCACCACTGGGTCGCTGGACTCCCGAAATCACCACTGCATTGGACAAAGGAAAGGGCATTGCCGTTGATCTAGATCCCGAGTCAAGGTCATCGTCTGTTCAACCAACTCATCCTCTCGAAGGTGGTCCAGTGTTGCCACCCCCCGGCTTCGAGACACAGAGCACCCTGCCCCCATCATTCATTCTCCCAAGTGAGGATTACCTCCCTCAGGCCAGGGAATACTTCCTGGTCGCCATCAACTTGGCAGACACACTGCTATGGGGCTCGCATTCGTTGCGTCTATCCGTCAAAACCGAATACGCCGCCTTCATGTACGATTGTATGCATGACGCGGAGGGCAGTCGGAAACTGGCTAAGGAGACAATCTCCGAGGTTTACGAAGCCACGGAAGGGATGGACGACGATATGTTCAACGATGCGTGTGAACTCGTCACAGTCTTGGGCAAAATGATGAAGCGTGGACTTAAGGGGTCCAGTACCACATTACGCAGCAAGGGCCACATGTCAACCACCCCGATTCCCAAAGCAACACCTCCCCCTGGGATGGAAAACCCGATATGAAGGGCGGCTCCGCTGATGCAAGGCCTCGGATGAGTTATACCACATCTTCATGCGTTGGTCGCATCTTCAAAGTCAACACCATCGTCAAACATTACTCCTTCAACACCAGTCGAGCCGTTGACAGCAGCATCCGAGCCTTGCGGTCACGAGAGAAAGCGGCTTCTTCTGTGCAACATGCGCTCAGCCTTCCAAGGCCCTTGATTGCCTCCACTGGATGCTCAATTGCAACCAGCTTTAATGAAGAGGCTACTAAAGCCTTGAGCGGGCCGTTCCGAAGTACGCGTCCCGCGTGGGGACGCTCGAGACATGGCAAATGCCGATCGCGTCTCCCTGCGTACGACGGTGTTGGGCTCGGCATGCAGCATTCCTGGCGTAATCGGACCGCGCCGAAAGCACGGCGAGCATCTATCAACTTCTTCCATTGTTCTCAAAGGGGACCTACTTCATTTAGGTGTATCGGATCTCGCATGATGCCATTTCGGTCGGAACAGCTTCTTCATTTCTCAATTGTTATTTGATACCCAGGTTATTTGCATTGCTACCAAAAGGGATTAATCATTTTTGTGCCGTCTTGTATTCTACGTTACTTTCGTTTGATTTTTGTTGGATCGTTTTCTCATTAACACCAAGTATCGATGGTCGGCATCGCTTGGGCGTGGCGCTGGTCAGTCGTGGACATAGACATCAGGAGCAGGGGATGGCTTCTTCTTTGCATCGCGCGGTATTGTATAATTAGCATATTGACAATCACAGGACTTTGGGCCACAAATTTTGGATACTTTTTGGATACGCTATCTTCCTGAACGCTGGGTTTGACTGACTATATGCCTTCTTGAGATGGATGCCGAGAACAGTCTCAAACGTACCATCGAGCTTCACGGTATGTCGCTTCAGACACATCAGGACTACCTCGCTGCACACTCATCCTTCGACACTTCCTCCGCTCCCACTAGCACTAAATCTTCACGACTCCGGATCTTCAACCTCCTCGCGAGCCACCTTCTTCATCCACTTCTCAACTCGTTTCAACCTCTTCGCCAGGCGCTTCTGGTCCGAAGCCTCCTTCTCTCCCTCCAGCTTCTTCGCGTTCTCGCATTTGGCCTGTATAGCCGACAACGGAAGCATCCTCCCGGTGACGTTGTAGAAGTTGGCCTGCATCTCCAACCACTTGCTGCGCGTGTACTTGCTCTCCACGCTGGCCAGGATGTCGCAGTCCTCCTTGCTGAAGTGCTCGTCCGGCTCGATCTCTATGTTTGGCGGGTACAGCCCTGACCAGATGTTTTGCACGAGGTACCGCTTCTGTCGGCGCTTTTCTTCGGGGCCGTAGCCGTAGTCGCCCTCGTCGAGAGCGGAAGATGAGGACGATAGCTCGGAGGAGGCTTCGTCGCCGGAGAGGTCGTAGTTCCTGCGAGCTGCCTTGGCCTTTGCCTTCTTGTTCTCGGCGGCGATCTTGCTGTTTCGAGGGCCCTTGTGGCGATGAGCTTTGGCAACGGCTTTGCCTTTGCCCTTCCGCTTCTTCCTCTGGTGTATAGATGAGTCGCTTGAATCGCTCGAAGAAGACTCGAGTGTTGCTCTCTTGGCTTTTGCCTTCTCCTTTTTCCTCATCACCTTTCCCTTCTTCACCTGCTCGTCACTCTTCTGCGGCTTCATCTCCGATTCCGCTTCCGTGTTGTCCGTCACTGCAACCGGCTCTTCGACATCGGTTTCGGGCGTCCAATCCTTGATAACATACCACCGCGATTTTGCATCACTCTTGCTTCGATTCAATGCAGCGCAGATGTCCGCCCAGGTCTCGCCTCCGAGCTTCAGACTCCGCAAAAGGCAGTCCTCGGAGAGTGTCCAGTCGGCATTCTCTCTGCTCGGTGCTTTCTCTTCGCTCGTGCTGCTTACTGGCTCTGTGGACTCTTCGGTTGTTTCCACGTCCGAAGTCCCTGTCTCGGTCGACTCCTGTTGTTCTGTCTGAACGGCTGGCTCGGACTGTGATGAAGTCTGCTCTTCTGACGCCGGTTCAGTCGTCGTCTCACTCGAGGTGTCGTGTCTTCTCTTGACCTTCTTCTTGTGCTTCTTGTGCTTCTTTCTCGGCTTCGCAGCCTCTTCATCCGTTGTCGTCTCGTCCTTCAGCTCGTCATCGCCCGAAGCCGTAACCTCTTCCGAGCTTAACGCATCCTCGTTCTTCGTTTCGTCCTTGCTATCCGTGTTTGTCGCATTCTCATCCTCGGACTTCTCCTCGCTCGTGGTCTCTGGAGCTTCGCTGCTCACCTCGGGCTCTGAACTCCAGGAGAAGTCTAGGCCTTGGTTGTCGTCGGGAGGTACGACAGGTCTCTCATGTGACGGCACAGGGCTTGCCTTTGGTACGATCGGACTGCCTCCCGAGAAGAGGCTTCCCAGCGAAACGTGGAAGTTCTCCGGTGAGACTCCCGGGGATATCTTCTGCGACATCTTGTATTCGGGTGAGGCTGTGGCTCATAAATCTAACATTCAATAGCTCTGAAGAGAAATGAATATGCTCGTTTGGGAAGTTAAGGTCCTTTGAAATCAATGAACCCTGGTCTGGTCGTGTTTCGTGAGCAGGGCGGGATGTTTTGGGAGGAAAGCATTGGGCGGAATGCAGGAGGGAAATAGGATCGTGAACAGAGGTCTAATATGTCCCTACCACCGTTCGCTACAAACACCAACGAGGTGACTCACAGGATCAAACAATGCTCAGGATGGAGTGATTCAAGGTCTTGAAATGGTTTTGGTACGGTGTCATCCCTTTGTTCACCGCAAGCGCTTCCTCAACTAAAGCATCGTTGAAGCAATTCCTGTGTTTGCAAGCAACCCAAGTAAACTATTTTCTCAATGACTCTTAAGCATCAATCTCTTGGGCTCTGGGACCGTGCTGTCCATTGATCTTTCAGGGCACTATCAATTATTAGGGCTACATCGGCTAGAGAGTTCAGGTTGGTGTCATGCTTTCTATCAACCAATCCACGTTTGAGAAACCGGATCCATGGTAAGAATCAACAGGCTTAGGATATTTGGCCGAGCAGTGGATCATGGGAAAATAACCCGTACAAATACAGTACTTGGAAATTGTTCAATATCAAGGTTTCTTGCTACTTGAAAGAGCAGTTCCCTCTGTTTGTTTTCTGGTGGCCCTACCCTATACCACCGATTCGATCTGAAGCCGTCATGGTAATCGTCGAGCTTCATAAGGATATCTTGACCTTGGATCTTATACAATCTTCCAGATGGGTAGGTCGTACGCTTTGGTATCAGAACCAAGGGCTTTATCTACACTATATGGGCAAAGGTCGAGATATACTGGCACAAGTCACCACCAGCCAGTTTAGGGTTTCTCGATAGCGCCAATGAGACGGATGCCGATTTAGCTGACTCATCTCACAAGTCTCGCCATTTCAACATCAACATTCTATTATCCTAGTCTCTACAAGGACCTACCTAAGCTGCACCGAGACCGCATAGACTCAGCCGCGAATACAAGAGACAAGGAACCATGGCGGAATCTCTACCCCCACTACCGGTTGAGTTCGCCCGAGGCCTCGAGCTCATCGACGAAGCCCATGCCGACGACCCGAACACAACACCAGGCCCTGATGGCTCTCCGATACCGTATGAACTTCACTATGCCCGCAAGATGACCAAATGGTTGGCCTTGCGATGCCCGTCTGCAAGCCCGACGCTCCAATTGGCATGCCGGGCCCAGCACTTTCGAAGGTTCGTAAAGTATTGAGAGAGCAAAGAAAAGAGAGCCTGTATGGAAGCAGTATCCTGACATTGAACACCACCAGATGGGAGATCCCGCGAAAGACCTACCCCATGACTCGCCCAGGATACCTCACCTGGCGTTCAAAGCTCAAGTCGCAAGCAGCCAAACAAGTGGCTGAGCTGCTCAGCTCCCCAAGCATCAGCCCAGCCATCTCGCAGGAAGACCGAGACCGGGTAGCCGCACTCATTCGCAAGGAGAACCTGAGCTCCGATGAGGAAACCCAAGTCCTCGAGGATGTCGCCTGCCTCGTCTTCCTCGATGACCAATTCGATGACTTTGAGAGCAAGCCAGACATCGACGAGGCCAAGATGATTGGCATTCTGCAGAAGACGTGGGGGAAGATGGGCGAGGAGGGGCGGCAGCTGGCTCTCGGGATGGACTTGAGTGAACGAGCAAAGACGCTCATAGGCAAGGCTTTGGCGGGATAGAGGCGCACTTTCGCAAGGCATGTATGTACATTATCGTAAAAGACTGGCAGGATGTCGAGTACCGGACGGCCCTTGTGGACTTGCACTTTGTGAATGCGATTCGCGGCCGGCAAGCTTCATGCAAGCTGTGAGCCCTGTCCATGACCGGATTGACGAAAATGCACATTCAGGCCAGCCTGGCTCCCCGACTCCCCGATCCTGGCGGTTCAGGCTGCATCGCGTCGTGATTCTGGCCAACGATCTCCGGAGAAGCAGAAGTCGAAGGCCATCGATGATGGTTGACTCCCTCCGAGTTTTCTCACGATCGCGAGGGCGCGAGCAAGGTATTTACTTTGTCCCGCGATCTTTCGGACCCCCCTCACGACCTCAGGCGTCCAAGCCACTCACTCTGCCTCGCAATGGTGGATGCAACAGGGCTTGACGTCTGGGAACACGAGCCCCCCAACACCCAACTCCCATGGCGGAAGCTGAAACAGACAAGAAATACTCCGAGAGCCTGCAGAGACATTCGCCGACTGCGTGGGCTTCGCCCGGGTCGAAACGCAGCCATTGGCCCCCGGTGCCCGAAGGATGTCGCTGGCCAGGGCTGGCCTCGTACAAGCCAGGGCTGCATCATCTCAGTCAACGAAACCCTGAGAAGCCACTCTGAGAGGGAGGCCATGCCATGACGCGCCGTGCAACCTCTGAGCCCCAGATTGCAAAGACAGAGATGGATGCTCGGAGTGATACAGGAGATCCGGCGCACCCCCCGATCCAGCACCTCCAGGAGAACAGCCGTGATCATGGCGTTTCCGGACGTCTGGTAACCTCTCGGGAGCTCTCTGCATCTCGTGCCTCTTTGCGCCGCTGTCTTACGCCAAGACAGCGTGTACTATTTCGAGGTCGGCATGCACGCTCATGGTGATGGCGTTTTGGTCACAAGGTGGCGCAGACATCCAAGGGAGACCTTCCGCCCTACTGTCCGACCATGCATTCTGATATCGAAGACACCTTCGAAGTCTAGGATTCTCTGAGAATGACCAGGCTCTCCGTTCCGCAGCCCGTTCCGGCGGTGAAGCCGGACAACGTGCGTGGCCGTATATTGATTCTGGAATTTATTTGCACACCCGCAACAGAGACGCCCTTTACACAGGGGTCAAAAGATCTTGGAGATGCATCCGTCAGGAGAACATGTCGGGTGACCGTCTGCGAGACCTCTCCCTCGGAATGGAGGCTGGGTCATCTGGACAAGGCTCTGCTAATCTTGAGACGTGTTCAACCGGGTCTGGAAACGAAGCCCCCGGTCTCAAGAGAGAGTCGAGACTGCCGATGCGACAACTCCATAGATCTGAACTATTAAGACATCGACTGCAGACACTGATCCTTTGCGGCCGATGATTCGTTCTGTCTGGCAGCAAATTCTAGCCCCTGAGATTCGTGATGAAGGAGGCGACTTTCTCCCTGCAAGGAGTGATCGAGTCCATTGTTACCAAGATGCAATAGTTGACATGTCATATATTCAGCATGTTAGGGGCCACGTCCAGGGTTCCGATTCGTCGCTGGGGACCGAATAACCATGTCGGTCTGAGTGAAAATACTCAACAACGTGGTGATGCCTTCCTTCCACCCGCAGCTTTCAGCCCATGGCCCTCACAGAGCCTCAACGCGTGGTCATGGTGCGTTGTTAGACAAAAATCTCTCTTACGTTGAAGTATGGTACCCAATGCGAGGCACGGATGGGCGCCAGGGTCACTTATAAGTCATGGCAATATAGCATCTCGACCGCGGCATGCGTTGAATAACATCCGGGGGCAAAATCTGACCAACACATTTGTCCCTTGTCTTGCGTCGAAAAAAAGTTGCCGCCATCATGCATCATCTGATGGCTCGACTCTGGCTTACAGCGAGTCATTGCACACCGCAAGTTTTCGACAGGATTTGCGAGACTTCAGCTCTGTGATCATTTGACTCGAAAAGTGCAAGGAGTGCAGCAAGCTTGCTGTACGCCGTCCGTGGGATGATAAATCTGAGAGGCTTCAGGTGTTATCCACAACGCGACGTGAAATTGTTAGAATTGCTTTTTTGGACGCGCTCCCCAGACATCCCGTTGGCTGCCTACGGCTCATCCTTGTCGGATCTCTCAGCCCGGCGTTGTGATGCGAAATCGCCGTCTCTGAGCTACAGTTTCCATGGGAAAAAGGCAAGAGTAGCTGAGATTCTTTGCTTTGAATCAGATCGTCGCTCCCTTCTGGTGAATGAGATGCGAGACTGCGGCGCTTCATCCGGCCCGGGCTGACAGGGTTTGCTGACGGAGTCCGAAGGGATGGTAACGAGGCCGCCACAGTCGTAGAGCTAGTCGTAGATCGCAAATCTCTTCAGCTGGCCAGGTCAGGCTTGCTAGAGACGGTAGCTTGCCAGGCATCCGGGGGCTAGGACCCGAACTGCTCAGAGACCAATCAAGATCCAGCCGGTACGTATCCATGATGCCGAGTGCCCATCGCCGTCGGCCTTCATGTCTATGATGGGTAAGTCATCGGGCTTTGGACAGACCCTTTTGCAGCTCCGGCGACCTCGCTATTGACACAAGGCACCATCTTTCCGAAGCTCCGTCTCCTGGGAATAGTCAAGAGCGAGATCGTGACCACAGGCTGTCTAAAAAGCACAACCAAGCTAGCATCGGTGGCTTGCTGCAGCGGGTCGGCTAGTGGCGAAAGCTGTGATAGAAAATCTGAACTGAGATTCACCAACGGGCAAGACAGGCGTGACCAATGTGGTGCCCTTTCAGCAGGGCCTGCCGGGAGCTAGCCCGCAAGGTCAGTACTGCCGCGACATGAGGAGCCGCTGGCTCACCAGATCATCTGTACTATTGAAACGGTTCCCGGTACATGGAGACGATGGGGAGTGAGAGATCGTAATAGTTGAGTGGGATATGCCGAGCAAGGGACAGGACAGGACGGGACAGGACAAGAGGGTCGTCGAGGGAGCTGAACAACGGCCCCACCACCTGGCCGTGCATTGCATTTGCATGCTTGCTTCATGAGATGGATGGGCCTGACGATCCACAGTGCCAAGTTGCCCCGGCCCTACGAAGGAGCCCCGGGCCCGGCCACGCCGCGCTGTGACGCCGTAGGCAAAGATGACAGATCCCTGGGAGGCTCGCGCGCCACTGTCTGTCTGTAGCTTAACCGCACGACGGGCATCAAGCGTGTCGACACGGACGGAGGAGTGGAGTTGAGTTGCGGTTGCGCGCGCGGACAGTCGGCGGAGGACTGTGCCGACATGTCGATGGAGGGAGCCCAGACGCAGCCTGGCCAATCCAGGAACATGGTTCCGCGCGCGAGTGCTTCGTTAGGTTCATCACAATCCTGGACGGCCTGAACCCATGCCCGCCATGGCATCTTAGGGCGGCCCTGGGCAACGGTTCGCGCGCTCGTTTGCTGTTCGGTTGACGACGGCCGGCTCTAGTTGGTCGTCATGTCGATTGACTCGTCCAGTCAGAGGAGAAGCCGCAACATCGGATGCCGCCATGACGGCACATCCCTGGTTGTCGTCCACGCGATCCGAACGACAATGAGCCGCGGCTGTCGACGCCCCCATGGCCTTTGCGCTCATGGACACCCCTTTCTCGCCTGAAAAATGCCTGTATGTACAGTACATCCGAGTTGGATCAGCAAAGATGAACAGACGATGCCAGACCACTCGTGCTGAAAGTACCGGCAAGCGAAGCTGAGCCCATAGGATACATACGCAAGCGCCGCGTGTGCTGCGAGCTGTCATGTTGTGTTCCTATTGGTAAGGAGGACGCACCTAGAGAGGAATTGGTTCGTTCCGTTGTCGACTCGAGTAGTCACACTGACACTTGCTCGATGTAACCGGCTGAAGCAAGGGAACTCGATCGATCCCCTGCAAGACCACCCATGCACAATAGACAGGGCTCGTCTATCTCGAATCGACACTCAAATCTGGCATCTGACCAACCAGCGGCTCGAGGTAGGCCCCCTCATTCTGCGCCGCCTCAGGGCCCTGGTCCAGCCCCAGCGCAATGGCCCCAAGCCTCATGCCGCCTCCCTGGGTCTTGGTTGCGAGGTGTCGAGGAGAGGACTCTCACGAGTCATCATCCCCCTTGCGAACCCTGACTTTTTTTTTCTCATCATAGTTGCCGGGACGAGGACCCAGCTCCACGGCACCGATCCAGAGGATACACCCCTCCCCCTCTCATGCACCTTCGATCTCACCCCCCCCTCCCCGCGAGAGGTCTCAGTTCAGAATCGGGATGGTCGTCCACTCGCCGGGGGGGGGGCACATCTTTTTCTTCGCCCGTGGTGGAGTCGGAGTGATGACACGCAGCACGCAGAGGCAGGCCGACCGGTGAATCAAAGCTGGCCCTTGTAGTGCTGGGCAGAGGAACGAGGCTCCGAGCTGGGACTCGGCATGTAGGGAGCGAGGAAGTGGCCTGTGGCGGGCGGTGAGTTCAGTTGGGCTTGTACTGTACATGCGTCTTGTGCCCGTCGTCGACGCTGCATTGTGCGGGCTTGTGGCCTCCACAGCCACTGAGATGTACTCCGTAAAGACCCTGTGGAGATGACTAGCAGAGACCAGCATCGTTGGGTTGGGCGTGTTGTCGAGGTTTGTGTTGGGGAGGGAGAAGGGGAGGGGGTGGTGGTTGTATTGTGATATTGGCTCGAGAACAAGCCCACATTGTTGGCGTTGTGGTCTCACACCTCAAAGTGCCTCCTGCCAGTCTAACAGCCACACCTGTGATGGATGAGCGGAACTGGCAGGCGGCGCCCTGCAACCGTTGCGCTTGCCGTCTTCGTCCGGCCGCTTGACGGCAAAGGCCCTTTAGCCTTTGGCCTAGGAAGGTGCCGGTCGGGAGGTCTTTCCAACCGTGGCTACTTTGCACCCCGGGCTGAATGGATCCAGAGTAAGGTACCTACCTCACCGTTCCTTCCCTAAGGTACGGATCCCGTCCAAGTATAAAGAAAATCCTCCGTCTCGATTGGTAACGCGAGCAAGGAATTGCCTTTCTCATCTTCCCGCGTTTGCAACTTAAACCATCCCAGCCACCACAGCCTTCTCGCTCTCGCTTTGATCCAGATCTCAGCTTGCTTTGCTATATCTCTTGCATCTGCAACATCTCACCCTCCCGGCACGGCATATCTCCTCTTCCCCCAGACTTCTCCCTCCCGCACCCCCCCCTAATTCCCCATATAATCCGTCTCAATTGCGTCACCTAAGCACCGTTTTTGCCTCCCCGAGACCTGTTCCTCACTCGTATTGGATACAGCCAAATAGTGCTTCAGCTGGGCTGGCTTCACCCTACTTACATGCACCTCCAAGCCTCCCGGCCTCTGATCTTGGATGTGGCTTGACCCCGACAGCTATCTAGTTGTCGTCCTGTCTCAGCGAGGTTCCTATCATACCGATACATCATATTCTCTCACTCCGCTCAGCCTGCTCTGCATCTGGTTCCCACAACTTGTCGCCGCAAATCGTCTTCTCGTCGACTGTTGCAACTCCAGGGTTGATCTACCTATATAAAGGGGCCCATCTGCCGCCACTCGGCCAACTCACCAACCGGCGAATCAGACGGACTAAAGCTGCACCTCTGCCCTTGCCCTTGTAACTTTGTTTGATTTGGGGCCAGACCAGACCACCTCTGACAAGGAGCGCATCCTAGTCGCTGACACTTCATAAACGTATAATATCGCAAGCCTCAAACTACCCATATATCTCGTCCTTTTTGACGATCATCGCAACCAGAGACTTGACTTGTTATTAGACACTGTCGAGTCTTTTCGCTCTCTGCCCACAGTCGTCCTCCAAGCCCCTCACGAGACCTGCAAAGAGATCCTCAAGGCAGACACCTCAAACCACCAGGCATTTAGCCAGAACTCTAAGCCACAACTCCTCATCATGTCGATGCAGTTTCAACAAGTAGGATCCCCACCCCCTCCTGCTCTGCTAGCAGAGCATGAGCTCTTTCTTCGCCTCCGTGATGGAAGGGGCTCGATGCTGACGATAATCTAGCCCTTCCGGGAATCACAGTTCGATATTTTCGAATGGAACCCAAAGTTCCTGTCCTGTCTGCGCTACTTCCTCGACCACGCACAGCATAGTGGTCCGGTACAGACGGTTGCGGCTTTCGTCAATATCCATCTGCCTTTCCAGAAGAACCCTCCGTCTCCTCGAGCGACTCCTCGTCCAACACCAGCCGCCGGATCTATCCCACTGGGGATGCAGGCCACACCCTCTTCAGTCAGCCTGATACCGTATATTCGTCGCCTAGTGGTTACTGGGTTCGACTCGGCCGCAGTTCTTCATGGCTTCTTTGGAGACGACTGGCTCGAGGGCATCGGGCCTATCCACGAGACAGAGCGAAGGAACTACCTCTTTGCCGCCAAGAGCGATACCTGGGTTCGAGTCAAAGCTCATTACGACATGGCTGATGGCCAGACAGTCCCCTTCCTGCGGCCTCTCCAGAACGTGACTGAAGAGGAGATCCAAGGCGCCGAGTCGTACTGGAGCGAGTGGCTTGCGATGCAGGACTGGATGCTTGGCCCGAGAGCTCCCCCTAATGTTGGCCACCCTCATATCACGATCAAGAACGAGCCACGTTGACAAGACTAGAGCGAACCTCGAATTAAGACCGAACGGAGATAATTCAACACCAAAAGGAGTAATAATTGTCTTGATGACACTTACGGACGAGGAACTGGAAGCTAGTGTCGCGATGGGAAACTAAGAATCTTGGATATTTAGCGCTTGCGGCGAAATCAATAGTCGGGTTGACGGAATCTTTCTTTTGTGTCACTCTAATGTATGCATTGACCTGTTACTTGTTCTCTCGAAGGTTTCTTTAAGAGGGTCTGGAGCGCTCCATGTAATCACCAGCTTTCACCAGCTTGAAGCAGAATGGAAGGCTATAGGACCATTGCCAGACACTATCCGACGTTTTCTTTCCTGGGTTGGAGCGCAGATTCGCTTTACAATTGTATCTTTTGGTTTAACGCAAGGGGTGCGGTTATGTATGGTGTAGGCAGTTTGCACTGACCACGGAGATTATGGGGAAGAACGCAAAGAAATTATATTACATTGGCCGGTTGAACGCCACGTCAAGACTCCTGTAGTAGCTGGACGTCTCAAAAAAGTCCCCTCCCTAATAAAACATAGCTCCTGGCTGATACAAAAGCCGTGATGCTGTCGCAGAACCCCCCGCCCTTTCTGAACCGCCGCCCGCCGCCCGGATGCGTCTGGAAATCCCCAACGCCGGTATGAACGAATAAAGGCAAAGTCACTTTTCCACCGCCCTCCCAAGCCCCAGCCCGCAGGGAACGACGCCAAATGATGTGCGTGCGTATATAGTGGACAGCAGGAGAAGTGCGCCGGCCCGGAAACCCAATACCTCCCGGAAATCGATCTCAATTGAGGAACCCCTTGCACGCCGGAGTGCCGCAAAGACATGGAATGCGGTCTAAGCTACCGATCTCGCGCTCGAATTTGTAGTCGTAGGTGAGCTCCTCGTCTGTCATCTAGTCAGTTGACGATTCTTGATGTTGTGAGGATCCGAAAAATAACTTACTCATGGCAATGTCACGGAGTGCGTAGATGACAATCCGCTTGCTGCCTTCGACTCGGATGATCTTTGCAGTGCAGTTGGGCATGCAGCTGTGGTTGATGAACCGCGCAATGCCGCCCTTCTTCGTGGCATCGATCACCGTGCTGTCGTCGATTCTGAACAGGTAACTACTTCCGATGCCACTCTTCAGGTATCGGTTCTCACGAATCTCCGAAATCTGTTGCCGGACCTGCTCGCCAACGTATTCGATAATCATGTCGTCCTTGGCGATGTTCTCCATGGCGTACAGACCCCAGTTGTGGATTGCCGACCTCGCGAACTTGACTGGCTTCTTGCGTTTCTTGAGCTGGTTGAACTTGAACACGTCCGAGTCTTGGCCCAGAGTCTTCTTTTGATCGTTGAGATCGGCCACGTACCGACGGTTCGTGGCTCGATTGGCTCGAGAGTTGCCCTTTGCAATCAGTTTCTCCGCAGCAATCTTTGCAGCTTCAGCAGCGGCAGCGGCAGCATCCTTTCCGGACTTCTTGTATTTTGCTTCACGTTCCTCCCTTGCTTTCTGAACCTTGATGTGGTGGGGTAGATATTTTGATTTCTCTGAGTTGAGAATCTTCTTGACCCCTTCGGTCCTCGCACAACCTGTCGAATTGGGAACGTAATAGCCCTGAATCGCAGGGACATTGCTGGATTCCCGGGATCCATTGAGCTCCTTGACGCGGTTTCGCTGCCATAACCAGAGCTCAGGATCGCCAATATCCGCAAGCTGGAATCGTTTGAGAAGTTTTGCTAGGTCTGGTACGTCTTTGCTACCAAGCGGCAAACCCTCAAAAGATGACAAGATCGGTTGAGAGGCGTGAGGTATCACCATAGCTGGTGTTAGAGGGGTATTTGAGAACAGTCTCTCATCATGCTTTGTCGGGACCGGCGCCTCGACAGAGGGCTTTGGTACTTCAGGCTTGGTTTCCTTGGAAGGTTCCTCGTCCTCTTCATCATCGCCACGCTGCGAGTCGGCATCATTCTGGCTCTTAAGGGCCTCTTGCTCTTCAAGAAGTTGCTTTTTCGTCTTCTTCTTCGGCTTCAGCGCTTTCTTCTTCAGTGGTTTCGTGCTGAGAGACATCGGAGTTTCCGAACGCGATGCCCGACTTTCTTGGTCGTCACCCATTTCAGAATCCGGAAGGATATCCATAGAATCCTCTCGAGATAAGAAACCGGCATCAATACGGCCGATCTTGACCCCGAAAAGCTCTTCGTCGGATTTCTTCTGCCTTTTGAAAGGAGCCTCGATGGAGGCAACCAGTTTCCGCTTTTTGGTGAGAGGCACATCTGTGATCGCAAAGCTTGCTTCTGTCATGGAATCATCTTCTCCATGTCCCCAGGGAGCAAAGTCGTCCTTTGACGCTTCGTCATCAGTGCTCATGCGGCTTCGTGGTCGCGAATCGGGCTCCTCAGTCTCGCGGGCCAGTAGAGCCCGGCTGTCAGCATCATCGTCTGACTCCACGTCACTATCCATGCCTCTAAGGCGGTGATGAAGGGATCGAAAGGCATTGCGGGCAACGGGGGGTCGTTTGCGTGCGAATGGATCCACGAAAACACTTCGTTGAGCGCTGCCTTTGGCTTTCGTCTTGCGGATCCTTGGCAAAGCTTGAGGCTTGAGATGTCCAGTCCTTCGCTCAATGGGATCAGCTCTCGAATTCGGGGTTCCGACTCGCGAGCTTTCGTTGCCGTCCTCTATTTGAGGAGTCTCATCAATATCGTCAGGGTGCTCAATGTTGAGTTTTCGTCGTTTCGTGACATGGTTGGTGGGGTTAAGGAAGTCGTAGAGAGCCGGCGCCGCGACCTTCATACGAATATGACGGATGAGATGTTCCGTCATCTCACGTCGAACGACCTCCACAGCCTCGATGACTGGATCGAAATTCTTGGCTCTTTGCTTCTTCTCCTCTTCGAGGTCGGCTGCCCTCTCCTGGTGTTCTGTTGCCCTGTAGTCTCCCCCGCGGCCATCGCCTCGACTCCTCCTTTCTGGGCTTGGGGTTGACCTTCGAGCCTGGCCTGTGGATACTGAAGTGCGCGTTTGTGGCAGACACAGTTGGATTGTCAAGTCATAATTGAAGAATTCGGTGTGATTAACTGCCCGAAAGCATCGTTCAGCCTCGGACTTTCCGTGTGTCGAATTTCGAAAAACGATGTAATACCCCGCTCGATCAAGGCGGATGTCCTCGAAAGCATAGTTCTTCAGCCGCTTCCTCATGTGTGGAATGATGCTGGGCAGAACTGGAACACTATCACCCGGAACAAAGAGATAGGGTTCGTTAGTGAGGTGTTGTGCAAGAGTTTGGGCTTCAGTAGAAGATTGTGATCGTGGCTGTAAGGGAATTGCTGTTTGTGGTAGTGCTCCTTGTGCTGTTGGTACTGCAGGATTTGGACCTTGGCGATGGACTGCCGGGCCTTTTGGAGCTATAGGAGGTGCTCTCGCAAACCCAGAAGCCACTGTCGACTTCGGGCCCGTGGGAACTGGTTTGGCCTGAGAGGCAGCTTGGGCATTTTTCTCCTCCTGTTTCGCTTTGTCCCTTTTGAGGTGCTCCTCTAACATCCGTCGGCTCTTGTGGCCCTCTGGGTCGTATTCGACTCGAACGACGTCTGCATCAATCTTGATTCCTCGGGTCCGCACGGCTCGACGAGCTGCATCAATCGCTGAGACGTGTGGTCGATCGGGCCGCTTCGAGTCTCTATAGCGAATGGTCGCAAAGCCCAGATAGCTGCCGGTCTCAGGGTGCATCTTGTTGCTGCTCTCAGCGATCTCACCGAATGTAGCAAAGACAGCGGTCACTTTGTTGAATGGGACTAAGGGATTGTATCTTGTTACAACAATCTGAGTGGGAGGTCCAGGGCCAATCGAGGTTTTACGGTCGTACGGGTAGGGCTTGATGTTCTCTGGGGAAGGTCGTAATCGAGCCCGGGGCAGATAGTAATCGGTGTTTATGTATCCCAAGCGTCCTCCTGGCTTGGCCAGACGAGGATCTGCTGGGGGGGTGTCATCTTCCTATCCAATTTATTAGCCTTTCAATTCATACACCAGAAGATGACACCCCCCGCAGGGAGATTTATTTACACATACCAAACCAAACTCCTTATATGTCGGTTTTGCATTTCTGCTCACGTGCTTATTGTGTACTCGATCGAGGAGCGGATCATATGTGCACTTGATGCCCTTGACGGATGGCAGTGGATCTCGAGCTGGGACGCGCTCTATGGGGAGGGGCTCAATTGATAATGAGCCATTGCGATGAGTGGTAAGCGGATTTTGAGATGGTTGAGGCGTGGCCCGATCGGCGGTTTGAGATGCAGACATGTCCAACTTGGTGGACGCCGGCGCGGATGAGTAAGAGGGCGAATCTTTGGATGCGACGGGAGTGACACTCGAGGTAGGGAGACGCGACGAGGCGGCCGTCGCTGCCTGTCGCGCAGAGGTGCTGAACACCGACGACGACGCGGTGCTGTGAGAGCTGGATGAGCCGACCGTGCTGGGGATGTCCGCGGCTGGAGAGTCGTTGTCATCGATGAGAGTGTGAGCGACATCCGTCGGGATACCGTTCTGGCCCGGCAGCGGTCGAACGGACCCATTCGCGACAGAATCCGACGCGGTGGCAGTTCCTGGCAATAATGAGTCGGTGATGGTGGCACCTGTCTTGGGGCGATCAGAGTCGGCACGGCTCTGGGCCTGGGCCTTGACCTTGGGAGCGGTTGGGAAGAACTGCGCGAAGCTCGCGCCAGGCGGGCGAGTCATCGTGGCGATGCGCGCTTCCTATCTCTTCCACCGTGCACCGACCATGATATCTCGTCGAACCCGGAGAAGACACAGACCGTGCAGTATCAGGCGGCGGCGGCGGCGAGGGAAAAGGTGTTGCGCGGGCGTTGCGCGCGGGAGCAGAGCAGGAGACTTTACGCGATCGGCGGCAAAGGCAAAATTGAGCGAGGGAGTTCAAATGGACAAAGGCGGCCGCAGCGGCGGGTGTTGCGTCATCCGCTGACACTGCGGCAGAGATGGCGAAGGGGCAGGGAAAAAGCAGATGCCAGGCGCCTAGCAGCGTGTCCGACGGCGTCCAAGGGCTCCGGGTGCTGCAGGGCGCGCAGATGTGGGAGGAAAAGCGTGGTGTTGAGAGATGAGAGGTTGAAGCCGATCCATCTTTTGGCTCAGGGATGATGGCTGGCCCTTGCGGGTTGGCAGAAAGTCCAGCCACTGGCTGCGGAAGCCGCGTGCACGGATACACGGCCGCCTGGTATTTTTTTAGTGCTCCCAGCGCGTTTGGATACCCGCGCCTCTTGTCCTCGCGCCGGATCCCGGCAGCAGGTTTGTCCGGCACTAGATTGGCTGTGACCTCATCCCCAGATCGATCAGGGAGGACCAACTCAATGTGAACACGTGCACATAATCTCACCTCATTTCAGAGCAAACGCTCACTGTCCCTGAGGCAGTATAAGTGGCGCAGACGGATGTCTATTTTTACATGGCTGCAATCAAGGCAGAGAGAATGCAGTCAATGGGAAATGCTATACAAGTATTTTGCCTTTCATATTTTTGTGCTTTGCCTTTGCTTCCTCTGATGTCGAAGGATGCACCCACAGACCATCTGGTGTCTCGCTTGTGCATTAATCTTTTGATATGATTTAATCTTGCAGTGATAAGGGAGCACCCGAAAAGCACGGCAGTCTGACTGGACTTCACTGTTAGGTCTCATTAAGAATTAATGATCAGAGACAGATCTCATCATAATAAATTGAATACAATCGCTGCAGCAGGTACCTATCGCGGCCTGCAGAGTTCCAGAAGTAAAGCAAGGGTGAAGCCCCAAGACGAACAGTGTCACTGCTATCGTGTAGAGCGCTATTGAAGGACCTAATTGTACCTTAGGCAGAAGTTTGTCTTTCTCTCCAAATGCGCATTCGACCAAGTCCATTTTCGTTTTCGCCAATGAAGAATATCAATGCAACCCATAAACGCCATGATCGTGTCCTCTTTGTTCATACAATACGTGAATCATATCTCGAGCTTCAGCTCGAACTCTTCCTCATCTTCGGCAAGGTCAAGCGGGTTGTTCAGGGCAGGCAGATCTTCATCTTCGTCCTCGTCAAAAATAGACATGAACTGCGGACGCGGTTCGGCCTCCTGTTTCTTGATCGCCGCTTGACGGAGACGAGCCGGAGTAATAGTCAGTTCAGAAAGGCCCGACTCAATAGAAGTCGAGGAGTGCGCTGACCGAACTGACTGGTTCGCCTCACTGGAACCGGGACGCTGGGTATGAAACATCGAAGAGGCTGATCGACCTTTGCTATAGCCGATGGTAGTCCTCGATGCCGCTTCTCCGACCGCTCTGGCGCCAGAAGTTGTCTTATTGGGGGCATTGTGGCTGACTGATCTCTTAGTCTGGAGAAGTGAGCTCAGGGGCTTTCGAGCCTTGGCGGGCTGTGCAGCAGAAGCGATTCGGCGTTCCGCACTCTTGGTTGCATCGGAATGAACTGATAGAGCTGAGACAGCTCGACGAGATGTCATAGTCGAAAGTTGTTTCGCCGGCGCTCGCTTGACCCTGCGTACAGTTTCCGTTGGCTGGACAGGGAGTTTGCGCGTAGTCTCCGGGGAACTGATGTCGGCAATGTTCCACTCAAACCCATCCATCTCTCGCTGGTTCCGCTCTTCAGCCTTTTTGTAGACACCCTTCATTGTCTCTTCAAATTCTCGTTCTTGCTTTGTGACGCCGTGCTCATCAACGGGATTATAGAAATGCTGGTAATACCCCTTGAAGAGGTTCTCATCCTTGAGACCGTTGACGGTGAGACCACCGGCTGGCAGCACATCGGATTCGTACGGGAGATCGCGGGGCTTTGGAGGAGCGTATTCCGGTTCTTCTTCCTCCAGCGCCTTCTGTTTGGTCGCGACCTTGAAATCAACGGGGGCAAGCTCGCTCTTTGGCTTCTGCACCGTGGTCGGCTTGAGCTGGGACTTCTCGATTTCCTTGACAATGTTCTTCACTCCGCCGACTTGACCAGTTCTGGCTTTCGCATTCGTCGTCTTGTTGCCCAAAGGAGCCCGGCTTCGACCTTCTATTGAATCGCTCGTCAGCTATCTTGCAACGGCGCTGCATTTCGCTTCGTACGTACCCATTGGCGTAACCAATGCCGGTCGTTTCCCGTTGGTCTTCATGATAGTCTTGTCGCCTCCAAAGTTGCTCGGGCCACCGAGGCCGGTCTTACCAGCGAAGGCAGTTGGCGCGTTCTCGTCATGTTGAGGGTACCGCGAAGGCGTCTTAGGGAATCGGGCGCCCGGGGTCTTGTGCTGCTGTTTGGAAGGGACCTGGTGGCTGACCACCAAGTTTTCCTGGTCGCGATGCGCCGCCAGCATTCTGGAGTTCTGATTGATTTATCGCAGCTTGTCGGGTTTCCGTCTAAACAAAAGCGATAATCGCGTTATTGTGCCAATGATAGGGGTTTAAAGCGAGGCTCATCTCAAGGTGGTCGTGTTGATAATCCGTGCCCCTGTTGGCCGAGCAACGCCCATATTAAGCAACAGGGGTGCTGCCCCGTGCAGGAAGGCAGCCACTACAAGCCACAGCCTACTTAAGCGGCTTTTGGTACCTACGTATCAACGGTGACCAACGGGGACTCTTGGAGGGGCATCACTTCTCTCCCCTTTCTTCACCACCGCATCGATTCTTCCACATCGCGACTTCTGCGCTTCGCAACCGTCTTGCTCAACCCATCTGTTCACTACCCGACCGTCACTTTTCGCCCAACATGGATCGCATCAAGGAGGTTCGTTGTCCCCGACTTTTGCCATGTACCCCACCATGTCATCCCTTGGAGGGGTAAAGCGTCACGCAGATGGCATCCGATGCTGATGGTTGAGCGTACAGAAAATGGCCTCGCTCCGCCTCGAGGCCGACGAAGCTTCGGCCAAGGTTGAGGAGCTCCAGACCAAGGTCAAGGCGCTCGAGCAGGAGAATCTTTCCAAGGAGCAGGAGATCACCTCGCTGCAGCACAAGAATAACCTTCTTGAGGGCGAGGTCGAGAAGCTCGAGACCGCCATCAAGGACTTCAAGAAGGCCGCCGACGAGGGCCAGCAGCACGGCACTCAGAACGAGACCCTGCAGCGACGACTGCAGCTGCTCGAAGAGGAGGCCGAGGATGCCGACAAGACCCTCCGCGAGGCGAACGAGAAGTACGTTATTAGCACAGTGCTATCCCTTCAGAGCCCCTATTGTTCCTGTTTTCAAGGGTGGACATGGACAGGCTTTTTGAGGCGCGCGTTCTAATCTCATATTCCACAGACTCCGACAGACCGATGTCAAGGCCGGCCACTTCGAGCGAAAGGTGCAAGCCCTCGAGAACGAACGCGACCAGTGGGAGACCAAGTACGAGGAGATGGCTAAGAAATACTCCACCCTCCAGAAGGAGCTGGAAGAGCTTCAGAACGAGATCGGCAACATCTGAGCGATGGACGAAAATCTTTTGCTTGCACCAGATCCCATATTTTTGTCCGTCGCATAGTACACCATCAGGCAGCCTTGGGCCGCCGATTTGTCCTCATGTTGCATGAAGGCAAGGGAGGTTGAAGTGTTGTCAGCAGAGCGAATGCCGCATGTTACGTTTCTCCTAGCTAATTGAAAATTGGCTTTCTCAACAAGGGTATCTTTTCCAATGTGCTATGCCTTCCGCCTCGGTTGGAGTGATTCTTTCGTCTTCTAAACCCCTAATCTCGCCTCCTGGCCTTCTTAGCCTTGAACTTCCTCTCTGTCAATTGCCGCTCGATTTTCGATTCGTAACGGAACTTTTTCTTCTTCTTTTTAGGCCGGTCTCGCTCCCCGCTGGCGCTTTTGTTATTCGCTTCGGGCTCAGGTTTTTTCTCGTCCTCGTCTTCCAATGCTTGAGGCTTGTAGAGGCCCTCTCTTGACACAGCCACCGATTCTACAGTGACTGTAGTATAGCGGTCCTCGTCGATGTATTCCTCCTCGTGGTCGACAATATCGAGGTTCGGCTGATCAGGAAAACCGTCCCACTCCTCTGTAGACTCCTCGTCCGATTCTTGTTCGATGTCTCCGGCAGATTGCGATTCCCGTAAAAGCTTATTCACAGCTTCGACGTGCTCTTCGACTTCTCGACGGCGTTCTTCTCGTAACTAGCGGACCTGTTAGTCTTCGTGTCTTGAAGGCTCTGTGCAGGTGGACGTCTGGACATACCTGTTTTCGCATTGCAAGCTTCTCTTGACGAGCCTTCTTAGCAGCCTCTTCTTGTGCATACTTAACCCGTTGCAGCTTTCGCTTGTGGAAGCCAGTCAGGAACTCTTGTCGCGCATCATTGTCAAACGAGATCTCTTCAACTGCCGACGTATTTTTCCGTTTCTTGCTTGGGGGTGGCAGAATGCTCTTCTTCGGTCTCGGTTTGGCGAACATGGCTGCAATTAGACTCAAGCAGATTATTAGGGTGTTTCTGTGGTCTGGGGGATCATTCCAAAAAGAAACAGATACTGCAAAGACAAGTTAATTCCCAGCTCATAAACTTTCGAGAATCGCCGACCCAACGCTGGGATTCACCGAGGTGTGCATCAAATAAGGCTGTGCATCTAAAGGGGTGGTTACGTAAGGTTATCGCTGCTGCATCAGCTCCTACCTCTCGACAACTGGGACCTCTGAAGCTCGAATTGACAGGCAGACACGAAGCCGACTACCATCACTCTCGTCAGCTATGCGTCTCCAGACTCTTGCAGGCGCTCTGGCGCTGGCCGGTTCCTCGGTCGCATTTTCGGATTCTTCTCCTTGGATCCTGCTGTCCACTTCCAAGTACGCCGCGGCTCGCAATCTAGCCTCAAGGAGCTCCCTCTAATTGCCCTTCTTAGGTTGTCCGAATCTTCCAACCCGAATCAAATCCAGACATCCCTGCAAGCGCTCAAATACACGAAAGAGTTCCTCTCATCATGCCCTACGGAACATTATCTGCTCGTTTCGCAACCTGGCCTCAATGCTGCCGACCTGGAGACTTCGAATGGCTGCGCGATGCCGCACCTCTGCAAGATGGTTGAGGATTCGCAGATCCAGGGCAAATACATTGTGTCGGAGATCGTTGGCGAGACCTCCGACGACGGGATCTCCGATTTCATCCTGAATGCTTGTATCGAGAAGGCGAAGATGGTCACTGTTGATGAACTCGGCTTGGCGCCTCTGGGGTCGGACCGAGCTGGCACACTCCGAGAGAACAGTGAGTCTTGGACTGAATGATGTTGTGAGAGTTGAACATTGGCTGATTGCTTTTAGACAATGCTCTCGGACAGAGCCTCGATGAAATCCCCTCCATTGACTCCTACACCATCCTCCTCGTCCTCCTCGTCGGTACCCCTGGCGAGCCCACATACCAACCCGAATTCGACGAGCCGGTGAAAATGGAACTCAAGCGCCACGTTCAAAACAAGCCGATCCGAGCCCCGAATGATACTGGTCGTGACAACCGCGCTCTTTTCGAGAAGTACCAGTTCTTCACTCCTGGTAAGCCACTCGCGGATGGTTCATGTTCACCTAAACGGAGGCTAATGACAATATTAGGAATCTTCATGGGCATCATCACAGCGATCGTTCTCCTGTCTATTCTGGGCGTAGGTTTGAAGGCTCTTGCTAGTCTCGAGGTCTCCTATGGCGCTTTTGACAAGGACATGAGTCCCGCTGCGCAGAAGAAGCAGCAGTAATTTCACGTGTCTGGGCAGAGTTATCTCTAGCGCCTCCCATCGGTCAGGCTATATTGTACATCACGAAGATATGGAGTTTTGGGTTTCATTGGTGTGTCTGGACGGGTGTCGGAATCGACAAGCTGTGCGACTGGCTGTACGACTGGCTGTAGAAGAGTAAAGACCGGGTTTTAATTGATCTCGATTTAGGAATATCGTCCCTCCTGATGAGCTGAAATCGTATTTGAAAGATTAACGCCGTACACCAGCATCCCATGCCTCCCTCTAGTCATGTCCCCTTTTAGGTCTATCATGCGTCCAGCTGCCAGTCGCTCGATGGTATCGCCCCCCCGTTAAACTCCTTCAGATGTGAAACCCATTACACGAGGTGACTGGGGAGTAGGAAGTTGGCAATCCCTTCCTTGATAGCATACTCGTGTCCACAGTTCGCACAAACCAGCTTGCCCTCCGAAATTTGCGTCTCCAGCAGCAGGTGGTGCAGGTCCTTCAACATCTTCTCATCCGCCTCAAGCTCCTCCGCCGTGGGAGCCTGCTCTGGCAATTGCGGGAAACCCAACTAAGTTTCGACGTTAAGAAAATACTTTTGTAGCAAATAATCGGTTGAAAATACCTCTGAGGATGTCGTGCGCAGAGCAGTCCAGTCGAGGCGTGGCAGGACGTTGATGAGCATTTGCGGGTTCACCTCGAGCTCATCTTGAACGAGCTCGGCGTCCTTGGGATGCAGGGGATAAGAGTCAGAAGAACTCTTGCAAGCCTTGACGGCGCAGGTGAGAAAGTTAAGACTTAGGACTTTCATGATGATCTTGGTCTTCTTGCTTAAGGACGGGTTGATCGACTTTTTTGCGGACTGTTACTACACTTTTTCATTGGCGTTGTTGGGTTGGGTCGCCCCACGTGACAGAACAGTCTACATCTACCGTATAGCCTGCCTTCAGAAATCGCCCAGGTCGAGACGCATTTTATCGAGAGAAAAAAATTGCAGGGTAATTCTTCATGGCGTTTACAGGTTTGAACACATTTGTTTATACGTAGATGACCTAATGACGTCGACAAATCCTGGTCGAGTCTCTAATAGATGCTTAGAAGCCACCGTGGTGGGCGGACCTGTTCTTGCTGTATCGCAGCCCAAAGCCAACAACACCGACAATCATGCCGAAGATGGCCACCTTCTGGAAAGATAACCAGCTCTCCTGCACTTCCACCATTTCTGCCGAACCGTAGAGGGCTGGAGAAAGCGCACACACGTATCAGCACACCGGTTGATCGTAAAACGAGAAGTTCGGACGGGGTGCAATGCCTCAAAGCTCGACGTGAATACCTTCAGGAGGGACCTCGAGCTCGCCGCTCTTGGCAATCTTGACGGCCTCGAGGGGCACGTCACGGGCGGCAGTCTTTGTGTTCTCGATCTTCTCGACAATGTCGTAGCCCTCAAGCACTTCGCCAAAGACGACGTGCTTACCATCGAGCCAACTGGAGACGTTATCAGCACAAGTTGTCTTGAATATTGCATCGCTAGCGGGGACCACTCACGAGGTGACAACGGTGGTGATGAAGAACTGGGAGCCGTTGGTATCGGGGCCGGCGTTGGCCATGGAGAGGAGGCCCTTCTTGGAGTGCTTGAGCTTGAAGTTCTCGTCCTTGAACTTGTTGCCGTAGACTGGAAGAGAGGACATTGATCAGCCAATTGCACCAAAAAACGACAATTTTTGGTCTGTCAACATACTGGACTTGCCACCAGTGCCGTCACCCTTGGTGAAGTCACCGCCCTGGATCATGAAGTTCTTGATGACTCGGTGGAAGGTCGACCCCTCGTAACCGAAGCCCTTCTCGCCAGTAGCCAGGGCACGGAAGTTCTCCGTCGTCTCAGGCACAGTCTTGCCATAGAGACCAATGACGATGCGACCCAATTGCTGGTCACCCTGCTCGATATCGAAGTAGACCTTGTGGGTGATCTTGGGGCCCTTGGCAGCTTCGGCGGTCTGGGAGAACAGCACCAGGGCCACGGTGAAGAGAAGGCCCGCCGAGACGAGGAGTCGGCGGAGATTAAACATGGTTGCGGCAGTTATTTATCGTCGACTATTGCAAATATACCGACGGCACAGAGATGATGAAGATGGGAAGACGGGAGAGGAGGAGGAGGAAGCTTTGTAACGGGCGTTGGTGGGATGGGGACACTTATACGCAATCAGCAGCGGGCGTTCCAGCCATTCCCCCCTGCGTTTCAGCGAGGCTTGAGGGCAGCTGGAGCCAAGTGCGTGCTTCAGCGCCTCTCAGTGGCCCGACCCCGCTGACGGAAGCTGGAACCCACGCGCGCGCAAGCTTCCCCTCAGCAATCAGCCGCTAAACCTAACTAGAAAGGAGCCTCCAGCCCATGACACGGGAAACGGTTCGGATCGGCCGCGATTTATCCGACGTCGACTTCTTTTCCATCTCGACGCCGAGCATTCAACATTTGGAAGCATGCGATAGTGAAGCCCAACAGCAAGCCGCCAACATGGTAGGACGTCCCAATGCGACTCCTACAGAAAGGTCTGATCTGATATTTGATCTTAGGTTTTCATTTTAGGCGTCAACTTTGGCGAGGGGAAGTTGGTCAAGGTGAGTTTGATCTGCCGACAAGGCCAGCCCCCATGGTCGACTTGACCTGCAATCTGACTCGCATGTCTCGATAGAAAGCATTGGAGTCCTTCTATGCTCTAGGCCCGACAACCTCCGCCCGCATCATGGCGAAATACTCGATCCACAAGCTCGCCAAAGTCGGCTCCCTGGCGCCGAGAACCGTCACATCCCTCACGGCCGAGCTTTCACAGATGACGATTGAGACCGACGCGAGGAAAATGCTGCAAGAAAACATCAGGCGGCTACGAGACATGGGTTCCTACCGAGGTAGACGGCACGCCATGGGTCTGCCAGTGCGTGGTCAGCGAACAAGAACACAGACGGCGACGGCGAACAAGCTCAATCGTGTGGAGCGCAGGGGTTGAAAGATGTTTGTTTCGTTAGGGACCTAGGTCGCATCGGAGAAATGATTTTCTGTCATGAGGAAAGAATACGGTTGTGGTTATTCTCGCAGCAAATCAAAGCAAAAGAAGGATTCAGCAGCTAGAAGTGGAGGAGAGAAGGGAAAGCATCAGACTGCTTCATTGTGTACAAGATACAGTGTATAAAATGTACGATTGGATGAACGGAGTTTAATCTCAAAGATATTTGAATTAATGTACTCTTTTCCCTATCCTGTATGAGTATTGATTAATCCTCCTCGGCCTCTAGATTACGTTCAAATGTAGGACATCTCTGGGTTTTGCTCAACATGAGAAGATGAGGTTACTGGAACTTTCCATCCACTTCGGCTTCGTCAAACTTGAGCTTGGGAAGATCATCCTCCATGGGTAGTTCACCGTCGGCTTGAAGTCCAGAAGCAACCGCATCCATAGCCTTCCAAACGCGGAGCAGGTTACCACCAACAACTTTTGCAGCATCATCGTCGCTGACTCCTTTTCTCAGCAGTTCAGCCACTAGATCCGGATATTTCGACACATCCTCTAGGCCTCGAGGAACAGTGCCGATGCCATCAAAGTCAGTCCCGATGCCGACATGCTCAAAACCGATAAGGTTGCCAATATGGAGGATGTGCTTTACAACCTGGTCGAGCGTGGCATTGGCAGGGTCCGGGTCAGGAATTCCGTTCTCGTTACCGTTATCGATACACGAAATGAACTCAGGTGCGATGTTGACCATAACCAGCGAGTCACGCTCCTTGACGAGCTGAAGCACATGGTCCTTCACATTCCGCGGATGAGGGCAGACACTATACGCGGAACTATGTGAGAAGATGACTGGGGCTTGAGATCCAGACCAGTCGCTGGATCCTCCAAGGATATCTACCATTGTGTCCTCACTGATGGAACAGAAACATAGATTAGCCAGGTATCAGGGAGACACGAATTCATTGCAGCAAAGACGAACCTGACATGAGAAATATCGACAAACATGCCAATTCGATTCATTTCATGCACCAATTTGCGACCCAACGGACTCACGCCTCCCCAGAGGGGCTCTGCCTTTCTCAATGGGTGTTCCAGCAATGCCGCGTCGGCGAACTTGTTGTGGCAGTTGTGCGTCAAGGTTGCATATCGGACACCAAGATCATGGTACTTGCGCAAGTTGGATACGGAGTTGCCGATCTGGTGTAGACCCTCAATGCCTAGGGGCGATACAAGCTTACCCTGCTTGAAGGCCTCCAATGCATTGGAACTGTCCACAATCTTTGAGAAGTCATTGGGGTATTCGGCTTGCAGCCTGGTCATGACATCTATCTGATCGAACGTGAATTGAACGACTTGGAGCACAATTAGCAAGATGTCACGGCGAATGGGCACTGAGCAAGGCGGTTCCTACTAGACGCATAGTTTTCATCAGAAAAGTCACTGCCATCTTCCGGGCAAGGCGCGAAGAGACTCCAGAAGGCGCCTCCGCTCTGGCCTTCTCGTAACCGCTTGAGATCTACGTGGCCCGGCAACCCACCGTCCTCAAAGGGCTTGGTGAAGTTGTCGTAGTAGATGTGGTTGCTGTAGAACATGCGCAGCAGTATGGGGAAGTCAACATGGCCGTCTGGTCATTCCACAATGACAATGTCAGCAACAATAGCGGGTTGGGTTGTAGGGGCGACGCGTATTACCGATCAAGGGTGTTGTGGAGAGGATGTGACGAGCCCTGTCCTCGACGGTTCTGAGCCCATGGCCCTCGCGAAGGCGTCCTCCTCGATGACAGCTGGTCGCGGGTCTGAGCAGACTGAGCGAGAGTAGCATCAGAAAGATGGCCAGGATAGCCCTTTTGGGCGTCACCTTTGGGGTCGTAGTAGTGGTGGTGGCGTCGACATCGCTGCCCGGCCTCTTCCTGATAGGAAGAATTGGCTCCGCTTTGTACATGATGGAATGTCCCGTTTGGAGTGGAAGCTTTGTCTGTCGGTTGGAAAGCTCAGGAATACGAGGCGGTACTTTGTAATACCGGAGGTATGGACGCCACTCAGTAAATGAAGGGGTTAGGGCGACGAGGGAGGGTGGTGCAGCTACGGAGAACGGCCGCTATACGTCAGACAGAGAAGAGTGCAGCTTGAGAGACAATGCGAAACGAAGGGAAGAGTGAGACATGTACTTGTATGTTGCGTTTGGAGCTATGCGGTACAGATGGTGGTTGGATTGGAGCAACTGGCATGGCATGGCACGCTGATTACAAAGAACGCTCCTCCGCCAGGGAAGCGGACTTTCTGGCGATGTGTGAGACTTATCTCTCCGGTATCAACGGAAAGCTGATTGAAGACTTGACGCAATTCCACCTGCTGGACTGAAACAAGCCCGGCAGGGGAAGTGGTCTAAGCTGTTCGTGGCTAGACCAGCTGGGAGCTCTCAGGCGTGGAAGGAGCTTTCACTTTCAGGGGGCCCCAGGCCGCGCAGACCCCTGTAGCGGCATCTGTCAGGGGCCCCGCTAGGCGGCTGTTAGTGGACGGGACGCCGAACAGTTCGTTTCTTCAGCAAGACTGCGGTGCTGACTGTCCCTGGAATGGGATGGATCCTGGAAATTCAGGCCTCCAGCTGGTTCATCAGCGAGAGCGAGTCTGCCTTGGGGAGGCTGACTGACAGGCCAGCTAGACGAGAATCGAGTCTTGATGCTGCTTTGAGCCCTCGACGCCAGAAAGCTGTTTTTGGGGCGTCCCGCCTCCATCTTACTTACTTAGCTGGCCCAATCCCGTCCGCCACCAGCTGCCGGCACCCGCGCCCAGCCAGTCAGCGAACCTATTGGAACGGTCACCGGGTACCTACAGTGGACTTACACTTGAGAGTCAGGCACTTGATGCGCTGTAATCCTGTCCATGCCTCCATCTCTTCCCTTCCTGCATCACGACCCCTGACGCCGTTGTCTCGACGATCCTTCAACGACGACCAAAGTCCCCCCCTTCGAAAATCTGTTACATATACGCAACGCAACATCGCCCTCGTTGCTCTTGCGATTCTCGCTCCGCTCCGCTCCAAGCAAAGATACCCCTCTAAACGCGCCGAAGCCTCCTTCGAACCTCGCTAGCTGAGCCGGCCAACCAGGACACCTCTGGAACTCTCAGCCCAGCCCTGTCCAGCCCAGCCCAGCCCAGCATCAGCACCACCAACGCCGACAAGCGCTGACACGGTGGCTGCTGCCCCTGCTTTCCCTGTTCAACCATCGCCAGCATACGAGACGCACGTAGCGACCAACGTAAACACCATTTCCGCGACCTTGACGACGACAACGACAACGACAAACACCTCAATCGACGCCGGGCTGGAGTAGGTCATCATGCCGGGGTTCGCTGATTCTTTCTGGTCGAGCGACTATGCCGCAGGTACGTTACCGAACACGATGCGCTGACCCCAAATCTTTTTGTTTGCGAACGCCCCTCTGAGACAAGACTTCGAATAGGACTGGGAGTTCTGTTCGGCAAGCTCCAACAAGGCGTCCATGAGAATCGCCAAGTCCTCACCATCGCCCGGTTGCGCGCCGAGGCCGAGGAGGCTTACAGTCAACGGCTGGGCGAAATCGCCCCCAATGCCGACAAGATCCAAGGAGGCTTCAATCGCGATGACGGCGCCAGTGTTCGCAAGGTATGCCGCAGGTTCTGTTTCTGCCGATGCTATTCGGGCTCGGATCTAACGCTGGCTCTGTAGGCCTTTGACGGAATGCGCAACGAGATGCAAGACGCCGCCCGAAACCACCACCGCATAGCCCAGAGCATCCGCGATCTCGTCGTGAACCCCTTCTCGCGCTGGTGCGACGCCCACGAGGCTCGTGTGCAGGATTCTCAGGATGACTTGCAGGCGCGAATCAAGGCACACGACCGCCAAGCCGAGGCTGTCAAGAAGCTCCGTTCCAACTACTTCAACAAGTGTCGGCTAGTGGAGGATCTCGAGGAGGAGAACAAGCTTGCTTTCCGAGAGCCCGAGATCTCAAGCCCGAAACAATCTCAGCAGCCCATCCCCGAGATCAAGGTCCAGCCACATCAGGAAGAGGAAAAGGAGGACGAAGAGGAAATCTACGAGATCGGCGACGATGTCTACCAGACCGAACAAATCAAGAAGATCCTCTCCCACATGCTGTCCACGATCAAGATGGGCGAGACCAAGGTACCCATCCTGGGCACCTACCTGAACACATCGGCTGGCTCAGACATTGTCGAATACCTACAACGAAGCATGGACACGACGAGCGTCAGCTACGCGGAGCGCATCGGCCAGGATCTTATTAGCAACGGCTTCCTGCGACTCATTGGCAACGTTGGCAACACCTTTGCCAACAGCTCCAAGATGTTCTACCAATGGCGACCCAAGGCTTTCCAGCTCGCTGGAGTTCCGGAGAAGAAGGCCATCGGCCGAACCTTTTCGCTTCCCGCTACTGGTTCCGAAGCTGGTGACTCGCCTGTCGTCGGCACCGTGAGCGAATACCTCTCCAACTGGAACGTCCTCAACAACTCCCACCCTGGCGAGACTCCCAGTCAGCGGATGCAGCGCGAGGCTCGCGAGGCTGACGAGAAATACAAGGCGGGAGTGCGGAGGCTGGATGAGCTGCGGTGCGATCTCGAGGAGGCCATCTTTGTGCACCTCAAGTTCCTCGAGCGCTGCGAGCTGGATCGGCTTAAGGCTATCAAGACGGTCATTCTGGACTTCTCAGGTACCATTGGCAACGTCATCCCCAGTCTTCAGTCAACTGTGGACCAGATGATGCTCTTCCAAGAGACTATCCAACCCCAGGGTGACCTACGCTACCTCCTCGAGAACTACCGCACTGGGAGCTTCATCCCTAGAGTCGTGGTTTACGAGAACTACTACAACAAGGTTGATGAGCAGACCTTTGGTGTTGACTTGGAGGCGCGGGCAAGAGCCGACAAGAAGCGCGTACCCATCATTATTACGACCATCTTGACCTATCTGGATCACCACTATCCCGACCTTGAGGGCGACGAGGCCAGAAGAGGCGTCTGGCTTGTCGACGTTGCGCTGGCCCAGACTCACAAGTTGCGAGCCAAGGTGAACAACGGCCAACCGATCACCCCGGACGTCTTTGACGGTTTCGATATTCCTACGGTTGCAAGCTTGCTCAAGATCTACCTTCTCGAACTACCTGGTAAGATTTGTTATAAACCCCCTTTTCAATACCATTGACTAACGACGGCACAGACTCACTCGTATCTTCTCATGTGTATGAAATTATCCGAACTATCTACGCCTCAACATCCGCAGACTCTTCTGAAGCCTCTCGAGTCGCCGTCCTGCAACAAACCCTCTCGCAACTACGCCTCACCAACATTGCAACCCTCGACGCTTGCATGAACCACTTCACCCGACTCATAGACCTCACCTCCGCCGACGAGACTTATGTCAACTCACTGGCAACTGCTCTAGCACCGTGCATACTCCGACCGCGCACCGAGACTTCCTTGACCCTGGAAGAGAAACAGCCTTACCGATTAATCCGCGACCTCTTCGCCCACAAGGACGCCATCTTCAGCGAACTCAAGCGCATGTCCACCCTCAACCACAGCGTCTCCATCAGCGGCAACCGTCCCCGCGCCATCAGCACCGACGAGAGCAACCGCAAGGCCCTCATGGAAGAGCGGAATAGGGCTCTGCTCGAGAAAGCCAACGCCAGCCGCGGCCGCGACCGCAGCCCGGCCCCCAGCCCCCGCGGCCACCGCCGAGACCGCAGCACCGGCGGCCCCGAGACGCGCTTCCCCATCCAGACCAGCCCGACTGCCGCCAACGACCGCCACCGCAGCTCCCTCGGCGGCCTCGGCCCCATCAAGCGCCAGAGCCTCGAGGTCCCCGGCCCCGACGGCGAGACCTCCAACGGCGCCGCGGAGCCCAAGGTTGAAGGAGAAACCGGCGAGAAGCGCGATAGCCTGGGCCGTACCCCTGCGCGCTTCGTCGGCGGCAAGCGTGTCACAGCGCCTGCTGACTCGGCCCGCGGCGTCACGCTCGAGGACAAGCCCATGGAAGACTAGGCGTTTCCACGGGCCCGTTCGACGGGGTTAGGAGCGCGGAGGTGAAACGGTCAGGGGGAAGGGGGGGGGGAAGCATCTTTTCGAACATACCCATCATGTAGGCAACGTGTTAATGGAGCATGAAAAGACACGGTGTACCAACTTTTTCTTTTCTTTTTCTGTATCTATCTGCTGCTGTATCACGAGGTTACGGCAAGGTCTTTGTTTTATGCGCGTGTTGCTCTTTGCTGGATGAGATTGCTGGGGGTGGACTGTGAGGAACACAAGAAAAAAGCCTTTTACATCACGATTGTGTTATATACATTATGTGACGCTAGATCGAACTGAGAATGCTTGTTTATATGCTATTTCCTACTTGATGCTGAAATGAGGAGAAGATAAGTTGATGACGAATTCAAGAGCGTGCTCCTATTCAGCCCGCATCCTCAATCGCAGCAACTCTCTTCTTCTTTTTCTTCTTCGCGACCACGACTTCTCCTGATCCCTCGACAGGCGTATCCGTGCCCTCGTTCCCAGGCTCATCAATCACCGCTGGCCTTGCCTTCTTTTTCTTTCTAGGCTTCACTTCCGCAGCGCCAGTCTCATCTTCAGCAGTTGCTTTCTTAGGCTTCTTCTTCTTCTTTTTGATGACAACGCCTTCAGCATCAACACCCTGCGCGACCTGGATTCGCTCGTTGGCGCGCTGCATCTCGAGACGTAGCCTCTCGACTTCCCGCACGGCCTGCTGCATCTCCGCGTCCTCGCGCTTCTGGCGCTCGAAGTCAAAACCGGCGCCATTGCCCTCGAGGTTGAAAGAGCCGATGTTGCTCGAGTCAACCTGCAGGAGGGACTGCTTAAGCTTGCGTGCTTTGGTCTTGGTGAAGCTGTCCGAGTTGTTCTCTGAATCATACGCGCGGGGGCTTTCCGTACTACCTTCGAGCGTCTCGTCGGCGGCGATGATGACTTGCTGACGGGGTCGAGGTTGGGGGCGTTGTGGAAGAGCTGCGGCGCCAACCTTGTCGAGATCCAACTGCATTATAGGGATAGAGTCGATGTCAAGGTCAGGACCGTTGCTGTTTTGGAGGATATGGTGAATAGGGGTGGATGTTTGAGGAGTGCCGCCGGAACTTGGGATGTAAAAGGGGTCATCCCTGTTCCTCTCCAAACGTTCTGCCTTTCGCCGAGCCACGATGTCTGCGTCCAGATAGCTGTCCTCGCTGGCTTGCTGATAGGAACCAGCAAAGTCCTCGACAGGGTCCGGGAGTTTACTGATGGCAGGGGCTGAAGAGTCGATGCTCGTTGGAGGTGGGCGAGAGTGATAGTAAACCTCAAATTCGTCAGAATCGTCTGTGACTGGTGTGCCCATGTCCGCCTCGGACAACAGACGGTTCAAGTGAGGATGAATGGGCTCGTCCAATTCAAGACCTTCCGGCATTGGAACGTTGAGCTGTGCCCCCGGGGCAACTGAATTCAGTTCCCATCCATTGAACAAAGACGGGATCGCTTGTGTGAGAAGCAACGGAGGATCTTGCTGGACCTCGTCTGTTGATGCTGGTTGACCAGAAGCCGCTTCCGCCGTCAGCTTCAGCAGTTCGATAAATTCCACCGACCGTTCCTGGACTTCCAAACTAGGGTGCAAGGTCAGGGGCTCCAGAGTGTGAATAATCCTGGCCATGAGTAGCGCCACCCTGGACTTCCGTTCTGCAGTCCATAGCTCCATCTCGTCTCCCACTATAGTTGCAAAGACTTTCGTCACCGCCTGGAGGGTTGTAGAGATGACTTCTGGGCTTGATGTCCGCGGCAGGAGTTGCAGGAGGCCGTTCAAACCATCGTCAGGCGGCGAGAGTTGCGCCGCGTACTCTCCCATTATCCAGGCCACCGACTTGAGAGCCCCTGAGGTGATGAAGTGACCGCTTGGGGTGTCATTGTTGAGTTGTGCGAGGATGATCTCGGAGGCTCTCACGGCCATGGGACGCATTGCCCGTACCTTCACAGCAACGTTGCGCAGCTCATCTCCAATTCTCTCCGAAATGTCCGCGCCTGACCGGGACAAAGAGTAGCCCCCATCAACACCTCTAGAGACTGGAGCCATCCGGACCAGCTGCGTCAAAACATCGATGTACCATTCGAAGTCAAGGACACTGGAGTAATTGTCCTTTGCGCACATGCCCAGAATCCTCCCAATAACGTCCACCCTGTATTCTTCTGGTAGGATAAGCGTGTCGTTCGGCTTTGTTGGAGGCGCATCCGAAGAGTCGTCTCCTGACATCTCGGAACTTGGACCATTCGGAGGCGTTCCAGCCAATTCTCGATCCCTATCTCTATTGGGCATCGACGCCTTCAGTTGCTTCATTAGACGGCTCACGACGGAGATTAGACTATCTCCCGCGACCATCCCCTGGACCAGATCTAAAGCCTGTATTCGGATGGTGATGTCCGCGCTGTCGATACATTCCAGAATCACATCTTCTTGTTGTGCTACTAAGTAAGGGTGGGTGAGGACGATCTTGTTGAACGCCAGCAACGCAACATATTTGACTGTTCTTGTTAGAGAAATTTGATCTGGCTAGGTTCTGGACGAACTTACGATTTGGATCGCCATCAATCATAATCATGCCCCGAAGTTTGCTAACGCACAGCGTTGCTATCTCTTCTGTCCCTGAGATATCATCGGCGCTGCCTAAAATCCCGCCCTGGATGATGCCACTGATACACTCATAGAGTAATGACTTCGCAGGTGTAGTGCGGATAATGTTTGTCAGGGGAGGTAAAAGCTTCCTTACAAGTCGTGGCTCTAAGGGTGTCAAGGTCGCAAACTAGGACTTGGTCAGTTTGGCATAATAGTTGGTCCAATGAGGAGACCGACCAGCTTGATAAGTTTAATAGCCATCCAGTTGTTTCCACCATCCACCAAGAGCTCGAATAACCTCGGAGCCAGAGGGAGGAAGTCATGAGGCCGCCTCCATCCGAGCTCGCACACAACATTGACGATAGCTGCCGTTACGCTAGCATCTTCGTCTGTGTCCATTAAACGCTCCTTTATCTTGGGCCACGCAGCGCGCAACGCCTCGGGATATACAAGCGCAAGTCGGTAAAGGGTGACCAAGGTCTTCTTCCGGATGTTGGAATTGCTATGATTCAGTCGCGGTAGCAGATCGGCCAGCGTCGAGAGCGCAAGGGACGGAGTGATAAGGTGCGGTAGAGTAGCAATCGGGAGCGAAATTACGGTAGGAGTCGTCGAGCCAAGATCCTGCATATCGGTCAGCTGAGCACCACCGAAACGCGATCATTCCCTCCACAGACCTTCTTCAGCAAATTGGTCGCAAGCATCAATACTTCGGTATCCGGACGGAAGCTTTGGACTGCACCGAGATAGCCCACCCTCTTCTGGTGGTACTTTGGCGACGACATGACCTCCAGAACATGGAACGACGCCCACGACATATCATGGCCGACCATTTCCAAGTAGATAAGCTTGAGGAGAGCCGTCGCTTTTAGATCTGCGCGCATACATCAGCACAAAACGTCCATCACAAGATGCAAACGCTCCTCCACGGCGTCCTGGCGAGCTGACGAACCCATATCTTGGCTGCGAACCTCGGCGCGGCATTCCTTCAGGCTCTTCTGGATATACTCCTTCTCGTTCCCCTTGTGATTGCGGAGGCCTCGAATGAGGTCATACAGCGACTTTTCGAACCTGGCCCGTCGTCAGCGCCCAGCTCCAAGCACCTCGTCGCCGAGAGCTCCTACATGATTGCGGTTGGATGCCCCACGCGGGGCCGACGCCTAAGGAAGTCGTGGTAATATGATGGTCGAGGAGGGGAGTCGTCAAGGTCTTATCGAGGGTCGTCGTTCGGAAGTAGATCGGCACATCCTGTATGAGCGCGCGGGACGTGGACGGTCAGGTGTTGCGGCAGGGCAGGGCAGGGTGCCGATGTTGGAGGTCGGAGTTGGAGCCCAGTGAGATGTGGTCTAGCCCGGGGATTATTAGTGAGGTACGGCCGTGCGATTGAGGTCGATAGAATGACGGAATCATTGGACAGGTGCCCTGCAACTGACTGCCCTGCACCTGCCATGGGTCCATCGGGTGCTAGGACGGCCCGAGCCCCGCTAATCGCACTGTGCGCCAACCTCATGGTCCAAGCATCCATCCATGACTCTGGTTCCCTTGCGTGTGGATGAAGTCTGGTGATGGCTTCAACTTTTTCCCCCGACATTCTCTCGGCGTTTTGATGCTTCTATAGAGACCCGAAAAGTAATAATGGCCTGTTAGACCTTTCTCTTTACCAATTCTCACTCCCCATTCGGCCTTCCGCTCCCGCTTCAATGTCCGTCCGCACAGCCCTGCGTCTGCCCTCGCGAGCAGCCTTCGCGGCGCATTCCCCCAGTCGACTGCCTCCCTCCCGCTCGTTCATCAGCTTCCCTCCTTCGGCAACTCAAGATCTCGTCGCGACTCGCACCCTCCCCTACGCAGCCGCGCCGCTCTACGACCTCATCGCCGACGTCGACTCTTACGTCCAGTTCGTGCCCTACTGCTCGGCCTCTCGTGTGCGCCAGTGGTCTGCTCCAGACGCCGAAGGCCGTCGCTGGCCCACGCTTGCCGATCTCCAAGTTGGCTGGGGCGGCTTCGACGAGGTCTTCACCAGCCGTCTTCGCTGCATACCGGGCGTCTCCGTTGAGGCTATCAGCGGCTCGACCCAGCCTGGCGGGGGAGGGGAGGATGCGTCTTCCGTCTTTCGGAGTCTTGTGACGCGGTGGTCTGTCAAGCTGGTAGCTGATCAGCCGTCTCCGAGGACACAAGTGCATCTGGCGATCCAATATCAGTTCACAAACCCGTTGTACGCCGCCGTCAGCGCTGCGGTATCGGACAAAGTCGCGGGACTCATGATCGAGGCTTTTGAGAAACAGGCTCGAATGAAGCTCGGCATCCGTGAGCAGACATGAGTTGCTCCCCTCTCAGCACGTGTAACATAATTCATCATTCAACTCTATACACCGGATAGATGGCATCAACATAGAATGGCGTTTGGGTTTCTATTCGCCCAAGGGGGTGGTATTCAAGGAAAAGCAT
This sequence comes from Xenoacremonium recifei, assembly GCA_012184525.1. Taxonomy (NCBI): domain Eukaryota; kingdom Fungi; phylum Ascomycota; class Sordariomycetes; order Hypocreales; family Nectriaceae; genus Xenoacremonium; species Xenoacremonium recifei. The sequence goes on along the minus strand of WOFQ01000014.1, from coordinate 607,112 downwards.
CGTGAAGCAACAGTTATTTAACTTGCTAATCATTTCATTCTGCACTGCTTCTTCTTCTTCTACTTAGACAACCATCCACCACCAAACTTCGTAAATCCGTCACCCGCCTTGCAAGCTTTCTATGCGCCAATCCCAAAGAGCCCAAGAGCTGCGAGCCTCCAGCCTCGAGATAGCCACCCCTGGCCATCCCGGATTGTACGCCGTAATCCAACAATCCCCTCCCCTAAGTCGTTGAGCCATTTGATCATACTCCATTTCGCATGCATATTTACCATCGAGGGCAACTCCTCAAATTCACAACGCTGCCATAAAATGAGCAGAGATTACCAGATGCTCCATATTTGATATAAGCCGAAGAGAAGGGAACCAGAAATAAAACGCTGAGGTATCTGCAAGAAATGATGAAACCCGCTTCGATATTGAAAACCACATCATCGCTTCACAGCCGTATTCTATGCATTGTCGTTCATTTCTTGCCAGACCTGGATTTTGCGTCAGTGAAATTGTCAACGAAACATCAAATGTTGGTGGTGAAAACATACTTCTTCTTTCCTCCTGGAGGCTTCCCGGCCAAGAACCCATAAAGAGTCGAATTCCTTTTTGCCTTACTTCCCCTGGCAGGAGCTGGAGCAACATTCACAATGTTGGGGCCCATGGCAGGGCCACGTCCACCCATATTACCAAGACCTCCAAGCCCTCCCATGCCTCCCCATCCAGGCGGCGGAGGGACGCCACCAGCCATAGTAGGTCGACCGCCTGGGCGACCACCAGGCGGTGCCATCCCAGGGATCCCACGGCCCCCCATGGGTGGCGGAGGAATGGGATGCCCATGTCCATGGCCGTGATGTCGACTAGACATAGGAGGTAGCCCGTTGGGTGCCCTGGGTGGAATCTTATCGAGAGGCCACATAGTCATAGTAATGGACCAGTCGGGTTGGATCACCTTTTCCCAGACGGTAGGAAGAATGATTTCTCCATTGGGTCCCATTAGATCGTAGTGCCCTTGTTGAACGTGCGGACCCAAAACTTCGACCTGAAGGAAAGCCTGTTTAATAAGTTCCTCCATGCCCTGAAGTAGTCATAGTCAGTGACTGCTGTACAATATATCATAAAGGGGGGACTTACTATCCAGGTCTGACACAAATGAAAAGGGAAGCTGAACTTTCGACCAACAGCGTCCTTGAACTTGATCGGAGCCTTCTCAGCCTTCTTCTTGTCCGCTTCAAGGCTGAGCTTCGTCTCCTCCTGAATCTTCTTCTTCAGAGCTTCAGCCTCTTTCTTGGCCTCTTCCTCGGCTTCGGCTGCTGCCTTGGCCTTGGCCTTGTCTTCTTCAACCTTGGCCTGGGCCTCAAGCTCGGCCTTCTTCTTGGTCTCCTCCTCAAACTTCTTGATGCGCTCCGCTTCCTCAGCAGCAGCCTTAGCTGCGGCCTCTCGCGCCTTCTGCTCCTCCAAGTACAGGCGCTCAGCTTCCTCCTTTGCTCTCTTGGCCGCAGCTGCCTTGGCCTCTGCTTCAGCCTTGAGGGCTTCCTCTAGACGAATCTTGGCCAGCTCCTCAGCCCTCTTTCGGTCCTCTTCTTCCTTCTTTCGTTTCTCCTCAGCGGCCCTCAGCTCGGCTTCGAACTTCATTCTCGCCTCCTTTTCAGCTCTCTTGCGCTCCTCCTCTTCCTTCTTACGTCGTTCTTCGGCAGCCCTCAGCTCAGCTTCAAACTTCATGCGCGCTTCCTTCTCAGCACGAGCTCTCTCCTCAGCTTCAGCCTTTCCTCTTGCTTCAGCTGCCTTCATCTCGGCCTCGAACTTCTTTTGGGCTGCCTCCTCAGCTAAGCGACGATCTTCTGCCTCTTTCTTTCGTCGTTCCTCCGCGGCCTTCATTTCAGCTTCAAACTTGAGGCGTGTATCCTCCTCGGCCTTGCGGCGAGCTTCTTCCTCTGCCTTTCTCCGCATTTCTGCAGCTTTTATTTCAGCCTCAAATTTCCTCCGCGCAGCCTCCTCAGCCTGTCTCATAGCCTCGGCATGCTGCTTAGCACGTTCTTCCTCTGCCTTGCGCTCCGCCTCAATCCTCTCTCGGGCGGCGCGCTCTGCTTCAGCTTTGGCCTTCTCAATCTGTATCCGTGCTTCTTCCTGGGCTTTCCTCATGTCTTCCATTCTACGACTGAAGGCATCCTCGGCGTCCTTTCGAATCTGGGCTTCAATCTCGCGTTGCTTTTCGGCTGCCTTTACTTTCTCTTCGGCGGCCTTGAAAGCAGCGAGCTGAGCTTCCATCCGAATCTTTTCCTCGTCCAAGACCTTCTCTTTCTTGCTGTCGGCTTTTGAGGCAGGCGCCTCGGTAGGGGGTGGTGGAGGGGGGGAGAGGTGGAATTGCTGCATGTGATGTGGGAGACTAGCAGCGGCGCTGAAATGAGACATGGCACCAGGTCCAGGAGCGCCAAAGTAGCCCTGTTGCTGGTATGGCATCATATCGTATACTCCTTGCTCATTGCCATAGTACCCCCGGCCGCCTTGCTGAGGGGCAAATGGGTTGTTGGGGTTGGGATAGTTGGCGTAAGGGACCATTTGGCTGTTGGGGGGATAGGCACCTTGACCCATGAAGCCAATGTGGCTCTGGGGATAGCCATGTTGCTGCTGCTGTCCTCGTCCCCCAAAGAACTGCTGTCCCTGGTAACCCCGACTATAGTAATCGTCGGGGGGCTCCATCGTGGGAGGAGGTAGATGGCCGCGTGAGGAACGCATTGGAGGTTGATAGGCTGGATCGTATTCACGGGGGATCTGGTGGTTACGTGGTGGAGGTCGATGAGATCGTGCTCGCATTGGGTGGCCCGATTGAGCAACCGATGCGGAATCAGTAGGTTGAAGATCGTCGTCCTCGTCGTCCTCTTCGTCGTAGAGGTCCTCGTCCTCGTCTTGCCACTCTTCGGTTTCAGAAGTTGTCTCGTGTGAGTAGTCTTCGTCGCTGTAATCTGATGGCTCCGCGTGGTGCGGCGCGGCAACGCTTGTTCGATTTAGCCCTCTTGTTCTGAGTCTATGCCATAGTTAGCGCGTGCAACATAGCTGAGGAGGAAAGGAGGAGTGGGAGTTGGTCAGGGAGGCAGAGGAAGAGGAAGAAGAAGCTGGAAATGCAGGGAGCTGTAAGGGTGTAGGAACGTACGACATAGCAGACGATGAGAGTCTTGTTTAATGCGACTCACGACGATCTTCGAAGAAGACCGGAACGAGGAGAGGGGGAGGTGAAGGCGCAAGAAATGATCGAACAAATAGGTTCAACGACGGCGTCCCGGAGCAACCAGAATTGCGTACCAACTGTGGACGACGATGTGTTGACAGAATCAGACCGGTGCGAGGGTGGACAGGGTCGTGGCGAGGAGGAATTGGACTTGCGCGACTGAGGTGAGGGGTTGTTTGGTGTGCGCCACAGAAGCGAGCGAGGGTCGCGGGGGAGGGAGATTCGGGCCAGTCACCGAAGGTGTAAGTAAGACGGGCGAAACTTGGCGATTCGGTGTAAGGTAGCCAGGGAGCCTGGTGTGAAGCGTAGCCGGCGAACTGCTTATCCCAGGCCAAGCTTGCGTCGAGACCAGGCGCAAGCGAGGGAGATGGACGGGATTCGGGGTGCCTTGCGGGCAGAAAAGCGCGAAGGGCGATCGGCGGTGAGAAGAGGAGGGGGGGTCTAGATCGTATTTATGGGATTCCAGACAGCGACAGCCCAGTGACGGAGCTGAAACAGCGCAATGGGATCGGGACGAGGCGGCTGAGACGGTAGGGTAGATTGGGGGCGGCCGAGAAAGTAAACACACGAGGAACGCGGACTGCGACAAGCGGGCACTAGCAGAGACAACTAAGAGAGCGATGGTCAGTCAGCAAAGCATCAAGAGGGGGGGAGGTTTGGACAAGATTGGCGGTGCAGAGCCCGCGGAGGGGCAAGTCAGTCCAGTCAGACAGACAGACAGCAGCAGGCCCCAGCAGCACAGCCAGGCTTGGATCAAGGCCGTCCGATGCCATCCTCCCAGCGCCAGGGTTGAAGGGTCATGCCTGGGTCCCGTTTAGGCGCTGGCTCGCCCATGAGCCGAATAAGCCTGGCCTGGCCTGCGGTGCCTGCTCAGCGCATCCCTGTCGCTGGTCGATGCATCTGGGTTTTCTCAGCCGCCTGGCCCCAGGAACCCCCGGTCTCTCTGGTCCCAAGTCCCCTCTGTTAGTCGCCTGCCCCGGAGCATCCACAGGCACTGTGCTGCTGCTGCACTGCGCCGTCGCCGGCAGCCGATGATCCCACGCACCGGATCCCAGGGCAGGCAGGGCAGGGCTAGGATGCCCGAGCAGCGGTAGTGGGGACTGGGAAGAGGCCTGATGGAACATCCTAGAAGTCGACGGCGATGTGAAAGGCCGAGGCGGGACAAGAAGGGAGAGGGCAGATACAGCCGTGCCATCGTCCATCGTCACATCGGCCAGCGCTGGTGGACCATGGATGAAAGAACCGGGCTCAAGCAAATGCCAGTGTGGGGAGACTGAGGCAGGCAGAAAGGCAGAGAGAGAGAGGGCAGCAGGCAGATCGACAAGGGGAGAGGTGCATGCATGCATGACAATGCAATGGTGACATGTAGTAACAGAAGGACAAGACTTACACTCTTGCGATGATGCCGCGACTAGCGGAAAGCCAAAGCTCGGCAGTGGAGGTTTAGTGATGGTGGTTGTATGTCGCACTCTGTCGGAGCGAGGGCGGGAGGTGAGATGGATGGATGGATGGATGGAATGGCGGGGTTCCGGCTGTTTGTTTGCTGCTTCCTGCTACTTCAGGTTGGATCGGATCGACCTGGGCTGGCCCTGTGACTGACCAACGTCTCTCGGGGAAATGCAGCGGCGGCCTGTAGAAGGGGGCTGAGCGAGCGTTAGGGCAACGCACTGTAAAAAGGAAAAGCGAGGGTTTGCCGTTACTTTTTCCGGGAGCGATTGCACGAGGCGACGGCAAGTGATGGTGGGATAGCAAAAGCGAAAGCGAGCGAGCAAGAGAAAAGTTGTCGAAAAGGAAGGAAGGAAGGGTCTGAGCGATGGAGGGGTCCAGGCAGGGCGGGAAGGAAGGGGGGGAGAAAAAAAAAAGAAACGAAGCCGAGACAACACAGCAGAGCAGGGCAGCCGCTGGCTCAGCCCAACCTAAGTCCACCTCAAATCCCGTCCGGTACTGGGCTGGTAAGGCAAACCAGCAGTGAGAGGCCAGTGCTCCCTCCCTCCCGTCCACTTGGCCCTGCGAGAGGGGGGCTTTTATAACAGCTCGGTCTGTATCACCGGTCTCGGTCTGGCAGTTTGAGGTGGAAGGCGGCCTGCAGAGTCTCATCTCCTCATGGATGCAGGCAACCGTGTCGATTTACGGGCTAGGAGAGGTTGTCATAAGTTTCCCGTTGCAACCGGAGCGGGCTGTTGAAGCTCGTCGCTGGATTTGGACGGTTCTGAACTAGCAAATGCGGCCTCACAATTCGGGACCAGAACCCCAGGCAACGAGAGCCGAAACTGTAGATGGTCCTCGGTCAGCAGGAGTCCCCAGCTAACTTACAGTGAGTCTCCTCGGGAAGCACATCCTCTGTTCGGCCAGCTTTCCCCTGGCTTTGATGTTGTTCTGAGGTCTCCATACAAGGGACGGAACGGTCCGAAAGGCTATTTCTTCTATTCACACGGCGTTGATCAAGGTTTCCAATGGTCCAACCGTTGGGCAGAGAACGCCTCCGGGGCCGTGGCGGGAACGGGAATAAGCGAGATCGCTCCCTGCTAACAAGACAAACAAAGCCTGGCAGACAGAGGCGAAACGAAACGAAAGTCTCACCACAGTCTTGTCTGTCACAACTTCAGCATTCCAATACTCAACTCAAACCCGCACACAGTGTCACGATCCCCTCTTCTTATCTTCACATTCTGGATCAACGATACAGTGCCCGGCTCGTCTATGCAACGCCCCTGGTACTGTAGCCGGGAGCGGACGTGAATGCGGCCCAATGTCTCTCAGGCTGGTACCCGTTGAGGCCTAATCGCGACAGCAGCGCTTCTGTCATCATCTACCGACTGGTCTTGACTCATTGTCGTCTTTCGTATCCATCGCTAGGACCGGTACATGCAATAATAGCAGCCAGCTCACCAGCAGACTTGCCGCATCCGACACTGCATAATCCCTACCATGCCACACCCAATCAGCCGGTGATCGATTTGGGCGGTGCGCGTTCGAGCTTGACTTACACGGCCACTCTGCAACCTGCTCTCCCGGGTCAATGCCAATTGGCTCGTCAGCATGCGTCTAACGAGAGACCAAGCAATATTTGAGGCTTATTTTGACGGAATCCGCATTTTCTGGATGGCCGTGATTCGACACCATTGCCCTTAGTGCTTGATGATTTGCTCCGAATGCTCGTGAGGGACGCGCAAGTCGCCAGCCATGCATAACCTTCCTGACGTTCCGCTCAACTCGGTCAGGCGGGCACCAATCGAGTTTGCATCTATCACCGGGGTTTACAGACCATGTGGATTCCGAAGCAAACAAGTCAATAGTGATTATGTGCATCGCGCCCAATAAGTGGTCGTAGCGCTCCGTGAGCAGTCGGGAGTTGGGGATGGCTTCACTGAGCCCGCTTTTTGACTCATATACACTGCATCTCGCGAGATCCGTTGCCGCTTGCTATTCAGACCCGAAAAAAAAACCCAAGTGTAACGACCTTTGCGCCCAATATCCCCGTTTATCTTCCTCACTTGAAACACGCAGAAGCAGACCCAGAAACTTCCACCTCAAAAACCTGTCGGCTCCTCCTCCAACACCGCTGATCAATCGAGAGATCGTCTTAGTCGATGCCCTCCTGCTCCACCACCAAAGACCTCTCATCCGCCTTCCCCCGCCACTCATGCTCGAGTGGCGCCACGTGCTGGGTGCCCAACTCGACTCCAGTCGCCTCCTCCGTAAGGCGTCAACTTGCCCGCCATGTCTTGCACCAGCCGCCATTTCCCACACATGCTGGTCAGAGGCCTCTTTAGCCAGGGGTTTCCGTTCATCGTGACGGCCCGTGAATCCAGATGCCCTTTGATGGTTGTCGCCCTAATATGGCTGCAGATTACTCCGGCATAGCCCAGAAGTCACTGGATATTGTGCAGCCCGCGACCTATAGGCTCTCTTCTCACCGCACCATCTCAGCCACCGACTTGCCCAGTAGTTGCTGAGCCGCAGCAATCTCATCTGCATCGTACCCTTGCCAAAGGCGTTCTTGCGCCACATACCGGCGTACAATTTCAGCTAGCTTGGACGTCGCCACTTGATTAAGTTTCTCGATTGTTTGTTGTTGCGGCAAGGCAAAGCCATCACCCTCCGTTTGCTTCTTAAGCTTCGCAGTCTCGCTTAGGAGTTGATCGGTGACCTAGAATCAGGTCAGATGCGGCACTTTACTCCGTAGATTATGTGCCATACCTTCTTAAGCCCGTAATAACCTCGTAAATAGTCTTCGCAAAGTTCGATGCTCCGGCAGAACCGTTTCAAGGCTTCAGCCAGATGCTTCTGAGTGGACCCTTCGGCTGATGTGTTGGCAGCCATCAGCGAAATCTCACCCAGACGGGCGTGAATCTATACACAAGTCATCAATACTAGGCTTAATCTGAAATATTCCATCGCACGTACATTCCAAGCGTTGGGAGACACGATCAAGACCTCCTCAAGTGCGTATATGGCTTGAGAATACAACCCTTGGGATAGGTACATGTCAGAGAGCTCTGCCCAAGCCTCCGCATCAGTTGGGTTGAAATCCAAGAGCGCAATCAGGCAAGAAATCGAGTCGGAAACCTTGCCCATAGATCGGAGCAACGCGACACGGCGCTTTGCAACAGGCTACTCTGGTCAGCGTTTCATTACGTGATGGTAAGTACCCATGTTTCCTCACAATGTTTGCTGGGTTCGCTTCGAGGATTTCCTCGTACTCCTTGAGGACCTCCGACAGTTCGTTGTGGTTGTCTGCTTCTGCCTCTTTCATAAGACCCATCAATGCCATCACTCTCTCGTTCTCGTTTCCGAATCGCAACACCAGCCTCTCGAGACACTGGTGCGCCGCTTCGTCATCGCCAGTTCGCAGGCATGACAATATAAGGTTCTCGTAGATGTTCCATAGGTCGGCGGTCTCGGGAGAGGAGAAAAGCGATTGGAGTGGCGACGACGAGATAGCTTTGGGATTGTTTCGCAAAATGGCCGGTGCTTGTTGCGCAAGCTGGAGCGCTTCGGCTGGGGATAGGTGGCCTTGCGGCTGCACGAGGGAAGGAGGGGCCATCGTGCCGAGATTCTTCGTATTTTCGTCGCTTAGATCACTCGATACCGCTCGTAATGGATCGTATCATATGTCGAAGTTGTTGATGAAGGCAAGGGAATGACAGCGTCACAGGGGTCTGCTTTGCGAAGAGACGTTGAAGCAGGTCAACATGTTCTGTGGCAGCTCGCCATGATTGGCTATAGTGGAGGAAGCTCCAAAGCTTCGATGGACGGTGGATTCAAATTCCGGCTCCGAAGACCCGTCCAATAAAATTCGTCCATGGTCCCCCCACAGCGTGTGTCGAACTGTCTTTGCTAGGAAATTTTTCTTGCCCTCATGGACTTTCTTTCCTTCTTTCCTCTCAAACTCACAGAGCCTGTCTCTGCTTGGACTCCGCAGAAAATTTCCACGGGCCAGCAGATCCCATCATGACATCAATAACACCTGACGGGGATGCTCCCGCGGAAGTGCCTGTCGAAACAGTCCCTGTCGAGAAGTTGGCCGCATTGCAAGTCTCGGAAGTCCAGACTGCCCAGGCTCCAGAAGATCCAGCTGTCGAGGTCCCTCCCCATCGATCCCATGACCCAGCCACGAACCTGAAGCGGAGTGATCCCTTCCAGTTTGGCAGCCGATATCTTTCTGCAGAAGACGATGTTTTCGAGTTCAATGCTTGGGATCATGTCGAGACTGACGATGCGTACAAGCAATACGCCGAGCAGCAGTACGCGAAGCAACGCCAACACCCAGTCTCCGATTTCGAGAAGAGTGAGTCACTTTCTAATCCTGATTTCCTTCCTCCACCCTTGTTGTATGATGATATAATTCCAAATGCATAGTTCATCTGAAAAATTATGATGAAAACAAACCTTCAATATAGTCTTTCACCCCCATCTGATCAACAGCTTTTATAATTCATTTTTCTCGCTCACTCATGGCTCCAATCAGCTGCTAACCCGGCACTCAGGAAAATTCAACACAGATCCCGCGAAATGGTGGAATCTATTCTACAAGAACAACGCTTCCAACTTTTTCAAGAATAGGAAGTGGCTTCAACAAGAGTTTCCAATCCTTGAAGAGGTCACCAAAGCAGACGCTGGCCGTAAGGTCATTCTGGAGATCGGCGCAGGCGCCGGCAACACTGCATTTCCCATCCTGGCAGAGAACAAGAACCCTGACCTGAAGATCCATGCTTGCGACTACTCAAAAACCGCCGTAGAAGTCATGCGCAATCACGAAGGGTACAACACGCCTTCCATCCAAGCTGACGTATGGGACGTCACCAGTGATAGCTTACCGCCCGATATCGAGGAGGGTACTGTAGACGTTGCTATCCTCATTTTCATTTTCTCCGCCCTCAACCCCAACCAGTGGGCACAAGCTGTGCGCAACGTCCACCGAGTCCTCAAACCGGGAGGCCTGGTCTGCTTCCGAGACTATGGAAGAGGAGACCTAGCCCAGGTCCGGTTCCGTAAGAACAGATATCTTGAGGAGAATTTCTATATACGCGGCGACGGTACCCGAGTATATTTCTTCGATAGAGACGAACTAGCCGACATTTGGTCCGGAGAGAAAACAGAAGCTCAACCAGATGAGATTGTTCCTCTATTTGAGGTTGAGAATCTTGGCGTTGATCGGCGTTTGCTCGTGAATAGAGCTGAAAAGATCAAGATGTACAGATGCTGGCTGCAAGGCCGTTTTAGAAAGAAATAAATCACAAGACTTTCAACATCATCCTTATTTCAGATCTTCCAAACTACCATGATGCTCAATAATAATACATTATAATGCTCAGTATAAGAGAAGGTCTCGGACCTTGGCTCTGTCTTCTTCTCCGAATCTGATGTGATCCAAGTAAGAGCTGAGCCCGCCATAAGTGTCATCAAGATGCTGTTCCGTTCTAGAAATCATATCACTAGCCGTATCGGCCCAGTCATCTGTGAGGCCGATCTCATGGATTTCTACCAGTCTCTCTTCACGTTCAGGAATGAGAGCAGCATCTGTCAATGAGTAGTCATACTCGATAGCGGGAATAGGTACACCCAGTATCATGAGCACGAGTGAAATTATGAGGCCTGTTTACAAATGTGAGCGCTGAACTGATACAGCTCAGAGGAAGCCATTACTTACCAGTGCGATCCTTTCCCTGTGTGCAGTGGACAACAGATGGCAATGCGTCAGACGTGGTGTACAGGCTAAGTGTCTGGCGAATCTCGGCGGTAGATTGATCGAGTGTATCAAGACCAAGCCCGACAAGACCTCGGGGCAGCATCACATTTTGACCGATAATGCTAATAGCCTGCATCCGATATCCACAAACGAAAAGACACAAGAACCGTCTGTGAATGTCAGCGAGTGTTGAGCGGTCAGAGTGGCATCCAAATGGGAAGGCTAACAAGAGGTCCCACCACGACAGTTGTTTCAAGAGAAACAATTCGAATGGCCGACCTGTGAGTTTTATCTCGTGGTATTCCAAGCCATCTATATGCAAGGGTTCCGCAAGAGCAGGGTTCGTTTTGAGAAGTGTCGGACTCCGCTGTTGCACATCTCGTTTCTTCGCTTGAGTGAGGTGCTCGGTCCTATTCCTTGTAAGAGCTTCTTTTCCGTGAATAACAAGACCAATGCCGGTAATACTTCGTGCGTAAGTCAATGACTGTTCTGATATCGAGCACATCTCTAATGTGCTCACGGTCATCCAGCGTCGCATCATCTGCTCCATGCAAGGCGGGTCAGATTGGAAGTGCAAGAGGACTCAGGGCATCGACTACCTAGACGGGCTGAACGATAAAGTAAACCTTCACGAACGAGTCTGAAGTAGAAAGCTTGTCAGTATCTGGGAAGCTAGGAGGTTGAAACGCCTCACCTCCGGCCGAGGTACTCATTTACAGTTTTGCCTACATCTCGAAAATTGAGCACGTTTTGGAGGTCGGCAGAGGAACCCATGAGCAAGGCTATTAGAAGGCCAGGTCTTTAAATAGCACTTCTGAGGCTAGCGATATCAAATAGTTCGCGTTTTAAGAGCAACCAGAACAGCCGCAGTTCTCCTGGCGTCAGCGTTCAACCGTTGTTTCACCTCGAGATTATTAAAGATCTTACTCAGCTCGTTCACAGCGTTCCCCGCAAGCACCACCACCTAAATTAGATCCTGCTCCAAGTGCCCGGAGAGGAGACGGGGCCCTGACGCTCTTCGGAGTCGATAGTCGTGTTTGAGACACTAAATGTGGACGTCAATTGCTTCACCGCAGGCTGGAGGTACGTAATTGGGCATTCCAAGCCTGACCGGATGCAGTTGGCAGAGTTGGAGAACCGTCCGAGTGGCTTGGAGCCGGCCCCCCAGTCGAGCTGAGATCCTCGGGCTAAAGGTTTTCTGGTAGCAAATCGTGCAGGCGGACAGTGCGAATTGATAGCTCAAAGAGACTCTACACACTCTCCATAACTGCACGAAAGCAGACACAAGGGCAGATTGATGATGCAGGTTGGTTTGGTTGGTAGGGTTGGTAGCTGAGACGGTGAGACGATCACCCGTCTTGAGACATAGCGCGACTTCGGCCCCGATCGCCCTACACTGTGCGCACTGTGCCTCCGCGGGGGGGCTTTTCCCAATTTAGCAATCATCGCTGGGCGCATGCCACTTGAGATCATCATCGAGGGTCTCATGACGTCAGCCCCCAATAGGCCCGTGGTAGAGCGCCTCAGGTCTCGCGCATGGCAAGAGCTCCCCTTACGTAGTTGCGTGGTTGCGCCTCAGCTTGTTCACGGGTCAACGCCATCATCGTCGCCAGCCTCAATGCGAACTATCTTAGACCTTGCTTCAACCGTTGGCCGTTGCTCTGCGCCTGGTTCGGCCCCTCTCTAGCTCTCGGACTATCTCTCTATCTCTCGCTCATCCTGTAATCATTCTTATACCAGCATACTGCCACCCTCCTCTCCATCTTAGTATTTCTTTTCCCTCCTGCTTGGCCTGACGACAGCATCCTACGTTTACAACATCTCCACAGACCCCAGCATCCCTGGCGCATCATCACGGGGCTTCCTGGATGACGAACCCAGCAAGCAAGACGCCAATGCCCGCGAATCGCTGAGCTCAAGATCACCCCCTTCGATCCTCCCACAGTCCACCGAAAGTCGCCCACCGGCTCCCCGAAACGACCACTCGCCTGCCCATCTGGGTTGCATTGGTTGATTGCCTGGCACTGGGCAGAGCTCGCTCTCACCCCCTCCGCCCACTTTCACGGGATCCTGCCTACAGTCCCGTCATCACCAACCAACCATGATGGAGACCACCGCAAAGTCGCCCTCAGGTAGCTGCACCTCCCCGGTGCCCCCGGCACTGTCGCTTTGGTACCCTGATTTTGACATGTCAGCAGTGCAGAACACTGGGAGGCTCAAATACGCGAGTCCCCGCGATCTTCCTAGCTATCCGTCTAGCGGTCTCCGCGCAGACGGTGCTGCTGCAAGTGCTGCTGCCTCTCTCGGATGGTCCAGCCAAAAAGCCATAGAGCCCTGGAAGCCCGACAAGACATCATCAGCGTCTGCCGCTGCCGTACTGGCCAAGAATTACAAAATGGCGCCCGCATGGGAACCGTCCTCTACGCCGGCTCCAACACGAGCTGCCCTCCTCGCCGTGGGCTCCGCCAATTCCGTCAATAAGTCACCTGCTACGAAAAATCATCAAGACGGGTTTGGGAACTCAGCCGCTACCCAGGCATTTAATTCGAGCCGAACTAACTCTCTCAAAACAATTGACTACACGAAATCTACAGCAACACCGACCTCAGAAAGTCAGAGGTCCCTAGCAGCGGCGAAGGGAGCTATGCAGGTGACGAGACGACGAGCCATCTCGACACCCGCTCAACTTCCAGCCAAAGAAACATATCCCGGCGAATCCATGGCCGCCTCAAACGCCCTCAGCGGTGCTACCCTGGCGCATAAGGCCTCTCTCAAACCAAAATCACCAGCTGAGGGCGCCGGCGCTGTGCCAGTCACTACAATGACTCGCAACATGTTCACCTCCCATCCACCTGTGAAGCCCGAAGTTGACGAACAAGAAAACAACGAGAAACTACATGCCACTGCAGTGGCCATGGCCAGAAAAATGTACACTCAACAACAAAAGATAGTCGAGCAGACGAAAGCGGCCCATGGCCAAGAGACCACAGAAGTTAAGCCCTACATCAACTTGCAGGAGGCCGCTTTCAAACAGGCCCAAGAACGGCTAGCCAAGCTCCAAGATGAACACCAAAAGGGCCGCGACTATCAGGAATATTATGGCAATGCATCTTCACCTCGACGCCGGTTTTCGATTACCAAGAAGCTGCGTCGTAGAGCCTCTAGTGATGGAGACTTGGACGATCGCGAACAGTCTGAGAAGATTCGCCAACAAATGTCCATGTTCTCCGACAAGCTTTCAAAGGTCGACCATAAGAAACGACAGCAAGACAGGGATGCGGTTCTGGCTGCTGCGCAACGGAATGTGAAAGCACAACTCCTTGGCATGGACAAGAAAGTCAAGGACGAGACGGGCATGGTCAACCCAACCATGATTTCAGAGTGGGAGGTCAGGGCTCATCAAACTGCTCAGGCCAACAGCGATTCTCGAAATGAGCACAAGGGCAAGATTGATCTCGGCGCTGGCAAATTCATGGATCCGAGTGAGGTTGATGCCATCGCTTCGAGAAGAGTGCAGCCGGTGTTGGACGACATCAACGAAAAGGCCGAGGTTGAACGCGAACGCCAGACGGCGGCCCGATTGGAAGCAGAGGCTAAGAAGGCGGAAGAAGAAAAGCAGAAGGCTCGAGATCGGGAAATCAAGGACATTAACAGGAAGATCAGGGGTAAGTTTCACATACCAAGAGCATAAAAATTACCAAAAGGCATACTAACAAGGTTTGTTCACAGAGCAAGAGAAGCAAGAGGAAAAAGCCAAACGAAAGCAGGAGAAACTCGAAGAGCAAGCCCGAAAGGATGAGGAGAAGGCGCTCAAGGCAGAGCAGAAGCGGCAAGCCAAGGACGAGAAGCCGAAGAAGCCCGCTGTCGATACTGGAGTCGTAACTCAGGAGCACGGCGTAGACAACGATACCGAGGCTCACCATGAGACACCCACTGGTGAGGGAGCTGTTGACGACATGGAAACAGGCGATGGCGAGCAACGCAAATCATCTGAGCCCGGGACTTCGCCGACGTCTAGGGTCAAGGGATGGATCAAAAACCGCTTCTCGAGAGGGAAATCGGTCAGCGAGCAGGATAAGCCGGCCGAACATCGACGCAGCTTCTTGGGAGGAGCTGCTCTCCGAGAGTCGGGACTGAATCGAAGCACGACAAGTCTCGACAATCGCCCAACCAGCATGCGAGATGTTGCTCTCGCTGGAAGAAGTGCAGATCCCGAATCAACAGACAAAGCGGCACCGCAAGACTCTCGGGGCGTAAGTCCCGTGAGCTCATCGGATGATGAAGATGATGAGCGTCCGGCAGGTTTTGAGAGCTTCGGCGATGCTACCTTGACACCGCTGAGTCCGCCCCGACCGATTGCAGACTCAGCCGCGCGTACAAGTAGCAGCCCAACGCGGGATTCCCGGTTTCGAGAGAGGTTTGACCAGTAAGGGTGCTTTTGGGGACTTTTTTTTTTACGTTTAGGATTGAAAGCAAAGCGTTCGTTTGGGCAGGTTCTTGGAAATGAAAGCCGGCGTTGTTGGTTGGTTGGTCTTCGGTGTTTTTTCTCGTGTTTCACACAATATTCTATGTTTTCAAGCACTGTTGCAACACTGCCTGTCCTTGCTAGCACACGATGAATAACAACTCTTTTGGAATATGTTCGTTGCTCATGTACAGGGTATGATATATGATCTTCTTTATGATGAACTTAACCTCCTTTTCTGCCCCAAACGCCACGCCTGAATGCTTTGCAAACACAATATTCAAGGAATCCCACCCAATGTAATTATACAGCTACTTCTCTCTCTTCTAAAAGTTATGAGCTGTCGGTCCATTTGGATACTCCCGCCGATACAAGTCGCCTGAGCTGTTACTACTAGCAGCCTCCTCCATGTCGCGCGGATCGGGCATTCCGGGCTTGTGGAAGCGCGAGTGCGGCGAGCGCGTGTAGACGGCAGGATACAAGTCAATGATGAAGGAGAAGATGTAGAAGGAAAAGATGAAAGCGACGATCCACTCGATGACGGCCGCGGGGTTAACGTGGTGGTTGAAGGAGCAGGCTGCGAACGCGACGGCCAGGGCGAGCTCGACGAGGACGAAGGTGAGTTTGACCCAGAAGGAGACGCGGAGGATTCGGTGGTCGCGGTAGCCTGGGACTGTTAGTGAAGCCATTCCAAGGGTGTCTGTCCAGGAAGGGGGATACATACGAACTCCGAGGCGCTGGTATTCCCAGCAGATAAAGATGGCCGACAGGAGGTAGCCACCCATGAAAAGTAGCAAGAAGATATCATGAAGCTTCTTGTAATGCGCCACATCGAAAATGCTCAACAACACCAGCCCCGCGGTGCCGACCATGGCAAACACTATCGTCAAAGCAACCAGCACCTTCTCGCCGCGGCTGCCATTGGGCACCAGCCGTCCACGATGTCGCAGCCACCGCTCGGACGCAAAGGACAAGTCGAGGAAGATGGTGGTGATGACGCAGCCGGTGATGAAGAGCGGCTTGAGCTCGCCGGCAGCGACGTTACTGATGTAGGCGATGGAGGCCGAGTCGGACATGGAGGACAGATGCTTGTAGTGTAGATTGACCGTCCAGTGGATGAGGAGGCCGAGGAGCGTGCCGAGCCAGACGAGGCCGGAGATGATGGGCAGTGCCCAATATGAGAATATACCCTTCAACATGGTTTGTGAGGAATGATGTTTGTGCAGTGGGTGGTGATGCTGAGTTGAGAGGTCGCACTCGAGAGGCCCAGATGCGCGCACACGACCACACGTGCCTGCCAAATGAAAAAGGCCCCCCCAATTTAAAACTAAAGAGCCAAAAGAGGGTGTTGAAGCATCAGACGTCAAAATGCGAGGGTGGGCAGGACAGGACAGGACAGGCCAGGCCATAGGCCATGTTTGTTATACAACTCTCGGCCGGATCCAGCGGGTCTCTGCTAAAGTCCGGGTCCGGGCCCGGGTTACGTAGCTCCCGGCATCACGGCAGGAATTCACCTCCATATTTTCTCGCGCTGGACGAGGAAAATCTTGTCTTGGGGCACCTGGCATGAGGGCTGTGAAGGAAATACTGTGGAAGGGTGGAGCCGGTGTCGGCAGATTTTCATGGCGATCGCATGACATCATCGTCTCGTTACGGGCCAACTGAGCATGGAATCTGGACAGTGCCCGCGACAGACGTGTCGCACTGGGCGCAATGACGACGACGGCCACGACGACGATTGGGCGATGGAGGCAAAGCGAAATATTGTCAATTAATTAGTTGGAGATATCGAGGGATCTTGTCTGTATAATCGAGAATGGCGTAGAGACCCCAATTGACGCTTCTCAAGGGCACAACCCCTATTATTCTCTACAGCCTCAGTTAGACCCATGTCCATGCCCGTGCTCGTGTCCATGCTTCTTCTTCTCCTTGCCCTGCTCCTTTTCAATATAGTAGTGATGGTGGTGGTGCGCACTATACTGGTCTTTATTCTTGAAGTCGTCGCCCACAATCGCGGGCGTGAAGGCGAACAGCGAGAAAGCCTCGCGGACACTGCCCCGGGTGCTGCCGTCGCGGGCGCCCTGCTTGACCATGATGGTCTTGATGTGCTCCTCGCAGTGCAGGCGGCGCACAAGTTCATACACAAAAGTCTGCGTTGCAAAGGTCAGTAACATAGCATAAATGGTGTTAAAGGGTAGACATACGTGGTCAGCGGCGCGCAGGCTGTTAATGGCCGTCAAGACGAAGCGGTCAATCTCGCCGTCCAGTCTGTGGCTCTTCTCCCGGAGAGTAACAAGGAGCACAATCACCGCCTCAGCGTACTATACACATTACTAATTAGTATAAGGAGCTTGAGTAGTTTCTGACACGACTTACAGTCTTGTAGCAAGCGGAAGCCTTGGACTCCTGCACGCAAGACGAGTTCTTGGCGATGCTATACTGGTCAAGCTCCTCATCAAACTTGTCGAGCTTGGCCTCAAGCTCGTACAGCGCTGTAGGGATGTACCTCCAGCATCTGGAATCAGAGTCACCACAGTTTCGCTTAATGACGAGCTCTGTGATCTCCTCGGCCTTATCGGCGAACGAGTCGAGCTTCTTGCACACCTGGCTTGGCTTCATGTGTGTCTCATCATCCTTCTTCTTGGCGTCGGCATAGGCCTTCTTGTAGTCAGAATAGTACGACTCAGAATTCTTGTTCTTTGAGTTCTTGCTCTTTTTGTTGTTGTTGTTGTTGTTGTTGTTGTTGTTGTTGTTGTTGTTGTTGTTGTTGTTGTCAAGGAACGGCGTGACAGCAGGATGAGACCCCGAGGTCTTAAAGCCGCCGTCGTCGTGTTTCTTATCAAAGTGCTCCTGGTAAGCATGCTTCTCGCTGCCAGTCTTCTTAGCGTTGGCATCGTTATGCTTGCCGTTGGAGTAATGTCTCTGATTGTCGCTGCCGGATGGCTCGTAGTGATCATGATAGTGAGTGCCTTCAACGCCGCCGTTGTATTGAGCATAATCAAGCTCATAGTTCGGGTCTGTGTGAAGGACGGCCTGCTCTGGGCTCTCGTGTCCAAGGTCATGCTGTTCATGACCCTCATGACCATTCTCCTTCCCGTCAAGACTCACTTCCTTATGCACAGTTCTCCCGAGGGTGGGAACTGCACAAAGGGCCGCAACAGCGTATAGCAACTTCATTATGACTGTAGGATGATCAAATATGTTTTGAGAGGAGAGGAAAAAGGATGAGGAAGACTTTTTTCAGGGGCTCGGGGCGGATGTAGTCTAAATGGCATCTGAATGTTCACAGGCCACTCAACAGTTTGTCTCCCGATGTCCCTCAAGGTCATACGCATCAGCTTCATGCCTATTTTATTGACAGTCATGACGCCGACGACAGCATTTTTGTTTCTCAAATTGCGTCGAGGACTATCGCACTTCTGGTTCTCGACCCCTCGCCCCTGATCTCATGCCTGGGAGTAGGGCGAAGGAAAGTTCACTCAGCTCCATTTACTTACTAAACATGCGGCTGCGAGCTGGCCTCCGACCTATCAAAGCTCTCATATCGTTGGGCTTGTGATAAGAGATGCAGATTTGGGTTCGAGCAGAGGTCAGCAGAGGCAAAATTGACCGAGATTCCGGAGCTGTTGAGTCACACTTGTCAATTGGCCACTGGGATGCCTTCATTGAAGCACGCAGCCTCCTGCTTGTGATTGCAAAGACAGGTCCAAAGAGGCCACCTAAGCCAGAATTAAAGGCAATCGGTGGAATCCAGCGAGGCGACGACGCTGATTCGATGGCGTATGAATCCCAGAACTCAAATTCTGCGGCAGCACGAGATTAAGGAGGGTAATGGAGAAAGTATGATTCACTTACTGGAAGTGTGATTGAAGGGCACTCAGTCTCACTGATATGTACGTATATAGGAAAGGGACTGTCGCGGCGACAGTTGACGCGAGGCTTAAGAGAAGTGCAGCCCTTCAATTCCAGAGCAAGCGGTGACGTGACCAAAAGACATATGAGCGCAATTGACTATCAGTGTCTGGGTGATCGAGTCTAGGATGTTCACACGATGGAGGTAGGAAATGTATTCATGTTCCAGGCTAGTAGGCGTAGTCTTCGATACCAAAGTCCAAGATCTTTTAAAGTTAATATTCAAACCAAGAAATGGGCGGCCTTACCGTAGTGTAGTAGTTAGCCGGCTGCTGCCGCAGAAGCAACTCATGTGTCATATGTTTCAATCCCCATCTTAGCAGCTGCTGACGCCAGCCACCGATACTCGATACCTGCTCCCCGTATACGAAATGTCACTGCACGGGGCTTTACACGGGCCCGAATCCAGCTTTGGGCCTAGCTTGCCACTCAGGGGTCAGATGTCTTGGCCGTTTGATGCTGCACTTCCCCCCTTAACGCCGACAATGCCGATGTGAATATCCAGAGAATGCAGAATACACTTTCCTCCGCTCCGCATCATGTCCGCCCATGCATGTCCGCTCCTCGTTTGAAGAAAATCAAACGACACGGTCCGTAGTTACGTTTATCTCCGTGTCTCTTGTCAAGATGCTGCGAGAGGTCGTTCCAGGAAGAAGAAATAAATATGATCAGATGGTCGCCTCGTGAAGACGTGATTTTATATCAACCGCCTTGTCTGCCAATATCACTCAGTCTTTCACGAATACATTTGTGAATACTTTACTTTCTTGTTTTACCATCTGCAGCACTCAATATCACTACCAACAATGGACAAAGTAGCTAAATCAGACGATATGTTCGCGCCAGCTCCCGAGCCAAAGACAGAGCTTGGCCGCTACCGCGTGCTTTCTAGTACGGCCGGAGTTCGTGTTTCCCCTCTATGTCTGGGCGCCATGTCACTCGGTACAGCCTGGTCTGGTTTCATGGGCTCTGTGGACGAGGAGACCTCCTTTCGTCTTCTCGACGCTTATGCTGACGCTGGCGGAAACTTCATTGATACAGCCAACAATTACCAAGACGAGCAATCTGAGGAGTTCATCGGGAGATGGATGGCTGCGCGGGGCAATCGCGATATCATGTTTATTGCGACCAAATTCACAAGCCAGTATCGCAAGTGGGAGGTAGGCCCCGGCAAGTCTGTGAACTATTGCGGCAACCATAAGAAGTCTCTTCATCTTTCTGTGCGAGATTCTCTTCGAAAGTTGCAGACAGACTACATTGACCTTCTTTATGTTCACTGGTGGGATTGGACGACATCAATCGAGGAGCTTATGGACTCCCTGCATATTCTTGTCGAGCAGGGTAAAGTGCTCTATCTCGGGGTTTCAGATACCCCAGCTTGGGTAGTCTCTGCTGCCAATACCTACGCCAAGGCCTACGGCAAGACCCCATTTTCTGTCTACCAGGGTCGTTGGAACGTTCTTGTTCGAGATCTTGAGCGTGAGATCATTCCTTTGACACGTCATTACGGAATGGCCATATGCCCCTGGGATGCGGTTGGAGGAGGCAAGCTGCAGACCAAGAAGCAACTGGAGGCCAAGAAACAGGCAGGCGAGGCCCTACGATCTACATACGGCCCGGAGCAAACAGAAGACGAAAGAAATATGAGCGAGGTCCTCGAGAAGATTGCGGCTGAGCACGGAAAAGCGAGTATCCAGCAAATCGCCCTGGCATATGTCTTGCAGAAGGCACGCAACGTGTTCCCGTTAGTCGGTGGCCGTAAGATCGAGCATCTACATGATAATATCATGGCCTTGAGCATCAGCCTGACCGAGGACCAGGTCAAGTCCATTGAAAATGTCAAGCCATTCGAAGTTGGATTTCCACTGGATATCATTGGCGACGATCCTAAGGAAACGGGTATCACACCGCTCATGATGACGTTGTCAGCGAAAATTGCCTGGCAGAGGGCCGCAAAGCCCATTGGATCGGGGCTTTGAGGACTTCAGAATGAAGCCGGCGGGGTAGGGAGTTGGGAAACTTGTTGATTTAATCAACCTCAGTCCGTTTTGGCGGCTTCTTTGCCCTCTGACTTACACTATTGTTCCAATCCTCAAAGGGTTACAGTACGCGAATATAGTGAGATAATAAAGTGAATTATGGTTCAATGTCCCGTTCCATCGTGTCTCTAGTATCCTGAGCTCTTATGGCCGCCAACCTTGCACAGTTTCAACGAATAGAGGCCCGGAGTTGAACCCCGGAATTGAACCCCGGAGCGGATGGTCGGAGCTGAGGTCCGGAGTTGATTGTAGACCCAAAATGCTCCAGTCTCCCCGTTATAAAAGTTGTTGACCGTCCTTAGTAAGTTTATTTTCAATTTGCTCGATAATCTATACCTGCGGACAGTACCCGTACGCGTATAGGTAGTATTGGTTGCATGAGGCTTGGGTTCTTCTCGGACTTTAGAAGCAACATACGCCCGACGCCCGCCCCATGTACTTACAGTAGGGTTCTAGAAGACTATGCTGGTTAATATCACCTGTGTCTAGGAATACCAGGGCTGACGCCAGCAACGGGAAAGTTCGTTTGTCAAGGCCCCTATCGACTTGGAGGGTCATATTTCCGGAAGGTCTGTAAGCGTGATATCTTCGCTCCTTAGTTCTCAGGCATACTGTATCAAACGATCATTTTTCTAATATAGTAAATTATCAAATTAAACTCTGGGATAGAAGTGTTTCGATTGTCTTCCAAGCTGAGGTGTTGCAGGATGGTTGTCACGTGCCGTCCTGATGCCTGCCTTATCGCCCTATCGCCCTATCGATAAGCCACGACTTGAACTTCAACTCATCACCGTGAACTCCCAGCTCCAAGCTCCTCCAGGCAGACCTGAAGTTCGTACTGAAAGAAAAAGGAACGAATTCTCACCTTGTACCATTCACGATCACTGCCAAATTGTCCACGAGTCCAGTCGCTTATAAGGGTGGGACATCCCGCCCATTCTAGAATTACCCCAGGGTCTGCTCCCTTGACCCTCCTCCTCCTTGTTCCTCCCACGATATCCTCACCCACCACCATGGCCGTCTCCCCCGTCGTCACCCACACAGCCGAGAGCCTCCAAACGCTCCCCAAATCCATCGCCTCACCCTTTCGCGCCCTCGCCTCCGGCCCGGCCTCCTCCAATGGCACGCCCAAGCCTGCCGCGCCTGTCACTTCGGCGCCCGTCACGCTCCCCGCCACCCTCGACCTCGCCGAGCAGATGAACGAGGAGGAGAAGCGCAAGTACGCCAAGGGCAAGAAGCTCGGAGAGGGTACCTATGCTATTGTATTCCTTGGACATCTGCGCTCCAATCCCTCGACGCTTGTCGCTATAAAGAAGATCAAGATCCAGAAGGAGTACACGGAGGGTATGGCGCCTGATGCCGTGCGCGAGCTCAAGCACCTCCAGGAGCTCCGCCACCCCAATATCATTTCGTTGCTCTCCGTCTTCTCCTCCAAGGACCAGAATCTCAACCTCGTGCTCGAGTATCTGCCCCTCGGCGACCTCGAGATGCTCATCCGCAACACCGACAGCATCACCTACGGCGCCGCCGACATCAAGACCTGGATGGGCATGCTCACCCGCGCCGTGTGGTTCTGCCACGAGAACTTTGTCCTGCACCGCGATATCAAGCCCAACAACTTGCTCATCGCCGCCGACGGGGAAGTCAAGCTTGCTGATTTCGGTCTCGCGCGCTCCTTCGCCGACCCCCACCAACTCATGACATCCCAGGTCATCACGCGCTGGTACCGACCGCCAGAGCTGCTCTTCGACGCCAAGCACTACAGCGGCGCCGTCGATGTCTGGTCCGTCGGCACCGTCTTTGCGGAACTCATCCTGCGCGCTCCCTACCTCCCCGGCACCGTCGACCTCGACCAGGTCAAGCTCATCTGCGAAGCCGTCGGCACGCCCACCGAGGAGAACTGGCCCGGCGTCACCAAGCTGTCGGGCTACACCGTGCCATCGCAGAACCCCGTGCGCGGCAAGGATTACTACGACCAGCGTTTCGGCACCGTGGGCTCCGACGGCGTCGAGTTGCTGATGAAGACGTTGATTCTCGATCCCAAGAAGCGCATCACCGCCCGGGCCATGCTTGAGCACCGCTGGTGGCACGTCGACCCCAAGCCCACGCCCAAGGAGGATCTGCCCAAGGCCAAGGGCGGCGAGGAGAAGATGGGTGCGGACCTGAAGCGGCGGCCGGGCATGCTGGACGATGACCGGGGGTCCAAGGTTGCCCGCAAACTAGACTTTGGGGGAAAGAATTGAAGCAAGCTTTTGGGATAATGAGCATTTCTGGCATGTCAGTCATCATGGGCGTTTGCGGAGTACAAGGGATACCTCATGTAGAGGAGGATAACGACGGGGCACCCCCGAAACAGTGCACAGTTGCATCTAGATCCAAAATCATATTGACGATACATGAGCTCATCATTCATAGACTCTTTGTATATTTGCATCCAAGACGCCGTTTTCATGAATCCTGTTCTCTGTATCCACACCATCCAGATCCCATCTCACATCAAGACACACTCCATCCCATACATCGCCCTCTCCACACTCTTCCTCACCTGATACCAATCAGCCCTCCTCTGCGCATACTCATACACCTCCTCGGCGCGAAAAATGCCACCAAACCGATCCCCATCAGCAATCACCGTGGCCATCTCCTTCGCATGGCGCGGATCAATCAGGTAGATCTGGCTGAGCTCGCGCAGGGCGCGGAAGTACTCCAGCAGGTCGGCGTTGCGCAGCGTGCGCACGTAATCGAACATCAGGTTCATGTCGGCGATGAGCTTGATGGCGCCGTCGGTGCTGATGCGCTGGCGCTTGAGGTGCTTGCAGATGGCGGTGAAGAGGCGCAGGCCGACTTCGCCGTTGAAGACGTCGAGCATGGACTTGTCCGTGGTGCCGACGAGCATCTTGGTGTGGGAGGAGACGAGCTCGACGATGCGCTTCGCTGTGGGCGTTGGGCCTATGTCGGGCTCTGCTGGGGCCTTGTTGTCTGCTGAGGGCGGAGGAGGATTGTAGTCGCTAGGTTGTTGAGTGGTGGCTTGTAAGTACTCGACTTCGTCCATGAGCACGTCGATTCCCTTGTTCAGACCAGCTGCGACACTCTCGTCAAGCATCTGCTCAAACTTCTTCTTTGCCAGCCCAGCAGGGTCAAGGAAGTCGTTCCGGTCCGCGATCTTCGGTCCAGCCAGCTGTTGCTCGTAGAACACGTCAATCATCTGCGATATAAGGTCTCCTACATTGACGAGCTCGATGAACGTCACCAACGGCGCCACTCCAGCCTGCTCATGGTCGCTGACCTCACGCGGATTGTAGTGCGAGAGGTGGTCAACCGCCATCTCAAAGCCCGTCTTGACGTGCCTTTGCCCCAGGATGCGCAGCAACACTATGAAAATGCTGGCACACTGCTCTTTAGCTTCCTCGCCAGCTTGGCCGCCGAGCCGGATGAAGACAGCTGCACGTCCGAGACTCGTCTTTGCCGAATGAACGAGGTTCAGTGCCACTTCTATGCTGAAGAGCGACTTGATGCCTTCAAGTTTAGACGTCATGATGGCCGCCTTGGCTGCAAGTTCATCGGTAGGGGCCTTCTCCGGCAGAGGACTCCGTGAGTCTCGTATGCCCAGACTAGGAGTCTCAGGTCTCGATGGTTGGGGAGTGATGGCTGCAGATCCATTTGCTTCAGAGGTCGCAGCGATGGCGGGTTTGCTTGTTGCAAACGGCGCCCCAAGGGGAAAGCTAGGTAGAACCGTGACGGGCATCATCACGACCTTTTTGAAGGAGCTCAAGAAATCCTTCTTATCTGCAGTCCGGTTGATGTTGGACATGTAAAATGACTCAATTGTCGAGTCTTGTTCGGATAGCTTCTTCTCCCATTCTGAGACCTCCATTTCGGCTTGTTTCGTGAAGAAGTCCAGCTCCTCTTGGAGATAGAGATCCAGGTGGGGTTCGAAGACCCTGAGCGACAGCTCTTTTGCCTTTTCTTCAATGTCCTCTTTGAACCCCTTTGGAGGAGTGACTGATCGAAAGAAGAGCAGGGTCTGCTCGAATATTCCCGATACTGCCTTGAGGTATGAAGCAATGCTCCGCTCGTGAGCTTCGTCGAATAAGGGGGTCGAGTATTCCATAATGATATCTTCTCTGACTTTGTCCACAAACGCCCAGAAGACTACCTCAGGTTCGGGGAATATCCGTTCCATGACAGATGCTTGCTCGTTGACCTTGGTTAGTAATACTTCGAAGAACAGCCGTGACGGCTCGAGCGTTATATCGTTTTGAAGCGCGCTATTAAGACAAATCATCGGGTCAAGTGTCAGTTCCCGGTCGTTGAATATCGGATGCTTGTGAATAAAAAGGTCGACACCGCCAGTGACACCGCTAAGAGTATGAAGAACATGCGCATATCTCCGCATGCGGCCGTCCACGTCCCAGAACTCATAGCCTTGTTCAAACTCGCGCATCACGGCGCTCTCGAAGATGCTCGTCATGGAGACCAGCTTCTCGAGCCGCTCATGGCATCCCTGCGCCCAGTCACTTTTTGCAAACCGCTGAAGGTTCGAGAGCATCTGAGCTTGCTTCTCGGGATCGCGAAACGCCTGGAACACGATGGGATCGGCATGGCTCCTGGCTTTGACCAAGTCGAAGTAGAAGGGCGCCAGGGCTCCGTATATCTTGCCATACTCATGTCTGGCTCCGCCTCTGATGCTTCGCACTCTCTTGAAAACATCAAGATACGCTGTCGGATCCTCCA
The DNA here is from genome assembly GCA_012184525.1 of Xenoacremonium recifei. Taxonomy (NCBI): domain Eukaryota; kingdom Fungi; phylum Ascomycota; class Sordariomycetes; order Hypocreales; family Nectriaceae; genus Xenoacremonium; species Xenoacremonium recifei. The sequence goes on along the minus strand of WOFQ01000014.1, from coordinate 581,553 downwards.
TGGGATCCTTCCCCGACGGTCCCAGGTTCATGGTCTCAAACCCGTCGCGGGCATCGGACAACGCACGCGTCCGTTTCGCCTCCTCGACTGAAGCGTCGAAGATTGTGGTGCCGACCTGACTCGCCGCTTGCTGTCCGCCTGTATTCGTAGCAGCCGCCACCGCCGCTGCAGCCGCAGCATTCGCTCGTTCGGCAGCTTCTCGTCGCCGTCGCATCGCTTCCTCAAACCGTCGCCGCGCCTCGACCTCATCCCAGCAACCCATGCTTTTGAGTCGAGCAACCCATCGCGTATCGTCATACACCATCTCCTGCATCCGGTGGGATACGCGGGCGCATCGCATCTGGTCGGCAACGGGCAGGTAGTCCAGGATCGTCACGAGGATTTCTACCAACAGCATCACATGTCAGGTCAGCGCGCGAGGAAGCTCCGGGACAGCTCGTCTCGTACCTGCGGGGAGAATGGACTTGGTATCCAGCATCTCTGTCGCCTTCAGGGCGCTGAGGATGCTGCTGCCCCGGTGAGCAGCAGCACCCTTGGACCTGTACATGCTTAGAGGTCTCGGGACTGTCGATGCATCTGCTGTGGTTCCAACGCCTCCGCGAAGCAGATCATCAGCGTCTCGAAGCCTCGGTGCGGGTCGACAACAGCATCGGAAAAGGGGGACGTGTCAGGATTTGTGTCTTGTCGGGGAGAGGAAGGTCGTAGGAGTCAGCGGAGATCCTTTCCGTGGTGTTGGCTATATGTACGGATACTGTGCTGTTATGGAGAGAGATCCCTCTTGTCATGACCCTGTAGATCTAATTATAGCGAGAGCTCTCAGCGCCAGTGCGGGACGTCTGAGCCGCTCAGGCCACAACCCCCGCACTAGAGACGCTACCCTATAGCAGGGCAGAATTGGCCCATGAGACTACTATACGAGGTTTCAATATGGGCTTGTGTGATAAGTCGACGTTCACATGCCTATGAGGGACTAGAGCATTGGTAATGTTGCCTTTTCCAATGATAGTGCTAGGTTGTATCTCAAAAGTGGCAGTCTTGAGATGTCTCCATTTAAACCCGAAATGATATTCGATCGAGACCCTTTATTCGTCGGTTGATCTCGTTCTAGATGCAAATACTCTATGTTTTTATGTTGACCAACTCCCAACTCCTGGACATGCTTTATGCCAACTGCGCACCTCTCCGCACTAGACACGACTATCTAGATCTTCTAGACCAACCCGGCTTCAGGCCATGTAAACACCCAGTTGCCTTTAATTTTCACACAACACCTCCCCCGTACCGCCTCTCGAGTCGAGGCTTGCTCCATGTCGCAGACAAAGACGCACAGTTTTTCTTCTTGCTATAATTTGTCAAGATTACTCGAGAAATGTGAAAAGATGGGTATGCAAAACGTTCATAGCGCGGGTGGCATCCCGAGCGTTAATGACACATGAGATGTTAATCTCGCTGGCCCCTACAGAATTTAAAGTTAGCGATAGTTAAAAGAATGGGATTCATGAAGGGAATCTTACCCTGAGAGATCATCTCCAGGTTGACATTGTGCTCTCCCAGCGTGGAGAACATGCGACCCGCAATGCCAACCATGTTCTTCATCTCAGCCCCAACAAGACTCAGAATTGCCATGTCTGAAAGGACAGTGACCTCACCGCACTCAGCCAACTGTTTAGTAGCTCGTGCGAATGCATCGACCTGGGTGCTACCAGAGTGAATAGCCATGGATACATGCACTTCGGACGTGGAGATGAGGTCGACGGATATGGAGTGCTCGTCGAGGATGGAAAACACCCGGGCGAAGAAGCCGTGGGAGATGGAGCGCTTATTTGAGTGGACGTTGATGACGCTGATGTGGTCTTTGATCGTGACCGCCGTCGGGCGTTTGGGTTTCCTCGCCGAGTTGGCATCCGGCGTGGGAGAAGACCGATGAAGCTGATGCGCCGCCGAGAGCACGGGGTCCGGGACGACAATGGTGCCCTTGCCCCGCGGGTTCTTGACGTTCTTGATGCGGATCGGGATCGGCGGCTGGGCGCGGATGACCTGATCCATGGTGAGGTGATGGATGACCTCGGAGCCGTAGAAGGTCAGCTCGGCCGCCTCCGACGGCGTGATGGACGAGAGCAGCCGCGCCGTGGGCACCTTGGACGGGTCGGCCGAGAAGATGCCGTCCACCTCCTTCCAGACCTGCAGCTCCTCAGCCTTGACAGCCACGGCACAGAGCGCGGCGCAGAGGTCCGTGTAGCCCCGGCCGATGTCGCCATCGATCAGGCTACCCGGGACGTTGCCAAAGAAGCCGGTGACGACGGGCACGCGGCCTTCACACGCAGCAATCTTCCGCGCGAACCCTTCCGTGGCCGTCTTGTAGAAACCATGGTCCAGCCGCGCGGAAGCATCGTAGTGAAACGAGTCGCAGAGGTCGACATACTCGGCCTCGACCCCCTGAATACGCATGTTAGCACCTGAACAAAGACTGAGACAGCCACAAACCGGCTGAAAGGAGTGAAATTCGCGCAACGAGATGGTGGGAAGATGACAGGACTCACCACATCCTGCAGCAATGCCGTCATGAACAGACAGCTGAGCTTCTCGCCGAAACTGATGACGCGATCCTTGGACCGAGAGTTTATCTCGAGATTGAAGCGCTTGGCTGCGACGATGTACTCGACAAGCTCCTGACACTCATCCTTAACGCGCTGGATGAGTTTTGACTGCAACGACGGATCCTTGACAAAGGCCTCTGCGGCGAAGACGTGGTCGTTGCAGATGTCCATGATGAGCCCGCGGGCCTGCTCGACAAGCTCATTCTGCTCATCGTCGGAGTTGACCGCCGCACCCACACCCCGCAGCTTGCCATACACGCCCAGGAGACTGCATCACCGAGGTTAGAGGCCTCGTTCGTGCACGACAGGGAAAGTGAAGTGAAGTGAGCGAACTGACCGGCTGGTGGTGCCCTCGGCCTTCTTGCCCGTACTCCGCGCCGAGCAGACGACGATGACTCGGTTCTGCGACAGACTGGCCCTGTTGGATAGTTAGTGTTTGGCTCACAAAGGCCCGATGGCGACATTGCGCGCATACCTGACAATGTCGTGGGCAATCTAGAGCCAGCGTCAGCATATGAGTGAGTGTCTCAGGGGAGGGAGGGAGAGGGAGGGAAAACAAACCTTGTCGGGAAACTTCCCCACACTGGTGCCGCCGAATTTCTGGACAACCCAGCCGTGGGAGGACTGGTTGTTGTACGAGTGACTGCCCATGATGAGACTCACAATCACAATGCCGTCTCTGAGGTCGAAAGCGAGATGCAGGCGAGAAAGCCCCTTGCGAGAGGCCGTCGAGGGGTGGAGTCTGGAGAGGATGAAGTCGAGTCAGAGGCGGGCGGATGAGTAAGGTAACACGCAAATAGCCAGCAAGCGCTGCAACGGACGAGACTAACCTGGGTAAGGTATGAGATTCTAGCTGTGGTGGCTGCGGTGCCCGTTAGAATGGGATCGAATCCACACCCAGTAAATCCAGTATCCAGCCAGCAATGGAAGGCCTTTGGGTTGCAGTTGACGGTATTCGGAGGGGTATCGGCCCAAGGGCGTGGCGTAGCGGGGTTTGAGTACTGCTTGACCGTCTGTCTTGTCGAGTCTGAATCCCGTCAGGACACAATGTAATGATCAAAAGGGCCAATGCAAGAAACAACGACCCAGCCAGGCCCAGAGACCCCCGGAGTCTTATATTGGGCACCGACTTGCCCCCAAAATTCCCGCTATTATGACTCGACTCTTCAGGCCGTGTTCGTCTGTCCGTTCCGTCTTCGGCTCGGCCAGCCCACTGGAAGGCCTGCAGTTTTTTTTTTTCGTTCCCCCGCCGAACACCCCCACTTTCCTTTCAGGCGCCGGTACCTAAAACCTGCATAAGCGCCTCACTGGCCTGCCATTTTCATTGCTGAAATGCAGCGCTCTGAATGGCTGGCCACCCCTGTAAGACAGCTAGCTGCTGTAGACAGGATTCTGCAGCACCTCATGGACGGGAATCTACAGCACATGCCAAGACCATGACCTTCATCATCGTCACATTTCCCGAATTCTAAAGCCACCGAGGCTGCCCTGGGGAGCTGAAACCATATCCAACATTGCTTTCAGCAGACCAATTAACGCCAAAGACTTCAATTCCTATATAGTGACTTCGCCAACAGCAGCGTGACGAGTCCGTCACTCCTAAACGACGTACCCAAGCTTGATACGCGAGAAATCCGACAAAATGCAAAACCAGAAACCTGCCAGATGGAAGACGCCTTCGCGTCGCAGTCTTCCTTTCCTACTCCCGTGACTCTGCCCCTCGCCAAATCCTGACCTTTCACCCACCAACAGCCATCCAAACCATTGATTGAGCAGCCAAATAAACCCCGTACAAAGCAATAAATATACAGCAGAAGCAAAATTCACCCAGGTTGTGCTCTCTCGCATCCCTAGCAATCATGTCGTCGTCCCAATCGTCCCGTCATGCTTGTTAATTATCCCGCCTTAACCAGGGTATCGTGTATTAAATCACCGCCCAAGCGATGATGATATTGGCCTCCCCGCGAACGCCGAGCCCCGACATCGTGTATTCTTTTTCCGACCGAAACTAGACCAGTGCCGTCTCATAGCTGCAAGCTTGCATCTGCCGACATTTCCAGGCCCTGGTTCTCTGTCGCAGTGAACTCGTACTTGTCCATGGGGAACTCCTCTTCGGGTGTTCGAATGCCGATCCCACTATCATCGTGGGCATCACCACCGCTGGCCGATAGCGTTGCCTGGCTGATGTTGTTGACTCCAGGGAAAGGGGCACGCCCGACCTGAGCATGTGACATATTCGACAGGCCCAGGTCATCGTTACCGTCGTCACATCTTGAATCTTGAGTGCTCACTGGCTTCTCGGCCTCTCGTCGTTGGGCGTTGGGTTTAGCGTTCTGGGTGCTCTTGATTTTCATGAATCCTCCTTGCTCGGTCATGAAGCACACCATTTCGTCGAGCCACGTCTTCGTCACCCACCAGGTTCCAAAGCTCTTACCCTGGTTCAAGGTGAGGTCTCTCATGACGGCAGTACCGACTCTTTCCACACACCAGACGAGGTCGGCGTGCGAGGCATAAGGGAACTTGGACGGTAGCGCACCGAGGAACGCCACCCATCGATCCAGCACATTTTGGCCGGTCTCTGTGGCACTGCCGTCGCCACCGAGCTGACGGCCGTTGCGTGTGACTGCGTCCCCATAGATCGTCAGGCATTCCACCTCCCAGGGCACCTTGACCGGGTCGAGAAGATCTCGCATTTCCGTCAACAGAATGTTGACCAAATCATCCATGCCACGAGTAGGAACGCATTCAGCGATCTTGCGAGGTCGTATCATTGTGATCCAGTCGAGATACATCTGGTCACGGTTCGCTGGGTTTGATAGCATGTTTGCTGCCGCATGAGCCGTAAGATTGACTCTCAATGCTCGGTCTAGAAGGCCAGCAAAGATTGCGGCCGGTGCCTCCTTGGCCTGGATGACGTGTTGAGGCTGTCCTTGGAACGACTCGCGGATATGCAGAACGAGCTTTTCTGAAATGTTTCGCATAGTGTCCAGTACAGGCTTGGGGCACACTTGAAGTGTTAACCTCGACAAGATTCGCATCATTTGTTGATACAAGACAAAGTCGCATTCCTCGATCCAAGAAGCCAAGGCAGGGTTGGAGAACAGTTTTTGGACTGGCATAGTTAAAGTCCCTTGGAAAGACGTGTACAGATGGAAAAAGGTCTTTTCGCGACAGAATCGAATGCACTCAACCAGTGAGGTGCAATGTGATCGGTAGAGGGCTGAGAGTGACTTTGCTGCGTCCGGATCCGTTCCTTGCGGGAGATAAGACTCAATAGCTGGCAGGCCCAGGAGATCTGCCTGGTCGAAGTCGCCGTCATTTGTGGGAGGAAATGCGAGTTCCACTTGTGTTTTGCCTGATGTGCTGTTCAGATGATCGATGCTCGCCAGGTCTGGCTGGTTGTAGAAGCTACGCAATCGTCCACCCCACGCTTCAGCGGTAGGAGCGGTCTTGTCATTGCTGTCAACGTCAGGAGAAGGCAATGCGCCTTGGGTCATGTTGTTGCTCGACTGAGCGGGAGCGGTGCTAATCTGCTATTAGCGCTGTCGTTGATGTGACGAGGAATTCGACTCACTTAAAGCTTTGAGAGAAACTGTTTCCATCTGGAAGAGGACGTAGGGTTTGGGGTGACGGTGCCCGAATATTTGGTTGATCATCGATCAGGGAGAAGTTGACATAATGATATTTGGATTCGCCTCGGACACCTAGTCTTCGCGTCTTCAGTCCCGGGAAAAGGACTCGAACGAGCTTTCCGAAACTGGCGGGGTTGAGAACTGTTATTCGTTCGGTGGCGCATCGAGAAGCGTAGTTGGCATAAACCCTGCCTCTGGGTACTGATCCCTTTCCTTTGGAGCATACTTGGGAGATCCTAGATCAGTCAGTCTTGTGTTCTTCTAGAGTCTAGGGCACAAAATTTTCCATACCAGATCATGGCGAACATCTGGCGGTTACGCTCAGAATTGGGCCCTCGCTCATTCCCGTGAAGCTCACAGGCAATATCCTGCAAACTTCGGTGTTGGTTGGCGTGGAAGAGTTGTCTCATCTCGAGTTCGTTGTTGGCGCTCGACCTGGCAGACACTGACCTAGCCGTGCTCGCAATTCCGATCATGGGCTCCTGGCTGTTGTCACGCCCCATCATCTGACTGTCCCCTTCACTGAAGCTGGCATTGTACTGCTCAGCAGGTAGGGGATGACGAGCTAAAGGATGCTTCTGTTGCTGAAAAGACATTCCATGGCCCATGGGGACACCCATGGAACCATCCATGGAGAAGTCCTGACCGCTGGCCTGCAAATGTGTTGCGGCGTGCATGATCATGTCCTCGGGGGACATTTGCGCACCGGCCTGAGCCATTTCGTCCTTGGATGGCCCCTGGCTCGCCGTGATCCACTGCCCGGCGTACATGTCGGAGGCATCTTGGAAGCCGGACTGATCCATGTTGGCCTGGGTGGTGATACTGTGTATGGATGCGGTTGAGGCGCGCGACTGCGGTCGGTTCCGAGCCTTGAGGGCAGCTCGGGCGGCAGAATTGTCCACTAGGAACATTGGTCAGTAAACAGGCCAACCTCGAAATGTTGTGAATGATCATGGACTGGTTGGTGGAGGGCGCAGTGCTTTGGTGTTGCTTCATATGGGTGGACGTACTTTGTTGATCGGCTCAGTGGGCTACCGAATAACAAACATTGACTGTGGCGGCTGCACGGGCAAGACGGCGACGATGAGCACTCGACGAGAGCGCAGACTGGCCAGAAAATAATGTTCGCAGCGCTTAGCTGTTGTCAGCAGGGGGCTGCACAAGCGAAGTGGAAGCAGCAGCGCTGGTGATGGGCTGTCGTTGACGGAAGCTGGACTGTTGTTGTGGTTGTTTTCCTGTTGCGAGGCCAACGAGAGGAGAAAAGCACGGTGCCGGATCCTTGTGGGTGGCGGGTGGTCGCATTAGGTAAGCGTCCGTGTCCGCTCATTAGCCGAAATTCCTGAGCAGCGAGGGCAGATGCCATTGGGTCCATCTGTTTCTCACGCGCATTTCGACGCTGCAACGGCGCACCACACGTTGCATTTCTAGCATTTCACCTTGATTCGGCCATGAGTCCCCAGAGATGTTGTGCGAAACCATTGCCTGGCTGGTGCCAAAGCGCAAATTGTCATATGGAGGTCGGCGGGACGATGACAGCCACAGGCGTAGCGAGAATAGCAAAGGGAGAGAGCCCCGATTCGAAATAGCGACAGCCTCGACGCCTCGTCAGCCGTGCATAAGATGATGCGTCTTCTGGACCATTTCTTGCAGGCCTTGGCGGGTGCCGAGAGTACAAAGGCCTCGCCCGCTTTGTTGATATGAACATGAGGCGATCCATCGATCATAAGCATGTGCCTGCGGCCACCCGCTGCGAACCATGTGCTGCATAATGAATGGCACTAACCCGCCCGGGCCAATCCAATCCAATCGCTGAGCTGCCCTGTCTCCCGTCCCAGGGCTCCCTTTCAGGCTCCCTTTCAGGCACCCTCCAGCGCACCACATCGGGGATTTGGTGCTGGGGAATGATGTAATCTCTTTGTCGCAGCATCCTTTGGGGGATGGACAGATGGCCGTATCAGTGACTTGCCGCGCCAGCCACACCTCGGACGCTACTCGAGCCCTAACATCCATGGATCTCTGGCGCATTGCATCACCGTGTGTGCCGGCCTGCTCGATGGGTTGATCAACTGTGGGCAGGCCCATGACCCTGGCTGCCCTCCTATTCGATACATTAGCTCAGAAGCAAGCTTGTCTCAGGGCTGGTGGAGGCTGGAACACACTGGGATGTCCGTCCTCACACGTCAGTCTGTTCTCCCATTTCCTCATCAGCTGCGCCTGGAGAGGGTCACAAGCCACTGACGCCCCGTGAATCGCCCGCTTCCAAGAATCGCTGTTAGCGCTCTCTGCGATAAAAGCTCCCTCCTCCATTCCACAGCTAGGCTGCTTCCTGCAACTAAACTCGCCCGTACTGCGACCCCTCCACAAGCCCGTTCTTCGCATTTTCCCACGACCTCACCATCGCGGAAATTCCAGCTCTCGCAGCTAATCCGAAACTACTTTTTGTCGCTATATCATCACACCTAGCATAATGGCTTCCGCCGGAGACAAGGCCCAGCACTACCTGGGACAGCTCGACAAAGAGGTAAGCTGGCAGCCAGCTCGCGCAAGCGATTTCTGGACAGCCTGTCACCTTCGGGACACATGTAGCTGACAGCGATGGCATCGCGATAGCTCTCCAAGTACCCTGCTCTGAACAACCTCGAGAAGACCGCCGGTGTTCCTAAAGCTTATGTCGCTATTGGCTTCGGAGCCTTGTATTTCTTCCTCATCATCTTCAACCTTGGTGGCCAGCTCCTCACCAACTTCGCTGGCTTCGTCATTCCTGGCTACTACTCTCTGGGCGCACTCTTCACTGCCAGCAAGGAAGATGACACTCAGTGGCTGACTGTTGGTCGTCCCAAGATTTTCCTGGATTCTACGTTTTCTAACGATTTTTCAGTACTGGGTCGTTTTCGCCTTTTTCACTGTGCTTGAGAGCTTCGTCAACGTGGTGTACTGGTTCCCCTTCTACTTCGTTTTCAAGTTCATCTTCCTCCTCTGGCTCTCTCTGCCCGTCTTCCGGTACGTCTTCCTTTATCCGCTGCAGCGCATTGTTGATATACTGATCATAAGTAGTGGTGCTGAGATCATCTTCCGATCTTTCTTGGCTCCCACTCTCGGTCGATACTTCGCCTCCACCCCTGGCAAGGTCGAGATTCCTGGCACCAAGTCCGAGTAGAGGCCTTGTCGCCCGGATGCTTGGCTGCCAAATCCAGCGCACGCGTGCGCACCCACGGGCCGAGCTTTGACGACCATGACGAAGTGAGAGAAACGATCTATTCCTAGTGTGTGGGTAATTCGGATGGGCCGGTTGGACGTTCCTATCGAGGATTGCACGGATGAAGGATATGGTTAAACGCGGTGAACTTTTCTATTTAGATCGACCATGGCTTATGATATTGATTACCTTGGCGCAGCTGTCTGCTGGGCTGGGATTGTATTAGATGGTGGTGCTGGGAGCTCATGATAACTCAAAGTTACAGAAATCCTTGATCAAGCTCCCGGAATGATTGTGATTTGTCTCCAAGCCATCTGAAGCCCGGATCGGAGCTCGAAATTACATCGCGACTTATCAGCGCAACATCTATGGCCTCTGTTACAGCTTTGAATACCTGTTTTGATAACCGGCATCTGCAATCGATCTTCCTTATCTCTCCCAGATGACGACGTAATCCTGAATTCCTCACTGGGGCAGCTGGCCGAGCTAGGCAGGAGTAGCCGTTGCGGGTAGTAAATGCCACGAGTCCCTAGCTCATTGTCCTGGTGTGGCGGTGCAACTGTTCTTCTCGCTCAGCTCCAGCTGCTGCGCCTCACGGCAGCGTCAGCCATTCAGATCGAGTTTCGGTACATCAGCAGTTTCGGGGGACGTCCGTGTGAAACCCGTTCTGTAATATCTACAATCTCCTTCCCCACGCCGAACCCTCGTCGTCTTTCTCTCGAAAGCAACTCTAGATTTCCTAGATCTGTGCAACAGCATACAGAATCTGCGCTCACGATGCTGACGTGCAGCCCTCGACGCGGCCGATGTCAATAACGAATTCACCGACCTGTACACCCCTATACACGTAACGTCGTCGAGCGAGCCGAACGATTCGAACCTAGGCGAACGCCCCTGGAGGGCATGCCGTCGTCATGCAATTGAGCATTCTCCAGTCGCGGCTGGTAGCGTCGCTGGTTGCCTCGTTGCTGGTTCTGGTGCTGTATTTGTTTCTCTTTGGGCCCAATCTTGCACAGGCTGCAGAAGTCCATGGTCGAACCGTCGTCTACATTGACGAGCCTCTTGAAGGACGCAGCGATCTCGATCTGGATTATGAACCGGATTTCCCTCTATTCGACCGCGGAATTGTCGGCCGAGCACCGCCGGGTGTGTTTGCATTGACTAACAATGTACCGATGTCAATGAATTTGAATCCGGGCTCGACGGAATGCTTCATGGTGGAAGGCAGTTCCATTCTTCGACGTGATATCGATGGAGATGGCCATGGACTTGAATCACGGTCGCAATCTTGGAAGACTTTATACTTGTCGGCCAACACTTGCTTGCAACCCGAGTTGACCAAGCCAGATGCGACGACCCCGAGCCCGCCGCAATTGACTGTCTTTGTGTCCAATTCGAGCGACATTACATGCCCGGATGCCTCCTCAAAACAGACGTTGGTCTCCTCGAAGGCGTTCGACGAAGGAGCTGTTATGTACAAGATAAACGCCACTGGGGATATTTATATCGGTGTGTCTGTGCCGAACATCACAACGAACTACTCGGGGACATACAACTTCGAGATCGCCGCTTCATTGAACGAGTACTACCACCGTTACGACGGAGGAGATAGCTCTGAGCTGCTGTGGATGGATAGCGATTCAAGCTCTGTTCTCCTTGTTACCCGCAATATTACCCAGGACTACAGTCGAATCCAGCAGGTTATGAATGCTGGGCCCCCTTACGAACTCTTCGTCCAAAACAGCGACTCGGGTTCTATTGACGGCCTTCAACACTCTGTCTGTGGACTGGAGAACAATGCACAAATTTCAGCCAACAGAAACGGAAATGGCAAAATGAACAACCTGGTGCAGACTGGAATGACGACCCGAGGCCCAGGAAGTCTGCCGAAACAACAATTCTACTTTATGGGACTTAACTCAAGCTCTACATACGAGGGAATTCTCGTCAAGACGGCCAACGGCACAGCAAGTGCGAAGAGGGCGACATCTGCAGGAGGCGGCGGAATAGTGTATAAGGCGACACAGTTCCAGACCCTTTCTGGTAGGTTTTCTGAGATGTCTTGGGTTTGTTAGCGAGACTGATAAGTTCCAGGCACGAATTGCAAAGTGGTCACAGACCTAGACTTTTGCGACGAGATCCAGTACGCTGTTCCTGGAAACGACGGGAAATACAACAATACTGCCCTCGCCAAGGTGTACGACGATTACGCCAAGCAGATGTACGCCAACTTCGAAAAAGTAATGCAGCAAATTCCCTGCGAAGCACCTGCTGATTCCCGATACTCCTTGGCCCGCAATTGCAGCGATTGCATGTCTGCCTACAAGCAGTGGCTCTGTACCGTCAGCATTCCTCGATGCGAGGATATCTTGAGCAACAGCACTTTTGCACTCGCTCGAAACCTGGGACAAGCGTTCCCTAATGGCACACAGATTTCCGAATCACTGAAGCAAGAGATTGGAGTGACACCTTGGACCAACACTTCTCGCAACGCATTCATCGATCAGACAATCCAACCGGGGCCGTACAAGGAGATTCTCCCTTGCGATGATATCTGCTACCAAGTCGTCCAGTCTTGCCCTGCCGCAATAGGATTTGTGTGTCCACAACCAAGGATGCATAGCTTCAATGCCAGTTACGGGAGAAGAGACGCCGATAACGACGCCGTCACCTGCAACTACCCCGGGGAAGCACGAACGATAACAGGAGCAGCACATTTCGTCAGGCCGGCACGGTTCATCCTTGGTCTTGTGCCGCTGATAATGTGTTGGTTGATATGAACCACTTGATTTCTGCAGGAGTTAGCCGGCGTTCTTGACGATATTGGAATGTCTTTTGAGTTAGAGCGGAATTGCACCGGAGTCGACCTACATGAATTATCTTGATGATCTGGCCTCGTCGAACCGGTAGGAAGGACCGAGAAACAATTAGAACTGCCTTGGGCATATGTTTAGCTATAGAGCGATAGGTGGCATCTCGGCAATGATTGGAATAAGATATCCGATGTACAATAATAATACATTGAGCCCCTTAGCGTCCAATAACGAAAGGACACTGAAGCCACAACTCGCAGCCCCTAGGCATCTCATCATCCAGGATGAGTTATGTTGTGGCCTGACTCATCCCCATTCTCCATCCAACCCTCACCACTGGTCCATTACGCACTCTTCGCCGCCTTATCACCCGCCTGTGCCGTCTTATACGCATCGACTGTCTTCTCGAGCGCCGCAATTTCAGCTACCCCATACGCATTAGCATTCTCGCCCTTGTCAACCCTTAAGACACTGTGTACACACCGGCTCGTTCGGCGCGGACCTCGTCGGTCTCGAGCTTGACCCAGCCCCAGTATGCGACTTGGTACGTGAAGACGGCGAGGAGGAGCACCTTGGCGACGGGGCGGGTGAACTGCTTGTAGAACTGCGACTGTGAAAGCTTGTCAGCTAGAAGAAACGTTAGTGCTCGCACGACAATGCCCTTACCGTCACGCTGGGCGGCTTCTTTGTCGCATAGCTCCGAGCTGGCACCGCAATGCGCGGCCGCGCCGTTGCGAGCGCTGTCCGGAGCGGCTGCAGTCTCATCATGGGCGGCGTCTTGCTGGTGGGAAGCAAGCCTCTCCGTGCAAAAAGCTCCGTCGCGAGCGAGGCTGAAGTTCGAGGTGTGGCGGTGCGAAATGCAGCCACCTTCCCCCTCCCCGCACCAAGCCAGGCCAGGGATGCGAGTGGCGCCGCTTGCCTGATCCCTGCCCGACATGTGGCCCGCCCCGAAGCTTCGGCGCGCTCATGGGCATTTTAAGCCCAGTCTTGTCTTGTCTGAAATCTGTCCCCTTGGCGAGAGCATCGACTTAAACCCAGCACCATCCTCGCCCATTGCGCCCGCGTCCGACACGCCTTCTACACCGCACTTACACCATTGTCGCCTTCTACCCTCCAAAACTTTCCAAAACCACAAATACAAGCACCATGGTAACCCGCGACGCCCTGCATTCCTCCGTGTCGGCTTCCCGCTAACCTCCCTGTTCCCTTCCAGGCGCAAACCCTCGAGCAACGACGCCGGAACGCCAAGTTCGCCAAAGACCAGGAGTCGCGCATGGGCAAGTCGGCCGACCAGATCAAGAAGCGCTCCAAGGAGGTCGCAAAGTCACCTATTTCCATGTTCTGGCTTGGTGAGTGCTGCTGCTACGCTTCCTGAAACTTACAATGGACCCCTCCACTCTAACGCGACGGTGATCTGCAGTTCTCCTCGGCTTCATCATCTTCGGCGGCCTCATCTTTGAGGTCCTCTCTCGGTTCTTCGGCTAAATCATAATACTCTACATTGGAAGACGGGGGAGGCAGTTGTTCAGGGGCGGGAAAAGTTTCGGTGAGGCCCGGGGGCTGTCACGAGTCGGGACTCTCGTCAGAGTCTAATATGTGTGGACTTGATTGTACATCTAGCGTTGACCGGTAGCCAGCACGCTACCATGGGAATCTTGTGGAATATTGGCGCACCAAGGTTTTGAATTCATGGGCTCATAACAAAATACATGGGGTTCTCTCTGCTTTTTGGTCTACCTGACGCCGTGCCTCGACCCTGACCCGAAAAAAAAATCACCTGTAATATGAATCACCAGATCCCTCAAGCTGTCTCCCTACGCACCTAGGCCGCGACGCTTGCTGCCGCCCTCCGACTTCATCTTCATGCCAGCCTCAAATTGTCGCTGTATCTCAGCTTCGGCCTTGGTAGAGTCGGATTTCCCCTTGGGGTGTGAAGAGGTTTGCGCGCCGGCAGTTGCACCACCTTTCTTGCCGCCGAGGAGGCGTAGAAACTTCTGCTGGCGGGCGGATCCGCCATCCAGGTCCTCGACGTGCCATTGCTCACCCTCAGGTGCCTCTTCTTCCTTTGACTTCTTGTCCTTCTTCTTTGACTTTTTCTCCTTCTTGCCTTTGGGCGAAGGTTCTTCCTTAGGAGCATCTGCAACGTCATCGTCACGCTTTCGCTTCTTGTCCTTCTTCTTCTTCGCACTAGAAGTGTCGTCTCCCTCAGGCAGGGGCTCTGACTTAGACTCTTGCTTTACCTCCTCGACAGTCTCAGTTTGCTCAGGCGTAGCTTCCTTAGCCTTTTTGGACTTCTTGGACTTCTTCTTCTTCTCGGGTTGCGCTTCCTCGGGTTCCAATGTCGCGGTCTCCTCCTTATCTTCCTTAGAAGGTGATTCCGTATGGGAGACGTGACTTCGCTCGGATGCAGCATTGCTCAGTCGTCGTCGCTTAAGGATGACCTCGTCGGCAGGTATTTCCGCAGGGAGCTCGTCGACATCAACCTCACCGGCTGGTGTGTCGCCGTCATCGGAGTCTGAGCCAGATGTCGAGGTCGCATCCGATGCTTCTGATGTGACAGAAGATGCGTCGCTATCAACATCCATTTCCTCGGTCTCAGTTTTGCCATTCTTCTTTGAAAAAGAGTAAGTATGGGGCAAGAGGACAGGCATTTCTTCAATTGGTAAACTCACCTCTGCATCAACCAACCTTTGGTACTCAGCAGCCGCTTTCTTGGCCTCAGACAAAAGAAGCTTTGCCTTGAGCTCCAGCTTTTCAGCACGAGCCTTAAGACGATCCTTCTTCTTCCCTGCCTTCTTCGCAGTGCTTCCACTCCCTGCCGCGAGTGCTTTCTTCGCCTTCATCTCCGCTTTGCGCTCCGCTGTCCATTTGCCTGCGGGCCTGGTGTTGGCCTTGCGAGCTTTCTTGGCTGCAGCCTTGTCATGACGCTTCTTCTTACGTTCTTGGACAAGGAGCTCCTTTCTGGTGAGTCTCTTCTTCTTGGGGGCAGCTCCTGTACATAGGTGAGGTTAGTGGTTTCCTTCGGCGCGTGGAGGATCGTCATTTTGTTTGCCCACCATCGGTGCCCTTGGGCTTCTCGGGAACTGCTTCCGCTGGCATGGTGGGAATAATTGCTGAATTCAGCGTGGTTCGGCGGGGTTGTGCAGGGAGTGTGTTTGAACCGAAGTCGAGGTCGAAGTCAGCTGCTATCGGCCGTGATAGAGCATACACACCAAACAAAATAATCTTTTTCTGCCGGGCGGTGAATCTTGCGGGAGGCGGGTAAGGCAAGAGCTGCAGGGGATCGTCCTGCCTTTGTGGAGCTTGATCGCGTGGAGTCGCTCTTGCCGTGCGGTGGCGCTGAGGTCACGGTTGCCTATTCGGGCCATCGCGGGGTTCTGTCCCGTCTGCTCCATCCTTTCATCTTCTCGCCAAACACTCACAGTCACTGTAAAATGCGAAGTGTTGCTCTACATGTCTATCTCTGGCTTCTTTCTTTGGTTGTCTCAAATTCACTGACCTGACGCAAGTCAGTCTTAATGGCTGACTTGCAACAACAGATGGGAGACGCCTAGATGACGCAGAACCCGCGTTACGTTACCTCTGCAAGCTATTTTCGGGTTCAGACAAC
This sequence comes from Xenoacremonium recifei, assembly GCA_012184525.1. Lineage (NCBI taxonomy): Eukaryota > Fungi > Ascomycota > Sordariomycetes > Hypocreales > Nectriaceae > Xenoacremonium > Xenoacremonium recifei. The sequence goes on along the minus strand of WOFQ01000014.1, from coordinate 565,705 downwards.
TTATTCGTTCCCAGTCCACGGCTGGCATCCACGCACAGTGTAAGTCTTTGGCTTATGCCGGTGTCCCACCACACGAGGCAACAAACTCTCGAACAGCATGCCTTGGGTCCGAGCCAAACGACTAAAATTCTGCCTTGCGTCGGGGACTCGGACATCATCTTTTCTTGGTTCCCGCTGCTGAATTGTCTCATAGCGGGGAGACGGGTTCCGGGGCTCGTGCTCAGGTGTCGGTCTTATGTCACCGCCAGAGAGGACCAAGGAGTCGCCTCTACATAACGCTTTAGACTTACGGTTTAGATATTTTCCCCCTTCCTCCAATGACACACATGTTGAAGGCGGCGTCTGTACCCCCCAAGTCGCTAATGAGGCCTCGACCCGACCAAATATCATATTAACCTTGATCATTTACGTACTGTCGTACTGGGTGTTTTGACCTGATCTGCGATCTCCACCAGTAAAGGCAGAAAGAATTCGCTGTAAGAAGATCGACGTCTTCCATATGAACACAGGGGCCACACCCTGAATCTTGCACACGGCGAACTCCGACTGTTGGAATGAACAACACTGCTGATGATGAGCTTTGAAGTCGCTGTGTTTGTATTTGCCTCTTGTAGGATACTTCTCTGTAAAGACATCCCCATAACGCCTAATTCTATCTACCCTGCTGGACCATTCCAATTAGATCCAGACACCAAAAATCCTGGTCTCTTGAGACCGTCATCAAGAGAAGCAAAGTAACCCGTAAAAGACCAACAGACACCGCGACTTTGTCTGTGGGAAGACAGCGTGAGCGAGGGGGGTATTCGTGATCCGCCGAATATGGATACAGCATCAAAAGGGGAGATTAAAGAAAACAGGAGTGAAGAAGCAAAAGACGTGTCATCGTAAGATCCCACCTGGCCTTCCGGCCTCCTGCGAAACCATTCGCACCAAATTTCCTATCCCGGGTCTGACTACGTCTAAGACCGGAGCCCGTCAGACTCGTTCCCAAAGCAACAACAAGAGACCTATTGCCCATGCTGGCTGTTCGGGTCATACAAGTATGGATCATCGTAGTAGACCTCTTCACCGCCGCCGCTGCTAGGCGTTTGGCTGTACTGCGCCGCCGTGTAGGGGTTGCCGCCGTAGGTGAAGCTGTCGTCGCCAACGTAAGTGTCCCGGCGGCTGCTGCTGCGCCGGCTCTGGGTCTCGTGGCCGCGTGTGATGAAGTGTTGCATATTGACACCACCCCAGGGAAGGCCTGAGGGTTCGCTGTCGGCGCTGAAGTCGGAGGGGTTTGGGATGCGGTAGCTGTTGCCAGCGTACTCTTGGTTGCGGGAATCGCGCTCTGCGCTCTCCCGGGTTTCTCTAGCCTTTTCTCCTGTAGAAAGGGTTAGCAATTGTTGACGAAGGAGGAAGTTAGGGTTAGGGAGTGACTTACGGAACTTGCGTTGAGCAATGCGGTTCTGGATTCTTCTCCTTTCCTCGGGGTCTGCCACCTCCGACCAATCTTCGTCCTTTGTGGCTGCTGCCTTGGACTTCTTGGACGACTTGGTGTGCTTGTGGGAGCTGTCTGAGCTACTCCTTGAGCTTCGTGACGACATGGCGGGATCTATTGGAATTTCAGGCTGGGTTGCGAGCTGTGCTGTTTTGGCGCTGCGCTTCTTCCGGTGCTGATGGTGGTGTTCGCTCCTTACTGGAAGCGATCTGGTCCGGCGAGGGGCGAGTTTGGTTGGTTCTTCTGTTTCAGGAGGACTAGAGGAAGGTCTCTGGTCCAACGGCAGGTCTGGCGACGCGCTCTGGATGCGGATTGCTGGGGGAGATCTCTTGGAAGAAGACGATTTATGCGGAGACTGCTTCGGGGAGGACATCTAAGGATGGAAACGCTCGCCGCATGTGTCTGCGATGCTGGAGAGACTATCCTGGAAGCAATTGAGTCTTTGGGGGAGTTGTCTCCTTATTTATAAATACTTGGAGATGCGTGCTTGTGGTGTTGTTGTTGAACAGAAGCGAGGCTGAGTCGTCGTTGTACTTGTATAAGACAGCACAAGAAAAGATCAGAATAAGCCTTTAATAAGACGGCGAACCCAAAGGAACTTCTAGATGGAGGTACGAGTGCGGTTGAGGCTGGTGGAAGCCACGTTTCTCGCGATCAGGTATGGCAGAGCAGTGCATATAATAAAGAAGACGGCTTGGTCGGTCTGTTCCTGTCCGGCCGCGTGGGTTCATCGGCACCGGAGCCAGGCTTGGACAACCACCACCACCAGCCAATGTGGATCAAGATGTCCGAGAGTGCGTCGGCCGGGACCGGGGAGGGCTCGATGTCTCGTGGCAGAGTGGAAATGCGCCTGGTAGGGCGGAGTTGGAGATTACGATGGGTGACGCAGACCAGCACGGCACGGGCAACGTGTGTGGGTGGTGGTTGTTCTTATTTTCACCCCTACAGCACGGTTCACCTGGAGAAGAGAGGGGTGACAAAGTGTGCGTGCGTGATGCAGCTCGTCGAGATGGCCATGGCCCATGGCATATACATAGGAGGACGGATATGGATGGGGGGCAGTCTAAGGGAGGGGAGGGGAGGCTACCCGCAGCCCGCAGCCCATGCCAGGCACGGGAATGGAGACGAGACGCCAGACCCTGGGACAAGGCTTGGATATCGATGTTGAGGATGTTAATCCGTGGAGGAGTAATAAGGAGGGTGGGGTGGAAGCATCCGCCGGCGTCCGCCCTACGCCATCCCGTCCCCCAGTCCATGGGTCAGTATGCGTGACAGGCGTCACTGAGGGTACAGTACCAAGCAAGGTTGACTCACTCGGAGAGATGACTTGCTCCGTGCCTTGACGAAAGTGGTTGCGGGCTCTCCGTTTGTGTCTACATACAGCACTTACACGTAGTCTCCAGCAGTCATGAATCCAGAGTCAAGAGCGTCGCTGCGAAACTCCATGTACACAAATGACGAGGTGTCTTCTTCCCGACTGCCGAGCGACCCTGTCCTGTCGGGCCTCGCAGGGCTCGCAGGGCTGCAGGAAGCGGCGGCAGCATGGGGGAGGGTGAAGTTGGAATTGGAGTCGGTCGAACAAACAAACTACGTACGTCCCTACGTGTGCATCAACGTCAAGGCCAACGTCACAGCAGCGATTAGTAACCCCGGCTGGCCGTTCCAGATCGCAAAGAACCTTAGGCAGCCAGACGGCCATGAGAAAAATGGTGAGAGGTGACGCCGTGCGCGAGGTCGCCTAGACTCTAAGGGAGGGGATCCTCCCGAATCCGAGATATACGACGGGGGGGACTAACAGGGTTGAGCACGCAGGCTTCGACTCACACACCCACTTGGGAAGTGTCGGAATGAGATGAAGGAAGCCCAGCTCGGAGGCTAGAGATCCGAATGGAAACGCATCGCGCAGCGCAAAGGGACATGACCAAACGAGGGGGGCGTCGGGTTAACACGCCTGGCCTTACGACCTGACCCATCACGATGCGGCAGAATGGCGATTGGGCAGGCTTCAGCGCTGACAGGATTGACCCTTGCCTTGCCTTGCCTTGCTTGGCCCCCGTCCGAGGCGGATCGCGTGGGGAGGATGCCGGCAAGGGCCCGGCCAGTCGGTTGGTGTGAAACGGTGAGAGACTTCACGGTTGTTCTGCGGTAGATACTTACATAGGCGAGTGCGAGACGAGACACGCGCGCCTAATATTGCTCGCTCGCTAATAATAACAGGGACACGGCAGCGGTCAAGTAGGTATCTGCTCGGCTGGTGAGCCTATCTGTGTGTGTATCTCTTGATCACCGTCCCCTATAGACACTTGACTCCAGAGATTCATTTGTCTTCCATGTTGGATGAGAGATATCAAGCGATTACAGTACATACTAAGAACGACCGTGAAAACAACATCGTCTTGCTTGTATCACCGTGACCGTTCTCATGCACCGCCACTGTCGCACTTTGAGCGCCGTTGCGTCTTCAAGTTGCATACCTAGTGGCCACGTATCCAAGGCATCCAATCCAACCGCACGGCCTCAGGATGCCATCATCTCATCAGTCATCCGTCCGTCGGGTCGAGCCCGCGACAGCCTAGCAGGCCAGGCCAGTCCAGCTAGGCAGAGAAGTTGGAGGGGGGCACACGCACAGTCTGGGCTCTGGCTATTGCGACGCTGCGCGCAGGGTTCTCGAGGATCAGCATCGCAACCTCCGGGATGCCCCTTGACTCAACTCTGGAGTCCACTGATCCATGCCATAACGGGAGCATCTTGTTCAGGTCCCACTCCTCCTATCAGCCCTACAGTGCTTCGGACCTCGCTGAGAGTCTGTTGTGCGCGGCAACTCGTGTAAGCCAGCCGTCAAGATGCCCCGTGACTCGCGAGAGTTTGGATGGACGCGTGCAAAGAGACCAGATCTGGAAATACCATGCCATCATGGGACTCGTCACTCCTGATATTCCCTTCCGCTAATCCCGAGATTTGGGAGTCCAAGTTGAGTCATCCAGCGGCGGCCGGGTTCCAGTTCCTCGAGCCGGCCCAAGCTTAGCACCGCCGCTGAAGGCTTTAAGGTTAAGCTGGCAAAATAGTGACCACCTAAACAGTATCTGATGTTCCGTTGAAGCGCGGCTGTTACAGTTGAGTTACAACGAGGTTGCAAGGTTGCTGTCGGCCGCCGTAGCCGGCTTTTCCTCCCTATCCTGGCCTCAATGAGACGCGACACAGTGGCACCAATGTGATGGATGCCCAATTGAAGATCCTACGAATATCATGCTCCTTCTTGAGGTGGGCTGTGCCCGGTCGTTGTGCAGCGACTCTGCCATGTCCATCGACGATTCTTAGTCTCCAATTCGCCCACCCTTTCGGTCCTCCTCGTTCAGCTCGCCGAGACATAATGTCTCCGACTGGCCCAGAATTGTATCTATTTCCCCAATTTCTGCTTTCTTTTGCGACTTTGCCCTCTTGAGCTCCTCGACAAAGGTTCCCTGGCGCGAACTCTGTCCCCGCGCTATCCCTGTCGCTTGTTCTTCCCTCTGTTCTTAAAATATCCAAGTCTTGTCGAGAACTAATAAGATGCGCGCATTATTTGGGCGGCATCGCAATGGGATTGGCCTGGTCGTTTAGTGCCCCATTCTCGTTCATGAGAATGTCTCCCTCATCGTCCAGAGAAGACTGAGTGGAATGGAATCTGGTTGCCTCTCCTGCGGCACGATCCTTGCCATCTATGTTCAAACCTGACAGGGTTGCCTGCCATCATGATGCTTGCAACGGCGGGTCACGATGGCAAGGCAGTCTCTCCTCGTGCGCGTCTGCCGCGAAGACGAGGGTATCATTGCCATCGTTGACGTCGTTATCATTACGACGACATGTTAGGCAGACTCTTTACAAGCACCGGAGCTGATTTGGGAGCAACGCACACTCTAGCCTGGGTCAGCTCACTGACATTCGAGATCGCGCGCTCCCCTCCACACCTGCCTCTCACAGCTGAGCCCCAATACCACATTACCGGGAGCATGAGGCAAATGTTATTTCTACTTCCAAAATTCCATGAAACCATGGAGAATCTCATCCTCAAGATGATGGACTCTTCGCTCCCTATTACGCGTTCTCTGGGATTAGCCTGGCTTGACTACGGCAGATACTGCGACAGTGAGCTGATATTCAATATTCGGATGTGATCTCCAGCATCACCATGGTTGCCCAAATCTCCAATGTTCTTAGTTTCGTTCATGGATTATGGAGAGACAAATGTGACTCTTGGGTCGGTTATTCGTGATCACAAGAGTCATACCGTTGATCGACAACCGCGAGCGATGCGACCCTCCCTTACTGTCACGCATGCTTTAGCAGACCCTGAGAAAAGAAGTAGCACACTTAGGGGGTTGTACTCGGAAATGCGACATCGATCAGAAGCTTTAAATAGAACCACCGGCGCCAAATACTCAGCGTACTCCTTACAGCGGCACATGCGACCTTTCAGCCACACAATACCGAGAAGCTGAAATTAAGGGGACCCCAGGGCCCGTTTTGCTCCCGTTTACAAGGGAATGCAGTACATATAGGAAGTTAATTCGAGCTAATACAGTGATCACCTCAATTGAACGTGGGGTGATTGGGCCAGCAATGTGGTTGCGATTTACAGAGTGTCATGCATGCGTCTGATCTGCTTCGCACAGCTTACTTCTTGGGTGTAGACAAACCGAGGCAAAAGATGTAAAGTGTGAAGGGCGCAGTATCATTTGACGATACAGGAAGGTGAGATTGGTCTGAGTGAGTTGGCCTGTGGCTGGCTTGGCTTGCATCGATGGGGTGACATGCGCCGGGTTAGACCCTATTTTCGGGTTCTCCGTGGCATATGAAGCCCATCAATGACAGCCAACCGTGCTGATGAAAATTTGGACGAAGTGCTCCAAATGTGTGACTCCGGCCGAACCCCAATCGTTTGTGGCGTTGGGACCAAGACAAATTCCATGCCACCGCAAGAACGAGACCGCCCAAGACTCAGAAACCTTGAAACGCGCAAATGACAGGCACCAAAAAACCGTATGCTTATAGATTTCTCGGATACCATTGATTGTTTCGTATAGAAGAAATCATCAGAGTTGAATATGTCATAGACCCTTGTGAACAGGGGGCGACCAGGGCTCCCACAGGCTGGAACCCGAAGCACTTCAGGTAAGTAGTCTTTTCCAAAGCCACGGGAGAGACATTTACCCAAGAAAATGCTTGAAGCATTTGACTAAAAATTACCTCATGTATTCTGAAAAGAAAGATACAAAGATATCTCTTTTCTTCTATGATAAAATTGTTCTCATGTCTTAGGTTGTGAAGATAGTTTCTGGAACGAACGAGGTTGAGACTTGAAGCCCCAGTCCTGAAATCTGCGTTGTCGTCATAGGTGAGGAAACGAGAAGGACATGCAATTTAAGCATAATTTTCAAGCAGTCCTAGACTTCACGCTCGTCGACCTTTGCTCAGCCCTGTGTTGGTGTACGACCCAGGCTCTCGGTTCCGCGGATTCACACGGCCCCAATGATACCCGGGCCACACCCATCAGGCTTCGTCATCGCTGACAAACAGGCACTGTGGATGCAGATGTCCCCTTTCGTCCTTGTCAGGCTGTCGAGATGGACGTTGGATTAAGCTCCCGATGTACCTAGGGAAAGGCACGTGTAAGGACCTGCCTGATTCACAAGGGCTCCTTATTTTGCCGCGCGTATCAGCAATGCCTTAGGTATCAAGAATTTCCACCTTGAACTTTGAACTTCATTCTGGCTGAGAGTAAGGGAGTTGCTGGAAAAGGGGACTCGAGGATTCAAATGGGATGGAGTCAACCAAGAAGAAGTAAAGTATAAACCTGAGATGAGACAAAGCTTGAAAGAGCTGGGAAACTACCTAATTAAATGTGGCTGTGCATCAGTCTCCGAGCAACACCCAGGTTTCAATACAGTTCACTTTTATTCGAGACGGCCTATTGCCACTGAATAAACCCAACTTCACCATGCTGAAGCCCTCTAATTGCTCTTAGTATAAAGACGACATCCATAGATTACCGTCTTTCGGTAGTAGGCAATCTTAGACGTTGCTTCAAAAATAACCACATTTCCAAGCGGACAAGTCTAGTTGCCAAAATACCCATGCCGCTACTTGAATTGGGTACATGAGCCAATCCTGGCTCTGATATACAAGGTTTATAGTACATGACATCCATCTTTCCGAAGGAGTCCCATTACAGATTCGCCATGATTTCCGCCTCACGCTCAGCCCTTCGTTCCGCAGACCTCCTCTTGAAGCGTACCTCTGCTCTTCGTCGTTCACCTCCGTCAATTTTGCGGCCCTGCTTGTTTTCCCACATACCCTCCGTGACCTTGACGACCGCACCGGCGAATCCTGGCAATGGCGTAGCGAAAGGTCCCGCGATAGTCCTGTCTCCTCGCACCTGGTAACCGACTGGCCGGGCCAGCTTGGAAAGGTACTTCTCTGAGTTGCTGACACCCTCAGGAAGGGAGGAATCACCCTCAGCGGGAACGTTGACGACCCATTGAGCCTCCTTCAGCTCAGACGGGGGCGGCGTTGCGACCTTCAAGACTGCTTGACCATCTTTCACAAACTTGAAGTCACCGCCGGGGCCGAGGGCTCCATTTCGATACCGCTGCATCCAGTGAAGAAGGTATCGGCGACTGCGGGCTGGTTCGATGCCGAGCTCCTTCAATTGCGGCGAGGTGAGGGAGAAGAGCGCATCCCATGAAGGGAACTTGTTCGCGTACTTGTTGAGGCCGCGGCCGATCAGGGTGAGGAAAGTCGGAACATCGGGAACAAATGGTCGGGGGGCGGGAATCGGAGGTGCTGGTCGAGTCTTGTGCAATTGGCGGATTTGGCCTGTTCTTGAGAGACTGCTGCTGGTCCTCGAGAGCAGCTTGAAAGCTGATCGAAACCGCTCGCCCGACATTTTGCCTGGTGAATCGTGTTAGCCTTCGCTTTGAAAGCAGTTGTTTGACCGGAGTCAAGTCGAATTCGAGGCTGACCTCTTGCACTGGGTAGGTTTGGGGCGACGTGAACGGCACCTTGCGATTGACGATGAGCTTCGCTAGATCTCTCCAAGAGGTGGTCGAAATTTGTCGACTCAAAGTTACATAAGCGAGGCTGCCGGTTTATGTGGGGCTTGACCGTTGTGGCGCATTATCTTGTTATCGTTGATGCATCATTGGACCGGGTTTTGGTGGGGTTCCGGCCCGGACATGGAAGGCTTACCTTGAAGGTCCGGATCCTTCCAGGCACCTCGAGCAACTCTCCTCTTTCACATAATTCCATTCTTCTCATGTGATTGGGATTTCGACTGGCTTGTGCGGTGCGCCGCCGTCCCAAGACACAATAAAAAAACTCGGGATAGCAAATATGCCTCCCACAAAGAGCCAGCCGAGGCCCCCGCCCTCGATAAATGTGGGATTAGATGGTTGGTACCCATTACCTCCCATGAACTCCAAGTTAGTATCTTTTCACTGACAATCTTCTCAGACATCATCCCATCTTATTTCATCGACTATCTCGGCCAACTACCGTCTATGAACCATGATGGACCTTTAGACCCATCATCTGCCCTCGGAACCCAATCCACGAAACGGCAAAAGACCGATGTTGGAGGGTGCTCTTCAATTCACGTCGCCAATGGTGAAATCACGATTTCAAGGCAATGTATGAATCTGGCCGCAACCGAGCTCACCGTAAACAAACAAGACATCAATCGATATCTTGGCTTTAGTATAATCGACAACAAGTTGATTATCAAGTCAAGAAACGAAGCCCGTCTGGAATCATTAACCGCCATAATATCTCTAAAACAGCAAGATCTGGGTCCTTCGGTTAGAGAAATCATCGCTGTCTCTGGTACAAACCTCAGGCAGACTACTCCGGGTGCCATCTGGTCTGTTGTAGACTTGACTATCCAGAGACAAGGCCGTACAGCATCAATCAAGTTTTCTTTTAAGCTGCACTGGAATGAGACACCTTCGCCATATCATAAATTACGACTGAAGAAAGATCGACAGGAAAGCCAGAACTTAATTGACGCTGTTTTCCCTCTCGACTTGTCGGATCAAAGAAGAGATGCAGCTTGGTCACCGATGGACTTTTACGAAGCCGCCCATGTGCCACCCAAGGACGACAAAATCTCAAACACGATTGACGTTCTTGGACTCGAAGCAACACTCTTCCCTTACCAGAAAAGATCCTTGCAATGGCTGCTGCGCCGGGAAGGAGTGCGATGGTCAGCAAGTAAACAGGGCATTGAGGATTTGGATCAAGACGACCAGAACGAATGTATCGAGTTGTTCCGACAGGTGAGAGACGTCACTGGCAAGCAATTCTACCTCAGTGATGTTCTTCACGCAGTCACACTTGATCCAACACCGTTTCGACAACCGCATTCGGCAGTGAAAGGCGGATTATTGGCCGAAGAAATGGGCCTAGGCAAAACCCTGGAGATTTTGGGCCTCATTCTACTTCATCCACGACCCCAACCGCCAGTCCTGACCCCCTTCGAGCTTACGGCGAAGCTTTTGCCAACTGGTGCTACTCTTATCGTCGCTCCCGAGTCTCTAAGGCTTCAATGGATTTCTGAAATTTCGCGCCATGCTCCTGGACTGAGCGTTAAGTTTTACAAAGGACGGAAAAGACTTGGCGGAGTTGACGAAGAAACAATCGTCAAAGAACTTGCGGCTTGCGACGTTGTGGTCACGACATACTCTGTCCTTTCTGCTGAGATTCATTTTGCCACGGACCCCCCTGAAAGATCCCGACGACACGAAAGAGCCTATCCCCGAGCGAAATCTCCGCTCGTGCAGATATCTTGGTGGCGGGTTTGTCTTGACGAAGCGCAGATGATTGAGAATGGGTTTAGCCAAGCAGCAACTGTTGCCCGTACGATCCCTCGTGTGAATGCCTGGGGTGTCACCGGTACTCCTGTCAAGGACGACGTGAAAGATCTCTTCGGTTTACTCTTGTTTCTTCGTTACGAGCCCTTTTGCACATCAACCCAGGCTTGGCAAGCGCTCATTCAAAACCACAAGAGGATCTTCCAGCAATTGTTCAACAGCATATCACTTCGTCATACTAAAGCAATGGTCCGGGATGAGGTGCTTCTGCCGCCTCAAAAGCGCTACGTGATCAGCATGCCATTTACTGCTGTTGAAGAGCAACATTACCAATCTTTGTTCCGAGAGATGGCAGATGGTTGTGGTCTCAACACTGACGGCGCGCCAATCATCGATGACTGGAAACCCGAAGATCACGAAGAGAGTATGAGAACATGGCTGAACAGGTTAAGGCAGACTGCTTTACATCCTGAAGTAGCTGCATACAATCGTCGAGCCCTAGGCCATAGTAAAGCACGTCCGATGCGAACTGTAGACGAAGTTCTAGATGCAATGTTAGAACAAAGCGAGAATACCATCAGGTCGGATGAGAGGGCGTATCTCTCAAGTAAGTTGACGCGAGGTCAACTATATGAGAATAGTCCTGAGGTTCGAACGGCACTCGAAATCTGGGAGGCGGTTCGTGAAGAGACTCAGAAACTTGTTTCCGATGCACGGACGGAGCTTCAGAAACTTATCAGCGACCAGAGAGCTGGAAAGCCTGACGCAAATCCCAATGCCAGTGACTCTGAAGATTCTGAAGATGAGCAGGCCGATGGCGACAGCCGGGGACGCCTTGGAGAATGTCGTCGCAGACTGCGAGGCGCTTTAGAGATGCAACATAAGGCAATCTTCTTTTGCGCAAATGCTTACTTCCAAATCAAAGATCAGCCTGAGATGACAGAGCCTGATTCCGAGGAGTTCAACCGGTTGAAGAAGTTGGAAGACGATGGCTACGAGGAAGCCAAGGTTGTTCGAAGAGAAATATTGCAAGAGAGTCATCGCAAAGCCACCCGTCTCATGAAGAAAATAGGGCAAAAGGCTTCTACTCAAACATTTGTGGAAGTGCCCGAACTGGCTGCGAGCCTTGAGAAAGGCATTGAGACCGGAAATGTCGTGGATGCACTTGACAACTTGTATGCCCAGCTTAACGAGCAGGCGAATCTCATCGACGAATGGCGGGAGCACGTTATTGGACTACTCCTTAAACCGCTTCTCGACGAGGAAGACAACGTCGAGACGACTGGCGAAGAGCTAAATGACTCAGCAAAGATTCAGGACGAATTGATGGTATATGTTCAGGCCCTTAGAGCTGTCATCGCCGATCGACAGGACGCCATCACTGGCCAAACGAACGAGCTTATCAGGCACGAGACAGAAGTGTCGTTGAGATTAGCTAGAGATGGCGAAGGGCCAGCACCCGAAAAGCTTCGGGAACTTCTCAACCTCCGATCTCAAGTAGAGCCAGGTCGAGGCGTCTGTTCGATGCGAGGGTCTCTGAATAACCTCCGTGCTCTCATATCAAAGCTCAGTAGAGACGCTGCGGAGGGATCGCATCGAGCGGAAATCGAGAGCAAGATCGCAAGCAAGCATCTGAGGGAGACGCATGCAAGTTTGAGTGAGCAGAGCAAAGCTGTTCAGGGTCTCGAGGCTGAGGTGGAGATGTTCAAGAACGCCATGAACTTACGGCTAGAATATTACCGACAGCTTCAGGTAGTTTCAGACAGTGTCTTGCCGTACGAAGGACCTCGGACGGAAGAAGCTATCAATAAGCTTTGGACGACCGAGGAGAATCTGCGGAAGAAACTGGCGACGGCAGAGGCTAAGCACCGATATCGTGAGTACCATTATTCCTTAACCACTTTTCCTATGTTAACCGCGCGACTAGTACTTCATCTGAAAGAGACGGGAGCTAAGTCTAATGAGCCGAGAATGTGTGTCATCTGCCAAATGCCCTTCTCTGTGGGCGTCTTAACAGTATGCGGTCACCAATTCTGCAAAGAATGCATGATGTTGTGGTTTAAGTCACATCACAACTGCCCAGTCTGCAAAAAGGCGCTTAAGGCGTCCAACCTTCACGACATTACAATCAATCCTCAGCAGCTGAAAGTACACAATGAAGGTGACGAGACGCCACGGGAGACCGAAGAGGTGCAGGGTCATCAGGAGCGGCTCAAGTCCTCGCCCAAGAAGACGATGATATATTCGGAATTCAATGCCGACAAACTTGCTGAGATCCAGAATATCAAGCTAGAGGGGCCGTCGTTTACGACAAAGGTCGATACTCTGGTCAAACATCTGCTGTGGCTGCGGGAGTCTGATCCAGGGGCGAAGTCCATTGTGTTCTCGCAGTGAGTATTGAGGTTGACACAATACGCGGGTTTCCAATACTAACATGATGATAGATATAAAGACTTCTTGCTCATCCTCCGGAATGCCTTTAGGAGATTCCGGATAGGCTTCTCCTCCATCGACGACCATGGCGGCATCACCAAGTTCAAAGAGGATCCCTCGGTAGAGGTCTTCCTTCTCCACGCGCGGGCACACTCCAGCGGCCTCAACCTCGTCAATGCCAGCCACGTCTTCCTCTGCGAACCCCTTCTCAACACGGCCCTCGAACTCCAGGCCATCGCCCGAGTAGACAGAATCGGCCAGCAACACGAGACGACCGTGTGGCTCTACCTCGTCTCCGGCACCGTCGAAGAGTCCATCCACAACCTCTCCGTCGAGCGCCGCATGGAGCACATGGGCCGCACCGCCAAGGGCAAATCCAAGGAATCCACGCCTGAGCTACTCGACGCCAGCATCGAGGCCGCCAACACGCTCGAGCTGGAGCACGCTGCGCTGTCCAAGCTGATGAGCAAGGACCGCTCGGCCGGAGAGATGGTCGATCAGGGAGACCTGTGGCAGTGCTTGTTTGGCCACGTCGCGAGAAAGGACGCCGTGGGCACGCGCGATAACCGCTTCCAAGAGCAAGCTGTGATGGGGTATCTTGCTGCTGAGGCGGCCGAGGAGAGACGCGCTGGACAGAGCGAGGCATGATTTCGCACGCAGGCGCCTTTACGGGAGGTTTCAAACGAAGGGTTGGCGTCAGGGGTTTTACGATTAACGATGGGGAGATCTGGACAAACACATACACTTATGCGGCGCAATTCGTTTAGATATCTTGGGAAATACACAAGGATACAGATTGTCTTTTATAAACCGGCAAATGAATCATCCAGTCTTCTTCATGGTGGAAAATTGGTCTTTTCATTTAACTTGATACATTTCGCGCACGAAGCTCTTACTGTACAGCAACGCTTTTTTGTTTTTAGCCATCCCGTCCAGCCATTCATCATGGAAAGCCACATCCGTATGATTCGTACCCAGTAACCTCGACCCCGGAAGTCTACCACCAAAAATAAAAATAAAAAATTGTATGGAAAAGGCGAGGAGAATAACACATCGCCGCTCTGTTACCAAGAGGCGTGCTTCTTCTGCTCACTCCAGCTCCAACTCCATAGCAAGCGGTTAGTGTTGTAGTTGTTTGTTTCCCCCGCTCCTACGTTCCAGAAAGGCGAAGCACGCATGGGCGCGAGGCCGCTTACTCGGCGCCCTTCTTGGCCTTGCTGGCGCCAGACTTGACGCGCTTGGCGACGGGGCGGTTGATGTGGTGCTCGGGGATCCAGCTCTCGTCGTAGTCCTTGCTGGCACCCGAGGCGACGGCCGTGGGCTCAGTCGCGAGAGCGGCATCGGCGTCGGTGGTCTTCTTGCCCTTCTTGGCGGCACGGGGGCGCTTGGCCTGGGGGAAGAGGGCCTCGATCCAGGTCTTGTAGACGAAGTACAGGGTGCCGGCGAAGGCAGCGGTCAGGAAGAGGTACAGGAAGATGCTGGGAAGGGGTCAACACGTGCGCAATGGGTCGAAGAAGGGGGTGAGGCTTACATCTGGGGGTCGAAGAAGCTGGTCGGGGGCTCGACGATGGAGGCCGTCTGGTTGTACGCGTTCAGCTGGAAGACGTTGCCGCTGGCATCGGCCAGCACAGCAACAAGCTGCAGGCGGACATCCTGGGGCTGCATGTCGAGCGCAAAAGCGAACGGCAGCTCCTTCTTCTCGCCGGCATCGATCTCGAGGTTGTACTGCACGGCCGTCAGGTTGCGGATGATGCTCTGATAGGCCGGCGCATCGGCAGGCAGCTCGCGGGTCGAAGCCAGCACGCCTCCCACAAAAGCGACCTGGATCGGGCCGTCCTCGCGGTTGGTGATCTCGACGACAGCCTTGGTCGGGCGGCCGTTGACGAGCTTCACGCCGAAGATGTCGGCGTCGGGGAAGGTCGTGGACACTTCGGCGGCGAGCACAGGGGCGTCAACAGGAGAAGTACCGTCGTCCTAGAGCTGGAGCGTCAGCAATTGCATGCGATTAGACGGTTCGAGATGTGTGTGCCCTTCAAGAGGCGACAGCGAGAGTCAGCGTGCGTGCGTGCGTGCGTGCGTACCTGAGCGACGGCGCCCAAGACCTGGGCGGCCAGGAGGGCGAGGAGCGAAGCCTTGAGGAACATGACGAGCGAAGACTGGAGAGGAGAGGGGAATTGAGGGGGAGGAGAAGGAGGGAAGAAGATGGAGATGGATGGAGATGGCAAGTTTTCGTCTCCTCTTTCTGAGATGAGGCGTCGGAGGTTGGAGCTGGCTGGGCCGTGCTGGGGAATGTGCGGTTGACAATCTGGCCTCAGCGGGCTGGGCTTGCGCGCGACGCTAAAAGGGAGCAGGCAGGGATGCCCTATGGATTCTGGATGGGGTTACAGATGTGCCAGATTTTAGCACAGCTGGAAGTCAACCAACCACCAGTTTGACTGAGAATTAGAACTAAACTTATTATCATTGACATTTACTATTGTTCCCGTGCCCTTTCTCTTCTTACTCTGCAGTAAGGGTACAGCGCTGAACCATGCCTGCTCCTCCTCCTACCTTGAGCCTCTTAAGGAGTAATTATGTGCGGAACATTCTAGGCCAGCCAAGTTATCCACCCGCTTGTAAGAGAGCTGCTGCGCTAGGACTTACACGTCGTTGATGCATCTCTGAGCTGGCCCTCTCAGGAGAACCGCCCTCATCCCACCCGACAGCCATTACAAAGGACATACCCGAGATATTGAAACTCGCTGTTATAGCTGTGATTATTAAATGTATTGACTGTACATTGAACGCTTTTCCCCCATAGAGTATCCCCGCAGACCTGCGCCCTTGTAGCATCTAATATACTGGCACCGTGCCATCTAGGTATTCCTTGCGCCGCCCAAACGAAGAAACTCCACGCTGCATCGTACACTCCGTCAACCCCGCGAGCCTTCAGGGAAAAGATCTCGCAGTATCTAGCTCATGTCCATCCCGTCTCCCCAATCAAAGGCATCCATATCCGTCGTGTCCAGCGGCCCAAACAGATCTGTATCCGACGTGACGTCGATACCGCCAGTAACAGAACCGCCCAGGCCCAGGTCCGACCCAACGCCTGCCATGCTCATGTCTAATCCTACATTGTCCACCGACATGCCGTCGCCGTGCATGCCTGCTGCGGCTGCCGCCATTGCGTCTCCTAGTGCCGCAGCGTCGCCGTCCAGGGCGAGCGACATGTCGGCGGCCTGCAGCATCGTCTGCGCCTGTGGCATCACCATCTGCGCCTCGACGCGCCGATGTAGGCGTATGATAATCTCAGCCAGCGTCGGATCTTTCTTTTGCATCTTCTTGCAATTCTCAGCCGCTGCCTTGAGTGTCTCGCGCAGCGTCTGCGGCCGTTGCATGGGTGGTTGCATGTTGCCGTTGGCGTCGAGGAGAACTGACGGGTGAGGCTCCTTGGTAACATCAGGGGCGCAGATCAAGGCTGTCGCAACGTCGTAGACGATGCTCACTGTCGTAGGGTCAGAGTCGTTCCTCACCTCCTCAAGGATGACCCGCAGCAGCCGGTTCGGTCCTAATGTTTTCAGTCCGACCAAGATCTGGCGGTGCGTGTATGATGTCGGCATGGGATTCATTCCTGGATGCATGTTCCACTGGACCAGACCGTGAATTGTGTGTTTGATAGCACTCGCGAAGCCATTGCTCGGTGTGCTCGCCCAAGGCTCGGATTCGTTATGATCAGCTCCGCCTGTGCGCCGTGACAAGGGGATGCTGTCCTTGAGCGCCCGTAGTAGCGGTTCGATATCCTGGTTCGTAGGGTCCCGACGCTGATACATGCGAAGCGCATGTTCCAGGGGCTTGGCGACCAGGATTTTAACGGAAGAGAGCATCATGCTCGCCTCCCCTGAGATCGAGCTGGGGAGCAGAATGAGCTGTAGAATCTTGATGATAGATTTCTGCTCCTTTTGGTCAACCCAGAGATAGTCTGATAGAAATCTAATAGCCGGCACAAGGGACGGCAACAAAAACGTGTCCACCAAGTCTATCACCAGGTCAGTCGGTCATTGACAAAGGTGGCGCGAAGATCAACTCACATTCGACTCCGCTCTTAAGCGTCTCATCATTCAGATGTCCATGTGTATACGCGACGACAATCTGTTGGAACAGTGTGGCCACCAGGAGGTAAAAGTCTTGTGGCGGACACGACGACATCAGGTCATCGCCTAGACCGCCAGCTTCAGAGTCGAAAAGGCCGTGGATCCATCCACTAATATGCCCGCTCTCCTGCTCCGTCAACTCGTCAATCCTGCGGCTGATGTGGCCCCGGCTAAGGATCTTTGCAATGCATGAATCTGGGGACTGGATTCCGATATCCCCCGCTGTCAGGTTGTAGCGGTATGCAAATGCGAGAACGAGGAGCAGAATGGCCCCGAATTCCTCGTACACTGGCTGATATTCTCCCTGATCTTCTTCGTATCGCCAGTTGTCCAAGAGCTGGCAAAGAGGTTCTAAAATAGTAGGGAGCCTCTCGAAAAGGAGCAGAACATCCAATGATAGGGGTTTCTGTGCGAGCTGGCCGCAGAGAAGTTTCAAAGACATGGTTTCCTTATTGTTACATAGTTGTCGCATCAACTGAGCAAGTTAGACGGCCTCGCTTGTATCTCTCGAGAATCTGGTACTCACCTCAACCAGGGCCTGGCACACTGCACCCACATTTCCATCCATCTTGTCAAGTTCTCTAACGAGTCCTTGTATTTTCTCAGGGTCAGACAAGCAATTCTGCACCAGCTTTTCTTTTGAATACTTCTCAAGAGATGTCTCATAGGAGATAGACATCTCCCCTAATATCCGCTCCACGTGTTCTCGCTGCACAAGACCGTGCAAGACACAAGCCGCGCAAAACTCTTCCCTGACGCTCTCGGTGTAGGGATTGTTGTTCCTAGACTCGTCAAACATCAAAGAGGCGGTAGGGAAGACGCTGGTATCGACACGACTCAATGCCTCCGTAATGCAATACTCGGCCGAAGTAGCAGAAAACTCAGGAGGGCAGAGCTGACACAGAAGCAGAGGCACCTTATTTATAAGGAATGATCGCAACAGATGAGCATCTTTCTGCCCCTCATTTCGGAACACTGCATTGGCGAGAATGTCGAAGGAAGCTAAGATGAGGTCGATGGCGTTGGACTGAACGTCTCCCTATATTGAAGTTAAACTCAAGAGCATTGTATATCTCCTAATTTCAGAGAAGTACCTGATATCTGTTGTTCATGTATGAAAAGAAGGCATGATCATCGATGAGTGGACGCCCAACAAGCTACCAGCATTGTTAGTTCTCAACAGCTGAGCAGATAGCTTGATTTAACCTACAGCAGCATTAAGATAGATGTATAGCCCGGCACGAGTATTGCTGATGGGTATCTCGGGGACTACAAAGCTGTCGATCCCCACGGTAGACTCCAGCAACTCGTCCATGGCAGCAGTCGCAGCTTGCTTGTCCTTGTCGATGGGGTCTGCCGCGGTGAGAGTCTCTGTGCGAAAGAGCTCGAGCTTCTCTGTGATCTGGGGTACCAGTTGTAAGGTCGGCACAAAGCTTTCTAGGCTGGTTGAGAGTTCCTTCCGCGCACCTAAAGCTGTATTAGCAGGAAATTGAAAGCCGGGCACTTGTAGCAGCGTACTTTTGGCAAACGGCTTGCTGACCATATGCACAAGGACCTCGTTCTCACACAGCCGCAGCAACAAGGCGACGAATGCGGCTCGCGAAGACTCCCACTCATCCCTAACTTGGGGTTGCGAGGGCTGTACCTGGCCCAAGATATCCGCAGTGAAGGTCGCAGATGTGTTCGTGAAGAGAGTCATCCACTGGGAAATCGCCTTGACAAAGGCCAGCGCGGTCTTGGAATCCGGTATCGCCTTTCCTTCCACCACAGACTTGAGCAGACTATAAAACAAGAACTCCTCGACCCAGTATGAATTGACCCAGCGAGTCATCTTAGGCGCGGGGGCACTTCCATTCTGCTGCTCGTCGAGGTCGGTTGTTTGCGGTTGCGGTTGCGGTTGCGACTGCCCATGGGACGACGAGTACTTGAACAGGGCCTTGAGAATCGCCGGCGCATCGACGTAGCCGAGACGGAAGAGGGACAGTATGTACGGCGGTATCCGCAGATCGGGATTGTAGTGATTGTTCGGTTGCGGGCGGAGGAAGAAGTCGGCGACGAGGTCGGGCGGCAAGGGATGGTCGGCGTAAACGAGCTGGACAAACTCCTCGAACTGCGGGATGTCGACGCGGCGTCTGATGCAGCCGGCGACGAACTTGACCCAGTGGTCCAGCGTCTCGCGCATCACACCGCCGGCAGAGCTGCGCCCGTCCATGGTCGCAATTTCGGGAGCGGGATCGGGATGGCGAGGGGAGCGGCCGGCGGGCATGAATCGGATCCCAATGCTGGTAGCCGACAGCTCGAGCCCCGGGGCCGCGGTCGTGTAGCAATGTGGCTGGAGATGCTAGCCTTGCGGGCGTGGCATTGGATGTCGTTTGAATGCGGTGAACACTTGCAGGGTTGAAGGTTGGAGCTTCAAGTCGCACCTTGAGAAGAACTGGGAGAGAGCTAGACGGGCCTTGTCGCGATGCAAGTGCGATTATCGGTGGATCCGGGCGCGCCTGCCGGCCTTGAGCGGAGGCATGGCGGGGACGTCAAACGCTCACTAACTCTTCCCGTGTCCGCCTCATGATGTCTGTTTTTAGCACAGTCAGTCAGTCAGTCAGTCATTCTTTGTCTGAACATGGCGTCCGTTTACGTCTTGGAACGTCGTTCAATCAATACCGTTTGTGCGATGCATCATTCAATCATTGGTTCATTCCTGCCTCTAAGCACCACTTTCGGCCATCTGCCGCCTTGAACAGACACTGCATGAGTGAGGTATACATCCGCGATCCTCAGATATTTTGCGTCACTCCAGGTTGGATTCCCTCTAAAATAGCAAGCAGCTCATTCCAGATCCTGGTAGTGAGCTTCTCTCCCTCTTCGCCATCCATCAACGGGGTCCACTTGTGCAATTTGCAATCCGTCATCCAGTTACCATGAGTCTCCTCCCCTGCAAACGCCGCTGACACCACAGTTCGCGATCCCATCTCTGAACTGCGCCCAATGAGTGCGATACATAGTGCGGCTATCAAGTTGAATGGGAAGGGGAACCGCCTCCACAAATCAGTCTTGCAAAGACCCGGGTTCAGCGCGTTGACAATAATGTGTCCTTTGCCCGAGGCATCGATTCCCTCGGCAAGGCGCCGCATGAACATTAACTGTAGAAGCTTCGTCACAGTATAGCGCTCTATGACTAAGCCCTGGGTATCTAGATTGTCGATTATATTGTTGGCGTCTTTCATGGGGAGCTTTGCCTAGAGAAATGATACTCATTAGTTGCTATGCAAACGCTGCTTCGTGTGTGCAACATACCGCAAAAGCACCATCAGATGACACAGTCACGAGATGGGGTGTGATATTGAACTGTGCTGCCGTCTTTCGAAGCGCGGGGAGGATCAACACGGAAAGCAGCAGCGTGGAGATGACGTTGACTGTGATCTGGGTTTCATAGCCCTCGCAAAGCACTCGATACGGCATCAAGATTCCCGCGTTGCTAATGAATATGTCCAATCGCTCTAGCTTGTTGACTTGGTTGGCAAAATATTTGACGCTATCATAGGATGTGAGGTCAAGCTGCCAGACTTCAACCACTCCCTTGCGCTGAGTCGACTCCTCGATGGCTGATTTGGTATTCTCTGCTTTTTCTGAATTTCGACATCCCAAGATGACCTTGGAAGCATTGAGTCGCACGAAGTGCCGTGCAGTTTCGAGACCCAGCCCTAAAACACTCAGTAACATTTCCGAGTACCTATATGAGGAAATCTCACCGCTAGTAGCGCCCGTTATGATTATTGTTCGACCTGTGCAGTCCTCTGTCGGATATGGCATGGTCGTAAACTGACCACATAACATGTCCCAGAGCATCATGGTCGACGGATCTCAGTGAGAAGCAAATTCGTATATGTTGCGTGGGTTCGCTTGCAATATAAAAATAACTTGATTTAATTTGAATGGAAAGCGAATACGTGGCTTTGTGGTTTCTTTGGTCTTCAAATTGATGGTTGTACGGAGTATGTTTAAGATGAAGTTGTGCTGGCGATTTCGCGCCAGCGATTCAAAGGTGGCGGCGGCTCTGGGGCTGATTTTACAAGGGATCGTTTCGCAGCATCTACCTAACCAATTGGGGAGATAATTATCTGATGAATTAGGCTAATGGAGGACAACAGCTGCCAAATGGCCAATTATGAAAACAATTGAAATCGTCGTTGGTATCTATAATTTCTATCATTAAAGCACGAAAACATAGTCGACCCAGAGTCGCAAGTTGTGGCCTAGGCCAGGTATTAAAGCTGCATCGTCAAGACCCAAATATTCCCCACAAGCCTCTCCTGCTCATTACTTCTCCAACGTTGCAGACATGGTCTGTTTTCCCAGCGCCCATCGCTCAGAATAATTCGTACCCAGATACCGTCCCTTCATGAACCAAATAAGGATACTGAATAGCTTGAAGGTACCCATCTGGCCAGTCGCCCGGCTGCGACCAACCGTCGCCGCAAAGATTGGCTTGGGGTCAACCGTGTACTCGGGAATCTTGCCGCTGCTGAGATACGTCGCCAGATTCTTCATAAGATGCGTTCCCTGGCCCTCTGCATACAACAGCTGAGATCGCTGAATGTTACCTGCGTCGCCAATTACGAAGATGTTCGGCTGCCCCTCAACCTGGAGGGTCGCCGTCTGCTTGACATAGCCGTCGCTGTCCTTGAGGTTCGCAGGCACGAACTCGGTGTTGGGAATGACGCCAATGGCGGGCAAGTAGGCCTGGGTGGTAAGAGACTTGGTTTTACCGTCGGCGTCGCGGAGTTCCAGAACGGTATCGCTTCCGGAGGTCGTGGACCCAACGACCTGAGTGTTGGGAATGACCTTGACCTTGAGCTTCTCCAGCTCATTCTTGGCCGCCTTCCGGACGCTGTCAATGGCTGGTGGGCCGAGAGGCAATGGTCCGTCATGGATGAAAATGACCTCCTTGGTTCCGTTCTTGGAGTACTCGAAGCCCAGCTCACCGGCAGTCTCGACACCGGTCAAGCCACCGCCGGCCACAACGATAGTCTTGGCCTTCTTGATCTGCTCCTGCAAGCTGTGGAGCTTCGCCTTGGTCTTCTCAGTGCTCTCGAGCGCCTTCCAGGGCATGCCGTCGCGAGCGCGCGTGCCCGTTGCAATGATGAGGGTATCATAGTTAATGGACTGAGTGCCGCCGCTCTGGAGGTTGACGACGACGAGATTGCTGGAGGGGTCAAGCGAAGTGGCAGCGCCCAAGACAAACTCGAACTTGCTAGGAGGGTAGTCCTTGAAGCTGGACTCCAGAGGGATGATGACCTTCTCCTCTGGGAGCTGGCCGGGAACCACGAGTCGGGGCGTGGCAATGGGCCAGTGGAAGTGGCTTATCGGGGAGACCACAACGAGCTTGAGATCGTCACGCTTGAGGACAGTGTTGACCATGAACTGGCGGATCATGTGCGAGGACGCAGGTCCCACGCCAAGAACAACAATGGTCTTCATTGTGGAAAGTTTGTGATGCTCCTCGAGAGACTCCGTGTAAGTGTTTACGATTGAGGGTGTCAATGAAAGTCGAAGCAGTCGAATTGATGTATATACAGCAGTTCAGAAGGCGCGGGAGAAATAGAGCTTCGGGTCAAGGAGATCCGGGAGATCTTATAGACAACGGCACATGTGTGCGTCTCAGACTTGCGAGGGAGACAGCCCCCGCATAGCCTCAACATGGCATCTGTGGAGATGCATCCGAGACAAGCTCGGACTAGACGCAATTGAAGACGCGAGCTTAGGGAAGCCTGGCCTGCTTTCAAAGCAGCGTTCCGCGGAACAGGCACGCAAACACAGCCATATTGCAGAGCCAGATGCGAGCCGGACGAAAGACGGCGACTTTCTGGCTCTGTTCAGCGGGGAGCAGCCGAACCCGCCCCACCATGCCGCGCGCTGTTCGGGTCCGAGGCTGTCGAGACTGCCGGCAAGGCCCCGGTGATGTGCGATTCGGCCAATCAGCATCCATACCGCTGGGTTCCTGGTTCTTCGCGCCCAGCCCCACACTGTCTGGAGTTGACTGACGCTCCGGCGATGGCGTCTCGCAATTTTAAGACAGCGAGACAGATAGATATTGTTGGAGAAGAGAAGGAAGCGGCTTGCAAACCGGACAGATTGGTAATCCTGTGAGTAAGCTTTTGTTGTGGAATCATTTGGAGAAACGAAGTGCGAGTTTTCGTACCCA
Organism: Xenoacremonium recifei; assembly: GCA_012184525.1. Classification (NCBI taxonomy): domain Eukaryota; kingdom Fungi; phylum Ascomycota; class Sordariomycetes; order Hypocreales; family Nectriaceae; genus Xenoacremonium; species Xenoacremonium recifei. Next base: position 542,617 of record WOFQ01000014.1, on the reverse strand, counting down.
TTGACGCCTGTATTAACTGCCGACGAGCAGAACCTACAGAGTTAAGCTTCCGTGTCACAGCCCGGATCACACCCGTCGACAGGACCTAGAAGGCACGGAAGGACTAACTGTCCGAGACCCCGTATCGGAACCTTTCCTTGGTACCTGGCAGGCCTCATTTCCCCTCCCGTGGCTTTCGTCTTCTTCCCTGCACCGTTTGTTTAGTCACCATTTGCTTAGTCGCGGACCTGCAGAATATTCTGAATGCATTTAGGGAAGCAGAATAGCGATCAAACCTGCGGCCGCGCCGGTTGTCCAAGGCGGACCCACGCCGGCGCTCCAGCGGCCGCTCGCATCATATGTGTCCGGCGAGTCGGAGCAGCAATACACCCGTCCTGTGATATTGTTCCGTCCCGGCCAGTGAGCTCGCGAATTCTCCTTAATCTTTATTAGTCTGGTAGTACCAGCACGGCTGGCATTTCACATGCTGAAATTGCGCCGTTACAGCGAAAGCCATCCTGCTTTCAGACCGCTGGTTGTCTGTGTTAATTACCTGAGTTTCAAATCGACAAGAGTTCGTTTCAGTTTTTGAGGATTGCATATGTTCATTTGGAAGGTGTCTTCGTCGCGCGACACGCTGTCTTTTTCCTTTCGAAATACAGGTACATCCTCACTTGCCTAGGACAAGAATGAGTCGTGGTAAATGAAGGCAAGGTACGTTGACAGCTACAAACGAAAGTTATAGGACTCTTGATTTCTTAAAGCAAGTTGTAATCGTGAACTAATGACGATTCTCAAAAGGATTAATTTGCCGCTCCGTATTTTCATAATTCCCAGGCCCTGGCTTCTCGAACAAACCCATCTTGAGCTTATTACTAGCAGAAGCCGGCTATTTTCACAGCGCTTAATCTATGTCCTGTCCACAACTTCACTTTTGCTGTTATGGAACCATCCATAATTTTATTACAAGATTGAATCGGTTGAACGGCCGCCGATTATGGTCGCAAATCTTCCTCATTCACATATCGAGTGTGGTAATTGCTACGATGCAGCATGACAGCAGCAACTAGTTTGATTATTTGAAAACATTGACCGAGAATCACCGGGACTAATCAATCTACTATAGGCCTGAAGCTCAAGAAAGGCGTTTTGATTTGATTGTTGTGAGCTTGTTGTACATGATTGCAAGACGAAGACGGAAATTGAACTGGTCCGAAAGCTCACTCATCACCAACGCAGGAACCGAGTGAGGACTCTCACAGAGAGCAAATGCGACGAAATACAAGGTGTATGCAAATGGCCCCACTGGATGTGACGACGAGTCTGTACCTACCTGCCTCGTGCCATGCATTGGGGAGTGAATGGAATGAATTACTTCTTCGAACAAGAGCGACAGCGCCAAGACAGTAGAAAGGGGGCTTTTTTTTTACGGCAGGAAGGCGCGGTAACCGATGCACCATTTTTTGCTCTCGAGCTGGGATTACGGAGGACTTGTCCCCAAAATCAAATCGATAGCTTCATGTAGGTGAGCATTTCATGCGTTTGTGGTAAATAGGGGCAGGAAAGTGCGCCCATCGCTCCTGCCCATGGTCAGTTAGTATAAACCCAAACCCCCTCCCTTTTCGTTTTCGGATCGGCATCTTCCATTGACTTCTTTCTTTAGCATCGCGCAGTCAATCCAAGGATGGGGGCAAATTGTGAGGGCATTCACAGTTGCAATCGCAGGGATGATCCATCAGGGGCAGACCACCATGGAGACGGCCTGCATGCACATAACATAAACGAGGCTTTCTTGCTCGCCGACATTCTTTTCAGGGAACTGCAATGTCAATCCCCTTGATAACAAGCCTGATAAAACGCTCACGGCAGCACATCTCATTGGGGACAGAAGAGGGGGAGGGGAATTGGGCTTGCAGGTGTCCAGGATCCGGTGGCAAACATTGCCAACACCCATGAACCCCGAACCGACGATCCTTGGACCCATTGTCGTGAGAGCCCTACATTTCGGAATCCCTTCTCCTCTTCCCCTCCCCAACATCCAAAGGCCCAGAGTGCTTCAGCGCGCGGGGCGGCGACGATCATCGCCCAACAACTCTCATGACAGGCCATGCGTTGATGCCAGTTGGGCTAACGAATTCGTGCCAGGCCGGGTGTTATCTCGAGTCAGGGATCATCAGGTTCCCTGTATCCGACATTCCGGATGCTCGCTCTACTCCGCTCCTCACTTCTGCTCGGGTCTCTGTTGAAGCAAGGCAAAGTGTCACTGGAAGGCAATCGGCGAATACACGCAATCATCGAGAAGCCCCAGCGATCGGGACTCTAGATGACAGCAATAGCGAAATGCTACAATGAAGATCGCCTAGAGCTTGAAATTCACTTTGAGCAAAGGAGATTCTCATACATTGTTGAGAGCGATTCAGCCAGTTCAGACGACGACGCCTCTGCCGATCTTCGACTGTTCGGACCACAAAGGGGAAGCTATTCAATTTGGTCCCGGATGACAGCCCCTGACCCCCTTACCCTGAGCTACTGCACAATGGGTGTACTTGAAATATGCACTGTTAGTCAAGAATGACGCTCCCACAAGCTAAACATCCCTGACAGCCTTTCAGAGTGGTGTCGTGCTCTCAAGTACCTCCGTAGTCGCCTGTCTATTAGGGCAAGCAACGAACCTGCGGCGCTGATGCAATGATGGTTATCTCCCGAGAAGGGTTGAATCAGACTGTCTGAATGACATCTTCAGATTAAGCCTCAAGATCTGACATTGACGGGATGCATCTGGAAGGCGACAAACTCGACGTCACTCCCTTTGTACCGGATGCATCGTGAGATCCCTGAGCATCTATGTCATGATGCAACCCTCTACATCAGCGGGCTCTCCCGAGAATGCGCCTCTGCGGCCAAGACGACATCCCACGTAATACTATGGGCCAGGTACACCAACTGCGTGATGTTTGCAAAAAAAGAAGATTCTGGCGGAAGTTGGCATGACGTCTCGTGCGTCAAGGGCTCTGCATGTCATTCATCCTGCCACAGCCGCCGTCAAGGAAGTATCAAGAAAGCTTGGTGTGTGACATGGAAGAAAGCCTCACGCCTCCCCGCACAATTACGGCACGCCGCCGGTTGAGTCTTACCGCAGATCCCAACTGAGACAACCCAATGCGATCATGAAGCATCCAAGGAAGGAAAGAGAGCTTCGCGCCTCAAGCCAAGTTGAGCCTCACCGTTTGACGATGTCGTCATCACGTGCTGGCGCAAACCACACAGGAAAGGCAAAGTAAGGCTGAGATTCGACCGAGTCCCCGCCCGTGCTGGGGATCTTGCGACTCTGTATGGCCAAGAGCACAGGAGCCAAGCCAAAAGCTTAGATGTTAATCATTCAACAAGGGGGCCGATCATGGGCCCCAACACGCTCGACTCAGGAGGGCATTCGAGTGACGCAGAAGCACCCCCCGACTATCATCAGAAACGGTGAGGAGACGGTGGGGGAGGTTATCCATTGAGCTGCACTGCACGTAGACGGTGACGGCAGAGGCAAATCCGCCGACGTACATGGAGGGAAACGTCGCCGGATTGGTAGCGTTTCGCGGCGCCGGACGGTGGTTGGTCCGGGCGGGGAGTGATGTCAGCGGGTGCGGCGTCCGGTCGTGGCGGGAAGTGACCTCAGGCATGCCGTCATTGGTCCACTTTGCCTTTCACGCTGGGGTTGCGGCTGCCACAGCGCATTTCGCCTTCGACGTAACGACAAGACCAGCTTCGACTGGACTGGCCCAGATGAACGACGCACCGTTTCGATTCAGTCCGTTTTGAAAACGCACCACCGTGTGCGAAGATGGAGGGGCAAAGCGACGTCAGTGCAGGGCCACGCTGTGCTTGTGCGATGTTGTCACGCTGCTCGGCAAAACGCACCAGGTGGGAATGGCATCCATCACCTTGCACTCAGGATGGCCCAAAAAAAGGCGGGAAAAGAAGAAAGAACCCTCCAAACGCTTTCTGCGACCGTTGGGGCCTGTCTGGCTTAAATAAGATGGGAATCCGGGGGCGGCACGCGTTCAGGGCCACGCGTGCATGGTGATTTGGCTCTTGAGATCGGAAATTTGGTTCGGGATCATGGAGAAGCGGGAGAATGCCATGGCCCATGCCCGCTCTTGACCCTCTGCGGCAAGGTGGGCGGTCAACACCGCAAGACCCTGGAAATGCCCTCCCCGCGGCGGCTTGCGATGGCCTCATCTGACACGGGCCAATCACTGCGAGCGGATGGCTGCTCCACCTCCTCTCACTCGCCGAGGAACTTTGAACCTTGACTCCATGTCTTCGAGTTCACAGCGACCCACTGCCGCTGCCCAAGATCCTCTCCGTCTGTTGATCTGAAAGCGTCGGCGCAACACATCAATTAGGCCAATCCGCCGTCGTGCAGCAAGAAGAGGACCGGCGCTGATCCTTGCAGGTTTGTTGTGGTCGTGCCGCTTGGCTTTGAGTCCGCCGTTTCCAGACGAGAGACCGTTTCGCAGAGTGCCGACTCTGGTGCGTGTGTGTGTGAGAAGTACATGCACGTCGAGCCGGGACAATGCCATCGTCCCGCGTATTTTCTCGAAAGCCGCCTGATCCGCCGTTGAATGAATGCGGAGAGGAGCGGTGCTGGCAGCAAACAGCAGGCCATCCATCCATCCATCCATCCATCCTGGGCCCAACGCGGATGGATGGACCTGCAGCCGTCTCGCCAGACATCTGACGATAGCAGCAGACTCGCAGCGCTGATTAGCAGCCGCTCAATGACATCGTGCGAGGAGGCATGACTTCAGTGCCGCCCGGATCAGCAGGGTCTTGGCTCCTGGCCTTTTCGCAACTGACTTCATCCGCGAGACGCAAGTGACGATGGCCGGCGCGATCAAGACAGTGGCAAGACTGGCCTGGGAAAGGACCCTGAAGCAGCAGAGAGCCGTGAGAAAGGCGGCGTGGGGCCTGCAGCACATCCCTGCGCTGGAGTTACGCCATCCGCCTGCGCTAACACGCCGACAATCACCGCCGATCGCCATGGGCCTGGCTGCAATTGGTGTTGTGGCCGTCGAGAGGGTGTGTGTGCTAGACTTTCCACTTTCCAAGGGTCCACGAGCTTGAACCCTCCTGGGCTTTCGGCGTCGGCCTGGTCCCCCATTCGAATGGAACTGTCCCCCCCTCTCCCGCCTGTCTTTATAAAACCCCTACTCCTCCCGAGCCTCATACCCGCTCTCGATCTCTTCATTCTACAGCGATTTACAATCCACCACTTCAAACCTCATAGCCTTGTGCGGACCATTGGCCTAAACTCAATAATCTGTGTACTGCCACTACCACTACCACTACCAACCACTTGATCACAACTGTCCCACCATATCCTCCATCATCATGCCCGCCAGTCAAGACGCCTACCTTGTCTCCATCCCCATCTCTCCTCCTCCGCCTCAAGACCTGTCGAGCTACGCGAGGTTCATGCATGACCACACCAAGCGTCAGATGGAGGCTTCCAACATGCATTTGCCCGGCCGGTCATCGGGTCGACGCAGTCACGCTGGCTCAACAACTCTGACCAACGGCGTCAGCCCCTCAGAGTATCACTCATGATGAGGCGGCGTCGACTGGAATCAATACAAGTATTGTCAAATAATACTTGGACTTCATGACATTTCTCGATAATAAGTCGAGGAAGTTACTTCATGACACATCGAACCGACACACATCTTGGCGTTGCAATCTACGCCCTCGCCCCTCTCATCACGAACAATAACGATACGAGTACACAATGCGGCGCAACGGAAGAGCGGAAAATACATATGTTTGGGGTTATTGCCACCTAAAGGGATGGCTCAACTCTACACTGATTTCTTGTATGGCGTTTAGGAGCTTGGACATGAGTGTTTCTGTCGTCAGGCAATAGGGCAGACACCATGACACAATTCGGCAACATGGGATTTTGATACACATTAGCAGCGTTTGAAGCCTGAAATCAAGGACGTTTTGACTCAAACTTCAGCCCCATCTCCGTGACAGACCGTTAAATCGCCCACTCATGTAGAGTGTGGCTGGCTGTTGAACCCAATCGATGTTGTGGAGAGATAGACAGCGTCATAACTATCTCCTAGTATGGTACCATCATCCCATACATTTTTCCTCCAATCGGTAGATGTTTCTCAGAGCCCTCCTGACAAGGGCCGAGATACGCCCAGACTTATAATTCGGGAAATGCCGATTCACAAGAAAACCCCTTGGACCTAAGGTTTAATACGCCTGGTGGTACATAGACCACTCTATGGTTCTATGCATGCCACTCGAGGTAGAGCGTCGTCAGAACTCAGGAGCCGCTAAATGCCACAGCATCACTGCATGTCCAACCAGATTCAGATGATAGACGTAATCGACCTTGATTCACACAACGCATGACGTTGAACATCAAACTCGTCGAAGTCTTTTGAACACTGGTTTAGACAGTACGCTCCGAATTCCCGTAGGGATCAGTAGAAATCTTGTTTATCGATGTTTTAATAAAAAAAGTATCTTGAATCTTTTAAGATAATAATGTCGCTATATGCGAGCTTGATTTGAGCAAAAGTGTGCTGAATAATTTAGAATCCGAGACCCCGGACAATCTCCACGATTCTCTAGACGTGGGGATTTGGCATATCGAAGCTCCGGGGGAATCCTCTAGAACCCCTTTACTCATAGGATTATAGCTTATATAAGCCGAAAAGAAACCGTGCATATGCCTCTCTAAGGCATTTCGGTCCTTGTACTACAACAGCCTCCTTTGCCGAACCTATGTGATCAAGATCTTGTCGTCTCAATAAAGGAATGTTCCTGGTATTCGGAGCCCTCCAGTCTTAAAGTGGGACTGTGCCGTCAGGTGGGGCTGCTTAAGGTCGACGTCAAATCGCGATCGCATCGACGCCTCTTTAGCTTATCGACACAACTTTCTTTTCTTCACCCTCCCCCCTAACACACGCCACCATCACCATCGCCCAAAGATGCCCAAAGCCGAGGCCGGGTCCGTTAAGGACCTCGCCAACCGCATGCGAAGGAAGGGCCTCGGCCGTCTGCGATGGTACTGTCAGGTTTGCGAGCGACAGATGCCCGATGCGCATGGCTTCAAGCTGCACACGCAGTCCGAGAGCCACGTGCGACAGATGATCCTCATCGGCGAAGACCCTAAGAAGCATATCGACCAGTTCAGCAAGGACTTCCTCCACGACTTTCTTCTTTTGCTGAGGACAGGCCATGGCGATAAGCAGGTTCATATGAATCAGGTACGAATCTCTCCATGCCCAACGTCGCAGCCTTGCAGATGCTAACCTCTCTAAGTTTTACCAAGAGTACATCGCCAACAAGCAGCACATCCACATGAACGCTACGAAATGGCCATCACTGACCGAGTTCGCCAAATACCTAGGACGCGAGGGAATATGTCGGGTGGAAGAGAATGACAAGGGCCTTCACATTGCATGGATCGATAATTCACCCGAAGCGCTTCGCCGGCAGGAGGCGCTGCGAAGAAAAGAGGCACAGGATCAAGGCAACGAACAACAGGAGCAACGCATGATTCGAGAGCAGATTCGGCGAGCGCAAGCAACTGCTGAGGCACGGGGCAAATCGACTGAGGAGAAGGAGGAAGACCGAGAACTCAAACGCCAGGATGACGCAAAGATCAAGTTGTCTTTCGGCGCCAAACCGGAGGCTTCTACTGAGAACACCGTCACGGATACTGCCTCTCCAAGCGCAGACCCGAAGTCAGGACCAACAAATACAGAAGCTGAAGGTCCAGTAGAGGCTGCGAAACCGGCCCCAAAAGCCTCCGGATTCGGTGGCATTTCGATGAAATTGGGCGGCAAGCCACAGACAAAGAATGTCTTTGCGCAAGCCAAAAAGAATGCGCTCAGCTCAGGAAAGAAATCAAGCAAGGTGGAGGAACCGAAAAAGATGAGCGAGGCGGAGAGAATCATGAAAGAGGAGATGGAACGGAAACGGTCTCGAGGCTCAGCAGGGTTTGGCATGCCTTCCTCCAAGAAGCAAAGGAGCTCCTAAGCTAGGGTATATCACGACGGCGTTGGCGAGACTGGTTTGGATCTTGGCGTTTGGTAGAATGATTATTTTGTTGTGCATATACCATATACCATGACCCATATGTCATGGGTGTCACAATACAGATGGATTTTGAATCACCTGCTGTTCTGAAATAAACCAAAAAGCCCCTTGCTCTGTAACCCAACGCCTGATTCGCCCGTAAGAACACCGTAAGGGCCAGTCATCTCTCTCGCTCATGCATCCGTCTCGGTCTCCGTGCCATCTCTCCTACAACATAGTCAGTCAGTCAATCCATACGATTCCAACACTCCGCAGTAAATATACGCACGGGATGTACTGTATCCTATATTCCTCCTCGAGAGTGGTCCGAATCTCATCCGGCAGCTGCCCCGACACCTTGATCGCGTACATTCCGCCCACATATCCATCGAGCCGCTGCCACTTCGCGACCCACGACTTCGCCGGGTTAGCAAGCGTGATGACGCCCTCGAAGACCTGCGACGTGCAGCTCTCGATCTGGTCCTGCGATCCGGCGAGATGCAGGAATTCTTCGCAGTTCGGACAGCCCTCGTCGCGGAAGCGCTGCGTCGGTCGTTAGCTAGGGCGGGGGAGGAGGAGGAGGAGGAGAACAGGGCGCGCGCACGCTGTAGGTCATGACTATGGAGCAGACCATGCAGGCGCGCAGGTAGCGCTGCTGGCCGGGAGCGACGAAGTTGGGCGACGTGGACATGGCGAACGTTGATGCGTGGGTGAAGAAGGTTGCGAGGCCACCAAGGATGAGGCTGAAAGAACTCCCAGCAGTTGAAGGCGGTGGCGCTTATGCCTATAAAAGCTTGTGTGCACGAAACGGGTCGTGGAGCCTCCCGCGTCCCAACTTCATCGAGTTTGGTACTCCGTACTTGATGAAAGAGTCAAATGCGAGGTCTCGGGAAGAAAATTTCAATATGACGCAAAGCACAGATCCAGACCATGAACGCTCTATTTTTGAACAGAAAAACATCCCCAAATCCCACGACATTCTGACCTGCACCATCAAATCGCCACCATTTTCCTACGCTCATCTCGAGCTCATAACGGACAGCCCCGAACCCGTGGAGCTGGATAATCTACAAGTCAAAGCCTACTGCACCGCGGCCTTACAACAGTTTCTCGGCATCAATGGTGTTGCAATCTCCTTGGACATACTGAAAGTTCACAAGAACGAATGTTGGGTCCGCGTCCCACGACCTGACCTGGGCGCATTCGCAGCAGCCATTACTGCTTGGAGAGGAAGCAACGAGGGCGACATCCAACATGTTTTGCGACTACGGCAATGCTCAGATTGGCTTGGGGCCATGATTGGAAGCGACGGTCAAGATCGTTTATGGAATTCATGAAACCTTTACTGTTTACTGTTTCCAGCCAAAGACAAGCCCATATTCTTCACAATGGGTATAGATGTATGTGTACATTTCCCGTCAGGAATCCTCGAATGCACCCGGTCCAGACGCCTGAAAAATGCCTAGCATCAAACGTCTCGCACAGCCTCAAGTCAGAACAACGCCAAAGCTCCCCCTCTTACATCAGGGATGACATAAGAGAGTTTTGGGCATACGCCTGAGATTTGGTCAGATCAATTCGTCCAGATTGAGAGGGATTCGAGCTTACCATGGGCTTAATGTCTGGATGCGGCACTGCGTCAAACTGCTTGTAATTGAGTTTGTAGTCGGACTTGACGTTGATGTATGCTCCACGGTTCTCGGTAGAATCGCAATACTTCGGAGCAGAGAAGACTAGAGCAAGTCAGTGATAGAAAGGGAAGCCCGTATCTCGGATACATACCAGTAATACATCTACCTTCATGCTGGACCTCATAACCATCCATCCGGACTTCGTGACTTCGGATGACAGCCTCAAGGCCGTTCTTTTCGCAGAATTGCTTGGTGATATCGGGACCAAACTGCATTCCGACACCTCGTTTGCTGGGCCCGCGACCGGGCTCTTCCTGGGGATCGGTCCAAAGCATCTCCATCATCAAGCCTGATTGTCCGGGTTGTCGCTGACCATGTCGGTTCAGCTTGCGAATATCATCTAGGGTGACACTGTCGTCGGAGAAGAGGCCACCATGCAGGACCAAGAATTTGCTTCCAATAAGTGTAGCGAGTGGCAGAGCAGAGAAACTCTCGGAGAAGAGCTTGAACACCCTTTTTTCGTAGTTAGCAATCGACTCGGGGATCACATCATTCGAACAATTACCTCTCATTGTATTTGGCTCGACATTCTCCCTCGAAGCCATAGACGCGGTTCATGTCGTCGGTTTCATGGTTGCCTCGGTTAAGGAAGAAGTTATTGGGTCGCAACCACTTGTTGGCATACAAAAGTAAGGCGATCTCGGTCGACCATGACCCTCGGTCTACGAAGTCGCCGTTGAAGAGATACCAGTGTTTGTCGCTAGGAGTTCCATTGAGGCGGAAAAGTTCCATGAGATCGAAGTATTGGCCTGCAAAAGGTCAGAAATGAAGCAGCCAAAACTTGCAAGAATCCTACCATGAGTGTCACCACAGACAGTCAGTTCCACGTCGTCCGGAATTTCCACCTCAACCATTGTCGGTTCGTCGTACACGAGCTTCTTAACAGCAAGGACGATTTGGTAGACGTATTTGCGGTGGATTTTCTTGCCAGTCTTGAATCTCTCCGTCATATCGTCGATGAACTCCTGGGTCATGGTGTCTCCTAATCGCACCCCATCGTACTCTGGCTCAACAACCATAGAGTCCAGGTCAAGACCCTCGGCAGCCGAGGGCTCGTCCCCGACCTTTATAGCAGCGAAGAAAGCCAGTTGTCGCACAATCTTCTTGCAGTCCTCCAATTTAAGGCGCGCATCCTTATTGCTGGGATCGAGCCTGACACACTCCTTGAAATCGTCGATAGCATCTTTCGGGCGGAGAATTGCAGTCTTTGCCAGACCTCGGCGGTAGTATGCCTGTATGAAGTTGGCCATATCAGTATTGCGACTCCCGAAAAGGGCGACTGACTCACCTTGACAAGTTTGGGGTTGAGCTCGAGAGCCTTGGTGGCATCGGCAATAGCGTATCCATATGCCTCACTCTTTATGTGCGCCTATCGAAGGGAAACAGACCATGTCAGCTAGAGATCTCTCTGTGCAGAATTCGCGATCGACTCAAGACATCGGGGGCGAGGGGCAGACGGACTTGCGCTCGGTTGGTGAAGAAAGTAGGTTCCTTGTCGTTCAGTTCGATCGCTTTCGTATATAACTCGACGGCATGGGGCCAGTCTCCCGCCGCAAAGGCCTTGTTGCCCTGGTTCTTGAACTCGACAGCCTGTTGTGCCATGATGACGGAAATATTTGTCGCGACGAAGGGAGGGGCTGCGGTTCGGAGACTCTTCACGATAGGCGTCGGAGATAATGCGAATGCGATTCAAGGTGCAGGAACGAAGAGAAGTATATGCTGGAATGCTTGCAATGAATGCGAGGCCCGCGGCAGAAAAGGCGAATGCGCAACGCCACCCAGAAATGTTCGTCACAAGGAAGTCCGAGAAGGAAAGAAAGAAAGATGCTTCGGTCGAGAACTGGGCTCGGCTTCGAGGCGAACGTCGGTGGAGCTGTGGAGGTTAGCGAAGCTTCCAGGCACCGTTGGCAGCTCCCCAATTTTGCCGTTCAGGCGCCGGAGTGCCCTATGGCCCAAGCCTAAACCAGTAAGCTGCAGCGTGCGCGCCCCCAACTGGGATTATCAGATCGCCACCGACGGGCCGGAGACTGGAGATCGGATAAATGCATACCTTCATGCAGACAGGCAGATCTCGCACGGCCCCACCACCCCGGACCTTGTAGGCTGCTAGATTCGACGTCGCATCTTCAGAGTTATCAATCAGCTTCAATTTCACATCGCGCCATACAACAAAGAACTTCTCGAACCTGCATATCGTCCCTGTTTTGACTTGGCCTGGCCGTCTTTCACGCCTCATTACACACTCATCTGGTCTCGCGAGTTGCTAACGCCAAGGCGGCTTCCCGTCACCATGGCGTCGTCGCCAGGCAGCTCTCGGGCGTTGGTTCGAAAGAGACAGGACACGGATCTGATGGCCCCGCCTCCGCCAGCCAAGAAGATCAAACGCCCCAAGCAGGTTCTTGATGAGGACTCATATACCGAAACTCTCTCCCAGATTATTGCCAGGGACTTTTTCCCGGGCCTTCTAGAGACCGAGACACAGCAAGAGTACCTGGATGCACTAGAATCTAAAGATTCTGCCTGGATATCAAGTGCTGGACGCCGATTACGACATGTTATGACGCCTGGGAGACAACGGCCGGTTCAGAGTCGCTCGTCTCTGCCCGGAGACAAAACTCCTGCCGGTTATGTTGGAGATACGCCTGGCACAGTCGTCTCTCAGGCTCCAGCACCGCAGCCCCGTATCAACACTAGCATGACACTCTCACAATTCCAAGCCACTTATACAAGCGAAGACAACGAAAGCTTCTACAAGTTGGTCGATAAGCAAAATCAGAAGAAGGCCGACAAGTACGCGTGGCTCTGGAGAGGCAACAAGCTTCCTTCAAAGCAGATGATCAAGCAAAAGGAAGTCGAGGACAAGCTGAAAGAGACGCGGAGCTTGGTTGACGACGGATTCAAACGAGACCGACTAGCCATCAAAGACAAAGACGATCGTCCTGCCCGGCCGGATAGCTGGCGCGCCAACCCCCGCAACCAGTTGATGTTTGCCCCTGATGGAGTTGATGGTGTCGCCACTGTTGCACAGAAAGCGGAAGAAGCTTCCAAGATGGCACCCAAATCCATCGTTTACGAGAACACGAGAATGCCGCAACCTCAAATACCAGCGCGGCCACCTTCGCCTACCATGTCTTCAGTACGCGATGCTATCTCGGGCAAACCTCGCAGGGCAGACCAGGACTCGAGTGTCGTTGGCGGTGGTGAGACGCCCAGGGTGAATGGATATGCCTTTGTGGATGACGAAGATGAGGTTGAACCGGTCCCGGATGAACCTATCATTGATCTTGGTCCCGGCGACGCTACGATAAATCCCTTCAAAATCCAGGAGCAGCGAAGCCGGGAAAGTCTCCATGAACGTATGGTTGAGAAGATATCGAGGTCAAAGAAAGAATCGACAAGAAACGGCTTGACGGGGAAGGTGGACCAGACACCAGTACCTAAGTTTCCAAGTAGTCCGAGGGTGTCAGGAGGGCTGACGCCTGCGGCACAAAGACTATGGAGCAAAATTGGTACACCTCAGAGCAGGTTGTCAGGGAGTTCATTTGGACAATCAACGCCCATGAAGCCAAGAGGGTCACTCTTGAGGAATGGGGACAAGGCGGCATCAAGTGCCAGGAAATAAATTCTAGAGCTTTCGGAACAGCTCTAGATAGGAACGGCACGATAATGAAACTCATACGAAGGTTACGATTCAGATTTAATTAGTATTGGTTTTGATATACAAGTTCAGGTCGAGGTAAGGTTGATATCGTCTTTCAGAAATAGAAATTATACCATCTTCGTCAAGATCACACGACAACCACATTTATCGAGAACGGTTGAAAACACACGGTGTCTTGTAAACAATAAGAACAAATGAGCATCATTACCCGCCTGTCTATTTATTTCACTGAATAGTATTAAAACCCCAGCGAAGCGAACTCTCTAAATGACAGTCAGGTCTAAGTTGTCACCTACCCTGGACTGGACAGGGACCCGTTAGTTGCATATCTTGAAGCTCCGATTGCTCGCGCCGAGAAAATCGGACGCCGCAGCATCATCAACGAACGACGATCTGGTAGAAAGCCAGCAGACCAACCCGGATTTTCGATGCGCCCCCGGTAATTCGAGGCCGTGCAGCCCCAATGAGGTTCGTCGACTTCGCCATCGACCTCGCAGCAGTGCTCAATGCCTCTCGATCCGTCGCCGCGAAACATGTCGCCCTCCGGAGCCGCCAGTTGGACGCCTACAGCAGGACGTCGAGTGTTGGGGCGACATTGAGGAACCGAGCAGCAGAGGCTGCCCCCCAGAAGGCAGCGCAAGCCGCTGAGGAGTCGCCGACTTCGAGCGGGGACGTGGACGAGGCCATTCCCCCGGGAGGCGTTGCTTCGGCGCAAGCAGCGAATCCCGATGGAGAGACTTTGCGAGAACACATCGAGGCGGATTTGAAGGAACAACGGATAAAGCATGGGGTCAAGGAGCAGCCCAGTCCGCTTGCAGAGGCCCTCAATGAGGCGAGGTCTAGCTTCGGGACGACGTCACAGAAACAGCCCACCAGCGTGATTGAGACGAAGGAGGAGATCGAGGTCCCCGAGGGCATTAACATTAATGTCTTTCACACCTCTCGAGGATCCAAGATTCTCGAGTCCCTGCGGGAAGAGGGAACATCGGGTGCTAGAAAACGGCCGTTACCCAAAGGCCCTTCCCAGGAGCACCCCCTACGATATTGGCCGCACCCGCCGCCACCTCCCAGCCCTCCGATCCCCAAGGTTCAGGAGCCGGAGCCTCAAGAGCCAAAGGCCAAAGAACCGGTACTTCAGGAACTTGAAGTGGGTGAAAGGTTACAAGAGCCGTCTACCGCGGCTTCTCTAGCTTCAAAGGTAGAAGAAACTCGCGAAGCCCAGCCTGCTTCCGAGGTTAGTGAACCACCGACGTTGGAGTCCAACAAAATCGATCCAGAAGTCGTTGAAGTGGCCAAGCAGCTGTCGGCAGATGAGCCTCCTCGACCGACCCTCAGCCCATACTCCCTCCGAGAGTCCAAAGTACCCGCGACTCGATTAAGCCGCATGTGGAATTACGGAGGTCTCGCCGCGGGCATGCTTGGAGGAGCAATGACCGAGGGCATCAGCCGGGCTTTTGGCGGCGGAGGCTCTGGATCAGTCCTGCTCAGCGGTAAGAACATGGAACGGCTCGTTGCGAAGCTATCTCGTATGCGAGGCGCCGCTCTCAAGATGGGCCAGATGATGAGCTTCCAGGACAGCAAAATGCTGCCTGCGCCTATTCAGGAGGTTCTGCAACGGGTTCAGGATCGTGCTGACTACATGCCTGCATGGCAACGAGACAAGGTCCTGGCTGCGAACCTGGGGTCTGAGTGGCGGGAGCTTTTCTCTGAGTTTGACGAGAAGCCTATAGCTGCCGCCTCCATTGGCCAGGTTCATAAGGCTGTTCTCAAATCCAATGGCAAACGCGTCGCGGTTAAGATCCAGTTCCCTGGCGTAGCGGATTCTATCAATTCGGATCTGGATAATTTGGGGATCCTGCTCAATGCGACCAAGCTGCTGCCCAAAGGGTTATATCTCAACAAGACTATCGACAATGCGCGGTTAGAACTGGGTTGGGAGTGTGACTACGCCCGCGAGGCCGAGTGTGCCATCCGGTACAAGGACCTTCTCGAGAGCGAAGAAGACGTCTTTCTCGTTCCCTCCGTCTACCCAGAGGCATCAGGCAAACAAGTCCTTACAATGGATTTCATGGACGGTATAGGCGTCACCCGCATCACATCGTTCACGCAAGCCCAGCGAGATTGGATCGGCACCCAAATCCTGCGTCTTTGCCTCCGCGAGATCACCGAGTTCAGATTCATGCAAACCGACCCCAACTGGACCAACTTCCTCTACAACGCAGACCTCAACAAACTCGAACTCCTCGACTTTGGCGCCTCGCGGGAGTACCCCGACGAGTTCGTCACCCAGTACGTGCAGCTTCTCGACGCCGCATCCCGGGGCGACAAAGCCGCTGTCAAGTCGCTCTCCGAGAGCCTGGGCTACCTGACGGGCCATGAGAGCAAGATCATGCTGGAGGCGCACACGCAGTCGGTCCTCACGCTCGCCGAACCCTTCCTTGCCTCGGCCCCCGAGGTCTACGACTTCAAGGACCAGACCATCACGGAGCGCGTGAAGGCCCTCATCCCAGTCATGCTGCGG
Organism: Xenoacremonium recifei; assembly: GCA_012184525.1. Lineage (NCBI taxonomy): Eukaryota > Fungi > Ascomycota > Sordariomycetes > Hypocreales > Nectriaceae > Xenoacremonium > Xenoacremonium recifei. Next base: position 526,674 of record WOFQ01000014.1, on the reverse strand, counting down.
GAGCGTCTGGCACCGCCTCCGGAGGAGACATATAGTCTGCACCGCAAGCTGAGTGGTGCATTCCTGCTCTGCTCAAAATTGGGCAGCAAAGTGCGATGCCGCGAGCTGTTTGAGAACGCGCTTATCAAAACAGGGCACCTTGAGAAGGGGCAGTAAATCTTTGTATATCCATGTGTATCATTATCATCATGTATAATAGCTGGGGGGGCACTCAAAACGTGGGGTATAAAACATAGACCGGGGGGGGATACACGGCGCAGGATGGAAGAACCAGACCGACCGGATTGTCTCGTCTTAGCCACGCGGCCGCACCCGCTGCAGCGAATCCAACTCCTTCTTCTCCTTGCCCGCAACCTTCTTCCTCTTGCGCTCAATCGCACGATCAACCTGCCCCTTACTCATGCTCTGATACCGCTCCACCAACAACTGCTTCTTCTGCTCGCTCCTCTTCAAGTAAAACGGCTGCTTCCCCTGCGCCACAAGCTCCTTCTCCCGTGCACGATGCTCCCGCAACAGCGCCGCCTCCTCATCCTTCCGCTTCTGGGCCTTCCTGCGCGACTCCATGGACATGAGCTGGCGCTTCAGAGCCTCCTTCTGCGCCACATCCTTGGTCTTCTTGATCTGTTTCCGCAGGTCGGCCATCTCGCCGTCGCGGACCTCGTCGAGGAAGGCGTATGCCTTGCGCGCTTTGGCTTCGTCCATGCGGCCGCCTACCAGGGGGTCGAAGCGCGGGTCGCGGGCTTTGCGGCGCGTGTCGGGGAGGATTTCGCGGCGGCGGGAGACGGGGCGTTTGGAGGTTTGTTCTTGGGGCGCGTGCTTGGAGGAGCGTTTGGGTTTGGGCTCGTCCTTGCTCCTGGGCATGCGCATGGGGGCCTCTCTTGGAGCGCCGTCTTCGTTAGGGGTGGACTTGGAATTGGTCCTCCGGGATTTCTTCTCGGATGGTGGGAGTGAGGCCTGGGCGCGGGCGAGAGCGCCGAAGGAGACGGATGAGAAGTCAACCTTTGGCGCTGGCGGCGCTGATGTATCAGACTGGCCAGCGTTAGCAATTGTTGAAAACATTGCAGACAAAGAACCAGACTTACATCATTGTCTGAGCCCGACCCCGACTCATCATCTTCCTCGTCTGAGTCTTGGTCATGTTGGCCAGCAACTTCTTCCTCCGATACGCTCTCATCGTTGTCTTCGCTGGCCGAGTGCTCACTCTCTTCCAGCCCCAGCCCCCATTCCTCCTCTCGCCTTGCCCGCACACGCCTTTCAATACCTGAAGAAGGAAGCTTCCGCTTTGGCGCCATGGTTGGTCTGGGGTTTATTCTTGTGGTTTATCACAAGCAGCTACAAACGTTGGTCGGCGGGATCGTCGCTCTTAAACATTTTATTTTTTTGACCGCCCGCCGATAAGCCCAGCGGGATCTTATCGGTGGGCCCCTAATACTGGTTACTTGCATAATTACCCCATTGCAAATTCCCCGCGACGCCCCCAGCTTGGGACCTGACTTTAGTCGTAAACCCTTTGGTTTTTTTTCTCTGACAGCTTCATATCTTCTTCGTGTACATGTCATTCACCAGAACGAGTCGCTCCTTTGAAAGCTATATTTTGGCCGTTTCACGGACCTTTGAATTCACAACAGCTCCAATTCAACAGTCATCGTTTCTGGACCCTCCCTCTCGCTATGGTCGCAAACTCGCGATAACACCAGAGACCACCTCTCAACGACAGGTCCCAATCCTGACTGCCAGTCTTCAGTTCGGGTACAAGATGGCGACAATGTCACCACCACTTGGCAACAATGCGCCGGTTCTCGACCCCGCGGCAGCCCAGTTCATACCCGGGTGCGTCCGCTTACCCGCCATATTTGGGCGCAATGCTAACAGAGGCAATCAGGTTGAACACTCTCCTCCCACCACAACCGCCCGTCCCCCCCGTGAAGAAGAAGGGAATCATGCGCAAGCGCCCTCAAGACCGCGATGCTATCGTCGCACCTAGTCTCGCATCCGGCGGCGTTCCCAACCCCACGAAGCACTACATCACCCAAGCGCTCCTCGACCCGATCCCCCTCCCCGAACCCCGCCGTATTCTCATCATCATGGATCTTAACGGCACTCTCCTCCATCGCCCCAACAAGAAACGCCCCTTCCACTTCGTCCAGCGCCCGCACGCCAAAGAGTTCCTCACCTACTGCCTCGAGACCTTCTACGTCGCCATCTGGTCCTCCGCTCGCCCTCACAACGTCATGAAAATGGTGCCTCAGCTGCTCACACCCGCACAGCAGGCAGAGTGCCTTCTCATCTGGGCGCGCGACCAGTTTGGGCTGTCACCGTCTGACTATGACAGCCGCGTCCAGGTGTATAAGTGTCTGACACGCATCTGGGCTGAGCCGCGGGTCATGTCGGCGCATCCCGCTGCTGCGCAGGGTGGTAAATGGGACCAGACGAACACGGTTCTTGTCGACGACTCATTTGAGAAGGGCCGGAGTGAACCCTTCAATTTACTCCAGATCCCAGAGTTCTCAGGGTTGAAGGGCGAGCCGGCTCATGTCCTTCCTCAGGTGCACGACTACTTGAATGTGTTGAGCCAACAGGCTGATATAAGCCGTTTTATGCGACAGAGTCCTTTCAAACTCGACCACGATTACGACCTACCTTCGCCTCCCTAGGCAGCCTCCATAAGAACCCCAATGGGTCCGAGACGTTAGAGTAGATGTCATGGCTGAGAAAGCCTAAAATTAGAGATACCCCCAGGGCATAACAACACCCTGTTATGAAGAGATGTTTTCATTTGCACAAACGAGATCAATATGCACCCAAGTTCACAATGTACCATCAATGAGTGCTATAGCACGTTCTGCGTCTATTTCCGTTGTGATCGTCAGGAGAACGACCTTCTCGCCAGGGCATTAAATACACAAAAAATGCCGAACCAGAAGACCTTCATCAACCATTCCCTCATAATAAATTCATTTCCTCCGAGGATCCTTTACCCATGTGCCATTATCATCATCGTGCCCTCGCCAACTTTTGTTTTGCGTCTATTTGAAGACCTTACCAGCGGCCCACGGGTACTCCTTGCCGTTGACAACAACGGGCTTCTCCCAGGTCCACTGAGCCTCGAGGAACTCGCGGTCCTCGGGCTTGGTGGGGTCGAGCTTGGTGAAAGAGTAGCTCTCGTAGTCGGGGGCGACGTCAAAGGCGGGGAGGTAGTCCTGGCCTCGGATGACGAAAGCACCCTGGATGACGGAGTCGTTGTTCTCGCCGTAGACGGAAGCGCAACCGAAGATGTACTTGCGGGAGCCCTCCAGACGGTTGTTGAAGCCACCAATCAGGTTGTTGGACATGAAGGTGAGGGTGAGCTCGTCGTTGTACTTGTAGTCGACTCGCCAGATCGAGTACTCCTCGAAGTTCCAGTTGTCCCAGAACCACTTCAGGGCATCGGGGGTCTCGTTGTTAGAGTAGTAGCGCTTGTACTCATCGATGGGAAGGCCGGGGCGGCCGAGAGCCTCGAGAGGGTGCTTGGGCTTGGGAGCCTCCTCGGCAGCGGGCTCAGCAGCAGCGGCAGGCTTGGGGGCCTCCTTCTTGGCCTCCTTCTTGGGCTGCTCAGCCTTCTTGGGAGCGACGTTGGTCAGAGCAGGGGTCTCGAGGAACTCGAGCTTCTCAGCAACGGCAGAGTAGATAGGCTGGTTGATGACAGTCTCGTACCAACGGGTAACGTTGGGGTTGGCGGCGCGCCACGCCTTGTCGTAGAAGTGCTGGAAGCCGCGGGTGATGATGCCAGCAGCGAAGAGGTCAGCAAGGGTGATGCGCTCGCCGACGAGGTAGGTGTTGTTCAGGAGGTGAGCCTCAACAACAGCGACAGCCTTGGCGGCGTCCTTCAGAGCGTCGTCGACGTTCTTCTTGTTGTAGGGGCTGCGGCCGAGTAGGGGGTTGTAGGCACCGGCGAGCTTGGGGAGGACCTCAGTGTTGAAGAAGGAGAGCCACTTGAGGATGGAGGCGTAGCTAGCTAGGTCAGCCTCGCGCTCAATTACCATACGTTCATCAGGTAACTTACTCCTGCTTGGTCTTGCCGAGGAGAGTGGTCTTCTCGTTCTGGGAGGTGACTGTAATGGAGCATCAGCATATGAAACCCCTGGCAACAACAAAATGGAGCAGTGAATGTTGGGAATTGGGGAAGCGTCAGAAGTTAGATTATATCCACACGTGAGGTTTCTGAATAAAACTTTTTCAGATAGGGATAACTGTATTAAACTAGGTCATCACTCGCAAGGAGGGGGTGGTTGAAGCACAAGAGGAAGTGGTGTCATCTTGGGGTGTCACCTACTGTAGACAGCGACGGCAATGCACTCAGAGATGGCGAAGCCGTCCTCGCCGAGGAAGGCGGGGATCTTGCCGAGGCCGCTGGCCTTCTTGTGCTCGACGGTCGGGTTGCCGAACTCGACATCGACGACGTTGAGCTCGATATCGTTGGCCTTTGCCACAGCCAAGATGGCGGTGGTGCGGGGGTTGCCCTGAGAACAGAACAGGCAGGTTAGCAGCAGCGTCGCAAGACGTCGCGGAGCGCTGAAAGCAGACGTACCGGCTTGGCGAAGAGAGTTCCGAAAGCCATGTCTGACTCTTGCGATGCACGAGAAGAATGAACGGTTGGCGACGTTGAGAGGGCAAGTTCGTCTACCCAGGCAGATGAGGAGAAAGTATGTGTTACGGAGGAAATTTTTTGAACTCGGTGGGATAATTTCCAAGCTAAATTGCCTGCCCCGCGCATGAGCCACCTAGGTAGCTGCCCAAGCAACCACCAGCCTGACCCATGGAGGGGGTAGTGTGGCTGGTGAGTGGCTGGTTTGTGGCACAAAGCACCCCCGGCTACCTTGCACGTGACGACACGAGCTAGCCGCCTTGGGCGCATCTCGAAATCTCGTGAAGTTTTTCCGGTCAGACAGTGATAATCGACGGCCCAACCGCCATTTGACGGGGCAACCTCGACGACTCGCAGAGATGAGTGCCTACTCCAACGGCCTGCGGCGGCTTCAATGCCGGGCGCATCTCCGCAGAGCTCAATGGCCGCAACCCGCCATACGAGGGCCCAGCTCCCAACCAGCGATCCGAACCCTCACGACGAACACCGAGGCCTCGATCGAGCCCGTCGAATCCAAGGAAACGGCAATCACCAAGGCCTTCCCAATTCCGTTCAGGAATGCACAGCATGCGCGAGCCGTGCCAACTTCTCCTTCATACTTCTCTCGAGAGCCGAAATTCAATGACCTCTACACCCGAATGTCAAACCTCCTGACCCAGTATCATCACCTTCCGACACTACCACCCACCGAGGCACCTGCGATGACCTTTGCGAAACTCCCCGAGATGCGGGATCGTCTAGGCGAACCCATCAAAGCTTCACACTACTCCAAAGTGCTCCAAGTTGTGAAGCGTCTCAACCTTATCGAGCCCTCCATCCTCCCGGAGAAAGTCAAAATGGCACTGGCAGAATTCCGACGAGAGGTCGTTCCTATGACACAGGCACCCAAGGCCATAACAGTCGACAAATACGGACGAGCACTGGGAGTTGGCAAGAGAAAGGAGTCGACTGCTAGAGCATGGGTCGTGGAGGGGACCGGTGAAGTCCTGATCAATGGCAAGACATTGAGCGAGGCTTTTGGCAGAGTTCACGATCGTGAGAGCGCCGTATGGGCACTCCAGGCCACGCAAAGACTGGACAAGTACAACGTTTGGGCTTTGGTTGAGGGCGGCGGCACTACCGGGCAGGCCGAGGCTATCACGTTGGCAGTTGCCAAAGCTTTGCTCGCTCACGAACCAGCACTCAAGCCGGCACTCCGAAAAGGTACGTGTTCAAAGAACCTACAGTCATCCCCAAGTAACTTACTAACATTTCTTCAGCTGGTTGTGTCACGAGGGACCCGAGAGCTGTGGAGAGAAAGCATCACGGCCATCTCAAGGCCCGCAAGAAGCCAGCTTGGGTCAAGCGATGAGAACTCTGTATATTATTTGTCACGTTGGTCTCCTGGCATTGGAAAGCGAGTCAGGGTGCTGTGGGGGTGGGTGAGACTGCTGGGCAAAGATGACGCCGCGCTCACCACACACAATGTACAATCAACTTCAATGTAGTTTTAGAATCCCGAATCGCGTTTCAAAGCCGAGACTGGTAACCAATTAACATGGGTCCTAAGGTCCTGAAGAGTGATTAATTAGTGTCCCAGCTTTTGCGCGTGAAGTTATTTAAATGTCAAGCAGCTGAAAATGAGGCGTTTAGTCATGTTCCTGCAAGGCGACTCGTATCTGCATCATTAAATGATCTCATGGACATTGGCTGCGGTACCGCAAGAGGGTCGACGCGTTCCCCAGGTTTAATTTGCCCGTTTCGAGTAGGGTAGACTCGGAGGTGCCCTACAACCTGAAGGTTTTTGACCTTGCCTGTCATCGCCAATCGGAAGTCGTGTCAGAGTAGCTTCACTACATAAGTGCTCCGTACGCGCATAAGAAAGGAGCTTGTGTGTGTGAGGGTCTGACTTATAATGATTGGGCTGGCCAAGTGACCTCACGGACCAACAACCCAAACCCCCGGAGGCTCGGCCTTGAGCCGTGATTAAATCAATCATCGTGGAGTAGGGTGACCCAGGTGCTGCCGAACGATGCTGTTAATCAGGTCATGATGAGTCGTCGTAGGACTGGTGAGTTGATGAAGTCGATGGAATCCATGACCTAGCTGCAAAACGTGGCATCCAAAGCGGCGGTCCCAGGCAATCTGATCAGGCTTGAGCAGGGGTACGTGTGGAGTTTGCAGGACAATCCGATTGTTTTATCGTCGAGAATCGTATCAAGACAATGAGATATGGAGGCCGAAAATCTCGCAGTTTGAGCGGGCTGTGGCTATGTTGGCCAAGAGCCCGGATCTCCAGCTTATCCATCCATCACGTCCCATCAACAGACAAGTGGCATCACGCCAGCAGGAGTTCCGGGGTCCTTGGGATATTAAGGGCCTGGCATATGGAACATCAGCTTCCGCGGCCCCCAGGAACTTATGGGCGAGGCTGTGGACTAGTGGTGTTTCAACCCTGTTAGTAGCAGGAGAGGCTGGGCGCCGCGCGGATACGGAGGCACAAGCGAGGCTGTCAAGATCGCCAAAGAAGATTTCTAGAAGGCATTTTCGACGGTTTGTTTCAGCCCACTTCGACGGCCTGGTCTCGACAGCTCACTATCATCCAGCTTTCGGCAGGCCTGGGAATCGAATCCTCCGGCGAAGGAGGAAGATGCGGAGAGAGGATAGGCGAATGATGATGACGGCATCGGGCAAGACTCGTTGCAGGAGCACCGACTTCTTGGTGGCATCACCCGGCTCAAGGACTGAGGTTTGAGGCCGTCGGCGAGCCCAGGCCATTCCAGCCCAGTGATCCAGGATAGATGTAACGGATACCTTTGAACAAGGTGGAGGATAACCGTAGGCATTTTGGGGCGGCCGCCAAGTACGAGCGGGCAAGAGTTGCAGCCCTGCAGCGACATCTCACTTCGTCGTGGTTGTTCTCCCTGGTCGTTTGCGCCCTGGAAGTCAGTCGTGTGGAGAGTGAGAGGCATGTCGAGATGCTGAACAGATCATGATCGACGGTCGAGGCTCGTCGCCTCGCATTTTCAGAAACATGAGGCGGAGATCGACGTCCCCAGACGCCCCTCGAATGCTCTCTGGCTGGCGCAAGCGCACTGCCGTTGGGCGCCGCGCAGCGAGCGTGAGGCGACGCAGCGTGATTGCATTGCCGCCGTGCCGTGGCGATGGTGATGGCCGACTGGGCGAGCGTGTGCTTTCGTCGGCTCGTAACCGCAGGTCACGGCCAAGGTCTCTAGTTGGCCAATGGCTCCGGGCTGTGGGCAGCAGCGTGATTGGGCTTGCACCGCGGGCATGCCTCGGGGCCGCTTTGGGGTGCATTGGAGCCGTTTTGGAGGCTCGCAAGCTCGGAGGAAGGCGTTTTGGGGCGTGGAGACAGTCGCACTGCTCTCCCCACCTAGAGCAGACCGGTCCAACGCCTCATGCAACGCTGATGCGCGATACCCGTTGCAGTGCTAGAAGCGCCAAACATGATCCGATATGCGCGTCAGCTAGCGAGGTTCAGGAACAATCCCTGGCAGCCAGGTACCGGTACGGGACAGCCAGGTGCGTGGAGACGCCGATGGGAGATCTTGGAGGCCAGGTGGACAAATTCATCAGTGCACGGAACAGTGGGCGGCGTCTTGATGCTGAGACTGGAGCGGCGTGTCCAGGGACGCTTTTCTCTCCAGCTAGGACCATGCGGAACATTCAGGAGCCGCAGACGACCGTAATGAAGACGAGGGTGTGAGTGGGTGGCCTGGAATCTGCGCTCGCTGGGATGGGGGATGGGAAGTTGGAGGGCTGATCGAATGCTCAAGGCGGGCCATGTGATTGAAGGTATGTAGTTTCCTCGCGATGTCCGGCGTGGTGTTTTGTAAGGGGCAGGATGCTTGCTTGCCCTAGCTGCCCTGTACCTTCCCAAGGTAAGGTACATAAGCTGTTATGCGAATAAGGCAGGTGCCAGTGACACCGGCACATGCCTTCTTTCCCCCATGCCGGCCCCGTACCTGAGTATTGCATCTTAAGGCAAAGGCCACTTTGATAGGGCATCGCAAACAAGGTCTACCTGACCTTGCCTTGTCCTAGGTGACGGCTGATCCGCAAGTCGGAAGGAGCTGCCAGCCAGCCGCTTCTGTCGGGATATTTCTGTCCGCTGCAGCCTTGGACTTCTCCCCCACCAAGAGACCCGCGTAAACGGCGCGTGATTGGCTCCTGAAGTCTGGCGCCCCTGGTTGCTAAAAATTTCCGCGCCAGTGTAAGGGCAATAAAGGGCTCAGCCTGGCGACATCCATGCCTCCTCGCCGACCTGCTTTTCTGCTCTGTCGACATGGTTCAACCGTCCAGCTATCGACGCTATCCCATTGTCCAATCCTCCGCCCTGCGCCTAGAACTAAAACGAAGCGCCAATTGGGATGTCGCCCTTTGCCGCAAGCGCTCGTACCGGTACCTGCTCCTTGTCTCCCGGCTGCTACTCGTCCCGCTGTCGCGCTCCCCGACGTGCAGGGACAAGAAAATTGGAGGGAATCAGAAAAAGAAACAGAGCAAGGGAAACTATCCTGGTATGATATTCATCGCCTTGTCTCTTCGATTGGGTACCACTGAGTCCGAGGTAGAGGGAGCATACATGCCCAGAATAGCCGACGTTGGAATTTTCGTCTTCTTTTCTTTTTCTGCTTGCCCTGTTTTATTCCATGGAGAACCTGAAGTGATGGCTTAGACGGCTTAGTGGGGATTGTTACTTTTTTTTTTATTCTTTTCTTCAGTGCTGGTCGGTTCCGCACCTGGTTCGCCAAAACGACGTCGTTTCTTCAGAGCATCAGACCCTAGCAGCAAGGGGGGGCGTCCACCCATGAATTCAGGTACCAAATACTCCGTTCGTACCTGGCATTGGGTCAGACACGCAGTGCTGAGCATCCAGCTTCGGGTGCCTCGTTGGTGTCTTAGATCCAGCACTTCAGCGGCTGCCCTGCCTCGCCCGATCAGCTTCGGACCGCTGAGACATGCGGAACCTCATGGTTCATTGGTTGGCGGTGCCACGGAACAACCCAAGTACTGGGGATTACGCTGCGACAGGTTCTTCAGAGTTGCCTTGCATGCATTTGGCTTTCCCGAGGCCAGCTAGTCGGCATCCCGGTCTTGTACCTGACCAGCAGCGGCACCTCTCGTCGTCCGGCACGCTGCTGATTTACCATGCGTATATACCTTACATATGGATTTATGGAGTCTTGTCTTCACTACAGCACGAAATCTGCAAGACTTGCATGGGGGCGATGGCGCACGGGGGGCGTGTCGGCGGCGTCTCCAACGGCTCAACGCTCATTCGGGTCCCCTCTCTCCGTGTTCTTCTGGCCTGCCGATTCGACTCTATACTTGACTCGACTCAAGGTTGTGCCTGGCCCGTCGTGTGCCTTGGGCAGAAACGCACCAGTGATAAATGCGATCCGGGGCTTGTCTCAAGTTGGTAATATCTCAGCTTGGCCGGCCACTCGACGATGGCTTTAGACTTTTTTGCCATCCTGCTCCCACATCAGCCCAAGGGATTAATGGATTGGATGGATCTCCATCAAAGCCCCGTTCATTCCTGGACCCATCGCTGGACTACGGATTGTGGTGCTCGCTCGCTCGCACTCCCGTTGTGCTTCCACGGCCAGCATGCATTAACTCGAAATTGGGCTACCCGCCACCAACGAGACCACGCAGGAATGGGGGATGGGGGGCCTTCGAGACACCAGGAAAAGCGATCAGACCTTGCAAGTCGTGGATGGCTGAGAGCTGCCGGGCCCGAGAGACGGTTTATACGGCCACGGCTCCTCCGCCTCTCGCCCATCACCCGCTCCTTTGCCGTGCGACTGTGACGCACCTTGCAAGCTCTCTCCGCCCCTTTAGTTCTACCCCATGGCGAGCCACCACGCCTTGTCCTCTGTCTCTGGCCATCCCTTTCATCTTTCGAGGGCCACGCCTCTTACCACAGCACCGGGCCAGGGTGCGCGTGGTGGAGGTTACATGCAGATCCTCAGAATCTCGACCCAACTCGACACAGGACGAGGACGAGGACAGCGTTTCCAACGGGAATCGTCGCCCGGATCCCGTGAGCCAGTCACCTTGGTCGACTCCCCATTGGCCTCACTCACGATGCCTCTGTACGTATCGGGCGTTTGCTTTTTGCCGTTTGGCATGTCCACGGTTCAATCAAACACCCACTTACTTACTTTCAGGGCTGACTTGGAGTGTCTGGCATCGAGCCGCCTCAGCTGCTTTTGTCCAGTCTTGACGCCAGCTACCTGGGTCCTGTCTCTGCGACTGTTTCTAGTCTCTAAAACCATTCCGCCTCACCTCACCCAGAGCACTCTCACCCTACCCCCCCTTCCCGCAGGCCGCATTCGCATCACTCATCATTTTCCCCTGCCATCGACAGTGGACCCAGCATGTCCATAGCTGCAGTCCATTGCTTGTAATGCTTCGGGGTGCTTGCTATAAGAATCCCAAGCTTCCCTCTCGCTTTGTCATTTCGTCATCTTCGTGATCCCCCGTCTTTAAACCCCCCCTCGCCTCCCCCCGTCGCTCTAGCTGGCTACCTCCTCCTTTGGCCTTTACTCGGGTTGTTAGTCTGACACCCCCCCTCCCCCCTCCCTCGCCGTTGGAGCCAGCTGGTTACGCATTACTTAATCTTTCTCGACCAGTCTAGAAGCCGTCATTGCTCAACTCGGCCGCCGCGGGCGCACTACTCGTCCTAGTCGAACATCGTCGAGGGGCTCTGGTCTGCTCTGCTCGTTGAGCCCCCCCTGGTGTGTTTTATTTAGCTCCCCAAAGATCGCGACAGGCTCAAGCTTGTCGTGCCTGCTGAGACCTGGCGTACATGGGGCTGGCCAGGATCCTCCTAGTACGAGTCCAGACAACCGTTTGACAACACACCTTCAAAGTACAACAAGCATTACCCACCCGCCTTACAGCTTGTCCAGCCCTGGGCCCCAGAACCAGCCCCAGAACAAGCTACCTAAGCAGCGGCAACGCCTTCTCCGTTCGTCGTCATCTCTTCGAGTCGTTTCTTGTCGGGGCATGAAGGGCGCTAGGCCTAGTTCTGCTGAGCTTGTCATTGGGGATCGAGGTTGATAACCCAGTCCTTGGCTGACCATCAGCTTCCCGTCTTTGCTACCATAAAACCCATTGGGCGGACCGCGATCGAGGGACGGCAAAGCCACCTTTTACTGCCGAGATCCTGCAACCAAACAGAGCCTCCGCCACAGTCCCTTCGCCTCACTCGTTTGATACAAACCAAGCCATCCCTTTCGGCCACTCCCTCGCAACTACTTAATTTGAACTTGGCTATCCGCAACTTGGTGGCTTTGGTTATCACGACGACCCCGCGGACCCCTCCAGAGACCGAGTCGTGTCTGGTTGTGCCCCTCGTTATATCCGCAAGTCGTTGAGCTTCCGCCTACCCGAACACCTTCTCCCCTATTTCACCACTTGCTGTCAACCCAAGAGAGCTTCGAAACTGGCTCCAATCTTCTTTTCGTTTGTGCGCGTTCCCGGTGGCGTATCCGGTGGGCTCAGGGATAGACCCCCAAGGACAACCGCGGTCTCGGGGGCATGGATGACCCAAATCGACGGAGGAGGCAGAATGAACCGCCTGTTCATCCCACTTCCCATCCTCGATACTCTCTCCAAGATCCCTCCCAACACAGACGTTCTGTCGCCGGAGCTGGTAACGATAGATATCGCCCGGCACCTATCAACACGCCGACCTCGACTTCGCGGGGAGGGATGGGAGGAAGCTCAGGCAGCTACGGCACTTACTACCAGGAAGCAGCGGGATCGTATCCGGCCCAGAACATGCCAAACACGGGAATGGCGTACGGGCCCGAGTATGGCCAAGACTCGCGGCAACAGACGCAAAGCTTTTCCGGTTACAACACCATGATGTATAACGTGGCGCAACCTGGCGCGCAAACACCCGTTTACGATACACATCAGTTCGGCTCCAGGCAACCAGCTACGATGCAGATGATGGCACCAGATGTTACCACGACCTATTTTGGATCCGAGGGAAATACGGGAGCACATACTTTACAGCAAACAAGCCAAGCGGCCGGTGCTTCGGTGGGCGTATATCAGCAGACACCTGCCCTAACCTACGCGAGCAGCATGTCAAACACCAACACAATTCAGCAGACACCAGGTAGCGCAGACGTTTCCATGACAGAAGAGCAACAACCAACGTACCCTGCTGAGCCCGGAGCGTTGGAGGAGAAGTGGTCTGGCTTTCAGAATCAACTGGGAGTTATTTGCCAGGAAATTGACCATGGCTCCCTGAACAGCGCTGCTGAGACTCTGCTCAGTATCTCTGGCTGGCTTTTGTCTCAGGTGCACGACCTTGGTATGTGATTTGCCCCTAACACAAACTATGTATTATATCTCGCTAATGGAAGCATACTAGGGCTTCATCTTGACAACGCCGTTCTCTTTCCCGAGCGTTTGAAGCTCTGGCACAAGTTCAACTACTCCTGGTTGGCTTTGGGCGAGAAGCAGAGAGAAATGATGGAGTCTGGGCAAGCACTTTCCAGATCGCAAAGCTTGCTGCCCAAGGCGATGATCAAGAAGCTAGGCAACGAGCTGGTACGATTATGTGATGGGATCGAGCGTCATGGACTCATCGACTACCAATACGGAGTCTGGGAGGAGCAGATCACCAACAGTAAGTGCCATCAACGCCACTGGTGTGGGAGAGAGCCTTGGAAACTGACCAGCTACACCCCTCGATCCAGTCCTGGAGACTTGTCTCGATCTTTACGAAGCCGCGGAAGAGAATAGTGGAGGCAGCGGATCCCGGTGAGGCCCAACGTCTAGGCCTCTTGAAACCTCACAAAACAACACGGAAAAGAATGCGTGTGCTTACCACTCTGGCCCGCATATGTGACTACCGAAATTACCGAGCTCTTCGAAACCGGAAGGCGAGAAAAAAAAAAGCATGGATTGAAGCGTCTGTTGCTTGTACACTATTGCATTGGGGGGGTAGGCGGTCAGAGGTAGTGGCTCTTGGTTCGCACTACTGGGCAGCCGCCGACCTTGTTTCTTTTCTTTTTTTCCTTTTTTTTTCTGGCCTCGTCTCTTTACTTTTGTTGACCCAGGGGCGCTTTGGTTTCTGGCGGTGCCTGGGAAAGAAAAAAAATATCCCTCCATGTTATGCTTAGCGGCCGGACCGGATGGGCGACGGGGATGGAGTTTTCTGCCTTGTGGGTGCGGGCTTTGGGTGCATATGCTTTGAGGTTTCAAGTCATTGTTACAAGACGCGGGTCAAGGGATGGATGGATGGATGGATGGATGTCACGTCTGCAGAAATACCGGGTTCATGATGATTTTTGCTTTGCTTTGCTTGCTTGCATCTTCTTACTACGGTACTTGTTGGGCGCTTGGTCGGCATCGGCAAACGGGTTTTCGGCGACACACACCGCATACAGCGAGCAGTTGTTATTACGGACGGATGAGAGATGGGCGGCGGGAACCGGAAACGGGAATGTGTCGGGAAACGTGGCATGGCAGGGGAGAAGGGAGGCAGGGCGCGATGTGAATGGAAGGGAAGGGAAAAGCAAGGGAAAATTAGGGAAACTGTCGGGCGGCAGCGGATAAGAGATGGATGGGAATACTGTTTTAGAGACGGTCATGGCGTTGGCTTGCGTTTCTGCATCCCGAGGAAGAAGGGCAAAGTCGGGGCCGCGGGAGGGGGGAGAGCGCTGTTTTGTTTTCGTTTCTGTTTGTTTATTGCTGATTCCACCTCGACATAGATCTGCTTGCTGTACTATGTATTCTCCAAAGCTTAGAATAACGGGCTGCAGGCGGGGAAAGGGAGCGAGGCTCTCACGGGCTGAAATGGGGGCTTTGCTTGGAAGAGAGGGAACGATATCCACGGTAACATGGGGGAGGACGAAGAAACAAGCAAACGCACGACTGTACTGTATGTAGGAGGTATACGGTGTACGAGAACGACGTTAATGGCACTTGTAAAATGGCATCCAAGGTCATGCACTTGTTTCGACTGTCTTACATGGCACACCACCACCACCATCACCAGCCAAGACGGGCAACTGGGACGGTAACTCCTCGGTATCTTCTCGGAGCACGCCGTAGTTGAATTTGGAATTTGTGTGATTCGAGGGGGGGTTGTTTGTGCCCAACGACGACGATCCAGGCGACAGGCGGGAAAAGCAAGCAAGGAACGCAGGGTCACGAAACCGGAAGCCGTGAAGTGGGAGTCGTTGCGGTTGACAGGCCAGGACAAGACAAGACAAGACAGGCTTCTCGAAGGGTGGCTGGTCTTAGTCCGAGTCTCAGCCAACGAAAGGCACGGGACAATGTGTAAATCAAAACTGCATCTGTCAGCCGACGCCACTGCATCAGCCCTGAAAGGCACCCATGTATGCATCCCCCGAAAGGTACCGGTACTGCGACTGGCTGGGCCAGGTACTGGTACGTCTGTCTGTCTGGTACATACGGGGAGCGGCTGGGCTAAGCAGGACAAGGATAGGGGACAGGGGGGTGAAGACAGGGGCCGGGACAGGGGATAGGTAGGGGACCCGGTCAGAGAGCGACTGACGGGAAACGGTCCAGGAGCAAGCCGACATGGCCGAGAGCAAGAGTCTTTGTTTGATAGTGAGTAAGTGAGTGAGTTAGTGAGTGAGAAACGGACCTCTACTGATAGTCCGGCTCCTCCTGGACCCTGCCAACCTGCCCCCGGCATCCGTCTCTTTCTGCGCGCTCATCGCGGCCGGCCCTCTTCTGATGAGACTCAAGGCCCATCCATCCCGAACGCTCCCGGCCGCCTGCGTCAAGGCGGAGAGTGATTGATTGATTAATGGACGGCCTGCAAACCAAGTGCTGCAAACGACAAAAATAACCTCGGGAGGGTGGCCGTCCTTGTCTTCACAGGGCACCTTTGCTGAGTGAGTGGGTAATAGTCAGCACTGGAAAGCTCTTGGCTCAGTGCTCTTGTGCCGAAGAGATTGATGTGCCGCTTGAGCTGCTGTAAGTGTCGTGATGCTGTTTGCGTGGAGCAAATGGGCCCGGGTCTGGAATTCGTGATTGTTTGGCTCGTTTCACGGATGCATGCATGCATGCCGGTAGTTGAAGCCCGATAATATCACTTTGTGACAGGTTTCTCTGCTTTCTCTATCAGTCACAGTGCCTCGCAACCAACATCGCAAGCAGGATATGCATCCCGCACCCCCCTCAATTTCCCATGGCAGAAACATGGGCAACGACGCAAAAAAGGGGGCGCCATCCTTATCACCAACAACATCTGACCACCCTCGGGCAGGGCATCTCGTTCGTGTATGTACTCATGCCCAACGCCCAGCCCGGTCTTTTCTGCTGGGACGGGCTCGTCAGCCGTGGCCTAGCAGGTTCCCGGTTCCCCAGATTTGCGTAAGCCCGACGGGGAATAGACGCAGCGGCGATCCCTCCGGCCAGGATATCCCTCTATCGTCATAACGACGGCTGGAGTTGCATTCGGCTCAGAGGTTCTGAAGGCGAGATGATGCGGGCTGGGATGTTCTGGCCTGACACTGACTGGCTAGTTGCCCATGATACTGCTTGGCATAGGGGCACGAAACAGGCTGATTCGCCAGTTGCTGCCCAAACGTAGTCACGTTGTGGTCAGTTAATGCGAAGCTTGCGCAAGTGATGCTGCTGAGGCGTCGGATTCGCTCCAATAGCGACTCGTCTCGGGCCCTCCCCGCAACTCTGTATAATCCCTTGTATGTACAGTACAAAGAGCTTCCCTCCCTCCCTCCAATTCAGATGTCACGGCGCCGTCTGATCACCAACCCAAAACTTGACGGGCCTCGTTGGGCATCAACCCAGCAAGGCTCCCTGTCAGGCTGAAAAGCTCCGTCCCTGGACCGCAAGCTAGCCTAGGGGGATCCTGGGCTGTCTTCATTGCGAAGCTCGGTGAAGTCGAGAGGAAAAAAAGCAAAACCCTCTTCTAGCGCGCGGGTCACACTCATCTTCCAACAGGGCGGACACTGGTAACCAATGGGTTCTCAGAGGCTTGCTTTTTGGAACTATAGACACAAAAACGATCCATGGTTGGGCAACTATAACCCATGTTGAGGGATCTGGATCAATGCCGCCCTTGTCTCGCAACTCCGTAGATTTTCGGGCTGTTTGACTGACTGCTTGCTTCTGCCGCGATGAACGAAGACAAGAACGGTTTAGGATGCGAGATAAAAGGCCAATACCGAGGTTACGTTGTTTGAAATTTGCCGTCCCGTCACTGACTTCGCCGTCGGTACGAAATGTGCCCTGGATTGCTAGCCGCGCCTACGATGACATGCGGGATGTAACTTCACCCCTCGATTGACAACTCCCTAGTTGCAAGCTGGCCTCTCCTCGCAAACAAGGATATGCCTTCTCTCACCAGAAGACAAAAAAAAAAAAGAGGACTACTTGCAGATCAGCCGGAGTTACCACAGATTCGTTCGCTTCACCCGCCTCGCCTTACCTCCTCCCGTAGATCTCGCGCGCGCGCGCGCCTAATTAACTGCTGCCCGTCTGTTCAATCTCGATTAAAACCGCCCTTCCTGATTTGTTTGGTTGGGTCTAGCCTATCAGCCAGGTCCCAGCCCAGCGGGAACCCGAAATCGACGTTCCTGGGGGCGTCCCCTCCAAAAGTGACTTGTCATATGAAGCTACTCAGACTATCTAGCCACACCCCTTTTGCTCTTGAACAGACTCGCTGAACAAAATCAACTGAGGAAACAGTCTAGGCCGGTTTCTGCGCCTTGCCGGCATTTGATCGCCCTGCAGGCGGGCGGGCGGGCGGGCGAGCGAGATCCTGCACCTCGACCTGGCCTGGCTGTCATTTTCTTATTAGTAATTCCCTGCTCTCTCTACGCCCTGTCGATGGAACGAGGCTGTGGCTATCTATGTGATCAGTCATCGGGAAATGCCCTCGCCCGATGTCGATCAGGCTGCGATCCAGCTGAGATAGTAATCACCTGAGACAAACAGAAGCAAGCCTCGCGCCTCGAGCAAGCAATCCTGCCAATCGGCAGGGCGGTCGTCTCTCGGCCGTGCCGCGAATCTTGTCAGCCCCGTGTCTAACCAACAGCCTCGCCATCTGTTCGCTAGCCTTGCCCTTCCTTGCCCTTCGTTCGTGCTTTCAGCTGCCGCGTCAACAAGGGGTCTTTGCCGTCGCGGCTAACTAGTTCGCTCTCACGGTTCCTCTTCTCTCACTCCCTTCAACAACTAAGAGGAACTATCTGAGAGATCGCGAGTGGAACCGAGACAGGGACGAGGCTTGCATCCGGCGGCTGAGCTATCGGGAAGCTCTCGATCCGAGGAGAGCGGAACAAAGTCCCCTGGATCGCGGCTAGAGAAAGACTGGTTGGTGATCTGGACTGTTCCTTCGCGAGACTACTCTCATTGCCTTGCCCTGGCAAGTCATATTTGCTTACAGAACTTCAAGCCATTTCCACTTTATTAACCAGGAGGCCCCGAGCAATCAACTGCCGAAGGAGTCCGTGGGGGAACAAGAGATAACTTCGAATCCAAAAGACCTCAACTGTGAACAGTATTCTGGGAAAGAGATAACTGCAACATCATCTCGGTCAGGCCGCAACACCAGAAATACCTGTCACAATAACCAGAACCCAACATCCAATACAATATTACAAGTCACTTGAGAAAACACGCCCTGTGCATTCCACACCTCTTCGCAGTGTCCCTTGCCTCTCTCCCACTACTTTTCTCGTTGGATCCCTTGTTGCCGATACCCCCTTCCCGTTCTTTCAGCTTCCTCAAACTCATAGCCCCAAATCTAGATGGATATGTCGTTCGATGTAGTTATCGAAGCATCTGCCGATTGTGGCGGCTTCCTCAGCCTCATCTTAAGCCCACGCCCACGCCCACAAGCCGAGCATCCTTAGATCAGCCAATGTCTCAGTTGCCGGCCGGGGCAAGTCGTCCTAGTTCCCCGGGGTGAGCCCGTCCCGAGGCCAAGGTACGGGGTTTGGGGGCGTGTGTTCTTCAACCCTCCTCTCCCGAAGCATGTCTCGCCTCGGTGAGTTGTCTCGCTGAGATCCTCAGCGAGTGTCTTGAACAGCCTTGCTCGGCCATACTCCCCCATCACACGCCAGCCTATGAGACTGCTCCGGAGGTGTCTCCCGGGCCAAGGGATGCGGTTCAGCGCCATCCGTTCGCGAGACGGGTCCCGGCCTTGCGAGCTGATACAATGGGCACGGCACGTCAAAGCCGCCGAGGTCACCATCCCAGACCCCAATGTTCGCGGGCCACTGCCGCTGCTCAGCCTTGCATGGGTCGTCTCAGCCACCCTCCCGTGCTCGATCGTCCCTCCCCCACTGGATTTCCCGTCCATCGAACCATTGTTAGTCAAGCTGAGTTCAACGAACCCCATGTTGTCTTTGTTGGGTATTGTCTCAGCCTCGGTGAGTAGGTTAATGAAGACGTGAGTGGCAGTGCGAGACCGGCATTTTTTCGACGCCATGTTTTGCCTTAAATGTGACCTGTCACGAGGATGTGCCAACGACGGCATCGAGCCGGGCTTGATTCAGCCCATCTGTATTGCAAGTGACTTGGATCCTTTGATTCACTGCCTACTGGGCAAATCATCCGATTCTGAACCAGAGAATGTCTTTTCGAAACAATCTCGAGTTCCAGATCATTCCGTCATCTGTTGGTCGTGAGTATGTTGACTCGGATCAAGATGGACTTCGGCGAATATCTGATCGAGTCAGCAAGAAGGTCTCAGAACTAACAACTTTGATGGCAGTGTGCCCAAATACGGACTTGTTGGGCCCGACTTCTGGTTTGTGAAGAGCTGTATGCGATGTGATGCGTGAGGAATAATTGCCAGGTTGAATAGATGTATAAAAATGGTGCACAAATGTTCGAAACATGAGGGGTCATTGCCGTCACGTCGTGACTAGTGAGTTGTGAAGTTCGCTGACATTAGAGCTGGAACTATAGTTATGTTCATATACCGAAAACCCAAGAATTCATTATCATAATGCTAAATTCGCTAGAGGTCGTGGCCATATCGCAAGCCGACGCTCCAATAACAAATGCGCAATCATCGCTGTGCTTAAAATTGATCTGTATCCAAAAGTTAGCATCAAGCTTGGAGAATCAGCTTCAAGCACAACCCAGCTCCAAGACCTACCTAGAGTCATGCTCATGCTGACATCCGTATTCTCCACCATTTTCGTGAACTCCTCAAAGCTAATCTTGCCGTCCTTGTCCAGGTCCGCTTCCATGATAGTCTTGTCGACAATTTGCTGGAGTTGCTGATCCTTAAGGTTACTTCCAACCATCATCTTCAATACAATGAAGAGCTCGCCGTTGCTGATGTATCCGTCCCGGTCGATATCGTAGACCTTGAACGCAAACTGCAGCTTCTGTTCCTTGTTCCCCTTGCTGCTGAAAGCACTCAGGCCACTCACGAACTCCTGGAAGTCGACATCGCCGCCACCGTCCTCATCGAAAATAGCGATCATCCTGGTTTTCTGCGTTAGCTCCTCTGTTCGTCTCAGGACAGAGTTCAGAGTCCCACTCATACCGTGTCGCGAGAGGGTTAGACGAGATCTGGGGGAGGCTCAGAAATTCGTCGCGCTCGATCGTGCCGGAGTTGTCCTACAGGGCGGTCAGCAAGGGGCTCTATTGGACGCAGCTCCTCGTGTATGCGTAGGAGTTCCTGGTGGCTCGAATCACCTTGTCCAGCTTCATGAAACGCTTTCGGATTCGATCGACTTCATCTCTGTTGACTTATAGCGAGTTAGCTCAGACCAAAGAGAAGCCTGCGAAGAGTGCCTACAGTTTGACCCTTGAACGATATTATCGAGGACCGCGCTCGTGGTGTTACCCATCTTGAGCGGTAAGGAAAGGTTGTCTGTAGGGTTGACCGAATGCTCGAGAGTGTGCGGAGGCTTATGCGGGGTTTTCGGACGCAAGAGGTAGCTTGAGGTGAAGTTGGCGATGTTGATACAGTCTGGTTTAGGTCAGGCTGAGGAGAGGGGCGGATGCGATGTAATATCAGCTTGCCGCCTGAGAAGTGGTGGAGGAAGGTGGAGGGGGTGGAAGTGGCAGGAGTTCACGTGCACGGGCCATGCTGCCACTCAAGCCCAATACCGTCCATGCTATTGGATGTGGCGTCAGGCAGAGGCAGCCTGTCGAGAATTGCACTTTGAATGAAAGTCGAAAAACAGTTTGGATTATACAAGGCAAGGCGGAGGAGATACACTGTCAATTCTGCATCTAATGGAGCGCGTTTGCTTGCTTCAGCAAATGATTAACGGCACTCGATTCCATTGTGGCTGTGTTATGCGGGTAGGCGAGTCAATCACGACGAGCGGTGTGAAACGGAAATTGAAAACGGTGGTTATGACGGAGGACACCATTATAGACGGCAAGTAGCAAAGACGCAAGCACGCAAGCAGTTGGTTCTGGCAGTATACACTAACCTTATCCGGCACCGTTATCGCTGGCGGGGTCGCGGTCGCCATCACAGTGACTGGTTGGGGCCTGGCGTGCGCTGAGAGCCTGGAAAAAGGAGGAATGGTCCGAGCTCCGCCATGTAGCTCTCCCGCTAACTTTTGGCGGCGAGTGACTTCATTCATGCCAGACCGTCATCAAACACTCCATTTTCCTGGCCAACGCCAGCGAAAAATCTTCGCGCGGCAAAACAATCCAACGTCACCCCATCAAGCGCGACATCTCTGCCATCGCGAAGCAGCCACAACACCGCCTTTTTCATCACAAAAATACCGGATTTCGATCCTGCATGGTTTGTTTTATGACTTGATCGCTTTTTTTCGCGGCATTTCCGCCGTCTTGCCGCCCACCTCCCCCATCTGGCCACCATGTCATCACGTAAGGTTCGAGTCAAGAAGTTGAGTCCCAAGACGACGCTTCCAGTGCTCAGAGAGGATCAAATCGACCCTTCCGAGTATGAGGCACTCACTACCGAGACTCAAATCGCGACCGGTGTCGAGCAAGCTGAGGAAAATGTGAGTTCTTTTCCCTCTCTAAAAACACCCAGATATCACGTGCCCTACCACGTGATATGGCTTGGCAGATATCAGCAATCATTTCTGATATCCAGTCAATTCCGTCGCCCAAAACATATGCTGACTCTGGAAATCGCAGGAATACCATCTTCAAACAATTCTCAAAGAGGCGGGCACTAGTAATGACCAAGAAATCCCTGTTCCGCCGCCTTGCGAGAGTGACATCAACTATGATGGGCTCTACCCCGGCGTATTTCACAAACCTTCCTCTTACATACGGTTTTCACAAACCGTGGAAGAATGCATCACCTGCCTCTATGATATGACTACAGAGGACGATGAGTTCCTCAAAGAGTACAATGCCAAAGGCCCCTCGGCCGGTCCTCTTTCAGAGGATGACTTTGAACGAACAATGGAGGTCTTTGAAGACACCGCTGCAGAGCAAACACCATTCGCATCAGTCGACAATACTGTTGTCGCCTATGATATGATGGTGCCTTCCCTGAATCATCTTGGTTCGCCGTCCGTTCTCCAACATGCGAAGGCAGTTTATGAGTACTGGAAATCGAGACGACAAGATGCAGGGAATAAGCCCTTACATCCCTCGCTCAAATTCGAGACTCACCAAGAAACGGATGACACCGACCCATTTGTCTGCTTCAGGAGACGTGAAGCACGCCAGACTCGAAAGACTCGGGCTCGTGACAATAAGATCGCGGAGACCCTGAAGAAACTCCGGCGCGAGCTCGAGGACGGTCGGCAACTTGTTTATCTTTCTTCTGAAAGAGAAATGCTCAAACGAGAAATCCTCATGATGGATAGAGCCATCTTTGAGGAACGAGCACGACTTAAGGAGATGAAGCTTAAACTCGGTATCAAAGGTGAAGATGAGGATTTGGTCAACCAGAAGGTATGCAAATTCCCATTTCCAAAGCTTTCCCACTTGGTACTAACTTAAATCCAGCCCCAGAAACGTAAACCCGTGGAAGCGCCTGTGGTCCAGAGGCCCCCAGGTGCCCACCTCCGCGTCCCTGTTCGTACGGATGGCAGGTCGCTGGATGCGGACCTGGTATTGCTGGCAGACAAGCTGGCCGAGAAGGAAAATGAGCTGCGCATGGACATAGAGATGAAGGTGCAGAATCATCGGAAGTGGAACCAAGGCCATATTGATCTCACTCGAGATCCTCTCTCGCCAGTCCGGGAACAGGGCATGGAGCTCAAGTTCCGGCCTGCCAAAACCCAATATTTGATGACGCCTCCAGCGTCAACGTCATCTGAAATGGATGTTGATGAGGATGGGCCTGAACCAATGCAGGTGGACAGACCGCGATCTCCCGTCTTCCAGTTTATGGCTGGAAGAGCCGACGAGTCCAAGCCTTCCCACCAGCCAGCCTTTCGTCGTCGCATCGGCCGTCTCAACCGTCTGTGGATAGACCGCAGAGGCATGACGACGCCGCCTCGAGAGAGTGGTTCCGACCAGTGGAAGTACGACTCGGACAGCGATGACGACGAGATGCCAGAGTATGAAGTTGATCCGTTCGATACACGGGCCCTCAAGTTCCGGGCTACTATCCCGCTGAACCCGTATATGTTCCGGCAACGACCATCTCTGCCACCAGACGCTGTTAATGGGGCAGTGCCAACGGGCAGCCGCTTACCACCAGCAGCGGCCGCGGCTCAAGCCCAGGCTCACGCACAAGCGCATGCCTACGCTGCTGCTCAAGCTCAAGCCAAAGCCCAGGCTCATGCCCAGGCCCAAGCACAAGCACAGGCACAGGCACAGGCACAGGCGCAAGCGCAAGCGCAGGCTCAAGGGCAGGCCAAGTAAAGCATGCTTGACTCTTGTGCACCATTTCCCCTCTTCATCGGCTCGGATGACCCTTTTGTATGATACTTTTGCTTGACGTGTTTATACCCATTGTTGATAGCGGATCGTGGTTGGGAAGGATTCGGCGCGGGAAGGCTTGTTTGATGAACCGGGTGTACAGTACTCGTCTCGGGGGGCCGGGGCATTTGCGAGGAGTTTGGTGCAAGGTGCATTCGGGGCTTAGAAGTGTCGGAAGCCACCAAGTCGAAAGAAATAAAGAAACAAAAAACAGCAATAGTCTAGCTTTGACTAAAGTCGTTTGAACGTCTCCATCTCGCTGGTGAAGTGGTCGGCAAAAGATCCGTGGCCGAAGTGGCTGGTGAGGCTTGCGCAGTTGTTGACGAGGCTCGGTCTCGGATGGCGGTTGATGCAGATATGTGCTGGCGATAGAAGCAACGAGCGTGTGCAACGGAAACAAGAGCAACTAGCTCAAGATCTCCCGAATGCCACAATAGCGGTGTTTGCGAGCGAATGTTGAGTTTGTGTGGGAGGTAAAGGGGATAAGGTTGGAGTGACGAGCTCTAAGGCAGGCAGGTGATCAGAGGAACGCCTTATGTCATATTAGCCCGAGGACGGAGCACAGACAGATCTGACAGTAAGGAAAGCCGTTTTCTCACCGAACAATCACAAATCAGAGCGCAAACTGTAAACGGCACAGTTGAACGGAAAGCAGAGTAAAAGAAAAAATAGCAGCGCGGTTTGTCGGAGGAGGAGGAGGAGGAGGAGGAGTGAGTGACCACCCGCCGACAGGGCTGGTTGCGCAGAAGCGGGAACGCAGAGCGGGAAGCGGGAAAAGAGTGGCCGGCGAACCGGGCGGCGTGGATTTGGATTTACTGCCGGGCAAATCTTCCAGTTGTGTGAGCCACCAACGAGCGCTTCCCGAGGAGCTAGCAGGGTGGGGGGCTTTTCTGCTGTGCTGTAGCGCAGGGTCCCTGGAAAAAGA
The DNA here is from genome assembly GCA_012184525.1 of Xenoacremonium recifei. Lineage (NCBI taxonomy): Eukaryota > Fungi > Ascomycota > Sordariomycetes > Hypocreales > Nectriaceae > Xenoacremonium > Xenoacremonium recifei. Next base: position 502,264 of record WOFQ01000014.1, on the reverse strand, counting down.
AAACTTCCAGGCCTGAGGTTCCCACTTATGTTAGGTAAGCTGGGCAAGGTCGAAAGTTTCTGGAGACTGAGGTGCCCCTCTATCTTATCGCCCCTCACTGCATAACGACTTTATGACCGTTCAGCTTTGTTCGTATATTGACCTCTTTGAATACCCAAAACGAAACCTTTGAGTTTTTGATTCACAATTCGAATCTCGTGCGGGACCTGCTGCTAGATCCGTTTCGTCAGACTAGGCCTCGCGCCTCACGAAGGCTCACCCTCACCCCCCCCCCCCCTCCTCCTCACCACCAACCTCGACATCACCACCACCACCATGGACCCTTCCAAATCCTACATCGCCCTCGGGTGCGAAGGCTCCGCCAACAAACTCGGCATCGGCATCATCCTCCACACGCCCACCTCCGTCACCATCCTCGCCAACCTGCGCCACACCTTCGTCTCCCCCCCCGGCACCGGCTTCCTCCCCAAAGACACCGCCGCCCACCACCGCAGCCACTTCGTGCGCCTCGCCCGCGCCGCCCTCGACACCGCGCGCATCACCCCCGCCGACATCGACTGCGTATGTTTTACTCAAGGCCCTGGCATGGGCGCGCCGCTGACCAGCGTGGCTGTCGGTGCGCGGACGTTGGCTCTGTTGTGGAATAAGCCCCTGGTTGGCGTGAACCACTGCGTCGGGCATATCGAAATGGGCCGCCATATTACTGGCGCTGATAATCCCGTTGTGCTGTATGTCAGCGGTGGTAACTCTCAGGTGATTGCCTATGCGGAGCAGCGGTACCGCATCTTTGGCGAGACGCTGGACATCGCGGTGGGCAACTGTCTCGACCGGTTCGCACGCACGCTGGGCATCAGCAACGACCCAGCACCGGGATACAACATCGAACAGCTCGCAAAGAAAGGCACCAAGCTTCTAGACCTACCCTACGCCGTCAAGGGCATGGACTGTTCCTTCTCCGGCATCTTAGCCTCAGCTGACGGGCTGGCGGCCCAAATGCGTGCTGGCGCCGACTTCACCCCCGCCGACTTGTGCTTCTCATTGCAGGAAACGGTGTACGCCATGCTAGTCGAGATCACCGAGCGTGCCATGGCCCATGTAGGGAGCAATCAAGTGTTGATAGTGGGCGGCGTCGGCTGCAACGAGCGGCTACAGCAGATGATGGGTGAGATGGCTCGAGAGCGCGGGGGCAGCGTGTATGCTACTGATGAGCGATTCTGCATTGACAACGGCATCATGATCGCACAGGCCGGGCTGATGGCGTACAAGACGGGCTTCCGGACCTCACTTGAAGACAGCGTATGCACTCAAAGGTTTAGGACCGACGAGGTCTTTATTAAATGGAGAGACTAAGGCCCCAACGATCCGTGTAGCTCAGATTCCTCGTAATCCTTCCGTATCCGCGTGTAGTCACTGTTGGAAGCTGGCTCTATTAAGCCCTGGTGCTCCATTAAGCCATCTTGGCCATCAAAGAAGCACACTGTCTTCATTACCCCTTTATCTCCGTGAGATACCATTTTGCACTAATAATGATTCCGCCAGATTCACTCCCAGGTTCAGTTGACGCTAAAACGTCTTCTATGAGGATTTGCAAGTATAGTAGGATCCTCAGCTCTCATCAGGCCCAGTAGGCTTGTAGACAATAGTAGTCACATACTTGGGTACACATAGTCAGCAAACCTTCAATCTAAGGAACCAACTTCAATGAAGCTCACCTTATTCCTGTATCTTGTTGTTGCAGAGACAGCCAAGACGTTGTTCTTAATACTGCTCGTGGCAAGGTGGTTCAAGATGGTGTGGTTTGGCATGTTCAGCACGCTGTTATCGTCCTTCATGAGGGTCGCTGCGTTCAGGATAGGCTTGCTGAGGAAACCCGGCAATGACGGTGGGGTGGACAACTTCTCGAGAGCCGTAATGACCTCCTGGTAGATCGGCGAGTCCTCGGGCTGGTCAAAGTCGACCATGTACGCAGGGAGGTTGCTGCGGTAGTTTTCGGCTGGCAACACGGGCTTCCCCTTAGGCTCTTTCGCTTCCTCGGCCGGAGCTGGCTGTGCTTTAGCTGCTTGTGCTTGGGGAGTGGCGGCAATCTCTGCTGGGATCTTTCGCTGGGCGTCATCAGGATTGACTTCGATATAGTTGACCAAGTTGTTGCCAAAATCGACCGTCGTTGGCAAATCTGGCGAGGTCTGCATGACGCCATCCACCAAGAAACGAACATGGTGAGTACCGGGAAGGATATGGATGGTCGCAGCGAAGCAACCAGGTTGGGCCTCACTATTTCTCACACATTAGTATCTTATCTTTCAGGCATCGCTTTGCTGTCTAAAAACGAGGAGGTCCGCGGTGTGACACTCATCTGAGACCTTGGAGGCATCGACAAGAAGCCACAGAGGCACAAGCAGCTATCATCGAACGAGATGTCTCTGATGGGGTATGACTAGGAACGGCTGGAGACTGTTTACTCACACCGGGTGCAGCCGCTGCTTTCGATTCCAATGGAAGATGGTTCCCGTCACATATACCTTGTCACCGCCTCGCAGCCACTCCAGTTTCGTTGGTACCGTGGGTCTGGTCTTATCGACACGCAACTCCTCGCTGTCCTCCTCGTCGACCGTCGTCGCACTGAGGGCGGAACTCTTACGTGTCATGCCATCAGACGAATCCACGGGCTCGACATCGGGGAGCGTCGAGTCCTGCTCCGGAGCGAGGATAGGCGATCCCGGAGTGTGGACCTCCTCCTCGATGGGGAGGGGCAGTCGCGGGGGTCGGGTCAGGTACATGTCGGTGATGCTGCTGTTCGGGATGAGAGGTGGATCGACCTGGTGGTGAGAGCGCAGGGAGGCCGACTCGAGGGGGACATCGACGGGCTTGGAGGGCTCGTCGCGGGGCGGAGGCGGTCTGGACTCGGGGGCCTTGCCGTCGGCCGCGGTCTTGGGCTCGGACGACTTTGCCGGCGTCGAGACGGTGCTGTGCGGCGAGGCGCTGAGGGAGGAGACGGCCGTGGGCGGCAGGCTCTTGGGCCGATTCACCGTGGTCGAGCCCTGGGCTTGAGCGAGGGACGGCTCCGGGGGCGCGGCAGATCGGTGGGTGGTGTGGGCGGGGATGATGTTCCTGACGTCTCTGCGATGTTGGCGAGGCGAGTCATGGCCGGAACCCGACGCAGAGGCGGAACCGGATGCCGGCCCGGACGACGTTGGAGTCGCCGGCTTCGAAGAAGAGGACGGGTTGTTACCCATGATGGGCGTTGAAGGAGGGCAAAGGCTCGCTGGTGCGGCGGTTGGAGTTGGGTCGCCAGATATGACGGCCCTGCGGAGCTCGAGGCTATGGGCGATGGAGCGGGATCAGGGCTGGCCGTGGGACAGAGAGAGAGCTCTGTGAGGTCGACGCAAATATCGCAATCTAGCGGTTGGTCTGCCTGTCGTAATAAGGCACAGTCGCGGTGTTTCTTTGTCGCAATGGCACCTCAACTTTCTTCTCTCCGGGTGATGATGGTGATGGCCGATAGCAGGCTCTGGCTCCCGTCAGGCGTACCAGCACTTCAACGCCAGCAGTGTCACGACAATGTCATCTCAATTGGCGCCAGCTTCCATCAAAGTGAGTTTGCCCCAAGCCTTATCGTACCGCAATTCGGTGAGTCGTTGCAGGGGTCGTCTCGTCGTGAATGTCGTCGTCTGTCGTCGAAATCGTCGAGTCACCTGCAGATCTTGATGGTCGATCAGATCAGGCAGCTTGTCGCGGGGTGAGGGAAGCTGAAGTGGCCTGCCCCTGCTCTGCTTGCGGAGGCACGATGGGGCTCGGACGGGGTTGAAGCAACTGCTAATGAGCAACCTGGGTGGTACTTCACTTTAACACTGAAACCCTCGAAAGCAACAGTCTCTCTTTGGTTCTGTCTAATTGCCAGGTAGACCCCGTTTCGGCTTAGTTGGGCCCCGTTTTCTTCAGGACCATTCGTACCCTAGCTGTCCCAGAAGCATCACCAAGAGCATGGAAACCAGCAAGCGTTTCCTATCATATGATTATAAAAATATTGAAGGAGAGGCATCTGTATCCCAAGGCCGCTCACTGCAAATTGAGGTGATACGGTTTTCGGGATAAGCAAATCGCAGCATTGTGAGATGTGCAGTACTTTCCTGGTAGATGCGGTCCGGCCTAAGACCCAGATCTCTTGCCAGTTGCTTCCATATCAAGGATCTCGATCTCCTCTCCAATCTTGGGCCACAGCCTCGAGCCTCAACATAATCCTACCGACATTTCAGCATCCTATTCTTCCAGAGTCTCGGATACAGGTGCCAGAATAAGCCGTCAAAGTCTCTCTATGGTGACTCCGAATGCAGCAGCTGGCAACCAAAGTGTCATCATCGACATCAAGGCGTTGTTACGACTAGTGACCCCCTCGATTCCCAAGGAAGAACTCCTCAAGAATTATCATAGCTTCCCATGACTAAACATATACGTGTCACCCTTCTGGGGCTTGAGGGAGAAGAGATTGGGTCAGGCATTTTTTATTTTCTTTTAATACTCCTTGTGTAAGGCCTTGCAGATTGGCGCTGTAAACCACCCAGCCAACACGTGACACTCAGAACGCGACGTCACGCATGTGAAGGAGGCCAGCCACCAACTTCATCCAATATCCCGCCCAAAGCGGTGTCTCATCACGAACACGATATCCATTACACCATCATCTGCCATTTCCATGAATTGAACGGGAATATGGCAGAATTGGATCCGACCGTGTGGTCCATCCTTGCCCACATTGGCACATTTTTAGCCCTCCTCTTCAGGGCCATACTGGTGCTCATAACGTGGCTGTTGGGCTTTGTTATTGTTGTTCTCAAGGTCCTGGTGAAACCGCTCGCTTTTTTGTCCAATATTCTCCTCACTCTTTTTGCTCCGGTGATATACCTGGCGTCTTTCGTTTTCTCGTGGATTCAAGCAGTGTTTGCATTCTTCTCTAGTCTCGAGGTCAGAGCTCCTCAGTCAAGCCCATATTCTGAACATCAGCTAATACGCTCCTTAGCCTCTGTACACATTCGTGAGCGTTGCAACACCTCTAACCGTCTCTCTCTTCTAATTCACAGCTTTTCCAGATTGGTACCGCTGCAGCAGTTGGCATTATTTCGGGTGTTGTTGTCGGCGTCTCATCCTCTTATATATCATCCTACCTAGACATCCAGGGCTCCGACAAATCAGAGATTCGCAAAACAAAGCATAGACGTTCAGATAGTCTCCTGACAGATTCAACAACTACCGACCTCGACTGGCAATGGCTTGAGTCCTCTTCCTCACGACGAGCGCCGGCATCCGGATTGCTCTCTCAGACAATTCTCGAAGAGGACGACTCAGAGTATTAACTTTGTAAATAGAATCATGCTACATGAAGCAAACACCATGCAAATCGCTGAGCCAATTAATACCGCTCAGGCATACCTATTGTACCCGTGTCTCGAATGCTCGTTCCGTCGAACGCCTGATATCTCTGTGGTTTCCCATGCCGATGATCCTCATGCAATACACTGTGCCAACGCCAAATCCATCCTTTGCTCATCGTCGATACATGTCGCGCTCTACCCGGTCTCGATCCCGTGATCTCTCCAAGCGCGGTGACCTGCTGCGACTTCTAGTTCGGCGGTCACCCCGATCATACCGACGTTCCTCTCGGCTATTCCGTCGCCTTCTATCGTCCCGAGGCCAGTCGTCCCGAGGCGGCCGGTCATCTCGGCGACGTCCACCATCGTCTCGACCGTATGCGGGGATGTATGTGTCGACATCGGCTCCCCGTGGCGGGCCCCTTGGCCGAGGTCCTCTGTCACGAAAGTCTGCATCGTCTATAGGGGCCGCACGTGGAGGGCCGCCGCGATCCCGTTGTTGCCAGGCAGGCCGGCGCTCTTCAGGCCCGTTGCGATATCGTCCGCCGTTAACACCGTTTCTTCCATTTCCGTACGCATCGCTGCTGTTGAATCCAGCAGTAGCCCCGTTCGCATCGGGTCCCAAACCCACAGTGCCGCCCTTCGGAGCAGGGGGGAGCGCAGCTTTGCGATCGTGGAATTTTCTGCGATCTAGCTCGTGGCTCTCTTCGAAGACCGGGATTTCATGTGGCTCGGCTGGTAGAGGCGCCATCTTGAAATACGAGTGTTGAAGGGCATCCACAGCGTTGATTCGCGTTCTCCAGTCGAGCTTCAGCAGCTCTTTTAGGAGAGAAATAGCTCCTGAGCCAAATCTATGGAAGTTGTCAGCATCCATCATGGCAAAATGTGACAGCTTCTCTTACTCTCGGAACCGACTATTAAGGTTTCCAGGTCTGACTCGGGGTGATATGTGATCTGCTCCCGGCAGTAATTTCCACTTGGGCATGTTCTCTTCGGTTGGCGAGCCCATCAAATCCCAGATGATCTCAAGCTGGTGAACGTCGCTCTCGCCTGACAAGATAGGCTTTCCAACAAGCATCTCGCCGAAGACACAGCTACAAGATTCCAAAGTCAGTTGAGGAGAATACGGTTTGAGAGATTGCGGAACGTACCCAACACCCCACACGTCAATAGCAGTGGTGTATTGTCGCAGCTGGAGGAGGAGCTCGGGCGGTCGATACCATCTTGTCACTACAAGACCAGTGTAGTCGCGGCGTCCATCACCCATAGGGCGTCCAGCCTGCGGAGTAGGACCGTCGTAATGCCTCGCTAGACCGAAATCACCGATCTGCAGGATACCCTTGTTGTTGATGAGAAGATTGGCTGCTTTCATGTCTCGATGCAGGATGTGGTTTTCGTGGAGGTATCGAAGACCTTCGAGTAGTTGTAGCATGTAGCATTTGATATGAGCCTCCTTGAAGTGAACAGAGGGGTTATCGAGCAAGCCGGAAAGATCATGGTCCATATAGGGCGTCGCCATGTAGATGATAGGCTTCTTACGCTTGTCGGCTGTGGTCGAGCCAAGTCAGTCGTTTGTCGCGAGTCGCAGCTCAAGATCCGGCACCTACTAGGTCTTGTCGAATGTTCAACGGCCATGTCCTCGAGTCGCAGGACATTTTTGTGTGATAAGAGTTTGAGGAGCTTGATTTCGCGAAGCGCGGTGATCGGAAACTGGAGTAGGGTCAGAGATGCGATGGGTGAGGTCGAGACGGCGCGCGGCAACCTACACCATCCTTCTCGTGGTGCATAATGATCTTCTTCAATGCGACGAGGGCGCCCGTTTTGCGCGACCGGGCTCGATGAACCTCTCTGTAGCGATTGCGTTAGCCATGGCGAGCGTCGGCGAAGGAAGCATGGCATGGCATGTCCATGGTGACTTCATACCCAAATGTTCCCTCGCCAAGTTTGCCTTGCAGTTCATAGTCGGAAATCCTAGAACAGCCGACAAAACTCGATCGCGGTCGCAGATGGTTGAGGGCAAAGGTTCGCGGCGACGTGCCGTCCGGGGTTGTATCTGAGGCCAAGTCCATATTGGCGATCATGGACTGTCGGGGGCTTCGCTGGATAGATCGTATCGCGCGAGCGGCTGAAGGCGAGATTGTCGGCGTCGCAGCGCCTGGGGCGCCAAAGGTGTCGGGAACGGTCCGGCTAGATATTCGATTTAGGACGCTTCAGACTTTAATATGGGCAAATTGCCATATCTGTTGGAAAATAAGAGGCCGAAGCGGCATACAAGTGATAAAAATGAAAGTTTGATGGAGGCTTTGTTCCCTTGGCTGGATTCATGGGATGACCACGGAAGGCGGTGAGGCGATCGGGCGGCAGAATTTCCAGGGATGGGAGCGCGAAGCTCCGATAGATGACGCCGACTTCAGATCCAATGGATACGGCACGATTGCTGGCGCTGAATCCTCTGGGGGAAAGGATCTCTTACACCATACGGAGTACAAATAAAGAGATGAGATGGTTTTTTTTCGATTGCTCAAGGGCTTTTCTTGTCTCACTGATGATGTAAAACTGACTTTTTGTGGTCTGAATGGCGGAGTTTGTTGCAGGAGACAATCAATCAATCAATCAGTCTACAATCCAATGGCACGCACTTACACCTGCTGACTCCGCAATCGGAACTTCCATTGTCAAGCCATCTATTGGCGATACCTTACATCAGAAGTAAGAAACAAAGAACAAGGACAATGAAAGGAATCAGTTCATAGGTCCGCATTATCCTGCCCTCTATAGAGGTTTAGGTCATCAACCCCGCGCCTTCCGCATCGCGGCCCTTATCATCACAGTTCCATGTTCTCTCATCATCCGGGTGCACCTTCCTCAACTTCAACAGCCAGTATTAAGCCCAATATCAACTACCGATTAGGTGCATTTCAAAAACTCTTTCTTCTCCTCTCAACTTACATCACGAGCCAGGAAAAGATTTTTCAGCCCGCATGCTCGGAATGACTAGACGTCCCCTCACAAGATACGACAACTTAGCGAGGCCCTCCTACTTCTCTCACTCGTCAGAGTTGAGATTCTGTTACCCCTTCTAAACTCCCTCCGGCTCCACTTGATCATCTATTTTCGCCCGCCAGCGCCCGCCAACGCGCACGACTTCGGGCTATTTAGAGTTTTTTCCCGCCTTTCTCCCTGTCTTCTGCTTTTCTAGAAGCCGAGATGAAATGGTGCCTTCTTGACTAAAAAATCTACTGCTGTGTGGCGCAAGTGTATGGGTGCTGCCGTTGCAACTTCGGGAATCCAAGCTCGCTCCACCACGGTATAAGACCTCCCTCTGCCACCTCCCACTCGACAGTCTCCCGGTTCTGACTCTTCTTTCTTCACACCGTCTCTTGTTCTTTTTTCTTTCCTGATCCTTTGCTTGCCATTTTCCTTTTATTTTCATTTTATTTTGCTATCTTGCCATCTCTTTGTCTTATCGTCGCCCTCATTTGACAACCATGACATCCGAACAAGAACCCAACGGCGATGGCCATCCTCCCAGCCTGCCCGAATCCCGTGTCCTCATCATCGGGACTGGAGGCACTATTTGTATGCAACAAGGCCCTGATGGCCTTCAGCCGACAGCTCATTTCCTGGACAATGCCATGGCTCCAAGGCCATCTTTCAATGACGCTTCTTCACCAAAAGGCAAGTCCCTTATTCGGATATCGCGGCGAGACGTTGGATGAGCAAAGCTCCGATAGTTACGAAGTTCAAGCTCAAAAACACAAGAAGAAATCAGGGCCCAGGTGTCTACCGTCAAATGTCAAGGACATACGACAGGGAAGACACATATGAGTCGTGAACCTGTCAACTCGACAAGTGTCGGACATTGTCCTGACGAAGTCCGTCAGCGTTGAGATAAGCAACAACAGCAAAGCTAACCAACATCACCAGTCACTCTGCCAGCCTATCGCAATGGCGAGCTCATCTCTATTGACTCTCTTCGCACTCCTCCAACCGCCTATCAGCGCCATGTCCGGTATGGCATCCTTGAGTTCAATCCTCTGCTCGACTCCAGCTCCATCTCCGCGCACGACTGGGACGCCATGGCCACATGTGTGCAGGAGAACTACCATCTTTTTGACGGCTTCGTCATCCTTCATGGCACCGATTCGCTTGCTTATACGGCATCCGCTCTCTCCTTCATGATGACCAACCTGGGCAAGCCTGTCATCCTCACCGGCTCCCAAGCACCTATCTTCGCGCTCCAGTCTGACGGTGTTGACAACCTCCTCGGCTCGCTCATCATTGCCGGCACCTTTGTCATCCCTGAAGTCTGCCTCTTCTTCCACCACAAACTCTACCGTGGAAACCGTAGCGTCAAGGTTTCAGCCGCTTCCTTTGAGGCATTCGCCAGTCCTAATTGCGAGCCCCTGGCCACCGTCAACGGTCTCGGCATCACTGTGAACTGGCCTCTCATCCTCCGGCCTACCAGCATTGCCAAATTCCACATTGCCAAAGGCCTCGATACCACACACGTTGCCTGTCTGCGTGTCTTCCCTGGTATCAAGCCCGAGATGATCGACGCCGTTCTGCACCTCCCCCACTTGCACGGCCTCATCCTCGAGACATTTGGCATGGGCAACATCCCTGGCGGGGTTGATGGGCCTCTCACTCAAGTCATTAAGGCCGCAGTTGAACGCGGCATCGTTGTTGTCAATGTTAGTCAGTGTGTCTCCGGCTTCGTCTCTCCCGTCTACGCACCAGGCACCATCCTCGGTCGCGCAGGCGTCATCTTCGGTCTCGACCTCACCGCCGAGGCTGCCCTCACCAAAGTCTCCTACCTACTCGCCCTCCCCGGTCTAACCACGGCCGACATCCGTGAGAAGCTCGCCCGTTCTCTCCGCGGCGAGATGACCGAGATCGCCCACCCTTCCTTCTCTCATCCCTCAGGCAGCCTCGACGACGGCGCCGCCCACCTCACGGCTGCCGAATCCGCCTTCTCCGCGCTTGGGTACGCCATCGAGCACGGCGAGCTGGGCCTCGTCAAGGAACTCCTCCAGGGTGCCGGCGCCCAGCTACTCAAGCAGGCCGACTACGCCGGCAACACGGCCGTCCACCTGGCTGCTGTGTCTGGCAGCACCGAGATCCTCATGGAGCTGCTACAGCGCGGCGCCAGCGTCCACGAACGCAACAAGGCGAACAACTCGCCGCTCTTCGTCGCCGTTAAGTCCGGCCAGGGACCCTGTGCCCAGTTGCTGCGTCTGGCGGGGGCGCATCTTTCTGTAGAAGAGACGGAGAGCCTGCACGGCGTAAGCGGGAAAGCGTAGGTTATTGGGGATGTCATTGCAGCCGGGTTGCTACCATGGAAAAGGCGTTCACTGGAGGACAAGAACGCGGTATCACATCATGTTTTATGAGACATTGATCGTTGGATTTCTCAGGAGTTTGTTTCGGGATAAAAAGTTTGATAGATAGAAGGCGGTTCTTCACATGACACATCGTCAAATGCAAATTCGATAAGTATGTGGTATTCAGTATAAAGTTAGGAAAAGTCCTAGTTATCATGTCCCTGCCGCCGCATCTTCCTAGCCCAATGCCCTCTTACTGCAACATGTAGACAAAGTCTGCCTCAAAGTCCAATTCTTCACCGCGCCGGTCTCGTATGCGTCCCCTCTCCGCACAACGCCTGCGCCAACGACCAATACTGCAATAATGACCATGTAAGCAAGCATGCTGAAAACAAGATGAGTACACGGCCAACATGGCCAGCCCTGGCTGCCGCGCATCCCAACGATGCATCTCCTGCCTAGAAGAATATGCTGAGTTTTACCGAAGGAAGAGATCCCCAGCGCCGTTTCTCAATGACCTGCTTCTATCTATATGATCAAGGCCCAAATAATCGTCATCAGCCGATGCTAAGCTCGATAATTCATCATCTAAAGCACATCGGTTAGCCAGCCGCTCAAGAAGGGCAGCGAAGGTAAATGTGTCAGGGAACTTACCATCTGCGAGATATTGAGCTTTTGAGTAGTTAGCTCTATGAACCACTGCAAATTTGATCTTTTCGAAGCTTTTGCCCTTGAGACCAAGTCTCGTCTCTAACCGCTTCTTGGTATCGACGAACTTCTCACCCTAGTCAAGCAATGTCAGTCGTACGCTACACGTTCTTGTTAAGTTACCATTTCCTTACCTCAATGAGCAGAAATTTGAACGGAACCCCATGGACGCGACTAACGTCGTTCTGGAAATGGAACACGTGGATCAGGTTAGGATCCTCAGCGGCCAACTCCTCCTCTGGAACACGCTCGGCATAAATTTGCGTGTATTCGTTAAGATTCATCACAGGGTGCTGCCGAGGTGGTTCGCGGTAGAATCGATTGCTGCTTGACTCGTAGATGCGTATCTTTCCGCCTTCTGTTTCGTCTGGGATATTGGCCTTCTTGATGAGGGCGTTAATAACGTCCTCAACGGTACCAGTCTTGGGAACAAGCAGATCGTATGGTTCCTACTTGATCGTCAGCAATTTTTCTGATGACCAGGTACTGAATACTTGCCTCCTTCGAGATACCCTCACTAAGCCAAATGAGTTTGATGCTCTTCTTGGTATCGAGCTCGGCCAAGCTCATCTCAAGTACTTCGAAGTAGAACGCGTCGCCTCTTTGGCTCGAGTTCAATGCATTGGTTCCCATGGGATTCAGGATCTGCCGCAATGTCGGGTTTGTGCCTCGTCTAACGGTAGACTTGGGATTGTTGGTGGTAGCGTTCACCGTCCAGAAGCGAATATGGGTAGGGGGGACGCCAAGTTGGCTTCCCACTCTCTCGGAAAGCGTGTCGTACGTGATCTTGGAATTCAACACCAAATCAAAAGGAGGGTATTGTGATTGATCGCATCGGCTGGGATGAGGGTGGAATTTTACCGTCCTCTTGTGCTCAAGGAAGTCGTAATAATCCCGCGCATCCTCAAAGCGATCCAACGATTTCGTCCTAGCAAAGAGGGGTTAGAGGAATTTCTTCCGTAAGAGGGCACTGCAACACACGTTTCTTGCCCCGGCTTATCACCAGGACGTTTCTCACGATCGGCCTTTATCCGCTGAAAGCAGATGATGTCTCCATCCTGAAGCTCGGCAACCTTAAGCGTCTGCTTATGTTTCAAGGCCTCAATCATGGTGGGTTTGATCTCCTGGACACTGGTTAGCAAGTGTTCACGACTTAAAAGATACAAAAGCCATACCTCCCACAAAAGAAGCTTCTCATCGGCGGGCAACTTGTCCCCCCAGCCCATCCTATCGAGGATAACAGGGGCAAGGTCCTCCACTTTACGGTCCTTTTCAGTGTACAAGTGGCCGACGCCCCTCAGAGTCTGTTTTTCGCTATCGAAATGCTTGAGAAGTAGTAGGATCATATCATTCTTCACCACAGCGCCATTTGGTTGGCTCTGATAAGATGGCCAGATAGGCTCTCCATCAGGGCCAAATTCTTCGGCCACTTCAGCCCACAAGCGAAGACTTGTATCTCGATGAGCAGCAGATCGAGCATAGACCTCCTCAACTGTCGGTCTCAAATCCATAATAGGTTGGTCCGGTCGGATGGTCTTGTTCTGACGGTTGACCATTAGCCAGAGCCGCACATTTTGCGGCTTCACCTTCAAGTCGCCGGCAACTTGAGCGACAAATTCTTCCATCGTCATTGCTCTCCGGATTCGGTAATTTCGTGGTGCAGCTGGGTCAACTTCTGGGTTTGCGTCGAAGAGGCACAGATCGGTACCTCCGTAGCTGGTAAATGAATCGTCCGTGATAACCTTTGCTGTCATATACAAATGGGCTTCCTTCTGCTCTTTCCTTCTCGCTTCCTTAAGAGCGATCTCTTCATCGAATCTTTGCTGCAGATGCTGAGGAATGTCGTTCTTGGTCACGGGGCAGAGGATCTTGTCCAGCCGGCACTGTCGAATATACACCAACATGTACGCACTGTTCTGGCGCATTATGGGTGCTTTCTTCTGCAGAGGGGCGCGGTTAAGGCCACTAGGAGTCCGGTATTCGCCTCCAAAGTTCTCCTCAAGGACCTCCCTCATTGTTGCCTTGGTGACTTTGTCATCGTCATATTTGTAGAACCACCCATCTTTTCCAGGCTTGAGGAATGCATAGTAATGACCGGCATTAAGGTCTCCGCTATGCACTAGCACACCATGCAGTTGATATATCCAAGGTTCGGACTTGTTAGCGTCTTCGACGAGGTAGGGCGCTGCATCAAAAGTATCAGGGAACTCGTAGCGATCATTGATCTTCATCATCATGTCCCGGTGAATATCGTATTCGAAGCGCTTCAGTTGCAGATGAAGAACATCGGGGAAGCTGGTGAAGATGACTCCTTTGTTGGCATCCTGCAATTTGTGTTCCTCGCCAGCAAAGTACTGGTTCTCTCCGTCCATTTTCTCGACCTGGATATAGTCTTGGAAGCTTTCGAGCAGGTTCTTATTCCCGCTCACGTTGAGTTGGATGTCCCAGAAGTCCTCAATGCGACTAGATTCATAGTCGACATTGATGCATGAGATGTACGTCTTGATCTTGCCGCTGAACATCTCGGGCAGAACCGTTTCGGCCTTGGTTCCTTTCATCTTCTCTTCCATCCTCTCCATAAGTTTTCGAGACAATTCTTGGACATCCTGTTGTTCAAAAATGTGTCTCGTTTCCCAGCCGAAAGATTTGGTGAGTTCGCTGGTCGAAACGGCTTGCTCGGACGTTTGAAGCTGGTAAAACAGACGCTGTAGTGTGTATGCGGAGTTCTGCATGCTCTGGTCGTTTTCTGTAGGGATCTCGTAAATTGCCTAGAATACGCAGTGAGCACAGCGCCTATCACGTTCGACAAGAGCGATCGTACGTACCTTTCTGAAGGCATTTGTGAAATACAATGATTGCAATAAGGAATTCAAGTAGCAAGTGGCACCTTGATTCTTGAGCCCGACGTATCCCGTCTCCTTTTTCGAGTCATAGTTTGCGAAGTTGTGCCAAAGGACACCAGTCTCGTCCTCAACTATCCGAAGATAGGCTGTGATGTTACCGGTTTCGTTTTCGCAGAGTGGTCGGCTACCGCCCTCCCATGGGACATTGAACATGCGTCGTTGCTCAACGAAGCGGGTAAATCCCCAATCGCCTTCTTCCTTGGTGAAGCGATGATGAGCAGCGTGGTGGACGTATAGACTGGGATCGTTGGGGTTCCATAGCACAAGAGCAAACTGTACACAACAGCTCCAGTTCTCGGGGATGGCGTCGGCTTCGAACCCATGTTCCAGATATATCGAGCACTGGTCTATGTTGTTACCATGTGGGAAAAGAAGGATCCGCCTGTTGAGGACAAAACGATCAGAACCATCCAAAGTCAGAACCGCCACGAGGGAGCATTGGCGGGGGAAATGCCGTGACAAACGCACCATGGAAAGCCGCCGGCGTGAAAGATGGGACCATGCTCGCGCTTAGACAAAGACCGCCAATTTTCCACAGTCCAAGTATTTTCGGCATCTTCGAGAATCTTAGGTTCGTCGATGAGCGGCGGCAGAACGAGTTCCCTCATGGCATCGTCTGTTAAAGCGATGTGTCAGCTTCGGTCGACTCAGGCTGGGCTGACCTGCCGCAGCGGGTCATGAACATGAACATGAACATGAACATGAACATGAACATGAACATGAACGAGCAGCAGGCTGGGGAGACATACAGTCGTTGGCCAGAGGCAGGTCTTGAAGCTGGTCGGCTTCGCCCTCGGGACTCTCGGGGTTGATTATGGCGACAGGCTCTTTATCCGGCTCGTTGGCGACGCCGACGTAGTCGTCCGTGTCAACGACCATATCGTTGGGCGAGTGGACGTTGTAGCTCTGTTTGCGGGCATCATCAGCAAAGTTCCTAGGCCGCACAGCGAGCCCCCGGCGAGGCGTGGACATGATGTCAAGAGCTGGTCGAACTCCAGGCCCGAAGGAGTCGGACCAAGTAAAATGGGGTGGTGCAGAATCTGTGCTGGGCTGAGATGATGCGGAATAGAAAAACGAAGAGCAAGCCAGGGTGGAGAGGGGCGAATGCGGCGTGCAACAAATTCGATTGTTGCTCAGGCCGTCCGCAGGGCTTGCAGCGGTGCAGTGCAGTGCAGAGCAGTGGGATGCTAGGATGAGGTGAGGCCGCAGCTGGCTAGCAGCATTGACGTCTGGCGGGGTGATTGGAAGAAGCACAGGCAAGGAAGGTCAGGTAAGGTAAGGTAGGCATGACGCAGAAAACCACAGGCAGTCAAACAGGGGACAGGCGGCTGCATTCAGTGCAAGCATCACTAGAACAGCACCAAATCACATCGATTGAGCGTCCGCGATGAGGGACGTACCATATTGGCGTTTGTTTGTCCTGTCTCCCACTAGATAGATAGACACCTAGAATGCTCCTTCTCGCGTCTCGCGGCGGCGGGCGTGGGTAGGTGACGTTCGGTTGGGGGCGAAGGGGATTCCCACGCGTGCTAGCAGCGGCTTCCGAAGCAGACAGCCAGGGCACGATCAAGGGAAGCTCGACGCTGCAAGAGGCCTGTGAGTGACTGGACTGGACTGGACGACCGGGAGGAGGCCAATCCGGAAGACGGCTGGAGTGACTGGATGCCGCCAACCAGCTCGAAGCGGCGCACGCAGCCGGGCGGGCAGCTGCTGCAGTGACAACGGCAGCGACCGGCAGAGACCAGCAGGACAGACAGGGCCAAGAGGGAAACGGATTTCCAACAGCCAGTCGTTATCCTAGAACCCAGGCTCGCAGACGGTCGTAGACAGGATCCAGAGACAGGCTGACACGGCCGGGGGGGGAGGAGAAAAAATGAAGAAAGTCAAAAACACCAAAAAAAGGTGTCGTGATTTGCAACCTGGAAGGCCCGTTCGTATGTAGCAATTGCGCCGGGACGGGTTCCTCCCTCAGTTTAAGACGGACAGCGGAGGGGCGCAAAAGCAGGAGGAAGAGGATGGTTGAGCTTCAGGACTGGAGCGGGAGAGAGAAGACAAGCCAGCCCAGCCCAGCACAGCCCGCTTTACTGCTGGCTCGGAGACGCTGGAGATAGAAGTAGACAAGCTCCGGCCGCAGACTGACTGCGGACATGCAGGTCTCGCACTAACCCGTGTCTGCCGACGACGCGATCTGATCACCCCGCCATTTTGGCGGGGGACGTCATGCTTTGTAGGGTAGCTGCCTAGCAGAGTCAGACTTCTGCGGGCTCGAACTTTCGTATCTATTAAGCTACTTGGGTATGCTTATGGCTGCTTCTTGAGGCTCCTTCTTCGATATCATGGCTGAGAAATTGGAGCGCATGATGAGGTACTAGACGGATGAGAAGCTCCGAAACCCCCCAATCATGTCATTGTTTGGGTCGGGAAGAGGGGTACTAGTAAATGGAGGCGAGGCAAAGAACTCTGGATATCACATGTTCCCGTACCGTGTCCAGAACCATAAAATAAGATGAATAAGCGCGTGATCGGATATTCGGCGTCGCTGGCATGACACTGGATTGGAACCCGGACGATAGTAGAAATCATGTAAGCCTCGAGCAATCAGATTGGCGATTAGACTATGACTGCAACCAACTGCCGCCGAAACCGCACCAGCAACGCTGGGTGGCATGGTCCATATCTTTGGAATTACCATGATTTAAAGATGGGACGAGAATTAATTGCAGACACCAGACCTTGAATAGACTCCCTTTTTTTTTTTTCTTTTCACGCGAAAGTTAGCCTGGACCTCAAGGTGGCTGTATTTCTGACAATTACCGATGACGATGTTTCAGGCACAGAAGTGGCTTGCCCGCTGAAGCTCCCGTGAGTGTGGGGTAAGCCTGGGGGTTGGCGTCGAGTCACAGAGCTCCGAATGCAGGCGACACATGCTCCAGGGCTAGGTGCTTGGAACTTGCCGAACTCAGTTCTCTTCTCTTCTACATCTCAACACCGCCGCTCCAACCGACCCCGAAACCACACGAGACAGAGCCTCAGTCCGGTATAATACTTTGGAATCCTTACCGCCGTCCATCCGCAGGCTTACCTCTCGCGTCCCGATCGAACCATCTCGCATGCGACCTCCGACATGCTCTCCATCGCGCTGCGGGCAAGCAGCAAGCGATGCAGACTGACCCCGGTGGCTGCCACTCTCCCCTCACTCCAGCGAGTTGCCGAATTCCAAAACCAGAGAGAACATGTTCGCCGCGCATCAAACGCACCATGGCGGCCGGTCTCCATACTGGACGAGTATGTCATGACCACCATCGAGTCATCCTCCAACAGCTGACAGCCTCCGTTAGATGGGTAGCCAAGGAGGCTCGCCCCATTAGTCTGCGCCAACTTATGGTGTTTGGACGGTCCTTGACCGAGTCTCGTCTCATCAGCTCTGCGAATTACGTTCGAACGGAACTGCCGACTAGGTGAGCTCTGAACCGG
This sequence comes from Xenoacremonium recifei, assembly GCA_012184525.1. Classification (NCBI taxonomy): domain Eukaryota; kingdom Fungi; phylum Ascomycota; class Sordariomycetes; order Hypocreales; family Nectriaceae; genus Xenoacremonium; species Xenoacremonium recifei. The sequence continues at coordinate 484,492 of WOFQ01000014.1, read as the reverse complement.
CCGGCCGGACGGAAGTGTGCGTTGACCGCTGATGTTTGAAGGATTGCCCACCGACTCCGCGACATGCAACAGCTCCCGTACGTTGTCGTAACGAACCGCCACCTCAACGACGTCTACAACCTATACTACAATGCTTTCGATACCTTTAGAAAGATCAAGGAGATCAAGACTCTGGACGACAACGACAAATTGTGCGAGGTCATCAGTCAGACTCTTAAAGGTCATCTGACTGTGATTCCCAAGTTGGCCATGGGGATCCTTGAGTGCGGGGAACTGATGGATCCTAATGACCTGGATAAATTCATGAATACCATCCTGAGATCGGTGAGTACGTCCTGACAGTAAGTCGACGGTATTAAGCGACTGATGCGTTCGCAGCGAATCTCAAGACGTGTCATCGCGGAACAACATCTTTCTCTGACGGAAACCTTCAACTCACCTTATTTCTCGCCCGGGGCTAAACTTTCCGAGTCCGACTTCATTGGTGAAGTCTTCATTAAATGCCAAGCCAAGGAAGTCATTGAGAACTGCTCAAAGGCGATTACCGCTCTCGCCCGATCTATGAATGGCCCAGACGTTCAGGTCCCCGAGGTCAAGATCGACGGACACCTCAACACCAGCTTCCCTTACATCTTGAGTCACTTGGAGTACATAATTGGCGAGCTCCTGCGGAATTCGGTCCAAGCCGTTATCGAACGTCATGTGAAATCAGGGTCCTCGGCGCCCCCTCCTCCCATCGAAGTCACCCTCTGCGAGAACCAGCAGCACGTCATCATCCGCATATGCGATCGAGGCGGTGGCATCCCTCGCGAAGAACTGCCCTACCTGTGGTCCTTCAGCAAGGGTCCCCAGAGCCAGAAGCGGCTCAAGAACCTTACGCAGGTTCCGAAGATGGCGGCGACCATGCAGGAGCTGCACATAAAGGACGAGATTGGCCGCGCGGATCTTCGCACTCCAAACTACCAGAGCTCGCTCTCGTCCCTCACTAGCAGGCCACCCAATCTGGCTCTGGGAATGGGGTTGCCCCTGAGCCGGGTCTACGCCGAGTACTGGGCCGGAAGTCTGAATGTTCATAGCTTGGAGGGATATGGAGTTGACGCGTTTTTGCAAATATCACGCTTGGGAAACAAGAACGAACAACTCACGACGAGAGCCTCCATCGACGCTGTTTAAATGATATCTACCCCTTGCAGAGAGGCCATCGCCACGTCTGCATTTGTATAGAACGGCCTTTTTTTGGCATTGGAGTATGGAGTTTGTCTGACTAGCATCATGACAGAACCAGGTGTACGGACAGAGGAGTTAAAAGGACATTTATTCCCAATAAAATATGCATTGCCAATTTCCATGAGGCCGTGTCCTGCAGGCCTTCATCACTCGCTGGGATAGAGCTACAACAAGTAATTACTTTTACCTTAACTCCTAGACGAACCATACCCCGAGCCCCTCGAGAAATGATTATCAACGCTCATCAACCCAACTAGAACAACGACGTGTAAGGTGCCAAGATCTCAACGGTGCAGAATTGCTGCGCAGAGCCGTTCTCGAAGGTCGTCTCGATCGCCCGAGGCGTCCAAGCCAAGGGCCAGGAGAATCCGCGTTAGGTCGTCATCTACAAGCATCCATAAGTCCTCATGAATCATAGAGAGTGGCGAAGACGTACCGGGAAGTGCATAAAGCTCCTCGAACGATTTTGGAAAACCAGGAATATCTTTATTGGACTGGAGATCGTGCAAGCCCTCCAAATGAGAGCATCTCTGGATGATAGCAGACGTGTTGGCGTCTCTCCTCGCTTCGTTGTACTGCCTAAGCAAACAAAAGTGAGCATGGATATTGACTGAATTAATATGGGATATTTACTGTGCTTCGAGCCGGAGTAGAGAGCGACAAACATTTTCAACTCTCTCTTCTATTGCTGCCACGGCGTCTATGAGTGTCCGGACGACGGCTTGGGGAACCTCGAATACTATGTTATTGTCGGCAGACATCCTGGGAGTGCCGTAGTCTTGAATTGTGGATGATTGTATTGTTTACTTTCGATATGATCTTGGAACTATGTAGGCAGAGAAGAAAGTACGAAAAGGAAAGAGGGATCGAAAATTTATAGAGAACACTTCCTACCTTACCTTTAAGAACAGCTCATCGTGCAAATTTGATATTTCGGGAAGTAGCTTAGACCTTGAAAGTTTTATTGGAGGGTATCGCATTTCAATGACGAGATCTACTGTGGTGACGCCTATATAAAGCACACATTTGCCGATCGACGATCGTTTCATTTTGTTGGTATCATGAGAACTCGACTGAATTACATGGAGACTAAAAAAGGTACCTAGCTGAGAAAAAGGGGCTCTAGTGAGAAAGGTGCAAATAAAAAAAAGGCAACACTATCAAGACTTTCTCCGTACGTTCAACTCATCAAGTTCGGGTCATGCTGCTAATGTATGCCGTCAAAGGGTAAGGTAGGTTGGTAGCCGAACACCTCACGTGAGGAGCTGTTCAACAATAAGGCCTCGCTGACCAAATCTTCGAACGGAATTGGCAGAAATGATCCACGAACACGCTTCCCCTCCCTCCCAATTTTGGTATTCTTGGCCCTTTTTTTCAACTCCGAACCCCAAACTGGAGCGGTGGGTAAGAGAAATGACAAACGACTGTCCAACTACAGTCTCGCAAGCATGCTGGAATTCGAATGTCGCATGCGCAATTAGCGACGGCCGTGGCTGCGGACGGCGCTGCCTTGCATAGACTCGAGCTCGGCCTCGAGTTGCTTGATCTGAGCGTGAGTCTGCTCGAGATCCTTGTTGAGTCGGTCACGCTCGGAGATGAGCTTCTGCTCCCATTGTCTAAAGCGCTGCTCCTCGATCTTAACCTGCTCGGTGAAGCGCTTACGCAGAGTCTCCTCCTCCTCCTTGAACTTGGGGTTGTCGAGCTTCCGGGGACGGGCCTCGCCAAACTTGCGAGTCTCCATCTGCTGGGCACGGTAAGCCTCGTAGTGAAGCTCCTCCGTGGTGTGGATGAGGTCGAGCATGTGGGTTCGGATCAGGATAGATCGGAGCTTCTTGAAGTCGCAGTGGTCCTCGTTCTCAACCTCAGCGACACCCCACGAGTACTGGCGACCCTTGACGATGCGGCCGTCACCGGTCTTGACGTCCTTCTCGGAACCGATAACAGCGAAGGGCATGGCGTTCATGAGGCTGCGGGCATGCTGGGCAGCAGCCTCGTCATCCTCCTCAATCGGGGGCTGGTAAATCTTAATGTTCTGCGCCTCGATGACGGAGACGATCTAAGTCATGATCAGTATTGTCTGTCCAACGGCCTGTACCTAAAGGGCAACCATACTCTCTGCTTGAACTTGGCCAGGTCGGCAGGGCTGAGGGTGTCAGCCTTGGCGATGACGGGAATCAGGTTGACACGCGAGCAAAGTCGCTTCATCACCTCGATATCGAGGGGCTTCAGGGTGTGGCCAGTGGGGCGGATGAAGTACAGGCAGGCGTGGACTCGGAGATCGATCTTGTCCTGGCGACGTGGCTGCTGCTCCTGGAGCATGTAGGATTCGTGCTGGTCGTCGAGGAACTCGATGATGGGCATCCACGAATCGCGGTTGTTGACGTAGTCGCCGAAGCCGGGGGTGTCAATGACGGTCAACCGGACTGCGAGGGGGACACGATTAGCTTCAGAGCTCGCGATGCATTAGGTTTCGAAGCTTTGCATACCCTTGAAGAACTTCTCCTCAAGTTCAGCCTTGGTAATCTCGATCTCAACGGTCTTGTCGACCTGCTTCTGGTGGCGGCGCTTGTGGTCGGCATAGTTCTTGATGGTGGTCGAGAACAGCGTGTTAATGAAGGTGGTCTTTCCGAGGCCCGACTCGCCAGCAACCTGAAGTACGCAAAGGGCATTAGATAAAGACCGTATGTCCGTAGAGGAAGTGGTGGTAGTATACCATAATGGTGAAGCTGGCACCACGCTTCGCGACAATCTTGTGTCGCTGGTTGGGGAGATTGGCAATGCCAATCGGTGAGGCGCTCTCGGCAGGAGTTGGGGCCATCTTGGATCGAGGAGGCGGGGGAAGCAACGTGCGGAGGGTATCGAAGGCGAGTATCTAGCTGGCAGACGAAGCTGGATAGCAGATGCGATGCAGGCGGACGGCAGAGTCGAGGCGCCGGCTGGTCGGTCAAGCAAGATTGATGCAGTAGGGAAGCTTGTGCTGTGCTTCAGGGGAACGAATTTCCTGCCCTTGAGATGGAGATGAGGCGGGCGTGTTCTCCCAGGGGGTCTTGGGGGCTGGTTGGCTGGTTGGATCCTGACTGGCCAGTGCTACGCGGACACGGGGACACGCCAAATGGAAACGTCCCAGGGGGAAGCAGCCACTGAGACCAGCCCGTCCAGCTAGTGCTAGTCCCCTTTTTTTCTGGCCCTGCCATCCATACCAGACCAGCTAGCAGCTCCTGCCAATCCCAATCCCAGTGCACGGACCAGACAGTCACGGCAGAGCACTCACCCACCTCGCTCTGGATTAATGATCCGCCGAATCCCCTCCGATCGCATCCAAAAAAATTCGGCGCCTATCGATAAGCTCATGGGCCAAATTTTGGTCGCTGCGATTTCGAGATTCACATACATCATGGCAACAGGCGACAATGAAGACTGATTTCAGGGTATGGGACTTGCTCGAACCTACTTAAGAGTGTTTTGAAGGCTGAGTGACATACTGACGAGTTGACAGTTCTCAAACTTGCTCGGCACCGTCTACTGCCAGGGCAACCTGCTGTACAGCCCCGATGGCACCCATCTTTTCTCCCCAGTTGGCAACAGGGTCACTGTCTTCAACCTAGTTGAGTATGTCCGACTGCTCTCCTTTGGTCTTCGATCATAAATTTCAAACATGGCTAACTTGGCTGCTTCTCCAGGAACAAATCGTACACCCTCCCGTTTGCGCATCGGAAAAACATCGCCCGCATTGGACTTACACCCCGCGGCAACCTTCTGCTCTCAATTGACGAAGATGGCCACGCAATTCTCACCAATGTGCCTCGCCGAATATCCATATACCACTTCTCTTTCAAAGCGCAGGTCACAGCGCTATCCTTCTCGCCATCTGGTCGTCATTTTGCTGTGGGATTAGGTCGGAAAATTGAGGTCTGGCATGTGCCCTCCACGCCAGATTCAACAGTCGACGGCGAACTCGAGTTTGCTCCATTTGTCAGGCACCATACACACACAGGACACTTTGACGATGTTAGGCATATAGAGTGGTCAAGCGACTCTCGATTCTTTCTTACCTCGTCAAAAGACCTTACAGCCAGGATATGGAGTCTAGATGCGGAAGAAGGGTTCACGCCAACGGTTCTGTCAGGGCACAAGCAACCAGTCATTGGAGCTTGGTTCTCTGCGGACCAGGAGACGATCTACACCGTGAGTAAAGACGGCGCCGTGTTCGACTGGAAATATGTGAAACCCATCAACCGGATTGAGGAAGACGACGAGATGCGAGACGAGGACGACGATTCCGACATGCGATGGCGGATTGTTCAGCGCCACTACTTCATGCAAGGCTCAGCTCATGTTCGATGCGCGGACTTCCATGCGGAAACCAATCTCCTGGTTGCAGGTTTCTCAAATGGCCTCTTCGGTTTATACGAGATGCCTGATTTCAACAACATCCACAAGTTGAGCATCTCTCAGAACGACATCGACTTCGTGACTATCAACAAGAGCGGCGAATGGTTGGCCTTTGGCGCTTCGAAATTGGGCCAGCTTTTGGTATGGGAGTGGCAGTCAGAATCATACATTTTGAAGCAACAAGGACACTTCGACTCTATGAACTCTCTGGTATACTCGCCAGACGGTCAACGCATTATCACTACGGCAGACGATGGAAAGATCAAGGTTTGGGATATTCAGTCTGGATTCTGTATTGTCACTTTCACGGAGCATACAAGTGGTGTCACAGCCTGCGAATTTGCGAAGAAGGGTAACGTCCTCTTCACTTCTAGCTTGGATGGATCAATTCGCGCCTGGGATCTCATAAGATATCGGAATTTCCGAACCTTTACAGCGCCTACGCGACTGTCATTCTCATGTATGGCGGTCGACCCTAGCGGCGAGGTTGTGGCAGCAGGATCGCTGGACTCATTCGACATCCATATCTGGTCGGTACAAACAGGCCAACTACTTGACCGCCTAGCAGGACACGAGGGCCCTGTCTCTTCTTTGGCCTTCGCACCCAATGGAGGTGCACTCGTTAGTGGTAGCTGGGACCGCACAGCCAGAATCTGGTCCATCTTTAGCAGGACACAAACAAGTGAACCGTTGCAACTACAAGCGGACGTTCTGGACATTGCTGTTCGGCCAGACTCTTTGCAGCTGGCGATTTCAACACTGGACGGGCAGTTGACTTTCTGGTCAATGACAGATGCTGAACAAGTGGCTGGCTTGGACGGCCGACGCGACGTTTCTGGAGGACGAAAGTTTACTGATCGACGAACAGCGGCGAACGTCGCTGGAACCAAGAGCTTCAACACCATTCGGTACAGCACTGACGGCAGTTGCCTCATTGCCGGAGGAAACAGCAAATATATTTGCCTGTACTCCGTGTCGACGATGGTCTTGCTCAAGAAGTTCACTGTCAGCGTCAACCTCTCACTATCGGGTACCCAGGAATTCCTCAACAGCAAGCTATTGACCGAAGCTGGGCCCACGGGAGAGTTGGACGATGACGAGGCGTCTGATCGCGAGAATCGAGTTGATCCTTCACTTCCCGGCTCCAAGCGTGGAGATCCTTCGGCAAGGAGAAAGATGCCTGAGGTACGGGTAACTGGTATTGGGTTTTCTCCCACCGGAACCGCATTCTGTGCGGCCTCAACGGAGGGCCTCTTGATCTATAGCCTGGATAACGAGCTTCAGTTCGACCCCTTTGATCTAAACATGGAGATCACGCCCGCATCCACGCTCGCGGTGCTCGAGAACGAGAAGGACTGTCTCAAGGCTTTGGTGATGGCCTTCCGACTCAACGAAGCTGGACTTATCAAGCGAGTCTTCCAGGCTGTACCTCCTGCCGAAATTCCGCTTGTGGTGGCCGACCTACCAACCGTCTACGTCTCAAGACTACTGCGCTTTGTCGCTGCCCAAACCGAAGAGTCCCCTCACATCGAGTTCTGTCTCATCTGGATTAAGGCCATTGTCGACAAGCATGGTGCCTGGCTCACAGCAAACCGTGCAAAGGCTGATATCGAGCTGAGAGTCGTGGCCCGAGCAGTATCCAAAATGCGAGATGAAATTCGGCGACTGGCAGACGAGAATGTGTACATGGTTGACTACCTGCTTGGCCAGGCTAAGAGCAAGAATTTGGAGAAGGACAAGGCTTTGGTTGGATCTGGCGACAAAGAGACTGGGACAAATCTCTTGGAGTTAAATGGGACTGGTGATGATGAGGCATCTGACGATGACGAGTGGATCGGACTAGAATAGACACGGCGACTTTGTTAATGTTAAAAATACCCCGACTTAGAAACTCTTCCGGTGTGGCGCACGTAGATGCAACGAAGACAATGTCCATGCACAAGTATCTTACACAAGAGGAACCTCACAACGGTCGGCAAAGTTTAGTTAACGGAAAAACGATTGGATCTAACAACTAGGTATCAAATATTGTTCATCCTCGCGAGGATGACGGCAGGCACTTATGCCACGTCGGCAAACATCATTAGCCATGACCATATTAGCGTCATCGTAATAAACCCCTTCAAAGTCTGGTCAGTCATTGTGAAGAGAATATCTCATCAAGACTTTTTCCCATCCAAACGAATTGCTTAAGAAGTCTTCTCCAACTCGTCCACGATAGCCTTCTCCAGTGATTCAGGCTTGGTCGTGCTGGCCCATCGGCCCTTGACCTTGCCGTCGCGGCCGATGAGGAACTTCTCGAAATTCCACTTGACGCGCTTCAGACCCATCAGGCCGGGCTGCTCGTTCTTGAGCCACTCAAACAGCGGGTTGGCCTTGTCGCCGTTGACGTCGGTCTTTTGCATGATGGGGAAGCTGACGCCATAGTTGAGCTGGCAGAAACTCTGGATCTCGTCGTCGGTGCCGGGCTCCTGCGAACCGAACTGGTTGCAGGGGAAGCCCAGGATGGTAAACTCGTCGCCGTACTTCTCCTTGAGCTTCTTGTAGAGCGTCTCGAGGCCGGCGTACTGCGGAGTGAAGCCGCACTTGGAGGCCGTGTTGACGATGAGGACGACCTTGCCCTTGAAGTCGGCCATGGGGACCTCCTGGCCGCGCTCTGAAGGGAGGGGTTAGCTTCGAAACAAGATGGAGGGGTCAAGCTCTCGCAGCTTCGGCGAGCTTGTGACAGGGATGGAACTCACTGTCAAGCGGCTTGAAGTCGTAAAAAGCGGTCGCGGAAGCCATTGTAGAGTAGAATTGGTTGTGTCTCGAAGAAGGAAGTAAAGTGTCGAGAACAGCAGATGTCGAAAGAGAAGTTGTAGGATTCAAGTTTGGGGTGCGACAATGGCGTTCCGGATTGGAGACTTTATTAACATTTCCAGACAAGCAGCTAGTGAAGGCCGGGACTTTGTGAGCTCTAGTTGCATTGCACCGGGCCGCCAGCAGCCGAATACGCCACGGCGAATAGGACATGATGAATTTGACGCCCGGAAGCTAAACGGGCGAGATTCACGCGATTTCGGGAGCAGCGCACGAAACAGTCAATAAGACCGGCTCGGGGGGCTGCCGGAGCCCGTCAAGGCTGTCTGAGGAGGGGCCATGAAGCAGCGAGGAAGCCTCGGTAGACGCCGATTTGGAATGATTCTGGGGCCTGCCTTGCGATCGCTGACGTAGGGGCGGCCGCCCGGATCTGGTGGGGGGCTCGCGGCGTGATACATTGAGCCGGCCACCGAATATAGCACAATGATTCTGTCCGACTTGTAAAAGATTTGAAAAACATTTTATGGAGGTCGTTGAAGTAAGCTCTCGAGGCGTCAGACGGTACCTTAGGCAAGCCTTGACCTTAACTCAGTCCTGCACGCAAATGGAAGGCGCAGGCTGATTGGGGGAAGCTACCTAAGGAGGTACCTTCCTCCACTTTGGCGATAGCCTCGTCAGCACTTGCTCCCAGAGAGAAGCTGTTTGGTTGAGGTCGTTTGCGCTTGCCTGACTGCATCTCCGCCTCCCAGGCCAAACAGCTGCGTCTAGCCTGAGGCAACCACCCTTTTCTGTTTGTACAGCCTCTCACGCAAACATTTGGAATTGACTGCCATATTGCCCATCATCGACCCATGCCCCTCAAAACTCCTCCCTGCTGCATTGCATGTCAGAGCACCTGCACTTGCCCCTCCAACTCGCCCCGCTTGCATCATCGCTCAACAGGTGCCGCCTCGTCGGGTCGGGATACGCCACTGAGGCTTCCCTCGTCCCGTCCGCCTACCTGTAGATAGCGCGACAATTGATTCGACCGTTGGCAAGGCCTAGACTGCATTCTCAAGGCGATGACTATGGATGGAAAGCGCAACATCGTGATTGTCGGTGAGTGCCAGACGTCGCTGCTCAAAGTCGGCGTGACAGCCTAAACGGACGACCATTTTACCTGAGATCTATCAGCTGACATCGACTTACAAGGGGGAGGTATAATCGGTAGTACGACCGCATACTATCTCACTCGCCACCCGAAGTTCAATCCTGCTCTCCATACGGTCACTCTGCTTGAAGCTGCTCCCGCCATTGCGAGCGGTGCATCCGGTAAAGCTGGAGGTCTCCTTGCCCTCTGGGCATACCCAGCATGCCTTGTCCCTCTTTCATACCAACTACACGCTGAGCTCGCGGCCGAACACAATGGCGTCCAGAAATGGGGCTATCGGAAACTTACATGCGGCAGTTTTGACGCAGTTGTTTCAAAACAAAGAATCGAGTCCCTACGAAAGTCTCAAGAGCAGGGGAAAGCATGGGAAAAGCTACCTAAGCAGGACTCGGCAGCACAGGCTCTATTGAGGCCAGGCGAGATACCATTGGATCTGGACTGGGTAGATCGGGAAATCATCTCTAACTGGGCGGAGATGGGTGTTCCTGGAACCACAGAGACGTCGCAGGTCCATCCTTTTCACTTCACAACCTCCATCGCAGAACTCGCAAGGGAAGCGGGCGTTGATATCCGAACTAATGCCAAAGTCACCAAAATAAAATCGTCGGAAGCCGGCGTAAAGGGTGTCGAATATCTGGATCGCAACACGGGAGAACCACGATCTATTGATGCAGTCACCGATATAGTCATTGCTGCTGGACCTTGGACGGGACGGATACTTCCTCGGTCCAAGGTAGAAGGCTTGCGAGCACACAGCGTGGTATATGAGGCCGATGTCAGCCCGTATGCTGTGTTCACAGACATCGAGTTACCACCAGATTTCATCCCCGAGCATCGAGCAAAGATGGGACAAAGGAGAAGACATAAAGGAAGAGTTGATCCTGAGATCTATGCTCGACCATTTAATGAGGTATATGCATGTGGTAAGTCTCTATCATTTTCATGGGCTTGACTTTCATCTTGACCGTTACGTTAGGCGAACCAGATACTGCGATCCCTTTGCCAGATACCGCAGATCTTGTTGAGCATGACGAAGCACAATGTGACGACATCATATCTTACATTAGTACATTCAGTCCTGTGCTCGGATCCGCCCCGGTCAAGGCCAAACAGGCTTGCTATCTGCCCCGGCATATGCGGTTTGGCCAAGAGAGTGGCCCTCTACTGGGCAAAACGACGGTGCCAGGTCTCTGGGTGGCTGCCGGCCATACATGCTGGGGGATCCAGAACGGTCCTGCGACAGGGAAGTTGATGTCGGAGTTCATCTTCGATGGGGAGGCGAAGAGTGCAAATGTCGATAGGCTGGATCCGAGAAAGTTCAAGGTCTGAAGAAGTTCTGAAAGATGTAGAGGGGGATGTCCTAGCATAGTGCAAGGCCCATCCATAACTCCATTCTTGTTTTCCCGAATACCCATTTTCGCACCCACATGAATACGAGAACTCTTCTCGGAGAATATCAATGCAAATCTACGTAATATCCCTGAAACATTGCAAGGACTAAAGAGCCTTAAATTCCAAGACATCGGCACCTTGGTTGACGAAAGATCCGTTGTCACCACTTTAACAACTTCCCTAACCCGAACCCTTGAACCCCGTCAGTACTAGCGCCAGCCTTTTATCGATAAGACTTTTCCATCAGAAATTTTGGCGGGCACTTCAGCGACTCCAGCCACCACCGTCCATCGACCTTCGAGCATTTACGTCTGCACATCAATAGACAACCATGGGTCGCGACCTTCAGAAGAAGAAGCGGCGGTCATCCCGCCAGCCCATCCGTCAAGCAAACAAGTCCAAGAAGATTCTCAACCCCCGAGGCAACAACGTGATAGCGAAGAACTGGTAAGTTTCGCCCACCCGCCATGATACATGACGACTCCCTCTGACATTTGTTTCTCCAGGGATAAGAAGGAAACTCTTGCCCAGAACTACCGCCGTCTTGGACTCCTCGCGCGCCTCAAGGCTCCTACTGGAGGCACCGAAAAGGCCCTCCACTCCGTGACCACCCACCGCACCTCCGCGACCGACCCCTTCGCCATCACCACCGTCGAGAACGCCGTGGTCTCCGAAGCGCGAGTCGAGCGCGATGCCGACGGCAAGATTGTGCGCATTGTCGGTCATGGGCGGGAGAACCCGCTCAATGATCCTCTGAACGAGCTCGACCACGAGGACGAGGATGAGAAGGAAGAATGGGGAGGCATTGACGATGCCGACGCCACGGATGTTGTCAAGTCGTTGCTGGAGGAGAGTCGTATGCCCGTGGAGAAGAAGCCGAGGCATCAGAGCGGGCGTGAGCGGGAGTGGTTGGAGGCGTTGATCGAGAAGCATGGGGAGGATACTCTGGCCATGGCTAAGGATCGCAAGTTGAATCCCATGCAGCAGACAGCGGCAGACATCGCGAAACGGATCCGCAAGATGAAGAAATGAACAGGGTTGGCAAAATACGTTAGTTTACAGTTCACATGGCGTTTGGAGTCTGGGTCGAATAGACATGAGGAGATTCATGTATGAGGCATCTATGTCCAAAATATAAAATTCTCAAGAGCACTAAGCCTCGTCCTTCATATGCACGCCGTGCACCTATCGCATATATCCGGGGCTGGTATCTCGGCGGATACCTTTTCCTTCAGCAAAATATGACGCCGTAAACACCCCTTCAGCCAGAGACGTTATTTACCATACAAGTTTCAAGTCGTCCCTCCTTATCCGTCGCTCTGTCAGATGATCCCAGGCCCGTCCCCGAAGTAGGAAAACAAATAATGCGGTTTAGAACAGTCTATACTATTGTATCATGGGTCTTGTGTATTTAGTGTCCTCGATCATAGTTGCCAGCCGGGAACTGTGCAGGCTGGTGGTGATCGTCGTAAGGGTCGTCAACCGTGGGGTTGGCATATGGCATTGAGGCTGGGGCTGGAGAACCTCCTGGTCGGTACTCCGTGTCGTTGTCATAGAGCGTATCATGGCGAGGAGGCAAAGTGCCATATCGCGCCGGGTCGTCATCCTCGGCGCTGTAGGGGTTGGCCTCCCCGTAGCGGCCGGGGTCGTCATACCCATGGTAACCGCTAGATGAAGGCTCGTTATGGTCGTCCATGTTGACTCTCTCGTAGGCCTCTTCGTCATGAGGAGCCATGGAGAATGCGGCCTTGTCGGGGTCGATGTTCTCGCCGCCACGGATCTTTCGGTTATCGTAGCCAGGTAGGTTGCCATGGAAGGTGTAGTATTGCAGAGTGTAGGCAGAGAGGAAGGTCGTTCCACCGAAAAGAAGCCTGCTGATTGTTAGCATTCGCATTTGACAATGGGTTGATCATGATATCCATACGTGATAAAGACGCCAAGGGCGACGATAGCCTTACTGATGCCGCATACATCACCGCAATGGTCGGCGGAGTTGTAGGAAGCTTGCGTCGCAAAGGCCGATAGCCAAAGCACAACCATGAGGGCGTCGACTGCGAGCATGGCATGAGGCTGAGCCAGCTTGCGCGTGCGGCTGAACCGGGGGGTCATGACGAGGTAGATCCAGGCCGGGACTGAGATGAACATCTGGGTAGTGTCAGTATCGTCTTTGGCGTTTTAGCAGACATGACAGGCACTTACCACACCGAACGTCCATCCATTTCGGCCCTCGATCTTGGCGTCTTTGCCGCGGAAAACGGCGATCTCGAGGCACCAGGCGACGAAGGACAAGATGATCTGGAAGGAATGCAGGCCCAACTTGAGGTTGGGCACAATATCTGGGTCGATCTCGAACAATGCCATGGTCGGTTCCTGATCGCCTTGTCGATTCAATGGTCTCCCAGCAGCTTTGGTCGACTGCTTGGAATCCTCGAGCGGGCTCAGGGTGAGCAAGAGATGATGGTTGCGCAGAAGGTTTACGAGGCTCGGGCCGCAGAGGGGGATATGACGTTCCGTGCGCCTCGTCTGGGCTTGGGCCGTTGGCGGGTTTCAACGCCTAAGAAGCTAAGTCGAAGCCGAAGCTGGTCGGGTTGATCGGTTGTGATTCGCGGGATGAAATGGCCGTGGTGACTGGAGGTCAAGTCGAGATGTGCTGCTGATGGCAGAGACGAGGAAAGAAACGAAACGACCTCAGCTGGACGGGACGGGAGCTGGGCTGCGGCTGTACGTATAGAATAGAATTGGCCGGACAGCCAGTGATGGGCGGGCTCCAGGGCAGGGCGCGGGCCAGGGTCCAGCCGCTAGACGATCCATGGCCACGCGTTGCCGCTAGCGATCGCTAGCAAATCCTGTGGCTACAGCGCGCTGGGAACGCCTAGAGAGCCGCCACTGCAGCAAAGCCTCGCTCGCTGTGGTCCTGTGGAGAGCCGCTCCGCCACAGGCATGCGTGGTGCCGCCCAATGAGGCCATCGTCAACCAGCGCTAGAGCCTGTTGCGGTGCCCTGGTTGTGTCAAATTCAACCTCGTCGCTTCGTCAGCCCAGCGGCTGAACAAGGTGGTGTTTTTGGCAGCGCGGGCCCTGTTTCACCTGGGCGTGCTGGCTGGTTGATGGATTGAAATGGAGAAACCCAGAAATAGGCGGTGGAATAGCGAGGACGGGAACCGGCCGCGACGTGGACGCATTTCGATCAATAGACCTCTTCCAGCGGCCCTCCCCGAAACGCCGTCTTCAGAAAGAATTCTCCGACCAACCCAGCACGAACCATGTGCACTTGCTATCATGACGTACGTACGCCCTCACTAACAACATCTACCTACCGTCTTACGTTATCTCCCGGATGTGTGCGTCTCCGGTAGCCATAAGCGACGCTGACGACTCCGGAAGACGCGAATGCACATCTTCAATCCCGTAGGCCGAGCGGTCCGGGGGTGAGAAGCGTCTGACTTCCTTAGACCATATCCAGCTCTGTGCATGATCCCAGCCCAATACGAACCCTCGCCCCGCGGCCGAGAACATACATATTAAGCTCAAGTCGAATCCTTCGATCGGAAGATCGGCTTGCGAGTGCACAAAGATAGACACGGAGTAGTCAGTTGTATCCGTCGTCGAGGTTGAGCCATGAGCACTACTCCGTACCGAAACGGATGTCTCAGATCCATGACTGCCGCCCGCACATGAATTCCACCATGGTGCCTCTTGAAGTCTGTGACTCTGTCGTAGGGCTACAATCTACGGAATATGTGAAGCAAAATCAATAATGAGTGCCCACAACGCCGATCTTTGAATTCACCATTGTCTCCATCAGCACCCATGAGTTGCCAGCTGGAATTATCGCCTCTTGGTCATGATGCTGTGACAAGACTGGAAAATCGAAGGACATTGGAGCCTGGATATTTACTGGGCAAAGAAGCAAGAACATTCCCCGTACTAATGCTCCCGTATCTACTCGTACCATATCCGATGTACTTACATGGCTTCTGTTGGTCACTCATATCTTCATTCATGAGCCAAGTAACAACGGCCATAGGCAAATTTTTCCAAGCACAGACAACCCATTTGTGTGCTCGGCCACCTCGATTCGAATCAAAATAATGAGACAAGCCTGTCTACCGCGGTCTCCTAGGCTTTTGCGGGAGCACAGCATTGACACCGACGCTCTACTAGGAAAGGTGTTGCGATCCAAAAGAGCACAAGCATGATTCCGAAAGACAGGCACCGATATACCGCGGACAAGGCTTCAATGTGTCCCCAAGCTTTGGGCTCTTCGAGAATCAGCCTGACTGTCCCTGGCCTTGTCATACCCTGGGCACGCGCAGATCTTCAATTCCATGATTCCCTCTTGCGCGTTGCAGCGTTACTCTAGCTCGCCTCCATCACATGTCTCATGGTCTTCAACAGGTTGCGGGTCATGGATGTGGAACTCGTCACTTATACCTGGACCGTAGGATGCAACATATTTTCATCTGAAAAAGGTTCTGGTTTGCACATTGGCATGAGAACCTGGAAAGGCATTCGATAATGATATCTGCGGTCTCCCGATTGTCATGTTCCAACGTAACACCACATCGCAAACAGGTTTCTGGCAGCAGTCTGCAGAATCGGGTATCAAGGGGCAAACTCGTCACCCGATAGCTAATGTCTTGAGAGGGAGAGAAAGGCAAGCTACTGCTGTGCTTCATTACACAGGAAGGGTTCGGCGATGCAAACATGACTGCAATAGTCGACCGAGGAGCATTGAGGCCTAACACTGGACCTAAGCATGGGAAAATCTGAGCTCAGGGCATCCACCCCAAGATTCAGAGGCGTTATCAGCATTAATGCGCTGTAGGATTTAGAGGGTTGCCGCAGCAAAGAGACGGCAAGGTGGGTCGACTTCAAGGGAAGGAGGGGTTCCTCGTCGAGCTGGTACATGACGGTACCTGGGCTGCCCGCCCCCGCATGGCTGTGGCTGAAGTACCCCGACCGACCCCGACTGGCGCTATGTCATCTTCTACAGGAAAGCTGGGAAGGAGCGGCACCTCCAGCATCCGCGTTGTTGATACCTGCTAGCTGCCCTGTCACGGCGCATCCCACCTCACCATCCCCCTCACCCCTCCATCCACTCCGCAGCGTGCCCTCTCTTCTTCAACGCGCAACCACTCAGAGAGCTGCTGCACTCCGACTCGTCCTCAGAATTCTCACCGACAAGCGCCAGCTGTCTCATTTTCGCATCCAACGACCGCTTCAGGTCCCCTGGCGCCTCTGGTCGGCTTCTCTCGTCTCCAACTCACGGCAAGCCGCCTGTGCAACAACAAGAACGCCAGATCAGGTATAAGAAGGCCGGGTTCTCGCAGGCCGTCAAGGGCGTTTGGCCCCCCCTGTTGTGACAAACGTCTCATCCTGGGCTGATCTCCTTTGTTGCCATGACTGTTCGGCAGCCGACCGCGTAAAGAGCCAACATGAGCGATCCGTTGGACATCCAAAACCTACTCCAGACGGGGTACTTCACCACGTCACGGGCCAAGAGCCCTCGACGGTTTGTTTGCCCCAAATTTGCCTTGCGATTAGCCACTAAACGGTCATGTGCAGTTCACCGACGCGGCCCGAAAGCACTTCCTCATACGCGCACGCGCACGCGCAGCCTCCGCCTCCATATACACCTGTGCCGCGAACCTTCGAAGTGTCGCTGCGCCGAAAACGCAGCTATCCGCCAGCTCCCTTTGTGGAAGACGAGGCAACATCATTAAAGAGAGAACATGGCCAGCAGAATGTCAAGATCTGGTGCGAAGATGAACCTCCGTCACGGGGAGAAATCGACCAGAATCCTATTATCATGGAAGTGTTCGAATATAACCCCGAACGCCGATTTGTCTTCTTCGAAAAGAGAACTCAAGTTCCTCCAGAAGCACCAACCAGAGATAGGAAGAGGGGTTCAGAAGCACCGCCGCCACCAAACGGGAAGCCCCCTTCTGTGAGCGCGCCAGATATCAAGCCGAGCGAGCCAAAGGTCGCCAGCAGTCGTAACAGCGCCAATCTCAAAGTTGAAACTTCTACCCATGCTGAGGATGGTCGACCGCGTCTGGAGAAACGCCGAAGCCGACAAGATTTGCCTCGGCTAGAGACTGGCGCCAAAGCAGACCAACAACCTCAACTTTCTCCAGGTCGTTCATCCAGACAACCCACTCGTTCCGACTATCCACCTGTTCCACCCCCACGTCAATCAAGGCCGTATGCTGAGCAAAATCTATCTCCAGAGGTCATCAAGCATGGGTCCAGTGGACGCGAGACAGCATATTATGGTTATAGCCAGTCTCAAAGTGGCGATCGCAGAGTGCCGACGCATCGTACCAAGTCCGAGGATCGACGAACTAACGACATCCAAGGTCGCGGTTCCTCAACCCCGTCTACTACCAAGCGAGTGGATGAACCTATTAAACAAGGACGTCCTCTATCTAACGACAGGATCAATGACCCTAGATATCGAAGTGAACACACCGCCCCTCGAGGAAGCCGGGAAGAGAGGCCACGAACCTCCGGCAGGGATGATTCGAAATACAGTAGTCGAGACTCCGCGAAACGCTCTGATGACAGTCGCTCTGGTGATGAAAAGTCTAAGACGACTCATGAGCTGCCGCGGCGTCCGAGAGAATCGATAGTTATACAGGACGGCCGTGACACCCAGAGTGCCCGACCAAAACCCCAGGGCCCAAAGAGCTTTCCGACTGGCCCCTCGGAGAACACGCCTGTTCAACCTCGAAATGCCTCGACTTTTCCGATTGCCAGAGAATCCAGGAGGCCCACCGAACGGGATCGACCCCAGACGCTGCCATACCCGGATGACGACGATGCCATGGTTGACCCCTTGAGTAACCCATTCAAACCTCGGGGTAATCCGACTCGATCATCCACATCGCAGTATGATGGTCAGCCACCCGTCGCTATGCCAGAGCTGCCATATCCGATCGCTATCGGTCCCGAAACCCCTATTGAAACCAAAATGGGGGCCATGGCATCGTCTCGTCCACCAGTGCCTCCGAAACCGTGGCAACCAGAGCCATTTGAACCTAATCAAACTCAACCTCAGCAAGACAAACCTACCAGTGGTTTCAGGCGATTTTCGGAAAACTCTGAGGCAGTGGGTGCCGTCAAGTTTCCTGAATGCCGTAGGAAGCATCCTGTCCAGGGAAAGATGGATTGGTTAACTCTACCGAGAACCGATTTCAACATTTGCCCTGAGTGTTACGAGACGGTTTTTGGCAACACTATGTACAGAACCCAGTTCGTCCCGTTGCTTCGTCCTTCAGACAAGCCAATATCTTGCGACTTTGGTTCCATACCTTGGTACCGCATCGCATGGCTTCTGACCCTGAAAAACAAAACCCCCGATCTGCGACTCTTCCATCAATTGGCAAACATTATGACAAAATACCACAATCAGCCATGCCCCGGAAGACGAGCAACTGTTCGCAACTGGCTGACAGTCATAAATCCCCATACTCGACGACCGGTCTATGACTTCGCCGTTTGTGCTCAATGCGCGGGGATCGTCGAAGCCCTTCTCCCTAACCTGGCGGGTCTCTTCGAAGAGCTGAGCCCTCGGGCAGAACAGATTCGGACAATTTGCGCCATGCGCTTTGAAGAAAAGAGGAAACGCTTCGTTGCGTACTTTGACGCCATGGAAGACGTTTCTCAAGATGCATTCATCTACAACAAGCGACCAGATTATCAAAAGCTGGCAGACGATCTGGAAAAGATGACGCGAAAGAGCGAGTGTCAGGAAGATACCCCCCTCTCGAACGGATATTGGCACGTTATGCAATTTCTTCCCCAATTCTCTGTCTGCGGCGATTGTTTCGAAGAGGTTGTCGAACCATTGATTCGCGACAACAACATGATTGCACGCAACTTCTATCCGAAGCCGCAGAAGATAGCCGTCTCAACATGCCAGCTATACTCCCCCAGGATGAGAGACATTTTTGCCAAGGCAAGCCGTTGGGATGATGCCAAGTATTTGGAGGCGAAGGTGATCGAGCGACTGCAGGTGGAAGCCGATATCCACAAGCAGCTGGCTCGACTCACGAATTCCGGCAAATCTGACGAATGGATTGACGAGGAAGTGGACAAGCTGATTCGGGAATGGAAAAAATGGGAGTAACGAAGTCACGATTTAGCGACATACACAGCGGAGGTGATGAGATATGTACATTGATGAGAGCCGGCTGACGTTTATGAAGCCCGTCAGTCTTGAGCGACTATGAATCCAAATATAGGGACGATACTATTGCTTCTGGGGTCGGGAACATACTTGCTTAGTTAGCACATGGAAATAGGGACACGAATGAGAGAGATTATATAAAAGTTAGCCTATGTTGTATGTGACACTTCGGTTGAACAATGATTCGCCTGGTAGTTGCAATTATAGGCTACAGTGTGGTGTGTGAATATCTGGGATTTGACACTGTCTAACTCGAGATCACGTGCGCCAGATTGCTCCTGCCCTGCTGCGGTCTGCGGTGTGGTCTGCCCCACTTCACATTAGGGTCTCCGCCCACCAAAATGCACTGCGAAAAAAATCCCAGGTGAAATTTATCGCGGGCCCCAATTGCAACACCCTCCCACTCCATCACCAAATTTCGACGCCGCCCGACGAACAAGGTGAGACTCACAACGCCGCACTCAATTGAGACCAGGTATCATCGCAGACTTTACTGACCCAAGTTGCCCTCAGGTCCAAGTCCCTCCCTTCAAAATGGCTTCGCGACCTACCGTCTCTATCATCGGCAAAGATGGTGCTCCCACGGGAGCTACCCACACCATGCCCGCCGTCTTCACCAGCCCGATCCGACCGGACATCGTCCAGCAGGTTCACACCGGCATGGCAAAGAACAAGCGACAGCCCTACTCCGTGAGCGAGAAGGCTGGTCACCAGACCTCTGCTGAGTCCTGGGGAACTGGTCAGTGAACTTTCTTATATCGACCGTGTGGGAGGATTTCGTGGGAACGGGTGTGCGAATGGGGGCAGGACTCCTCGTGCTCTGGCTTTCTAACCGGCACTATCCCTCTGGAAACCTCATACTGGTCGAAATTGTGAAGGGAATCCGGCTGACACCGAATATCTAGGTCGTGCTGTTGCCCGTATCCCCCGTGTCTCTGGTGGTGGTACCCACCGTGCCGGTCAGGCTGCCTTCGGTAACATGTGCCGTTCTGGTCGCATGTTCGCTCCCACCAAGATCTGGCGAAAGTGGCACGTCAAGGTCAACCAGGGCCAGAAGTGAGTTTTGTCCGTGGCGCTAAATCTCGAAGGACGGTGAAACTGACTGAAATTCCAGGCGATATGCCGTCTGCTCCGCCCTGGCTGCCTCCGCCGCCGCTCCCCTCCTCCTCGCCCGTGGTCACCAGATCATGAGCATCCCTGAGGTTCCCCTGGTCATCGACTCCGCTCTCTTCGAGGCCGCTGGCATGGCCAAGACCTCTTCCACCATCGGCCTCCTCAAGGCTGTCGGTGCTGGTGCCGAGATCGAGAAGGTCAAGAAGTCCAAGAAGCTCCGAGCTGGCAAGGGCAAGCTCCGTGGCCGCCGCCACCGCCAGCGCCGTGGTCCTCTTGTCGTCTACGACGCTGCCGTCGATGGCAAGGAGCTCGTTACCGGCTTCCGAAACATCCCCGGTGTCGAGACCTCCCCCGTCACCGCCCTCAACCTCCTCCAGCTTGCCCCTGGTGGTCACCTCGGCCGATTCGTCATCTGGACCTCTGCCGCCTTCAAGGCCCTCGACGAGATCTACGGCTCCACCACCGAGCCCTCTGCCCACAAGCGGGACTTCCTCCTGCCTTCCAACGTTGTCTCCCAGGCCGATCTTACCCGCCTGATCAACAGCTCCGAAATCCAGAGCTCCCTCAACGCTCCCAAGGGCGATGCCATCACCCGACGATCTGCCGTCCAGAAGAAGAACCCTCTCCGAAACAAGCAGGTCATGCTCCGCCTCAACCCCTACGCCTCCGTGTTCGCTCAGGAGGCGCAGAAGAAGCAGGAGTAAAAATCCGACCTACTGGGTGTGCAGCAGGCTGGAAGGTTTCGCAGATAACTCTAGATGGAGGTGTTTGCATGGTTTGATATCGAGGCGCAATGGCTTCTGGAAGGTTGAGCTCTTTAAAAACTTTGAACAGAGATTTGACTCTTTACGAATTCCGTTTGTCGGGTATCATCCAATTCTAGTCTTCCCATGCAGTGAAACTTGTGCGAGTGTGTGATTTAACTGTAGATTTCCGTTCTAACATGGTCTTCGTAAACTGCGCTGAGTTAATCATCTAGCTGCAAGCCTCAATTGAGGTTAGGTTTCCAACAAGTGCCCAGCTTTCTTCATATGTCATCTAACATCCCATGGCGTTAAATCCAAAATCGGCCAAGTCCTGTGTCAAATCAGCCTTGCCGCTGGGCATTTCCTTGAACAGCGCCTCCATCTCTTCCACCTTCTTAATCTTCCAGAACCGCTGCAGGGCTTGGGCAAAGCGCAGCGAGCCCCCGTCGATGTTCTCCTCCGACTCGGCCGCGAAGCACAGGCGGATGTAGCCCCAGCCGCGCTCAACCATGATCCGCGGCGTGGCGCTAAACATGGCACCCGGAGCTCCAAGCACGAGGTGCGGCTTGTGCGTGCACAGCATCATGAAGGCGGTCGCAAGGGTCAACCCGTCAATGACCGGCAGGGTCTCGCCGGGCGCCATCCACAGCGGATGATCCTCGAAGTGAATGCGGATCCAGACGAACATGCCGCCGCGCGGCCAGTCGAAGGACAGCAGGCGAGTCTTGGTGATGACGCCCCAGTCGGCGTCGGCGTCGCGGATGGGCGTCGACTGCTTGAGCTGGAAGGCGTTGTCGTCGAGGATGGTGCACATGCGGTTCATGCGGCGCTCGTACTCGCCGCGCAGGCCGGCCAGCCAGCGCACCCAGCCGGACGTGTCCCAGCCGCTGAAGACGCGCTGGTCTTTGAGGGAGAGGGAGGAGAACTTGGCGGTGGCGGTGGGTTGAGGGCCCATGATCAGGGAGGCAATCATGGATTGGACGAAGCCTGAAGGCTGCTGGGTTGACGTCTCTGTGATTCTGGAGGGGGGTGTTGGTGAGAGTTCAAGGGGGTGAAAAGGGGGTGAGAGCGACGTACCGTTCCAGACGCTCGATCATGGCTGGTTGGGTGGTGATCCAGCCGAGACGACATCCAGGGGCTACCGTCTTCGAGAAGGTGTCGAGGCGGATGACTCGCCCCTCAGTATCGAAGTTCAGGTAAGACGGCATCAGGGAGTCGATGAACTCGTATCCCGACGACTTGGTCGGCTTATATGAGCTCTGGGGCTGCACAACCTCCAGTCCCCGCGACTTGGCCTCCTCGACGACTGCTGAGGGGAATTGGAGGTACCAGTACGGGTCGTCCTCGATGATGATGATGTCGTACTTGCAGCACAGGGCATAGATTTCCTTGCGTCGCTTAATCGAGAGCACGCCGCTGGTCGGGTTGTGACCCATCCTGCGATCTGTCAGTCCGGCGCACAGCATCAGACACACTTCCATGCATGTATGGGCAACTCACGTAACCGAGTACATCAGCCTCGGGCGCTGACCATTCCTAGGATCCCAGTTCTCCAACACCTCCTCTAAACCACCAGGGCCCTTTGCTAACATGCCCTGCCCGTCAATCTCCACGGCCACAACCTGCACTCCCTTTGGCTTCACCTGCGCCAGCACATTCCCGTACACGAACACCTCGCACAACATGCCCGGCCGCTCACTCACCGGGTCCACGGCCTCATCCCACGGATCGACAAGCAGCTCTATCGACTTGGCGAAGCCGTCGGTCGACCCGCACGTGATGATGATCTCGGCGCCATCGGCGTAGGGGATGTTGGGATGCAGCACGTCGCGGCTGAACTGGCGCAGGAAGGAGTGCAGCGGCGGGAAGCCCTGGGCGGTGCCGTACTGCAGCGCCACGGAGAGGTCGATCTTGCGCAGCGGGTCGGACTGGTTGGTGACCTTGGGGACGGTGATGTGCGAGGCGGCGGTTGGGTCTTGAGCCTTGGAGGATGCGGCATCGGGAGGCTGCTGGTTGGGCCCGTTGGGCGTGGGCGTCCATCGCTCTGGGTGCGAGACTTGGGCTTCCAGGGTATCATAGGGGAAGTATTTCACGTTGGGCATGCCTGTCAGCACAAGGTCAGCCCCTTATCAACAACCCAACAAAGTCCCCATGATAGAGGGAGCATATTGTTGCGGCAGACTCCAATGAGTCGAGACAAGCTGTAAGGCGCGAAACTCACCACCGGCAAGGTTTCCGATGCCCGGGATCTGAAAGAACTTATAAAACGACTTGATCTGACTCGCCGCCCGGTTCTTGGTCACCGTCGAGTAGTGATGCGACAGGTCCAGAGGCGGCGCCGGCGCCGAGCTCGCGGAGGAGGCCATGGGTGAAGTCCGATTGCGCCGTTGGAGCGCCCGCGGGTTAGATGATACGAGGTTCTCACTTATTCTGCAGATGGCGAGGCAAAAAACTTCACACGAGAGCCAATGTAAGACGGGAATGCTAGGATGAATGAAGGACGATGAGTGATGGCGGCACAGCTATGAAGGAGTCGCTACCGATGTCCCGAGCTATTACAAATCCGCCTGCCAACTCCGCGTAGTCCGCATCGAGGCGAGGCCCAACAGTTGTCTCCGATGATAAGATAACGATCGTGGACGGGACTAGGATCGCAGCTAGGCGGATGGTCTATGCTCGATCCAGAAGCTGTTTCATGATGGTAGCAATGGAGACAACATGCCAGCTCCTAGGGTCTTATTTCCGATATGGAGGGGACTTACACGAACAGATTCATGACACACCAGAACGTCTATATTCTACTGAGAAGGAACAAGTCTATCCTATGTAATACGTTTCTGTGTAAATGGTTATTCAGTTTTGGGCTCATAGTAAAATCCAATCTCCTCCAACGTCTTCGCCTTACACCCGTGCTGCTCAAACCGCAACTTCGCCTCTATGTAAATGCCCCGCTGCCACATCAACTCGTCGTCCCAAACAGGCGGTTCCTTTCCTAAAAACTTGGCTTTCATGGCCCAATCGTGTAATTCGTTGATATAATGTCCATCGCCAAGCGGGCCAAAGACATGAAGTCCCTCCCCCTGTTCTTCATATAAGGCCTTGCTCCAGGCCTCCATCTCCGCCTTGGGTGGCAACGGCAAATTGTTGGACCAGACAGCCGCAAAGACAGCGGCTTGACCTTCAGATAGTGGCCAAGGCACTGCTTTCATGTTAAGGCCGGGGAAAACGAGTGTAGGATGCTGGATGTGGAAAATATGCTGGTAGAGTCCGTGAACGCCACCTCCAGTTGTGAGGAGCTTGTGTTCGAGGTCTGGAAAGAATGGATAACTGTATAGAAACCCAGTGCAGATGACCACGGCGTCGACACCTTTCTCGACTCTCCCATCCTTGAACCTGACTGCTTTATCTTGGATAATAAACTCTTCAATTTCGGGTACTTCCTCACAACCAGCGTGTGCGAGCCTCTCCGGAGATGTAGGCTGACGAACAGAAATGAGGGCAGGTTTCTTGCACTCTGTATTTATTTGGAGCGCAATGTCCATTCCTGATGGTCCATTCCCGACAACAATTACCTTTTTATCTTTGAATGGTTGGGGAGTACGATATTGCTTCGAATGGCTGACCACTCCAGGGTAAGCGGCTGCAAACTCTTGGAGACCCTTGAAGTCGGGGATGAACGGAGTTGAGTAATGCCCATTGGAGACAACGACAGCATCGAACGTATCGAGAATGAAATCATCGCTAGTGGTTAAGTGAGCCTCAATCGTCCACTTGTCACGCCCCTCAACCACGTTCAACGTGATCCGGGAGATTTGATAGCAGAACCGGATCAAGTCTCTCAAGTCAGAAGCATATTCCAGCAAATATTCCTGAATAAGAGGCCTTTGCGGAAACACCCAAGCATCATCGGGGAACTTCTTATCGCTGAATTGCATCAGAGATCCTGGGATGTTCGCGTGTAGCCGCTCGTACATCGGGTTGCTGAAGATCGGCGCCGTGCCGGGGCGGGGCCGAAGCGGCGCATCCGGCGGTACAAAGGGACTCTCTTGTGGCACGGAGCAGGTCTCCGGGGCAAGAGGACTGTAATTCCAGACGCCGCCAATCTCAGCTTGCTGTTCAAAGATAACAATCTCCGAGAAGGCGTTTTGAGCGCGGAGGTATTTGGCCGCTGAGAGGCCACACGGACCGGCGCCGATAATGGCGATTCGCTTCACATCGAAGCCGGGCTGCTGAGGGAGGGAGCCCATGATTGAAGGAACTGTAATCAAACAAGGAAACAAATAGACGCTTTGTCCCCAATTGAGGTTCTCAAGCAGAAAACAGATATTTTTGAGGATAGAAAATCAGGCAACATTTACATGTAGTGGGGAAGATGGTTATCATATTCATAGGAGTCATGGTAGAGCAATCACCAGCGCCGACGGATTGCGCCATCTCCGTTGCGGCTCCGTGAATGCACGCACATACGCTTAAAGTAGGCGCGGGACGAGGCACATACACCGCCTTCCGCTTTCGGCATTTGCGCCAATGAAGCTCGGTCCTTCAGCTGGAGCTTCACGGGCGGCTACCTGACCTGCTTTCACACTCTCTCTTCAAACAAAGAACAGCCACTCGTTCGACCTTCCATGACACCTATAATGCGCCCGCCCGGAACAGCATCACGTGCGCCGATGATCATCGCACAATAGCAAGCCTCCGCAATTTCTGCGTCTCGCACACTGCAATTCAGGTCGGATCGAGCTTGAGCTTGAGCTGCGCGCGCGCGACTCGCGAGAATCTGGCTCGAAGCCATCGCCAACATCATGACGACGGACGCTGAGCCAGCGCAGACTGCGCTGCACAACGCCGAAGCCACCCCGATCGCCCAGCTGAGCCCAGAGATTAACGACCCGGCCACGCGTGTTGTTGACGGCGTCATCACCATCGTCTGGCCGTTCAGCATCGTGACCAAGTCCATCGCCTTCATCCTCGCCGAGCCCGACTTCCGTCTCCGTCGCGAAAAGGGCCAGGTCCGCATCCGCTTCCATGGTGCGGCCGCAAATTCCATCGCAGAATCGGGTCTGGGTGGCGGTGACGAGATCCGCCTGAGTCTGGACGGAGCGCAGTGGGAGAAGAACGAGACGCAGACGCACGTCGCTGGGAGCACGTTAGAATGGCAGCTTGAGTTCACGAACCGGCTTGTGCTTAGGATTCGGAAGCCGGATGAGGAACTCGCACGTGTCATCGACCTGGCTCTGCCTACCACCGAAAATGGAACTACTAACGGAGTCGTCGAAGAGAGCCTGCAAGTCGAGGCGCAACCCTCGACTGATTCACCATCAACTCCCACCCCTCCGACTCCCGACATACCCCTCCCGAACAAGCGACGCGCATCAACATCATTCGAATCTCAAGAGTACTCATCACCTGCGTTTCTTAAACGAGCAAAATTGTCCTATGGATCCTTGTTCGAAGGCGGCTTCGACATATTCGATGAGACTACGAACAAGAAGAGCAAGTCGAGACGGCGCACTCGCTTCAGTCTCCCTGCGACCGCCTGGCGATATAGTAGCCAGTCGCCAAGCCCCGAACCCGAGGAAGAAGTCGAAGAGGAGGATGTTCATGGTGTGGCTGCCGAGAATGGAGATGACCAGCCTCAAGAGCAACCCTCGACTCCATTGCCGTCTGCGCAACAAGATGCGTCCGCCGAGATCTCTACGGTAACACCGACTCGCCCAGCCATGGTGGACGAAGGCTGTCAAACGGCAGAGCTCGAGTTTCCGCCGTCGGCGAATGTTGACGTCTCAGCTGAAGCTCGCCCTGGCGTTCTTTTCCCTCAGGCGACCCCGACACCGTTTCCTAGAGAGAGACGGGATGGCCAAGATGCCATTCACAGTCAAACCCTAGAACTACATCCAGGTTTGGATTCTAATGTGGAATCATCTGCCCGCATACTCTCCGACTTCTCGCGTCCTCTCCAAATGGATCACGGAGTCGGTTTCGGCTTTGGTGGTCCATCAGATTCAGTCGTGTACCCATCTAGGATGGATTTCTTGGTCGACCCAAATTCTGCAGAGGGTTCCATGATCAACTCGAACGAGCTACCAAGGACCGAGGCTTATCCTTCCGTATTCCTCGAGGACGGCCAATTGACTGAACATTCCATGGACGCCCATTCAAGTCTGCATTCTCAGGATGGAGACATCGAACCTCACACTCTAGACCAGCCTCACCTAGCTTTCCCGCCTCAACAGCAGTTTTATCCACAATTCTCAGAGTCCATGCTTCCGAATAATCTTGGTACTTGGCCGACCCCTAACCCGTTCTTTTCCAATTCGCTGCAAAATCCGGTTGAGATCCCCAGCTCTCCGACTAAGGAACGGTCAGTTGTTGAGGAGTCTTATCCTACGGATCATCTGCAGGATGGCGAGGTCGAGGACCGCCGAGGAGAAGAGGAAGAAGAAGAAGTTGACACTGTTCAGCGGGATAACATCCCTGACACTGGCGCCGAGGAGCAAATCTCGAGTGATGTGGATGAGGAGTACAGAGATGGAGGTGATCGGCCTGGTGATGACTACGATCTTCGCAACTATGACCGTGCCCACGATGATGACGACGATGTCCCGTCCTCAGACGAAGAACAAAATCATGAAACTGATGACCCAGATGAACAGGTCATTGATCCGGAAGAAGAGGGCGATAATGCATCAGAAGATGCAGATGCAGAATCCGAAGAGCAAATGTATTACGAGCAACGGGAACCTAGCCAGGCATACGACGAGTATGAGAACGAAGATGAAGAGGAATACGCCAGCCAAGAAATGGGCTACGAGGACGATGAATGCGAAGACGAAGAGGGCTATGATGATGAAGAAGAAGAAGAAGAGGAGGAGGAGGAGGATGCTGGACCGACTCCTCCCCCGAAGGAGCCCGTGTTTATCAGTCTACTCTCGGACTCCGAGGATGAGGAGGAAGACAATGTTGGTCCGGTGAAATCCCCGGAGCCGCCCCGAGTTCAGGAGCCCGGACCAGCTCTGGAGCCGGAACCGCAGATGTCTCGGAACGAAGAGGTATCTGAAGAATCGGAAGAAGACGAGGAGCCTGAATCCGCCTCCGAGGGTGAGCAGTCGCAGGCATCCGAGGATCAGGGACCGTCTAGCCCAGCAGGCGAAAGCTCTAGCGGACTTGTCCAACTCGATAAAGCCGAGGATAAGATGGAAATTGATGACGACCAGGGTTCTCCAGCCGAAGAGCCCGAAGCTATGGAATCCGGAGATGCGATGCCTTCGAAGGACAACGGAAATCAATCTCCACGAACTTCACCCCCTCCCCTTCAAGCTGCACCCCATATGCAAGCTACTGAACCTGGAGCCACGCGAGAAGAGGGTCAATCTGCAGCATCGTCGATGGAACGCGGGGACCCCGCAGATGCGAACCCCGACGAACTCGGTAAAGAGGCCGCGAAGTCGACTCACATGCCACCGATGGCGGCGCCTGCAACTGCACAGGACGTGGGAGGCGATGAGCAGGGCCAAGACGAGGAACATGAGAGCCAGGCGGAAATCTCGGGACAGATTCATCTCGCGACACACGAAGTCGTGATATCATCGGGTGACGCCATGGAGGTAGATGCTACAGAGGAGATACGAGCTCCCGACGTCCAGGATCACCCTGATGATTCAGGAACCAACGTTACCAATGAGATGGAGGTTGATTCGCACCACCAGGAGGGTAGTGGTGCCACTGCAGACGGTTCTACGACCAGCATGCCAAACCACGAGCAAGCTACAAACCTGGTTCAAGAGTCAGCCGAGATAGCCACTACCCCAGGATCTGGGTCCCCATTGTCGAAAGTTGTTGACCAGGGCGTCCCCCAGACGGGTGAGATAACGGAAGCGGCCCCAGAATCGCAGGGTTCAGGGACGGGGTATTCCCCAGACGCCACCACTTCTAAGCTGTTGGCGACAACTGACGAGCAGCGGCCCGTGCCATCGGAGCTGGAGCGGGCGCTGCACGTCTCCCAGTTGGGCGCTGGTGAGGGGAACTTGGAGGCCAGCCGAGACCAACAGCTGGCAGCAAACACACCATTCTCACCGCCGCCCACCCAAGTGCCCCAGACTCAGACTCAGCTATCGAAAGACATCGACGAACCACTTCTGTCGCAGATTTCTAATGCAACATCGACTCACGAACACGACGATGAGAAGGGACACCTCCCCACTCCCTTTGACACCCAACTGGATACCCAACCTGACGCTGGCGTGAGGGCGCATCCTCCCGCTGAACAGCAGGAATCACAGCAACAACAAGACCAGGTCCAGATCCAGGCTGAGGAGAACGACGATGACGAAGTTGGTCCCGACGATCAGATCATGGCTGAGTTCCTGCAACACTCCCCCGGGGGTGGAGAGAGCGCGCAGCACACGAACCCTGCAGGAACCGGGGATTCTCCAACTCAGGCTGATGACCACGTCGGGGTCCGCGATGAGGAGCGGCAGCAGGAGCCGCAGCCTCCAACAGAGAGTCCGAAGCAAGGATCTGACAAAACCATCACGGTCAAGTCACTACGGAGCCGCGGCCATAAGTCGACGCGATCAGGAGACACGACCAAGACCAAGGCGTCTGAGCGAGACCCCAGCGTCTTATTGGCGAGACAGACACCGGCCAAGTTGGCGCACAAGGAAGACATGGAGAACAGCCCACCAAGCCCGCTTCGAGTGAGCCGCAGGAAGGCAGATTTATCCGATCCCAGCATCGCGCTGGCAAAGGCTACGACAGCCTCACATCAGGCCAGGGGCAGGGGCAGCAGCATCGTCAGCAGCAGCCCGCCGGGGACTCTGCGCATCACCCGTAGCAAGACAGACCACAGCGACCCCAGCGTCCGC
This sequence comes from Xenoacremonium recifei, assembly GCA_012184525.1. NCBI lineage: Eukaryota > Fungi > Ascomycota > Sordariomycetes > Hypocreales > Nectriaceae > Xenoacremonium > Xenoacremonium recifei. The sequence continues at coordinate 454,617 of WOFQ01000014.1, read as the reverse complement.
CTGGCCAGGGATCACCACCACCATCCGGACCCGAGCCTCCAGCTGGCAAAGGCCGGGCCCTCGACGACATCACGGACTGCACAGCGCCGTCACCAGACGCCGGAGCTGCCTCCCCGGGAAACCCGCGCCACATCTAAGGGATCGCACCGAGACTACTCGCCCGAGACGCTGCTGAAGTCGCCGTCCGTCGCAGATTCCACCACGCACCACGACGACCACGACGACAACGCCAACGCCCTGCGCCTCCAGCTGATCCGCAGCCTACGCACCTCCCTGCCCGACTACCTCCCGCTCAAGACCCTGCGCACCTCCTTCAACAAGACGGCCGACTTCCTCGCCGTCGCAACCGCCACGCCCGCCTCCCCCCAGCGCCCCAAAGGCGGTCCCCGCGACTACATGCTGTCCCTCAACCTCACCGACCCCTCCGCCGCGCCCACCTCCATCGCCGTCGCCAACCTGTTCCGCCCGCACCAGAGCTCCCTCCCCCTCGTCCAGGCCGGCGACGTCGTCCTCCTGCGCCGCATGCACGTCGTCTCGATGAAGAGCCGCGGCTTCGGCCTGCGCACCGGAGACGCCTCCGCCTGGGCCGTGTTCGAGCGCAAGTCCGACGAGATGCTCCCGCAGATCAGGGGTCCGCCCGTGGAGGTCACGGACGAGGAGGTTAGGTACGCTGAGGGCTTGCGGCGCTGGTGGGCGTTGTTGGATGGGAAGGCCAGGGAGAAGATCGAGAAGGCGAGTCGTAAGGTGACCGAGGCGAGCAAGGAGCACTGAGGAGTTGCCGAGGGGAGCGTTGGACAGGCACATGGCAGACCGATACCGCTGCCGTGCTTTGATGAAAGCATATGAGTCATGACGGATTGGAAGATAGGGGGGTTTGTACGGAGTACTGTGTAGTCATATTGTGCTATAATCGCATGGGGTAGAAGCTTCCCCCGCATTTCATCGAGAGCTGTCCCATATTCGGCAATTCATTCAGCTATTATCATGATTTATTTTCAGAGTCTAGATCAAATGACTACAACACCTCCTAATCCGGTATCGGGACTTGGCTCTCAGCTTGTGACTCTGACGTGACTATGCATGTTCGGACATGAATTCCTCAGGGTCGGCGAAATGCCGAGGGTTGCGTCTCTCCGCCAGGTCTGGGAGCAACGGAAGCTAGGTCGAATGGCTTCCCCAGTTCTGCCAAACAACGTTGACGGCTCCGCGCCGGCCCAGGTCCAGACCCGAGGAGCAGAACGCGGGGGGGAGTGCAAAGGCAAAATGAGTCTTCGGCATCTACGGGCATATTTCGGCAACCAGTCTGACCATCGGTGACGTTGTATCAGGGCATAGGGTAGGTAATTATGATGATACTTGAGTCTGGCAGCTCGACTTCCAGATGTCGGGGGGCTAGCTGAGGGTGGGGGAGCCGGGGGAACGGAGAAGCTTCGTGAGCTCAGGAAAGATGCTTCACACGAACATTTGTCAAACGACAGCGACCTTTGTCCATGTGACGGAGGAATGGAGGGAGTGGGTTGCAGCTGTGGGTGACTTCGGTCGACTTCCTGGTGGAATGCAGCGTAAAGCCCAGCGGCCAAAGATACCTGCTCAAGCCAAGAGCAAAGCCCGTGAGTCAAAGCAAAGTCTGGGGAGTCAAAGCAAGCAGCAGACTTCTGGCTACCCCAGATCCGGGGAATTAGCACGAATCTGAATCTGTTGACCAAAAGCAAGCAAGCAAGCAAGCAAGCAAGCCCGTTGAGATCTGTCGTTGGGACAGCTCGTCGTCGAAAATCTGGGGACGGATGACTAACAGCTCAACAAGACCAAGACAAGACAACCAGGATTCCGACGGGCATATCCAGCCGAGCCGACTTCAAGCCACGTGAAAGCTAGCAGAACCCCAAGCTTGGGATTGAGAGAATGACTGGGGGGGGGGTTGAAGCGGGTTCGGCTACCAGTGGTTGAATGTGGTGGGGATGCAAGATGACCAGCCCGCCACATGCAGGTAAATCACCACCGGCATCTGACTTTTCATTTCTTTTCTCGACTCCATATCGATGGGGACGATATGACCGGGCATTGGCGAGGTGACGTGCTCGCTTGGACCGTCGGAAGGGGTATCTCTCACTAGTGCTGCGGCTGGGAAGCTGGTTTCGTTGTTGAGCTATTCTGGGCCCGTGGTATGCACCGATAGGTAACGTCTTTATCTCATGCAAGTCCGTGATGGTGGTGGTGTATGAGCCAGATGTGACATAGGTCAATGCATGTCGAATTTGAAACGGGAAGATCAACTGGACCAGACCCTGGTTAAGCACATGAAGCCGTAAGATTGATTGACACGGAGCACAGAAACCCGAGGCTTGGGATTCTGTCACGGTTGTTTCACACGAGCATTATCGGGACTTTCTGTGAGCTGCTAGGATTCGCGTACAACACTACCCGTAACACGCACAACAGCTAAGCCTGATTCAATCAAGCATTTCTCCTGCTCTCAACACAACAACAGTCAATCTTCCTGCCCAAAGGTTAGGGTTCGAGTTATGATTAGGTATTTGGGTTAAGAGGGGGTGAGTATTAGGGTATGACATTCAGAACATCGGTGATCGGGTCCCAGGCGGTTCGGAAGCGGTTGACAAGAGCGGGGAGATAGGCGGCGCCGATGACGGGGCACGGAGCTCATCGGAAGCTAGTAATGCACAAAGTGCCAGACGGGGGATGACCACGGCAGCTGTCGGGCTCTGACGCCGACAAGCCAAAGGCTACGGGAGCTTGTTTCCTCGCCAGGAGGAGCCGTCGAGCTTCAAGATGAAATTTGGCGGAGTAGCGAGCCCAAGCCCCGCCGTCGGCACCCCGTCGCCAGTGCAATGGTTCACACAAGATGACCCTGGTCAACGGCCCTACAGCCCCAGGCCTCCAGCTTCTCCCCCCTGCACTCCACTTCAAGGAGTCTTCCGGGTGCTCTAACCTCTAGAGGATCACGGTCACTCACCACTCACCTCAGCAGCTCCACTGTGAGACTGCATCTGCGGCGTGGGATCGGGCAAAGTCGGAGACGGGGATCCGAGTCTGGAAGTCGGGACACCTCTGGACTTTGGACGTGACCAGGATCGGGAGGATGGAGTGGAGGAATTGTGGATGAGGAGGAAGAGGAAAAAAAAAGGGATGGAGAGAGAAAGACGAAAGAGAAAAGATGGGCGTAGTAATGCCGAAGCCTAATGGAATGGAATGGGCGGAGGGCAAGAGCAGGACCAGGGCGGTGCTGCCGTTCTGGGAAGCTACGGGGGGGAGGGGAGGGGACAACAGCCAACAATGACGGGACGGGTGAGCAGACAAAAGCAAGCAAGCAAGCAGGGCAGGGCAGGCACGACCGACCAATATCCCTCCCGCATGCCGCCTGCCGCCCGCCCTAGGCAGCTGGAGCAGAGCCGACGGGCGCCCAGAAGGAAGGAACTGCTGGGCATCCATCTCACGTCAACGGCCTGAACAAGGTTGAACTGCTGCTGCAGGCACACACACTCCCGAGTCGCGCCTTACCTCTAGAGGTACAAAGGTACGCGGGGAGCGCATTAGCCCAGAACCACACTTGAGGTGCCGGGCAGCCCTGGGAATCCCGAAAAGACCCCCAGCAAGTGGGACTTTTTTCTTTTTTTACTAATAGAGGGCCACGGAGACGAGACACATTGGAGACGGGAGGAAGAATCAGAAAGAAAAAAAAAACACGGAAAGAGTAAACGAAGACGCACGCACGCACGCACGCACGCACACGCGAACATCGTCGAAGTAAAATCGGGGACCAGGGTCACCCCCGTGCCGGGACTGGGGCCGCCGTCTAACTCCAACGGGGCCTCCCCTCCCTGTCGTGCTTAGCTTCGCGACTGCATTCTGGAACCAGACAGGAATTACGAAACGTCGTCACTCATTGGCTTTTCTGGGGCTGGATCGGGCTGCAAGGGCTTTCGAGTTTGATTATTGCTGGCTGACGGGAAAAGAAATCTCCCCGGCCTCAGGGGGGGCAGTCTCGTGGTTTGAAGGGAGATTTGATGGAGTGCAGCCCTGGACAGGAGCTGAGACGAGACGAGGAGGGTAAGGCTGTTGTTGTTGTTCTCTCCGGGCAGTGTTTCCCCAGAGTGGCAGCAAGCTATGCTACACCGTCTGCCACCCTCCCTGCGCATGGATTGCCTGAATGCATGCATCAAGTTAGCGCTCTAGACTGACTGGCCCAGGCCAACCAAGCCTGGCCACAGCTGCTTGACCGTAGAGCGTCGAGAAAAAAAAAAGAGTCACTCACACGATCACGGCAGCCCAATCATCGGCGCTGTTAGCAATCACACTTTCGGCCAAAGCGTCATAGCGCCGTGCCGTCGACTCCGTCCGCCGGCCGTCGGAGTCTGGAGAGCGGGGCCTGGAGTGGGGCCTGGATGGAGGCGGCTGCCCGGGAGTGGTCCCCTGAAGTGGATCCCTCAACGACCGTGTCACCGCGGTGAGAGCTTGAAGGTCGAGGAGAAATTTGTGATGGATGGACGGATGGACGCAAGAAAGCATTGCAGAAATGTAACTGTTGTTGGGCTGCTGCTGCCCGCCGGTGGATCTTTGGGGAAATGGCTGATGGTATGGCGTGAAGGCGCTTGTCAGGATTGTCAGGGCACGGTCTGGGACGGCGAGCCCTCTTACACGGCGTGATTGGTAAGGCCTCCCTCCCAACGGTGAACGGTCAGTGCATCCCGGGATGAGGGGGGGGGCCAGCTTTTGCTAGAGTCCTCCTCCTCGCTGTATCCACGGGGAGGGACCAACAAATGAGTGAGTGAGTGGTTCACACACAGCCCGGAGCCAACTTGTGTCCCCCGATGGACAGTCCGGACTGTCGATAATCGGCTTACCGCCTGCCCTGCTCTGCCTGGCCCCAACCGAATTTTGCCCGCCTCGGTGTGTGCGTGTTTCCAATCCAACATCACCCGTCGAGATCGAACAAATTGCATGGAAATTACCATCCGCATCGACATCATCCTCGAATTGCGCCTCAACAGCCCAAACTGCGTCTCGACAACGTGACGTGGCCCCCACCATCACCCCATCCCACCCGTATTGTCACCCCTTTCATCGTGGGCGGTATCCCGATATCCCAGACAGCTTCCTTTTGCACCGCCGACACAAACTCGCTGAGTCAATTGATAGACTCACACACGCCTCGTCACTTCTCAGCTATCTATCGCGCCGCGGCCACACCCGCAATCTCTCTCTTTCTATCCGCTTTCCCCATCATCTCAATCTCCATCCATCCATCGCCCATCCGCCGCTACTGTTCTCTTCCAAACAACTGTCAGAGAGATCAGTCAGTGCAGTGCAGGGGATAGCTCCATCCACGCCCCTTGTTGGTCGTCGCGCGGGCTGGAGTCTTGGACGCCGAAGTGACGGGAAACGCAGACTGACTGAGAAGCGATCTCAACAGACGGGTGTGAATCCAACAGGTACGTGCCAACTGTTGAGGCTGTTAGTCTATCCACCGCTCTTTCCCACACCCGCCAACCGCTCCGACTCGCACCCGATCCGTCCCCGATTGTCCAGTCACCAAATTCCCCATTTTCCATTCCCCATTCTTCTTCGTCTCCCCCATCCCATCCCGTCCCAACCCAGACAATCCCAGCCCAGCCCATGCACGATCCATCCATCCATCCATCCACCTCCAAAACCTCCCTATGCCCGCGGCCGGCCGGCCTACCTGCAAGGATTCCGATTGCTCACTCGGCCGCGCCGCAAAACAGCAGCAGAAAGTCATCCCTGGTCGCGTCGCTCGCCTCGCATTGTGCCCGTTGTCTGCTTTCCCGGGTTCCTGAAACCACTCTGGGGCGAGGCCTCGGACACTTTGGCACCAGACGCACACCATCCTGTTGGACACCGAACCCGACCAGCCCATCCCTGCTCGTGCGTGCGTTCTCAGCATTGCATTACAGTGCAGTAGTGAGCTGCAGGCGACATCTTCACACGCATCAGGTATCTGTCCCTCTGTGACTCAAAGGGCCCTCGCTCATTCATGCTCACACGTCTAGCTACTCTGTACTATACGAGTCCCCGGCCCTCACGCCCGCGGACTCCCTCACTAACACGATCGCATGGGCCAGACGCTCTCGACCGTGGCCTCTCCTTCGGGAGCCGGGCCCGCCCAAAACGTCTTGAAGCGACTTGTGCTCGTTAGCGCCGCCCTGCGCACTGCAACATCGTCTGCTCTGGTCCCGACGTCTGCTGTTCTCCCGCCCCGGGCTCCCGCAATCGTCGCAACTACTAATATTCGCCGCCGTCTACTGCCGCAGTCCCTCTTCTCCTATTCTTATTCCCCGTCCTCGTCACCCCATCCCTCTTCCCTGCTGCCAATGGCTTCGCCTGCCCACAGTGCTGCCAGTTCTGACAATAACATTCCCACGCCTCGGTCATCCTCCCCGTCGTCTACCCACGCTGCCGCTGCCGCTGCCGCTCCCGCCGAAACTATATCTCATAAAGCCTCCTCCTTCTCCAGTCGCAGATTGACAAACTTCAATCCCATGTCTTCCACCGACATTTCCAAGATCGAAGAATCTCTCAAGATGGCTGAGCTCGACCAACACCGTGGCTACGCCCAAGACCACTACAGTGAGGTCCAGCAATCACGTCCTACCGAGTCGCTGGCCGAGACCGACGCTGCTGGTGTCCAGATCATCAGCCAGCCCTTCTGGAATAAGGGTACGTTCCTCTTTCTCTCTCTGTCTTGTCCCGCCCTTTCAGTCATGAAGAACATCGTCATGGTGTTGCTGGTGGTGCGAGTGTTGGTCGTTGAAATTATTCATGACTTCCCCCTCCATGGTGTTGACCCTCCCACCTTCCACCATGCCGCTCGATGTCGGTCATGGTCATTGTCGCAGTCATCATCTCTCATGATTATCGTCCTTCATGACACCCACTGACCATGTCGACGTCCAGGTCTGTCCTTCACCCCCGAGGAGCGTGTCAACAAGAACCTCACCGGCCTTCTTCCCCACGTCATGGAGAGCCTCCAGACCCAGTGCGCCCGCGCGATGAAGATGATCAACTCCCGTCAGACTCCCATCGACAAATACCTATACCTCTCCGCCATTAAGGACCAGAACATCGACTTGTTCTACCGTCTGCTCATGGACAATATGCGTGAACTCATGCCCCTCGTATACACCCCCACCATCGGCGATGTCTGCCTCCAATACTCCTCCATCTACACCCGCCCTGAGGCGCTGTACATCTCCATCAAGCAGCGAAAGAGCATTCGCACTATGCTTAAGAACTGGCCCTGCCAGAACCCAGAGATCTGCGTCGTGACCGACGGGTCCCGTATCCTGGGTCTTGGCGACCTGGGTATCAACGGTGTCGGAATCTCGGTAAGTCACCTACCCCGGATTTTCACCACCCCTAGCTCTCGCGCTAGAACGCACACATAACACTGTACTGACATCGATTTCTCCAGATCGGCAAGCTCTCGCTTTATACTGGCGCTGCTGGTATTCACCCCGAGAAGACTCTTCCCATCGTCCTTGACTGTGGTACCAACAATGAGGAGAACCTCCGGGACCCCTTCTACCTGGGTCTGCGACAGAAGCGACCCTCCTACGCTCTCCAGCAGGAGTTCATGGATGAGTTCATGGAGGCATGCCGCGACGTCTTCCCTGAGATGGTTGTCCAGTTTGAAGATTTCGACAGCGAGAAGGCTTTCGGCTATCTTGCACGATACCGTAACCAGTACAAGTGCTTCGTAAGTAATAGAACCGGGTAAAGATGACAAGCTTTTAGATTTGCTAACCTGGATACAAGAACGACGATATTCAAGGCACTGGTGCCGTCGTCTTGGCTGGGTAAGTCAAATCTCCCGCTGGCAGCATAAAGAAAAGCCGATACCACTAGTATCAGGGCTAACAGAACTCTAGATACATTGGTGCTGTAGACCTGTCAAATGTCCCCATCGAGGACCAGCGTCTCGTCTTTATGGGAGCCGGATCCGCTGGTGTCGGTGTTGCAAAGCAGCTCGTTGAGTACTACACCAAGCGTGGTCTCAGTGAAGACCAAGCTCGCGAGAAGTTCTGGCTCGTAGACACTAAGGGTCTCGTTACCAAGGACCGAGGCGACCGTCTGGCCGAGCATAAGAAGTACTTTGCTCGTACCGACAACGCTGGTCAGCAGTTCCGCACGCTTGAGGAGGTCATTGAGTACGTCAAGCCCAGCGCTCTCGTGGGTCTCACCGCCACTTTCGGTGTCTTCACTGAGCCCGTTGTGCGTGCTCTCAAGGCTTCTGTCCAGGAGGGCGGTCTTGAGCGCCGACCCATCCTCTTCCCCCTCAGCAACCCCTTGACCAAGGCTGAGTGCACTTTCGAGCAGGCCATTGAGTGGACTGAGGGCACTGTCCTCTTCGCCTCTGGTTCTCCCTTCAACCCCGTCACCTACAAGGGTGAGGACGGTCCCATCACCTACCACCCCAACCAGGGCAACAACGTCTATGTGTTCCCTGGTCTGGGTCTCGGTGCCATCTTGGCCAAGGCTTCTCGCGTCACTGACGGCATGGTGTACACCTCTGCCGCGGCTCTCGCTGGTGCCTTGAATGCCGATGAGGTCCACAAGGGCCTGATCTACCCCCGCATTGAGCGTGTCCGTGACGCCAGCGTCATCGTCGCTCGTGAGGTCATGAAGACTGCTCGTCGTGAGGGTGTCTCAGAGCTCCCTGAGTCCCAATGGGTTGAGTGGGAGGAATGGGGTGATGTCGCTCTGACCACCTACATCAAGCAGCACATCTATGACCCCCTCTGCTTTGCTGATGCCAAGACCCATCTGTAAGGGATGAAGACGCAACGCTAGAAGCGTCTGCTTGTCTGTCATTGCCTAAAGGCGATTGACATTGAGGAGTAGCGTGTTTCAACCAAAACAAGTAGAGAGCGCACTTGCGGAGAGCACAAGCGAGTTTTGGGCGTTTTGAGCATAGCAGCCATGTTCTGAGGACGAGTCGAGGAGACGGGACTTCCCGGCTCCTTTCGTATACTCGGCCTAGAGAGGCTCTCTCCCTCGCCATGCGTATTTTGAAACCTACCAAACATAGAACCGCGATTTAGTCGCTGGTTTGTGCCAGACTGGGACCGTTTGTTTCAACGGGTCTTATTGTCATGGCCTTCGTACATCTGCATCAAGGGTTAACGGGTTGTTCTTTTCATAGTGTTGGATTTCTGTCTCTGAAGGATATAGAGGACAAAACGGTGCTGATCTAGCCGTACTTACCGGTAGCTGAGATTGTGGAATATAAACCTCCCTTTGGGGTCTTTAAGCTTGAGCGAGTCGTCTCCAGTGAAATGAAGAGTAATGAGAGCCAGAATGAGCGGCAGAGCGTCGTTTAAGAAGTTCATCCGTAATCATGTTCCCAAGTCTCAGTACTTGATACTTGAGTCTCGTCAACTTGACCGAGTTTCATCACATGACTGGCACGGAGCAAGCCTGTGAGCAAGCCCGGTGAGCAAGGTGTACCGGGAGGAAGCACTTGAGTTCCGGAGGGGAACGTCTCGGTGAACGGACACCGAAGAGACGGCGACAACGTCAACGCCGTCTCACGCTTCAGTGACCGCAGTGCAACCCCAATGAAGCTTAGGCAATGAAGCCATCGTGTCGACACCAGGATGAGTAGTGTGGATGATCATCGTGAGCCTGTTTCTCGTGCTCTCACCGCGGCTAACAATTCTCGGTAATAGGTCACCGGTCCGGGCTTTCGGTCCTCACGGTACGGTGAGGCCTCGGTGAAGGTATCGGTGGGCAAGGAGCCACGGACCGAGATAATGTTGGAGGGACTTAGTAACAACAACAATGCGGTGAAGGCCAAAGCAGCATGTTGAAGAGCAATTCAACACTCCTGCAGTCATGAAGGAGGACAAAATGATGGCGCGCGAGGGCGCTTGGGGGTAAGTGGTTTTATTGCGTGCCCCCCCTCGCCAGAAAGGCGAGATATAGCCGTGACAGGGCGTCGGTAGCCGACACAGAGCTCGGGAATACAAGTTCCAGTCGGAGGAACAGGGGGGCGTGGGCAGAGAGACGCCGGGGCGGGCACCGGACCGGCCCTACATACAGGCGGACGTGGCACGGCGACTGGATTGGCGGGACCTCAGCGCTGACGGGGGGAAGGGGAGCAGAATAAGCAATGGCAGCTGTAGCAGTGCGGTTGAGACAGGCTTGACGTGAGGCAAATTGAGGGCGTCGGAAAGGGCCCGCCGGAAAACATGAGACATATTCTGGTCAAGCGAAAAGAGGACTCTGCGATTGGGCATTTCGTGATGGTGGGTAGAGGCCGCGATGAACGGGCAAGGGTTATCCGTTGGACGGTGAGCTGGTAGCTTTCCATCGTTCCTTTTCCCGGCTCGATGGCTGTGAGAGGGAAATAAACATGGCGGTCGAGACGGGGGCCCTGCAGGTATCGTTGGGTAAAAGAAGGTGAGCCTCAACGCATGACGGGGCCTCTTGATGGCACTGGCTCGCCGCCGCTCCGACGGATACATAGGAAGCAGATGCGTGTGTGTCTTGACGCCGGCAGACGAGGCTTGAAGGCCAGACCTCGATGCTGACTGGGCATCCGCCTGGACGGAACACCTGGGTTTCTGCCAGAGTGGGCCTCCGACACGGCCCCGCCTTTTTCGGGGGGTGTCCGGAGGCTGCGGGAGGTGGAGGCCGTGAAGAGGCTGCGGCGCAGATTGATGTGAGTGCAACAATACAGAGTCAGCGCCGACAAGGCCTTTAGGCGACTGTTCTGGATCCTTTGTCGCTGCAGGACAAGAGCCAACGTGGCGACGAGGTTGAAGACGATTGGAGTCTTGCCCGCGAATACTTGCCAATTCTCTTCCTTCCTACTTCGTAATAAACGCGCAGTGTGTGTCCAAAGCATGACAAAGCGCGGATCTCCTATTAGCAGCTTTCGGGACTTGCAATTAGCACCCTGCTAGGGGTTTGTCGGTCAAGGCGTTGATGCCGTCAAGGTTTGTCAAGATTGTATGAGCCCTTTTCATTAGGGGAGGCCGGCTCTGGAACTCCTCCCCGAAACGGACGTGACATCTCGATCCGCAGAACCCGGACGGACACCGATCCATAATTCAATCCCCATCACCGGAGATGTCTTGGGATTATGGGTGAAGCACGGGAATCAGAAAATGGTTCGCGATTCGGAATCGAAATATTCTGTTGTCTGCCGGACGTGTTTGTCTCACTTTACGATACACGCCCGTGAAGGGCGGCATTCTGAAGCCGAAGACTCCCAAGACGATATCGGGGCCCTGTCATGCTCCGAATGAGACTCGAGGCGGTAGGGGCGTCAATCTCGGTCAAGATGCCTCCGCATAGTTGGCATGGTCTCCATCTTGGGGGTCATGAGCCAAAGAGCGATCCGCTGTTGAAGATTACCATCGAGGGCTTATCATGTTGCAAGCACTGACCCATTCTTAAGGGGGGTCATGGTCGTTTGCTTGAAGACGCCGGCCGCCTTTGGCTCGACCTGGGCTGCCTCTCACCGACGGAATCTCGAAATAAACAACTCAATTGTCAGGGCCATATCGTCGATGCTACTGCGAGTCGACGGCGATGACACGGTGCGGTGCAGGACACCGTGACAAGGTTCACACCCCACCCCCATGGAGAAAACAGGAACCTAGCATGCCTCCTGCTTTGAATGGACATGCAACTCCCCCTGGCGAGATTTTGGGGGTCAGGCTCAAGGAGGGGTGTCTTGTAGAAAAGTCGAGGGGTTTGGTGGTGTATCAGGAGAGCATTTCGGACATCGAGCTCCGCCCCGCTCCTCCACATACCGTCACTGATGTCCGGAGGAGCTCGGTATATGGCCGACGGTGGGAACCCCGGACGCCGCAAATACGACGGTCTGAGGCGCTGAGGCTGGCTGGGCTGACCAGTCCTGAACGTCTGTCGACCTTGCCTTGCATAAGTTGCTGCAATGAGAGTCGAGAGGTCGTTCTCTGAGCAGCCTTCTTGAAGGAGCCTCGCGTGTGTATGCTATCTGAGATCTTGCCGGAGCGTTGGGGCTCGCCACGTTTCAATTCCATCACGGGCTCGTAATTCAGCCTTGACCACCTCCCTGATCTTTTCTCACCGTCCATGCTTCTGCTAGGTGTCCCCTGTTTTTGACGTAATCGGATGGATGCATCTGGCTCAGCACAGCTGGCGTCCGGTAAGGATGTCTTATGCTGGCCCGCGTTGCGTGGTGGAGAGATGAGGTGGATAAGGCAGAGCATCAACACGCAGTAGACACGGAGTACTCCGTACACGAGACGTGCTGTCCATCACAGCTATTGGTGATAGTGCTTCTCGATGAGGTTGCAGCTTGAACCTCTGTAGCAGCTACTGCACCCCAAGAAGCGCAGGAGTCGTCTCCAGTGTTTCCAAAAGATCATCATCCCCGGACATTTGCGTTGAACCATTCCGAAAGGTCCCGTATAGACCATGCAAGAAGGCTCAAAAGTGTGTACCGCTTTGGGCGAAGACGATCCCGTCGACCTCAGGTATCGACAACAACACGGAGACTCTAGGACGCCGTCTCTTTTGAGGTCGCAAGAGCAGACAGAGATTTCCTGTCCTTTTGATTGGAGCAGGCTGTTCGCTGGTGGTCTTCTGAAGTCCACTCTGACAAGCCTTGAAGGTCGACATAGCCGAACATTGCCGAGCGAAGCTCCGCCATTGGATGGCCGCGTCGCTGGCCGCAGCTGAGTCGGGCTGTGATTGGGTCTCGTGCTTTGGGATTCCACTTGTCCGTGAGGATTCAGCGCCGGGCTAAGGGCCAAGCGTGTGCTAGGACCTCGGTGTCAGATATCGCAACCCTCACGACATGCAACTCGTCAGGGTTGAAGAAAGTGAGGTGACTTCCGCAGCAAACTCTCTGGGGAAATCGAGGGCCTAGACGCGGGGAGGCGGCCGTTCTCAAGCCATGTCTGACAATGCGGTGATGGAAAAGGAGGGGAAAAGACGGAGCGCAAGGATGTGAGCCCCAAGATGCGTCGACGTTCATCAGTCAACCTGGGACGACCCATGAGTAACGGATCCGAGCATTGGCCCCCTGAGCACTGGATTGGCCAGCAAGAGATCGGGCAAGACCCCGACTCCAGCCTGGTCTAACAAGGCCAGGCCTCGCCCAGGGAGGCAATGCTATTGTCAAGGAGACATTTTGGCATCTTCCCTCCTGGACAAGGCATGGACCGCAGCTCACTGCACGCGAACTGTGATGAACCATGTCGCGACGGTGTACCCACCTCCGCACAAACCGCATGCTGCCCTCCTTAGACATTCTCCTCGTTGTAAGGACCTTGGTGCCGTGAATCCCATAGGCACCGCAGAAGACGGTGTTGAAAGCTATGATAGTGGCTTCATAGCGTGGCAGGCTTTCGAGCGTCAGGCGAAATCGACGGCTTGCAATGATCCATTCTCCATTCCCCACAGCCCGCAGGCCTGCGCTTGCGTTTGCGGCGCTCGTGACGTGCCCAACCTTTTTTTTCCTGTCCCTTTCTTTGCTTTTGTCTTCTGCCACGCCCCCAGACCACGCCCCTTGGCTGGACGGGGCCTTGGGTCCTGACTCGATCGGAGAGGGCCACCATCCTCCTGGTGATTGGCCGCTCCACACTAGGAGAGCAAACTGTGGAGGAGGAGCCCGTCTGAGCTGGAGCCGGGACCGGGATCGGGGACGAATCGAGCACCGTTTTGAAAATGTGGTGGTCACCGGCCATTTTCCCGCTCAGTTCTGGAAGCGGAGGAGGGGCCCGGTCTCTCGAAGCAGGCTGGTCCGTGAGGGCGTTGTCGCTTCCATCGATGGGACTGTCCAGGAGTATTGCTGGTGACGGACGCGTGGGTAAGATCTACCCAGATTAGAAGCGCGGGAGGCGAGGGTCGGCGGCCAGATGAAGATGCGAGAGATTGCCGGAGGATGAAGAGATAGGGAGAACCTGGGCGATATCTCCAAGCTTACACCGCACCGTAAAGGTGCGATCACCGTTTCCTAGCGCTTCCTGCGGGAACTTGGGTGTGTTCCGTCGCTCGAAATCGAGACATGTATGTATGATATGCGTTGACACTTCAAAACTGATGGACCGGCGTGGAGCGTGTACACGGGATCCCGTAGGCCAGAGCTTGACACCACCCTTCCGCTCAACGGATCCTAGAACGGGGTTCCATTGTGGCTTTCGCCGTTGAGACGTCGTGTGTTGTTCTGTCTGTCCATTATTAGGACACTTCAACAAGGTGCTGCTGGGCGTCTGGAGCACGCGGAGTACGTACCAGACATGGCCAAGGAGCGTGATCGCGTGGAGCCGGGGCCCTTGGGCGACACTAAGGCAGCCAGCCCATGCTCTCTTTTCCTGGTTGATTGAAACGCCAGGCCAAGATCAGACCAGGCCCTTGTTCATGGATGATAGTGAGCGCTTCGCATAAGAGGTAGGCAATTGGTTCCCAAAGGCGTTAGTTCACACACTCCGTATCATGGAACATGCGGTGATTTCTGTCGTTGGGGAAGGGAGGTGTCAGTTGGAGGTGATGAGGTGAAGTCCAGGACTGTCAGTCAGCCCTCGTCGAAGCGGTGGAGTCGGCAATGAACTCGTTTGAGACGGAAGGTGGAAGGGGGGAGTCGACCAAGCACGGGGACGTACATCACCGATGGCGGGACAAATCGCTGGCTGGTTCGTGCTTTCCCGTCTTGCCGTTTAATATTGCGAAGAAGCTGCGAGTCTCCGATTCTTGCCTTGTCTCCTTCCAGGTCCCCGTCCCGCCCACCGTCCACCTCCCCTAGCGAAATCTAGTCATACGCCCACAGCACTACGCACACCACCCTACCTTACAGATTCAGTGCAGGCCCGCCCGCCACGCCTGCCTCCACCGGCCCTGTTCCTCCTCTCGCCGCTCGCTCTTGCTTCGTGAGCCCTCGACCAAAGACTAACGACAGAATATAATAACCATCCACACCCCCCACCTGCCGCCCCCGGATTTCCGTTCCCTTGGCTTCGAACTGCTTCACTGAGTCCGTCACCCTCACCTTGATTCATTCGCATCGCACACCTTGGAGCACAGTCTCCAGCCCTGGGTTCGAGGTCGACACCCTCTGATCTCGTCTCTACAAGAGATACCCAACGGTCAACAACAGGTCCACGCTCTGCGCTTGCCGCTCTGACTGTTCAAGTCTTGGTCTTCTTCAGACTCACTCTCCGCTCAATCCTTCACAAACAGCAAACAACTCTCCACTCCAAGGCTTTTGCGACTCTTGTTTTGTAACAAACATCTTGACGATACGCTTGCTCGAGAAGCTCAATCGGATCTTACACCCAATCTCCACTCCACCACTTACAAATCGACACTCAGCATCTTCGTCCGCTTCGTTCGGATGCTTCAATGACCATTCACGTCGACGCGTTCCTTCTTTCTTGGAACCTCTCCGCCATTCCACCATTCAGCTTGGCCTATTCGACGACATTATTCGTAACGCGGTCAGCATAGCAGTCCGCCGGTCTCACATTCCAGACCCAGTCGACTTCGAGATCTTTTCCACTGCCGACGACGGGATTCTCGGTACTCAGCTCTCGCCCTTGATTGGGACGCTCATTAGTCCCTAACGAATCTCTTATTCAAAGTACCTCTTCAAAACATCACCATGGCCGCCGAAATGTCCGAAGGGTCGGCCGCACCACCCTCCCCGGCTTCTACGAAAATGGCTGGCAACTCAAAGAAACGAGCCTCCCCCTCAGCCGACTCCGAGCAGCCTCAGAAAGTCACCAAGCGCCGAGCCGCCCGCGCTTGCGTCTCCTGCAGAGCCCGCAAGGTCCGATGTGACGTAGTTGAAGGCGCTCCCTGTGGAAACTGCCGCTGGGACAATGTCGAGGTATGAACGGCACGGGAGTTTGGCATCATTGGCCCGACCCCGCCCCTGGTCAAGCATCAATCGCTAACAAACCTCGCAGTGCGTTGTTCAGGAAAGCCGACGACGAAAGTGAGTGAAATCAAATCAAATTAATTCCGTTGGGCCGCGTCTGTCGCTGGCGGCGGATGGGGCTTGCGGGCGAGGATCCCGCATTAGGGTTCACCGGAGCGGCTCCGAAGCCCGGCGTCGTGTAACATCGACCTGCGATGCGGCCCTGGATCGGGACCGACAGAATCTGACTAACGGTGCCGTTACAGGAAGAACCTTCTCACGGCGAGCACAGCAGGCCAGCCCGTTTCGACAGAGGCTCAGCTGCGGTGTAAGACAACACCGACTAATCCGATCGCCATGAGCACTGCCGACCTCCGACGTCCCAGCAGCGGGTCGGCCATCTCGACGAGCAGCATGGACGGACCGAGCTTTCTAAGCAACTCCGGCCTCGACAGCAACCACGTGCCGCACATGCTCTGTAAGTTGCCAACTTTTTTGACTCGCGAATTCTCTCCAAGGGGCCAGCCTCAACCCTGTTTTTTGTGCGCCTTGGCGACGGGGGCCTCCAATTGGTCGGGGCGCCCGTTGGAGAAGCCTCTCTGTTCTCCGCATTTTCAGCCGCCCCTGACCCCACCTCTCCCACTTCAGACCCCGCCTCCTCTCCACGACCATTATCACATGAATGCTTTGGAGCCACCATTGCTGACCACGAGACCTTAGACCAGCGCTCCGGATTTCGCAATGACCCCGTTTTGCTGAGCAAGCTCCAATCCCCCGACGGCAATTCGCAACGCCCCGTCTGGCCTAATCTCATGACCCCTGCTTCGGTCTTTGATAATCTTCGGACCACTCAGTTTCTCAACTCGCTCGAGGAGCCTGATAACGGGACCCAACTCCCTGGCTTCATCCGCCCCCTGCCGAACAAGATTGCTGCCGAGGACATCAAATATTTGCATCTGAAGGGAGCCCTGACGCTCCCCACCTTGCCGCTCCAAAATGCCTTGTTGCAGGCTTATGTGGAATATGTCCACCCGTATATGCCTCTCATGGACCTCAATAGTTTCTTGAGCACTATCAACAACCGCGATGGGAGCAATGGCCAGATCAGCCTATTTCTCTACCAGGCCGTCATGTTCGCGGCATCCGCGTTCGTCGAGATGAAGTATCTTAGGGAGGGCGGTTACACGACTCGCAAGGCTGCCCGGAAGTCATTTTTCCAGAAGACCAGGGTAAGTGTTGATCATCTCGGTGTTAGCGTGGGGTCTGATATTCACATGTCAATAGTTACTCTACGACTTCGACTACGAGTCCGACCGCCTTATCCTTGTGCAGGCCCTCCTCCTCATGACGTATTGGTATGAGACCCCTGATGACCAGAAGGATACCTGGCACTGGATGGGCGTGGCTATTTCGCTCGCCCACACCATCGGTTTGCATCGGAACCCGGGCTCGACTAGCATGGCTCCAGCCAAGCAGAAGCTTTGGAAGAGGATCTGGTGGTCATGTTTCATGCGCGACCGACTCATCGCCTTAGGAATGCGACGACCGACTCGGATTAAGGATGAAGATTTCGACGTTCCGATGCTCGAGGAGAGTGACTTCGAGCTTGAAGCCCTTCCAGACGATGTGACTATCATCCCCCGCGAATGCACGCTACTGCGGGATGTCGAGATGCAGAAAGAGCTGGCTACCATGTGCATTGCCAAGGCTCAACTATGCATCTGCATCAGTCACATGCTCAAGGCTCAGTATTCAGTCCTCATTCGGGACAAGATGAAGCCCGAGAATACTACCAACAGTACCATGATGCTCTTCCCCAACAAGCAAATGGACAATGTCGAGAGCGTCAATGAGGTGGATCATGAGCTCTTGGGCTGGGCCGAGTCTCTACCTAACTGCTGCCAGTTCCGCACACTGACCCCCTTGGACATTAAGGATGGCAAGTCCACGATTGCTGTGCAGCGAACACTGCTTCATATGGTCTACTACACAACCATCTCGGCACTTCACCGACCGCAATTTCTTCCATCGTCACCTCTGCAGGCGCCCACGACCTCTCGCCAAGTACAAGACATGTCCCGACTACGCGTACGAGATGCCGCGATGCACATCACTCGGATGGCAACCGAGTTGCATCAATTCAGACTCGAGCGATTTCTCCCTACCACCGGTGTGACGGTTATTCTGCCGGCCATGATCATTCATCTTCTCGAGATGAAGAATCCTGCGCCACAGGCACGCGAGCGGGCGACTCGAGGATTCCGACAATGCATGCGGGTCATGGAGAAGCTCCGTGAGGTTTACGCTGCTGCCGACTACGCCACGGGCTTCCTGGATGCGGCTTTGCGAAAGGCAGCAATCGACATCAACGCCAACGCGGGAGGACCTGGAGCTTTGGCCATGATGAAACGTGTGCCTATCGAATTCAGTGCTCAAACACCGCCACCGGAGAATGCGCCATACATGACTGCTTCAGAGTCACTTTTCAATGAGAAACCCAAGGACCGAAAGCCGGTGGCGAACACCATGACAGCGACGGCAATGTCCACCGCAACGATTCCTCCTAACACGATGATGCCCCCGAACACAGTCAACGCAGCAGCTCTGGAATTGACAAACTCTCCACCGCAAACCGAACACGAGTCTCCAAATGCCGGTTTGACTCCCAGCGCAAGCGGCGCTTCTGAGGAGATTCAGTTGGATGTGGGCAACATGGACCTTGATTTCATGCAAGGTCATGACGAGTTCGATTGGAATGCAGTGGCAGGAACCGACTTCGATGTCGACCAATGGCTTCAATTCCCCCCCGAGGGTGTCAACAATACCGACGACGGATTAATTGCAGGTGTACTTGGTCGCGGTCCCGAGGAGCCCCTAATGTCAGCAGAGCAAGCACTCAACTGGGCAATCAACACACAACAGGGGGACCGAACCATGACCAGCCCTAATGGGGAGGTCATTTCACAGGCATAAGCGGAGGAAAATATCTGGAATTACGATTTTATTTCAATTCTTCTTTCGACGACATTGGAAAGAAATCGACTTTATTTGGGATTTTTGGATTTTCAGGTGTATGGCAATTAGAAATGGTTGTTCGGACTGAGGCGTTGAGCGCGGGCTCGGGCTTCAGGGGGGCGGGCGTCTTTGTTTCTTTTTCATGCTTGTGGCGGTGGATGGGATCTGGTTCCATTGCTTGGGTCACAAAAGTATCAACGGACGTGAGTGATGGTTACGACTCTAATTCTACTTGGGAGTTGAAGGCTGTTTGGATATCGTGCGCAGACAACATCATGGGACTGGATTTTATGAGGGCACAAACTATTTTGATCGATTTCAAATGGTATATACCAGTCTGACGAGATAAGTGTATAGCAAAGAGAAACGTACCTTGAAATGATTTGGAGTGTTAGTCAAGTTGATGGTGCCATTGCAATGTTTTGTTTTGTTTTGTCAACAGCCTATTTGGGAAGGGGTGAAGGACTTGGGCTTTGGCGGTGAGCCAGCCCCAGCTGAGGATTGAGTCAATGAGGCTGACGGCCCCCAGCCATGGCGGACAGATCCTGGTCAGCTGGATCTCAGGACGACAGGGACGAGCTGCAAACAATCAAAGGCGGCGTGATCGGCAAACGGGGGTGATTCCAGGATCAGGTCACTCGAAGATGAGGGCAATGACGACAAACAGCCAGGTCAGGGGTTCGGATCTAAGGTTGGTAGCGATGGGAGAGCCTGAGACTGTCTCGGTCAGTGTCTTGAGGCGCCCTCCCTTTTGTCGTAGATTCTAAGTATCGAGCTGAATCAATGGGGTTCTCTATGGATGGACATTTACCTTTGTTTTCTTTCTCTTCACAAGACGAAAAGAGGATAATTAAAACGCCTGCAGAAGCGTGTAATGCAATTAATATTGCCTGTCAGTTCTCAGAACAGACCCTGGACAATATTGAGCCGGGGTCGCTCGGTTGTTGATGGGCCAGCAGCTGGATCTGTGGCGCTGGATGGCACCCGTATTCGTTAATGGAAGGCGCCCATTCGCCCCAGGCCTCCGCAGTTTGACTAGCAGCTGTCAGTGGGAGAAATTCATGCAATCGCATTTGGTTTGGCAGCCGTTCGTCTCTTGTCCAACAACCCGTCCGATGATCCCCTTTCCCGGGCTTGCATCCCAGGGCTTCTTCTGTTGCTTGCGGAAGGAGCATTCTGCATTGTACCAAGTTCCTTCATTCTTGCTTGGTCGACATTCTCTTATTTTAGCATAGTGCCCCTTCCTCTTTCTTTGCTCTTTGCCATTGGCCGCGGCTTCCATCCCAAAGCATCGCCTCACTCTCTTGACCCACGCAAGCTCCTCATTTGTTCGTTGCCTTTTCCGGAACCGTTTTCTACCCTACCTCTTCTCCTCCTCTTTTCCCTCCTCTTCTTCTTTGGACTCTCCTCACCGTCTCGCAGTGGCGGTGCCTCTTTGCGATCCCGACTCGGCTGGTCTCGTCTCGGCCTCAGCACGGGCTTCTGGAGCATGGGTCAACCGATCTACGTGTGACTCTCGCTGCCTTGAAGCGCATTGCTGCTGCACGCGCGAAACGTGGGCGCGGACGTGTCCCCTTGTCGCCTTTGTCGCAGCCGCAGTCGCAGTCGCTTGCCGCCGCCCTCTATCCGCTGCCGCCCGCATCCTGCGTCCTGTCTCTCTTCTTTGCCGTCGGCCAAACGATCGATCGGTCGGCTGTCATCTCGGTCAATCCACGCACCTTTAACACCTCTTTGCTTCTTCCTGTAGTCAACCGCAGCTCTTGCGTTTGGCTGTTGAGACCGGCATTACCTGCTGCTACCTCACCCTCTTGGCCAAGCAGTCTTTGTTCTTCCCTGTGTCTCGTCCATTCATTCAGCTTTCTCTTCATTCACCGACCCTTGCCCCACGAAGACTCTTAACACGCGTTTGCATCGCCATATTTACCCGCGCCGCTCCTCCCGCATACCAGTGACGAACGTCGATCGATCGCGAACAACCCGCTCTGTTCGAACGGAACATCTCACCGGCTTTCAACTGCGTGTCTTTGTCTGTCCGTCATGAGAATTAGGAACTGCTCTGAACACCGATCCATTGTGTTGCCGTCGGGCTCATAAAACAGATCATGCCTCCAGCGAAACTGCGACCTTTCGCCGTTAGATCCAATGCAGCAAGCAACCATGAGCGATCCGCCACACCTCCTCAGGTCCTCTCGGATTCCATCCAGTCAGTCGCCCACGCGAAACCGCTTGTCAGATGATATTCTCGCCCATTTGGGCCCGTCGTCAGCAGTGGACGCATTGTCGAGCGCGACTGGCGCTTTGCGGACGTGCCTGAGTAATTCGTCCGTGGACGAGCGCGACTTTGCTATGCGATGCGCTGTCGCCTCAAAAACAATATGGGAATGGGTAAATGAATTGCAAGACTGGCCTTGGCCATCTGAGGGTGGTCCTGGGGGCTTCAAAGTGCCAACAACGACATCTGCGAGGGAGCCCACGGAGACTGTACAGACCGAGAAAGAGGACGATACGTATACCGGCAGCCTGCTCACCGAAGATGTGACAAAGTACGAATCGAGAGTGACGGAGATACAGAGAGCTTTCGATAACCTGAGCATCGAAGAGATCAAGATGCATGTGCTCAGCAACCACATCATGCCTTTGTCAAGACCTGGGACTCCTCTTCCAGACTCCGGTCGTAGGGGACTGGCGGCGACATACAACAAGATGGAGGACATATCTGCCGTCATCACTGCCATTGTTATGAGGGCGCTGCCTAATTTGGCCAAATTGTCTCGGCTGCTTCAGATATGGTCTCTGCGACTGACTGTCTTACGCCGGGTACCGCCGCTGTTGCTCGCTATTGAGGACGCAGAAGTTGCCCTTAAGTCGGGTTGGAATGCGATTTCACTCCCATCCAAGGAAGGCGAAGATTTGCAGCAGCCTACAGTGACGAAGAAGGATTTTGATGTGATGAAGTCGGTTCTTGAGAAGAAAATTTCGCGACCTGGCCGAACTTTAGATTTCATGCTCGACTGTTTGGAGGGCTTGGGTGATACTCTTCCGGATGAATGGCTAGACCGGATGGAGGCCGTGGAACAGGGATATGCCGACTGGGTTGCGGTGTGCGAGAGGAAGATGAGGGAAGCCGAATGGGCGAAAACAGCTCGATCACGTCCTACGAAGAACCCCTGGGAACAAGATTTTGTCGGCGAGAGCGAAGTTGACAATTCAGCGAGCGGCGAAGAGCGAACGAAATCCGACAAGACAGAGGGCAGGAATATCGGTACCAGGCAGGTTTCAGAGACCTCCGAGGCTGAGACTATAGTTCCGGCATCACCAACGAAAGGTGCCCCCTTGGACAACTCTTTCGACTCTCAGGCAGATGTCAGTCTTGATAGGACAGGAGAGGGCGAATCCTCTACGGCTTCGACGCAGCCAAATACTCCGACCTCTGGCGAGTATCCATACATCGAGAACACCTCAGCCTCGCCTATCACCCCCAACCACAGTTTTTCAACGAACAACGAGAATACTGGAGACACACCGATGTCGATAACTGGTGACGGTTCACCGGAGCTTCCGCCTTTGCCGCTACGCCACATGACGAGTCAAGACAGTGTTATGTCGCAGGCATCGACCATACTGCATGGGACATCAAGCCACTTTGGCGGCCTGTCCAGTGATATGCCCGAAGTCTCTGCTTCTCCAGTCTTGCCTCGGAGCCGAATTCGCGAGGCAGAGTATCTCAAGGCTAGTCCCCCAAGCTCGCCTCCTATTCCAGGCGGAGAAAGCCGAGAGTCATCTGTTACTCCATTCGACAGCCCCTTGCTGGCACCCCGAACTCATGATGACGATTTTGGTGTCGTCCCGAATACCTCTCTCGACGACTCATTCGCGGATGACTTTGACGACTCAATCTCATTCTCAGAAATTACCAGCCCCTTTAATAGGAGGGATAGCACTGGCGATCAACATCTTCGACAACAGATCAGCCAGATCATCGAGTCGATACCCGCGAAAATTAAGCTTCAGAATGAGCCTCCCGCCATTAACCTCAATCCGCCTGACTTGCAATTGCCACGGCTTAGGAACAGACCGTCTGTTGAGCCGTTCAAAAGGAGTACTTCTAGTCTCTCCTCGAGAGCGGGGACTCCTTCGTTCACTCTTTCTCCCGCAAAGAACGCGAGACTGAGAAGTCGGGGCCAGCAGGAGATCAAGGTCTATCATCTTTCTCGGTCGACTGGTGAGGCGCCGATCAAGTTGTTCATTCGATGTGTCGGAGAGCAAGGCGAGCGTGTCATGGTTCGCGTAGGCGGAGGTTGGGCTGATCTGGGCGAGTACCTCAAGGAGTACGCGAGCCATCATAAGCGACGATCTGCAGGCGCTCAGAACGCCCAGGTGGAAGTTCGCGATCTTCCACATGTTCCAGTCACGCGAGGTACAAACATTGGCTCGAGTCCTCCTAGCCGGCCGGCCTCGGCCCTTGAGCTTTCTCCCATGACACCCCTTACCGTGCGTAAGACGCGCCGGAGTGTCGGTGCTATGAGCAGCGAGGCACCAAGGCTGTTGCCCCGAACACCAGTCCTGCCGCCTCCCGTCCGGGACGAAGGACCCTCCTCGGAGGAGTCCAATCGATCGAGGTCAAGCTCTCGGCTCAGCTGGGCAGAGGACGACAGCTCTTTTCTAGGATTGGCCGGACCCTCGGGCAAGAGAGTCGAGATGAGTGCAGAGAACAAGGCCTGGGTTGAGAGTGTCAAGGAGAAGGTCCGCATCGCCAGTGGTGAACGAAAGGTCTCGGCACCAGATGACCTGCGTCGCTTTGGAGAGCTGGGCAAAGTTGGCGGCACAAAACGCCTCTTCCGAAAGAGCGAGGGCCCTGCAGTGGCGCCCAAGAAATCAACAAACAACAACAAAGATCTTTAGATTTGATGAAGTGTGCTGGACTTGCGTATGTATCGACATGGGCATGGGAAGGATAGAGAAGGATAAGGGATGTGCCGTTTTGAGACGGGATTGGCAGCATTGCTTTCGGGAGTTTGGCAACGGTTTCACGGCAGCATACACGGCATAGCACGTTGCGTTCTGGTCTTTACTTAGCTGTTTTCTTTGTGCTGGAGAGTCTCAGTGGTCGGTCGTTTTAGATGTTTAGTACTTCGCCGGTGCGAACTACAGGTAGTGCGGACAATACCCTATTTCATTTTCCTGCTTTGTAAAAATTTGAATCATTTGGATGGTGTGAAAAAAGGAGTGTTCGTTTTAAAGCAAGCCAAGAGCAATGTTAATTCATACGTCCCTTCTCGGGACATCTCATAAAATGGTAACTCATGTAACTCATGTCTAGTCATCCCACTCAGAGGTGAACCACAACCCAATGCCATTTGAAACGGAAAACGAAACCATGACCAAAACCCAAGTCGTTACTTTTTACGCCCATCATGCCATCTCTCTCTCTTTAGTCGTCATCATTGTCCAGCTTCGACGCTCGGTTCTTCTTCCCCTTGCCGTTCTTAGGTCCTCCTTTGAAGTGCTTCTTCGACGACGCCGGCAGGTCCTTGACTTCCACGCCGTTCTCCATAGCCGTGACCGTCCGCGCTTTGCGCCCCGTCAGTGCCTTACGGCCCTGCTCGGAGTATTGGTAGTTGAATGGTCGGCCGACATGGCCCGAGGACCCCTTGGGGCCGAAGAAGCCTTTGTCGAGTTTCTCGGTCTTGGGGCCTGCGGGAGCGTTGAGCGAGGGGAGGGGGATGAAGTCGTCGACGTCGAGAGCGGTTGGGTGGTCTTGGTTTTCAAGCGCGAGGCTCTCTACGGCGGGGACGAGGGCAGCACGGCGCTTCTCGGGGAGATGCTCCTCGGAGTACAACTCGCGGTTGAATGCGGCGCCGTCGTTCACGCCGGGAGGTGGTGAGACGTAGAGCAGCTTGCCGTTGACGTAGTCCTTGAGGATGTAACGGGCAGCTCGCGACTCGTCAGGTTGGCCCAAGCCTTGGGTCTGGAAGCCACGGGCACGAGCATACGCGCGAAGGAGCTCCTCGGCCGTGGGAACACCAGTGCCACCCTCCTCGATAGCTCGTGTCTTGATGTGGATGCCGTAGATGGCCTCGAGGAAGCGCTGGGGAATACGCTGGGTTACCAGACCAGCAGGGCCGCTGTACTCGCGGAGCTGGTCGATGGGCAAAACACCGTTGCAGACGAGGTCGGCCTTGGTGGTGGCGAAGTTGGGGAAGACGAGACCTGGGCAATCGCAAAGGATGACTCGTTCGCTGAGGTGGATGGTCTGGAAGTGCTTGGTCTTTCCGGGTGTGGAAGAGACGGACACCTTCTTGGCGCCGATAAGAGCGTTGATGGTGGAAGACTTTCCGACGTTGGGGTAGCCTACGAGGCCGACTTGGAGTTTGTGATCGGATTCTGAAATTGTTAGTTGATGTTGCCGTTAGAACGTATTTATGAAGCACATACCTGTGTCCTGGGGCGCATGACTGAGGAAGATGCCTTCAAGTTCTTCCACTGTTAGAATCTGGGTATCTTCTTCCTCCTCCTCATCCAGAGCGGCACCCTCCTGCTCCTCCTCACTCTTTTCTAGTTGCTCTTGAGCAGGCTGCTTTGAAGACGGCCCGGCAATAGGCTCATCATCCGAGTCGCTATCCAGTTCCGCGGCCTCGAGGAGCTCTTTGGCGAGTTGCGCAGAGAAGAATTTGTATTTGATTCCGGCTTCTCTGAGGTGCTTCGCCCACGCTTTTCGCTGGGTTGGTGTCATCATGTCGGCCTTGTTGATGAGTAGCAGGTTCTCCTTCTTTGGGTCGACGGCCTTGACGTAAGACTCCAGATCCTCGGATCGGAATAGCAACGGGTTTCGGGCATCGACAATCTGCACGATCAAGTCGGATCGCTCGATCACTCGCCAGAGCTGGCGCCAAACCTCGATGTTTCGCTCAAAAGGTGTCATCAAGAGGTCGTTATTCTCCTGCAGCTCCGCCAGCCCTCGTCTCCAGTTGAGAAAGCTATCGCGCTCTCGCCGGTCCAACTCCTCTGGCGTTGTGGTAGAATCCCACTGGGGTCTTCTCGGCACGGTCAGTCGATTCCTGTGCATCTTGTGTCGGCCCAGAATAGCGCGCTCCTCTTGCGCGGAGAGCAGATAGGGGTTCTTCTGATCGGTGTGAATGATCTTGACGTTGTTCATCTTCTCAGCCGTGAAATCAGTGCCAGCCAACTCGGCCGTCGCCAGGAACTCATCGAGAGCGCCCTGCTCCGTTACGGAGCGCATCTTGACCCAAGCAGCATCTTTCTTCTCGTTGACCAGATAAGTCTCGCCGGTTGCGTGGTTAGTTCGTGCGACAGCCGCCGTACGTTTTCTGTCGGAACCCTTGCCCTTGCCGAAGCGATCATTCATAAGGGTGTTTCCCAGCCCTACTGAGTTTTTGGACTTTGCCAGAACCATTTTGCCGGCTTTCGTCCGCTTGCGCGGCCCTGGGTGGTGGTGAATATGTGAGAAGCTAGGAAAGTAAAATAAGATGGTACGGGCCTGGCTTGACTTGGAAAAGACGAGCAAAGCGAGTATTGTCAGAGATGAGGTTTGGGATGAAGTGACTGAATTCCGTCACCCCGCTGAATAATGCGAGGCATGGAGGGGCAAATTTTTGGATTTCTTGAAGATTAGGGAATCCACACTGTATTTGTGCCGCATATTACCGGCTGACTCACAGTTTTGAAAACCATGATAACTGTATTCGTACGATAAGGATTTTTTCGTTTCCCCCGCCAAACTTTTCGTAGTGTGTGATGGCGACCTGATCGTAGCAGCCTTAATCCTCCACGAAAAATACTTGTCAAATCATCGTCGCAAAGATGGTCAAGGGAAAGTGGATGTAAGTCATCGTCAAACGTGGTAACTCTATGAGCCTCCATTGACCCCCGTTTGCCAGAGACAAGAAGACTGCCCAGCACTTCACGCTGGTGCATCGACCGCAAAATGATCCGCTCATCCACGACGAATCCGCGCCCTCGATGGTGCTCAACCCTGTCCAGCAGAAGGG
The DNA here is from genome assembly GCA_012184525.1 of Xenoacremonium recifei. Lineage (NCBI taxonomy): Eukaryota > Fungi > Ascomycota > Sordariomycetes > Hypocreales > Nectriaceae > Xenoacremonium > Xenoacremonium recifei. Next base: position 427,704 of record WOFQ01000014.1, on the reverse strand, counting down.
AGGCCCATCTAAGGAGAAGCACCTGGACGATCTAGTCTCGGAGCTGGGTTACGAGGCAGAGAGCATCCGTGCCAACGAAGGCGAGGCGGCCGAATATGGCGTGTACTTCGACGATACCGAATACGACTACATGCAACATCTACGAGATCTGAACTCGGGGGCTGGGGAGGTCGTGTTTATCGAGTCCACAGCAACTGCCAACAAGGGCAAAGGGAAGCAGAAGGAATCGCTAGAAGATGCGTTGAAGAAACTGGACCTCGTTCAGAAGTCGCAAGACATCCTAGACGAAGAGATGCTGCCATCGAAAAATCTTACCCGAGTAACCTACGAGGCGCAACAAGATGTCCCTGATTCAATCAGGGGCTTCCAACCCGACATGGATCCTCGCCTGCGAGAGGTCCTGGAAGCCCTGGACGATGATGAGTACGTAGATGACGACGAGGATATCTTCCAGCAGCTGGCCAAGGACGGACGAGAGCTCGACGATTACGAGTTTGACGAAACACAGGACTACTACGACGAAGACGAGGGTTGGGAGTCCGATGACACAGCCAAACCCACCAAGGAGTACAAAGAAGATACGGTTCCGGAGCTCGTTAAGGCGCCAGCAGAACAACCCGAGGAGGGTCCATCACAAGATTGGATGGAGGACTTCAAGCAATTCAAGAAGGAACAGAAGAGCAGTCGAGCCCAACCTGCACCCGCGCAGTCCGAGATGCAGTCGAACTGGACCATGACCACTAACGGTGGTAGGCGGAAGAAGAGAAAGGGCGCCTTGACAGATGCATCGAGCTACTCGATGACCTCCTCGTCTCTCGTGCGGACAGAGCAGATGAATCTCCTTGATGCCAGGTTCGACAAGATAGAGGAGGCGTACACCGAGGAGTTTGATGACATGCAGTCCATGTCAGCCGTGTCAGCCGTTTCTACTGTGGAGGGACCAATCCGAAGTGACTTTGATGGAATTCTGGACGAATTCTTGGGTGGATACACCAAGCCTGGAAAGAGGACAAACAAGAAGAATAAGGCCCAGACCGGCCTCGAGCAATTGGACGAGATTCGAAAAGGGCTTGGCCCGGCGCGGATCCGAGGTCGAAAGGGATATGCCTAGGAGGAGAGAAAAGGGTTGCGAGAGGATGATGATATACCACGAGCCTTTCCTTTTGTTTCTGGTTGGGAAAATTTTGGGCCATCTTTGCGTTAACGAACCAATGCCAAACATGATTTTACTTTTCGGTCAAAATGTCTTCTGAAATTCGAACGAGCCTTGAACTGAGAGTCAGCCCAGAGTCAGCTGAAGCTGAGCGCATAAGTGAGATGGCTGGGGAAATCGAGGTCACGTGGTGGAGCCGCGCTGAGTCTCAATAGCAAAAGCTTCCCCAGAATGGTAACGCAGCTCCTCCAATTGCCGTCTATTGTTGAAGAACAAACGAACCACCGTCTATTTCTGCCGCCTTTGTCTGCCGCCTCACCTCGCGAAACCTCCCTCCGGCAAAGGCTCCTCCCTCATGTTGGAACGAGTCTCTCAATGACTGCGACGTCCGTTGCACCATCAAGCCTGATGATGTCTGCGGCGTCGATCTTCGGTCAGCCGTCGCGGAGCAATCCTCCAGCGTTCAACCCTTTCGCGACCAACAATCAAGGAGACGGAGGCTCATCTGGCGCCGATGGTGCAAGCGACTCGTCGCGGACGAAGCGGTCGAAACGGAACGGTCGGCAGGCCGATCAAAGCGACAATGAGAACAAGCAGCAGAAGTTCAACAACCCGTTCCTGACGGACGCGCGCGGGAAGCAAGGCGACGACAAGAAGCGGAAACCCACGGAGTCGAAAAAGGTGCACTTCAATAATGGCGATTTGAAAACACAGACGAAGGCAGCGGGCACGCGCGGTTCGCCCTTCAACCCGTTTGCCCCTTCGCCAGACGACGAAAGTCAAGATTCACGACCCAGCTCCTCGTCAAGTAACGGATCGACCCCCGACGCGCCCGCCATCAACTCGAATGATCCGCACGCTAGGAAAGTGTATGAGCAGTTGAGGCAGGATAAGATCGGTCCGCCATCATGGCCGTCGCAGCCCGGTAACCCCAAGCACAAGGCGCAGATGTCCAAGTTCCGCGAGAAGTACGAGTCATACCGCGACAGGGTGCGCGCATCTCTCACCAAAGCCGGTATAATCGACGACCCTACGAAACGGAAGACGCTACAGGATGCTATCGATTTCAAGGGCATTTGCGAGGACATGTGCCCCGAGTACGAGAAGATCACGCGCATAACCGAGAACGACGTGCACCAGCCGGAGAAGGACCCAAAGACGACGTTCGTCAGCACCCCTCGCATGATCAAGAAGCTGGCGCGTTCGGCTGCTGGCCAGGAGGCACCGTTGCCTATGGACGTACGGTCTGTTCCCGCGCTTCGACGAACCCTCGACTATCTGATCGACGATCTGCTACGAAACGATGGAAATCTGCCGACTCTTCATGGCTTCCTCTGGGACCGAACACGGGCGATTCGTCGGGACTTCACCTTCTTCTCCACCATGACCCCTGAGGAGATGAAAACACAGGTGTATGTGTTGGAGAACATCGCCAGATTCCACGTCACATCACTCCATCTCCTTTCGGAAGCCGGCAAGGGACCCGAGGACTTTGTCGAGCAGCAGGAGCTGGAACAGCTTGGAAAGGCGCTTCTCTCCCTACGAGACCTCTACGACGACTGCAACAACCAAGGTGTTACGTGCGAGAACGAAGCCGAGTTCAGAGCTTACTACCTCCTTTTCCACGCCTCCGACCCTAGCATCATGGAAACGCTACAACGGCAATGGAGGTCAAGTCTATGGAGAGATTCTGACCAAATCAGAACTGCCGTTTCTCTCGTTGAAGCTCTACAGAACACCACCGATTTCCATGGTCCGTTGAAGGATGCGCCTTCATTGGCGGCTTCCGCCGCGTTCAACTCATTCTTCCGGATCTTGGAGGATCCAAGCGTTTCCTACACCATGGCCTGTTTCGCAGAATGTCATTTTCCTCATCTCCGACGTTCGATCCTAACCAACGTAAAGAGAGCCTTGGCTCGGCCGAAGGATACGTCAAAGGATGTGACAGCTCAGGTCCTCAACAACTTTCTTCGATTTGATACGATTCAGGAGGCGATTGAGTTTGCTGAACTCCACGACTTCAAATTCGGCCCAGGAGATAACCCCCACGACCCTGGCAGTCAATATCTCATCTTAGATAACCGACGAGCGTTGCCCCATCACCGACTACAACATCAGTTCTCGCGAAGTTTGGTAGAGAGGAAGCGCAGCTCCAGACCTCTTCCCGAGCTGATTCACATGACCGTCTATGAGGCTTCAAAAGGCACTGTTTTCAAGCCGGCAACTAATGGTACGACTGAAGAGAGTCTTTTTGTGTCAGATTCGGAAAGTAAGGATTTTCCGACTGGCCAATCAGGTAAGTTTCGATCCTTCTTTCAACAATTATCTCGAAGATACTACAGTCGCCCTCTTGGGTTCTTTCGGGCATTCGGAATGTCGCATGTTCTTCAATAAGTCGACATGGGGAACCCTTGAAGCTGTGACTCGAGAATCATATTTTTCGAGGGATCAGGCCAGTTTTCCTAACCTACTCATGATATAGGGACAAGCTTTGGTGGAAGTGTACAGCCCTCGAGCTCTAAGCCGGAACAACCCAAGACATCATCACCGAATCCCTTTGCCTCCGCATTTGCCCCGACCAACAATGCGCCTGCGGCCAATCCTTTCGCGCCGAAGACATTAAATGAGACAGATGTTGCAAAGCCCTCAACTAATGGTACCTCGCCGAACCCATTTGCGCGTCGAGCTGAGCCTGTCTCTGCTCCACCATCAGCGACAAACCCCTTTGCTCAGGCTCCAAAGGAGGCACCGAAGCCAACCAACGATACGCCTTCAATCACCTCCATTTCTCCCTTTTCAAATGCCAGCCCTTTCTCCGCTCCCTCACTCTCAAACGGAGTCGGTGTCACTCCATTTGGTCAACCCCCTACAGCACAGGGTTCAGAGTCTCAAAGTTTGCCTGCCAAGCTACCCGAGCCGACGAAGGCACCCGCGTTCAGTTTCACACCTCCCACGCCGCAAACATCAACCCCTCCAGCAGCAAGCATCCCGAGCTTTCAACCTTCGGTACCTGCATCCGCTATCAATGTTGAACCGAATCAAGATAAGCCCACGGCAGCTCCAGCCGTGCCGGGGCAGAGTCCTCTCCCAACAGCCCCTAATCCACCCTCGGCGCCTCCGACCGCGAAATTCCAGTTGAAGTCGGTACCGCCTCAATTTTCGACACAGCCATCGAATCCAAGTCCCCTCAGGACTTCTACAGTATTCTCACAATCTCCCGAGCCGCAAAAGGCGGCCAGTCTCCCACCATTTGAACCACCGAAACCACCCAAGCCACCTCGAGATCTATTGGGAGATTTCACAAAGTGGTTCGTGACAGCCGATCAAGGGTTGCTGGAAGAATTCCAAGTATTTATGTTGGATAATATCCTGCAAGATGTCTTCACCAAGTTCGAGGCAGAGAAGGAAGAACAAAGGCGGAAAGAGGAGGATGCAAGGCTCAAAGCAGAGGCGGACGCTTTTCGAGTTCGCAGCATCTCGGTCAAGTACTTCTATCGGTGGAGAGAGATTGCGCGAGGGTTGCGACTCAGCGAATTGCGTCGCAGCGGCCGGGAGCAAATGAGAGCGTACCGCGAGGCGCAGTGGGCAGCACAAGCTGAGCAACGCAAACGGGCTGCGAGACAGGCCGCACGCGAGAAGGCTGAGCTAGCCGAGATCGACCATGAGAAGGAACTCCGAGACTTCATGAGACACCGCAAGGTCAGCAAACGCCAGGCTCAAACCGCCCTCCTGGCTTCAGGGGTCCTGTCCGGGCTGCCGAATGAGGAAGAGGTCATCGCGAAGATTGTGAACAAGGCCCCATCTACAGCCGGCTCTGTCAGTAGTGCGCAGTCCCGGTCTGTCAGGGGAGGCTCCAAGACCCAGGCGCTGCGGGATCAATTCCTGCGCAGCTCATCCACAGGGTCCAACTTCCGCCGCTCCCTCCCGCCCATGTCCTCCCGCGAGTCGTCCAGCCCGCCCGAGCCTCGCAGCATGGCCTCCGAGCGATGGCGCCTCAAAGCCATGGGCATCGTCCAACTCCCCGACGGCACCGCCGTGCCCAAATCCCTCGCCGACGAGATGTACCAGTCCAAGAACAAGAAGCCCTACTCGGCCCTCGGCTCGATGAGCCCCCCGCCACTCCCCGTCGCCGCTCGTCGCGCTTCCATCTCCAATCCCGCCCACCACTCTCCCCCCGACCTCACGTCGCCGCTCGCAACCAAGAACAAGCGCAAACGCCCCTCCGACGACGATGACAACCATGACGATTCCGGGACCAGCGCCCACAAACGCGTCCTCAGCGACGCTGCCAACCTCATCAGCGAGCTCCGCGCTATGCGCGAGGAGATGGAGGAGGGCACGTCGTGGTTCCGCGAGCAGAACGAGCGGCTGCAGGGCGAGATCCAGAGCCGCGGCTCGACGCCCTACGAGCGGGATGTGTAATATTTTGGCGTTCAGGCAAAGGAAGGATACGTTCTGTTATTTGCTTTCTTTCCTTTTTTTTTTTTTCATGAGTCAGGCTTGTTTTTTTTGGCTGCGAGCAGAGCATTCGAGCGGTTCTCGCGTGGAGATACCCGTGGCATTGGATGGAAGGTTAGGGGAGGCAGGCGAGCAGGGTTCATTAGTGATTGGTAGAATGGCTGCCTCAAGATAGACACGGCAAACGAGTGGAAATGAATACAGTATAACGACGGGACATTGTTGTTCATGTCACAGGAAAATGAAGCGTACAGTGCATATCTCATGTGATGGGTATTATTAAAGGCATTTAGATTCTCAAACACATCCGAGGTGACCGGAACACCATCTGTCGTCATCCTAAATACAACGCCAAACGCTAAAAACATCGTGTCGTTCCCAAACAAGTTATTTCCCAAACAGTCATCATCTAGAACTCTTTCTTTGGGGGCGGCGGGAACGAGGTCTGGACGTTCCGCGTCTCGACCGGCGCTACGACCCCCCAAGCACCCTTCTTGCGCATGATATCCCTTGATCCAGCGACTGGCTGCTCCTCCCACTGCAGGCCCGCCTCAAACCTCTTGTCGCGTGAGGTATCAGGAGACGGCACCTGGGGTGAGGCTGCGGTCTTCCCGTACAGGAGCGGTGCATTGGATCGGACAGAGACGGCAGACATGGGAGTGGTGTAGTCATCTGGGGAGATGACATTGGGAGAGTAAATGTTGGATGGTTGGGGAACAGAGTTGGTCGTGATGTTTGTGAGGTTGTGCATGGCGCTCTTGGGGTTCCAGAACGATGCCCTGTTAGCGGTGGTGCCAGCGCCAGTGCCCGTGTATTGCTTCTCAAAGGCCGACACTCCCTCATCAATGTTTCGGAACCCAGACTGGCGTCGAGACAGGCGTGTCTGACACCAGAAGCTCAACGATGATGCGCGAATGCGACGACGAGAGAGCTTGTTGCGGTTCTTGCGCTTGCGGCACTGCATGAAGACGCAGCCAGCAGTGAAAAGAAGAAAGACTCCGATGCTGATGACGATGGCAGCGATCGAGGTGTTGGGAAGCTTTGAAGTAGATTCTGCACTTGATGAGGTGGATGGGCTAGTGATTTCGACGGTTGTGTCGCTGAAGACAGTTTCGTTTAGACCGATGAGAGTTCCTACGGCTGGTTTCTGCTCACAGCCGGCTTCTAGAGCAACCAGGACTAGACGACTAATGTCAGCTACATGATTTGAACACCGAGGCGCGACGTCAACTTACAGTTTGCAACATAGTTGTGTGACTCGTCTGCCTGAACGCAAGAGCGGCATTGTTCCACCAGGTCTTGGCTGAGCATGGCCTTGTTGTCGATCTCACAATAACCAAACTGTGTCCTGTTGGACAGGTCCAGGAGACCCTCCTCAAGGGCCTCCGTGAGGGGACCGCAGGCCTCCGAGGTCATACAGGGATTGGATCCCACGTTTGACGCGTTAGGGTACGCGAAGACGCAGTAGTCGAAAGCATACCGCAAGTTGTCTGTGGAAAGAGACATTAGATATGCCATTTAGAGCACTCATCTTTGAAGACTTACACAAAAACCAATCCTGGTCATTCTCGTCGCCCTGATGAAATTCGCTGTCCTGGAGACAACTCAGACACTGTTGGAACTTCTGACCAGTAGCTTTCTGAGCAAAGTCCGTGTCGAGGCAGACGATGTCGCTGCTGTTGGTTGTAGACGAGTTTGGGTCCGACGTGTCGAGCGACAGGGAGTCGATGCAGAAGTCCGAGCATGGCGAGTTGGGAGTGACCTGCAGACCAGAGACCAGAGACAGAAGAGATGCTGTGAGGAGCAATGATGCATTGAGCAGCGAGAGTGGTGATCGGCAGGCCATGGTGGGCTTTCAACTGCTGTTGGTCGTCTCTGCTGTTGGGAGTGGATGTTCAAGTGGCCACTGGGATGTAGGCCAGATCTGAAACCTCCAGAAATGGAGGAGACGAGTTATAAGAGAGAGATAGAGGGAGAAAGACCGAAGGGTGCCAGACACTTCAGATCATGCTCGTAATTATAATCGCTACACGAAGGACACAGCAAGAAGAACAAACGAAAATAGGAGGGGAGGCCTGGGATGAAGACGGGACGGGAAGTGAAACGGGATGGGAGCTGGAAGGAGAAAAGAGGCAGGCGATGAGATGATTCTTCAACTCGAACAACCACGCCTAAGGACCCCGTATATCCGAAAGATCCTCACTGGAGGAGACAAGACGCGCAAACCAATATTTCGACAGCTGCCGCCCAGCCTCTCCATCACCTGCATTCGACGTCTTGCCATAGCAGAGTCCAAACCCAGTCAGGCAAAGCCCGTCCCCTCGCAAACGCTCCAGCTCACGTAGCATCAGCTCCAATCCGAGGGACACGCCAATCGGAGCGAATCTGTTTGCGCAGACGGGAGACGGGCGCTTAGACGGGAGGATATCGTGAAGTTGCAGACGGAGCGTTTCGACGAATGAGCGGCCGGGGCGCGAGATGCTGGGATGTCGTTGGCGGGAAGGCGCTACAGGGGTGGGCGCTTATTTTTAGATGGCTTCGGGAGGCGGCAGCTGGCGATGGAGCTTGGGCAGATCAGATGAGATGGGCTGGAGATGGGATGATGAAGACGGAAGGGCAAGCAGGGTGTGAGATGAAAGCAATCATGCACCTGCACGTGAGTCGACTAGAAGATGTTTGTTTTATTTTCCTTTCCTGTGAAGCGTGGAAGTCGGGACCGAGCCCGTGTGTGCCTTCCGTTCTATGCGACATCCGAAGTCGGACGCCCGTCTATCCCAAATCCTCCCTGATCACGGGATATCAAACCCCAAACACCAATCAAGCAAAATCCCCAACCACTCTCCCCTCAAGTGAACGTATACTCAACCACATACATGCACCGCGTATGCTCCCGACACCAACTGTGAAACACCCCGATGTTGCCGTTCTTCAAACTCTGCCACCCGCCCGGCCCATCCAGCCCATACTCCGGCGACTCCAACAAGGGAGAAGCCGCCCTCGTATACGGGCCCAGCACCGTGTCGGCCAGCGCATACCGCACATCGTACGCCGCCGTGTTGAAGAAGTGGCTGCTGTAGAACAGCGCCGTGCCCGCGCCGTCCGGCAGCGCCACCAGGTCCGGCGCCTCGATGTTCTTGCCCTCGTCGGCGATGCGATGCAGCAGCACCGAAGCCTCGCCGATCATGCTGCGCGCGTCGGCCGAGATGCGCTGCGCCATGAGCGGCGTCTTGGGGTCGGGGCCGCGGATGGTGTTGCCGTCGACTTTCCACGTCAGGTACGGCTCGCCGTCCCATTCGAACCACGAGGCGTCGACGGCGCCGCCTTGGGCGGTTGGGCAGACGATGGGAGACGAATCCATTGTGTAGGGCCCGGTGATGTTCGGCGAGCGGGCCACGCCGATGCAGTGCCTGCCTAGGTTCGGCATGTCGCCCGAGAAGAACATCACCCAGTTGCCGTTGTCCAGCGGGATGACGTCCGGCGCCCAGTAGTTGACGCCCGAGGTCCAGCCTTTCTCTGGCAGCATGTCTGCATCGTGCAGCGTCCAATTGCCAAAGGGGTCTGAGGCGGAGGCAATCTGGATGTGGTGACCGTTGCCTCCAGTCGCAAAGGCATAGTATGTGTCGCCATCCTGGACGATGCACGGGTCTGGGAAGTTGGCATTGATGGCCGGCGCCCAGTCACCACTATCGCGAGAGCTAAGAGACGACGAGGCAGAGGGTTGGGAGAATCTCAAGGTAAGACAACGAGCAGCATCTTCAACAGGGGCAGAGTGTAAGCGTGAAGGTAGGGCTGATGTAGACGGGACCAGCAGCAGCAGCGCCGCCGCAAGCACCCGCGCAAGTGAAGACAACGAAGCCATGGTAAAGTGAGTCTGCAGCCGGAATTGAGGCTCTGGCAACTCTGATATCTCCCCTCGGCCTCCCGCGATCATCATCGTCGTCCCTCCATGACGTCTTTATACTCGCCTCACCAAGCTCCATATCTCCTCCACCGAGCCAAACTAGACAACCCAACCCGGAGCACAAGCACAACGACGACACCGACCCATCCCGTAGAGCATGAACAAGATAAGTACCGCAGGCCCCAAAAACAGGGTGATGGAGATGAGAGGGAACAGCTGGCCATGCCACCATCCAGGAACCGCAACCCTCACAACGTGCCCCGTCACCAGGCACGCATCCAGTCAGACCTCACCAAGTCATCATCCACGCCGCCAGGATGCACCGTAGCGCCGTTTCATGTGCTCTGCAAACACTTTCGCAGCAGCTTGGCAAACACCACGAGGCATAACATGGGCCAATTTCGCCGTGGGTGTAAGCATTGCATATGTGAGATAAGGCCCGGAAACTTTACAGGGGCCGGGCTCCGAGCATACCGCCGCTTCAGCCTGAGCCCAGGCGGGAGTGACGTCGCAGTTCAAATTCTGGGCCACGTCTGGGCTGGAAATCTCGTGGATCGAGACGCTGCCAGCGCATGGCTTGCAGGGAAGCGATCCCTTCCGAACTTGTTTCACGTTTCAGGGCCGGTTCCAGACTAGACGGCTCACTCAGCTGGGCAGCCAACCAGACCGGCGAGGCACAAGCTCTGCAAATCTCTGCACATCCCTCCTTGGCGGGCGAGAGGCCGTGACGTCGGGTCGTCGGCACATACGATACGATCGATTGTCAATCCAGGATAGCATGCTTTCGGTGACCGTCTTTCGCATTGTGAGTCGTCTACCTACTCCTCCCATGAAAAATCTTTCCATCCAAACGCCGGTTTTTTTCCCCAATGACAGAACGAAGCAGCAGCAGACAGAGAAAAAGCATCTACCGATATGGTACAGCTGAGCAGAAACCGTGCCCCCATATGAACAATCCCGACTTCCGTGGTATCCAGGGAATCCTCTACGTCCCCCTCCTTAGTCGCTGTCGTCATCCATGGGTTCGCCCTTGGCCGCCTTCTTCGCGGCCTTGGCAGCCTTCTTCTCCGCCTTTCTTCGTTTCCGCTCAGCCTTCTCCTCGGCAGTCTCACCATCGTGCTTCTTTCGCTTCTTGTCCTTGCCGTCGTCCGCGGGCGCAGGCGAGTCCGGCGTGCCATCCATCTTCACATCCTCGGCAGGCTTCTGAGGAGTAGGAGGAGCCGCCGCAGCAGCAGCAGCAGCCCCGGCATCCGTCGCGCTGAAGTCCTGGTACTCGGTGGTCCACTTGGCCGGCGTGGCATCGTTTGGTCGGCCGTACTTGTCGAGCTTGCCATCAGCCTTGAGCTTCTTCTTCTCCAGGGCCACGGGGCCGAGACCCCATCGTCGGGGGTACAGGTCACGCTCCATGATGCATCGCTTGACCTTGGCAACAACACCGTGGTCGCAGGTCGACATCTCCACCGTGGACATCTGCGCAATGCCGATAGCAATGGCCTCGCCCTTGGTGGTCATGAGGACGACCTCCTCGTGGTGCTCAATGCCCGCCTCTGTTCATTCGTTAGCAGCTGTAGAAAGTGTGAAAGTCAAGAGACACAACATACCATATCGGAGGAGACCAGGAAGCATCAGCTTGGCACCGTAGCACACAGCATTGACAGCGCTGTCCTTGACGACAAGTCGCTTGTAAGAAACCAGCAGAGTCTCCAGAGGGGAAATGACCTTTCGGAGGTACGACTCGTCGCGAGTGTTGTCCATCATCCACTGCGCGTCAAGCACGTCGTGCAGCGTGACCAGACCCTTCGTCTCATCCATAGCACCACTTCGAACACGTCGAAGCTCCTGCATGTGGGCACCGACTCCCAGGAGCAGACCCAGGTGCACGCAGAGGGTTCGGATGTAGGTACCCGCCTCGCAGCTCACCCAGAACACACCCAGGTGTCGGTCATTGTCGAACTCGATGAGCTTGCTCTCGTGGATGGTTCGGATACGGAGCTGGCGCTTGACGGCCGAGATCAGCGGGGGGCGCTGGAACAGGGCTCCGGTCAGGGTCTCGAGGGCACGGGCGAACTGGGCCTGGCCGCCGGGCAGCTTGTCGTGGAGGCGGATGACAGCCACGTACTCCTTTCCGGCTCCCTGCTGGGACTTGACGAGACGAGTCGCGCGGTCGATGCAGACAATCAAGCATCCGGTGACCTTGGGATCGAGGGTACCGCTGTGGCCGGTCTTTTCACATCTGCATCAAGACTTTGTCAGAAAACTGCGCTTCCATGGACAACACAGGCATTTACAAACCGAAGAATCCGCTTGACCCAAGCAACGACCTCGTGGGAGGAGGGGTTCGAGGGCTTGTCGAGGTTGATGACACCGGAGCTGATGTACGACTTGATGTCGCGCTTCAACGGGGAGCATCCATTGGGGATCGGGGTGAAGTGACCGGTTCGCACAAGCACTGCATTGAGTCAGTCACGCAATTCTCCAGGCTCAACAGCAGCGAGGAATTGAGGCCGTCGTCACTCACGTCGGTCGTAGTTCTTGAGGAGCAGAGGCCACGAGCTCGTGTCAACGGCAGGTGTCACGGCCTGGGGCTTGATGGTGTACTCGTCCTCCCCCTTCTTCTTGTCGACAATCGCGACTTCCTTCGTCATCTTGATGATATACCGGGGCCGGCGAGAGCTTCTGGCGCGAGGGAAGAAAACTTGGGAAGGGTCGAATTAATTCCTCGGTGACTGCCCGGTGTGATGGTTGGAAAGGCTCTTCCGTCCAAATTTTTTTCTGAAGGTTGTGGGGGCATGAGCTCCCAGGCGCGGTGGAACTTGTGGCGGTAAGTAGGCGCTAGACCGTATTTAGGTAGGTCCGGTCACCAGCCACAGGGCAAGCCACAGTGTCAGTGCTCAAGTCCATCCATGATGTGGTGGTGCAGCTAATTTCTCAGATGATATCCCTTTACGCATTCCACAAGAGTCATGGAGTCAATTTTGTTTTCTCATGAACGAGATGACCATATATTCAATTGAGTGTCAGCATTGACCAAGCATCATCGAGACCAGACATTAGCACTATGACAGCTCCCGTCAAAACTCCAAACGCCATGCTTCACCAGGATATCTGTCCACTCATGTTCACGCCATGAGGGACGGTTTTGTTCACACATAAAACCCCAAATCAAACAAATTGCCGACACTCTGCATCATCTTCGTCTTCATCATCATCATCACAATCACTGCTGCACATTGTACTGCCTCGGCGGGCTGTCAGCGCCCCTCCCATGCCCCGGATGGCCCAGCACCGGAGGCTCCCTCTGCATTGGCTGCTTCCCCCTTGAGCTCGAACTTCCTGAGCTCTCAACCTCATGCATTTCATACGACTCAGCACCTACATGATGCACATGGGCGTCTGAGAGGTTTGCAGGCTGCTGCCAGTGAACGTTCTCGTATGATTGTTGGTGATCATAGGCCGAGGGCATATGGTGATTCATTGAGCCCATCGAGTTGTCAGGCCAGACCATGCTCGGGCCGCCGTCCTGAGCGCTGACTGGACTGTTGTACTGCGACGAGTACGGCGAGAAGTAGCGGCCGAAGCCCTTCTCTGTTGTCGCGCTCATCGGCGAGTCGTCCCAGCCGCGGAGGGGTCGCTGGCTCAAGGGCGTATCGCGCACGAAGTCACCACCACCGCCTGGCTGAGGAGCAGGCCAGCCGTTGTGACTATGCTTAGCTTCCAGCTGGCGGAGGAACGCCCGTCTACGTCGCTTGCCGTTCCAGACGATGAAGAAGCCGAGGAGAAAGAGGACGAAGGCAAGTCCACCGAAGGCAATGCCGACCTTGCCTCCAAGACTGATAGGGCCGTTATCAAACCAGTCGGGGTTGACAGTCGCAACGGGGCTCGGTGAGGTGATGTTGACATTGTCGCCGGAGAAGATACTTCCTTGAAGACCGAGCGTGACTTCACCGGTAGGCTGTTGTTCGCAACCAGCTTGGAGAGCGGCGAAAACTACAATGTCAAGGTCAGCAAATCCATCACGGAAATCGGAAAGCAACACACAAAACGCACAGTTGGCGATATAGGTCTCTCCTCCAGCTTGCAGACATGCCCTGCAACCGTCATAATCGTTCGTGTCCGTGGCGGGCCACAACGTGCAGTAGTCGTACCCCTCGATGTTGGTCGACAGGTTGTTGAACTGGACGGCGTCCTTGAAGGGGCCACAGGCCTTGCTACGGAGACATCAGCCCGCGTACCTGGAAGCATGTGCGCCGTGATACGAACCTTGTGATGCATGGCGAGTCACCGAGATCCGGGTTTGAGGGATACCCGAAGAGACAGTACGAGGTCACGTATCGTAGATTATCTGAGCACGCACACGGTCAGCATGGCAAGGTCTCGACACGCGGGAACCAGCGAGCCATACAAAGAGCCCATTCGGTATCGGACTGGTTGTTCTTGGAGTAGCCGCTGTTCAGCTCGCAGTCGACGCAGCTCTCGAAGATCTGGCCCGCGCCGGACGTATAGCCGCTCTGCGAGCAGCTCACATCCGCAGTAGTTGTAAGGTCCAGCACGTTGCCGCAGTCGGTCGAGCAGGCAGAGCCGGAGGTGACGGCGATGGCACGCACTGCCGGCAGCAGCAGCAGCGCAAGGCTGGCGACAAGCAGCGACTCGGGCGCCGACCAACAATGCATTGTGTCGCTCGGCGGACAATGTCTGGTCGTTCCTAGGCGGCCTCGGGCGGCGGCTGTCCAATCGAAGCGAGATTGGGTGTATCAGAATGCAAGCTGTGTGTGTGGAAGAATAATAGGTTGGTTGTTCAGGCGAGGGCAGGTAGATGGATAGCTACATCACCCTGCTCGGCGGGTAGACAAACAGGTCGCTTCAGCTTTGAGCCCGCGATGGTTCAATCCCGAAAGCGGATGGCCTTTAGACTCTCGAGAACCGAAGCTGCAGACGGCGACGGCACTTGATATACGGTCCGGCAGCTGCTCGATCTCAGGAGAAACACAAAGCTGCAGGTGGTTCCAGAGGTGACGATGGTGATGTGAAGAAGCTAAGAGGGATGGGAGCAACGGACCTCAGCCAGGGCCTGGCTCTCCACGGGCGCCTCCAGCTGCAGGCTCGTGTGATTCGGGGTCCGACAACAGACCATTCCATATTCTCACTCAACCAACCACTCACTCACTCACTGGACTTGGGGGCTGGCTGGCGACGGATTCGGGGACCTAGAACGTGCAGTCAACGCAGCGAATCCCCTCGCAAAGCTGCGTGATAGCTCCCCCTCCCTCCCTCCCGCCAGCCACTTACAGCACGCGCCTATCCGCCGAGATCTCGCCCCCTGCAAGCCCTGCGACCTCTTTCACATCCTCCGGCGGCGATCCTCCGCGGCCTTTGGCTGCCATTGGGCACGGCTTCACCCGTGGCTCTGCCCCCGGGCGCCAATCCGCGTGCTAGGATAGGGCAGTGGCAGCTCCGTCTCCGCTCGCTCAGACCCTGGCTGCTTGACTGTTTGTTGGCTTTCTCATCGCCATGTGCATCTGCCCATCTCACCTCCACCAGGTCGTCGTTGCAGGCGCCAAAAAAGCACCTTCACGAACGCATCACCGATAGTCGACAACTCCCTGGCCGGCCCGACCGTGACGCTTCTCTGTCATGTCACTGAATAATTAGCCGCCTCATTTTACCCCGGGAACCCCCATGCGGCAGCTATCGTCCTCCAGCATCTCGGCCACCCGTACCACCATCCCAACTGGCTTCACTTAGACGCCCGTCCACGTCCCTGTTCCGCCTCGTACCGAGAGCATCAAACATCGTCTGATACGCTTCCAAAACGTTCGACACTGGCGCTTACCAGGACTTAACAACCTCATCACCAAGTGTCTTCAAGGAATCATGTCTCAGCTATGAACTGCCGAGGATACTTTGATGATGAAAATATCCTTTCTGCTAGATCAAATCTGTAAAAGAAAAAATGTAACATGTAAATGCGTGACGACCCGGCGCAAGAGCCCCTGTCTCTGCTCCCGTCAAACTCCACCGTCAACTCCATGATGAGGTGTATCATCTACCTAACTATCCATGCGAAATCCTTCCTAGTAGTCCATTTTTTCCCTATCACATAACCTATGAGTCTCACATCGGGTTTTTGAGACGGATGGCTCCCAAGGCAACCAAAAACAAATAGTGGTCAATGTACCAAAACTCCTCGCTCAGCGTAAAGCTTCTCGGGACAATGACTTGAAGCCAACAAATATTGCAAGACATGAATCATGTAAATCATAACAACCAACACAAAACCGCCCCTACCACACTGCACTGCTACGTCGTTTAAGTCCCAGCCCAGTCCCTCTCTCAACACACTTCAGCCCTGGCGCTGGCTTCGGGGGCAAGTCTGTCAGCTCCGAGATCAGCACCATAGCCACAGGCGTCTTGGGCTCCCCATCATCCGGGCTCGGCGTGTCGGCACTCGACGTCATGGTGTCAAAAGAATCCGAGAGGCCGTACCTCGCGGTCTTCGCGTTGTCCAGGTCCGTCGTCTGGATTGGCTGCACAGTCCTGGGATGAACAGCTCGAACAGTCGATACTGGCGTATTCTGGGTCGATCGCTGAGTCCGATGGCCTTGCCGAGACGCCCGCGGCGGCTGCGGCGCCTGAGGCGCCTGAGGCGCCTGACTGCTGATATCCGGCGTCTTTTGCCGCGGCGGCTGCGTGTCCTTGTTGGCCTTGTCGGTCTTGTCCTTGCGTCGACGACGCGTGGGGGGAAACTCCTCAATGACACGGAATTGGGAGAGATCGACCTTGTTCGCCTTGACCCTAGGGACCTTTTGCGAAGTGGTGGGAGGTAGCCGGAGTCCTAGGCCGTCCACTTGCAGTTCCTCGAGTTGCTTCGTAGACTTGGAGCGCCCTCGCGGAACCGGCCAGTTGTCATTGTTGCCGATAGACGGCATAGCCGACTGGATTCCATCGTCAAAGACCTTTGGATTTTGGACAGGCAACACTTTCAACTCAGGACGCTGGCCAGGGGTCGCCCGATCACCAATCCGACTCCGCGATGCAGGTTGCAGGATAGGGAGAGCCTTCCCACCAAGTTGAGGTGTCTGGTCTATGTCACGGGTGCTGCGCTCAGGTTGAGGCGTCTTGGCGTGGACTCGCGAGTTCATGACCATGGTGCTTGTGTTAGATTGATCTGAAAGTGTCCGAGAGTGTTGAGCCTGCGGTGTAGGCGCCGCAGACCTCCTCCCGGTCGTGGCGGCTTGAGAGTCTCGCAGCCATGAAAGCACATCCCTCGCCTTGTTTGAGTCCAGCGTAGATCTGGTTGTCTGGGCAGATTCGGCTCTAGCCAGGGTTTTTGCCTCTGCTTTTGCCCGAGCGGCCGCTTCTGCTTTCGCCTGAACCGCTTCTGCTCGCACCTGGGCCGATTCGCTACGTCGTGCGTAGTCCTCAAATCTCTCCCGCGCGGCAAGAATGTCTGCTTTAGGAACCTTCATCGCTGAGCTCGGTCGTCGTCCACTTCTGCTGTCGGTTCTGGGAATGCCGTCCCTTGTTCGTGGCTTGTCCACGTTGCGACTGGAGTTCCGTGGCGACATGACCTCGATCCCGCGGTCAGCTGCATGAAGCGTGCTGCGGAGTGTCGCTTGGTGACTAGTCTTTTCGGTAGATTTACCGCGCTTGCTATTCCGCACCGCAACGTCAGAACGTAGGCTGTGACGTTTAGTGGTGGACGGGAGTGCTTCCGAGTTGGTACCCAATGTGGCATCTTCGATGTCGTCAAAATCGATCAAGAGCTGCTCTTCCACAGGAAGCGCTTTCTTCCACTGGCTACCCTCGTATTGCCGAGACGAGTGATAGGAGGGATCAGAGGCACGCTCCTCGGAGTTTATAGAGGGTGGTGCATCCCTGATCAGTCCCAAACGTCGAGCAGTAGCTTCAGGATCCAGTACCAGAGGCTCGTCATCATTGGTGGCCTTGTCTGGGGAGTTGGAGGGGTATGATCCCTGGTAAGGGCGATTCATCGGCTCTGTGCGATATGCGTAAGCCGTATCCCGAGTCGCGGATGTCGCGTGCCTACGGGACGCATGTCCATGCTCTCTCGGCCGACTTCTCGAAGTGCCCATTTCTCTTTGTTTAGGGTGTCCTGAAGAAGAGGTAGCTGGCGATGCCGAGTTCGTTGTGATCCCCGGACTGACTCCTGTCGCCGGGACGCGAGTTTCGATGGTAGCCGTATCCGTCAAAGGCTCTACTTGAAGGAGTTGAGGCTGATACGACAGTTTCGCAAAGGGAGGAGCTTCGGTGTCGACGACGAGCAGTTCCTTCTCCCCACGGCCCAAGATACCGTAAATCTTCACATCGCCGCGTTTGATCCCCACGACTGCGCTGGTACCGGCATAGGTGACATCGTCTTCAGTTCCAGACCTGTTGGCGAAGACGACGATCGTCTCCTCGTCGGTATCTGCCTGAACAAGAGGCGCGAGGCGTGATATCCAGTAGGTTAAAGTGTTCATATCCGGCTCGCGAGGCTGCTCAGTGAAGGTTCGGGGTTCCTCCTGAGTGATCCAAGCCATGGACACGACGACCAATTTGTCACCCGACTCCAAGACATGATTAGCGAACTCGAACTTGTTCCAAGGTGCCTCAAACTTGTAAGGACTATAAGGCCGTTTGTTAGAATGGAACCTCGAGTACGGGACCAGACGACTTACTTGAGATCCATGCAGATGCCCATGGAGGTACCGCCCAATCCCAAAACCGGTTGCGAGAAGAATCCATCGCCCTCCAACGCCCAGGTCTCGTCGGTGTAATACAAGTGGGATTTTCTATAGTTTCCGGCAATCTCGCCCTCGTAGGTGACAATGACAGCAGAATTGTAATACTCGGGGTTCGCAGGCCACTGGTCGGCCAGGTCGACCGCCTCAGGATAGCCGACGACAACGGCGCAATCATATTTGAGCGCCTGATTCTTTGCCCAGAGCGAGCTGATTCCCTCGGCAGTATGCTCGAAATGGTTTGAGATTTCAGCCAAAGACTTGAAGTTGTATCCTATAGTACCGTGTGAGCTCGTCCATTGTCTCTGTCTCATAGCCGACCCAACAGCATGGCCTGAAATGCGGCCTCCCGATGACGATGCTATCTCCACGAGCGCAAACTTACCCGAAAACGCCAGCTCGGGCAGAACAAGAAGATCGAGTCTCTCGGGATCCGCGCAGTTCAAAATCTCGTCGGCGCGGTTGAGGTTATTTTCGACATCGCCGACGGCGGGCGCAAACTGCAGACAGCCTATCCTCATGGTGACGGCGAGTCCCACGAGCCAGGCACGCGCTGCTCACGGAACTAGAAATCCCCTCTCGCGCGCTCACTCTCCTCACTAGCGAGGCCAAGATGCCTCAGCTCTCCGGCGCCGTGAGGGAGAGGCGTCGGTATGGAAAGCAGCAGTATCGAGCTAGGCGTCGTGTGGGCCGTTCGCAAAGACATCAAGAAACACACTGCACAAAACGAAACCACTTCGGCTCTTGCAGATGCTAGAACCAACAGCTCAGGAGAAACACGTCCCGAGAGAGGCGACGAGGGGAAACCGTTTATGGGGAAACACAGCGGAAAGGATTGGGTCAGGCTGGCCGAAGACCCCTCGATTTGATACGTATGATGCGGAGGCTGCTGCTAAGGCCCAGGGAAAGTCCAGCCCAGCCACCATCAGCTCCTGCCCATTCTCTCCCCTCCTTTTTACCCCCAAATAGGCCGCACGCTTCCGGCCAATCAGACGCCGGATGCCGTCCAGGATCACATGTACCGCACCGGGGATTAGTGGGGCCTTCCGACCCGGCGAAGGCTCCCGACCAACGACGTGCCTCCGTTAGCCGCCCCCGAATCGACCGGGATCATTAGACCGGGGGTCCTTCTCGAGTTCAAGTGCCACACCGCGAACATCGTGCCAGCTGCAAGCCATTAATCTGCGAATAGGCCGCTGGAAGGACTGCTCTGCAATGCCACAGGATCTGTCGTCTCACCCTCTCAGCCAGAACCATCCCAACCCGATGACCTATCGTCAGTCTAAGCCCCTCGTCTAGTCCGCTTCGATCGCAACACCGCCGCATCTCCTCCGTGCTGTTCTGTGCTAATTCCAGGTCGAGACAGCCCATCCTAGGATCATCCCTTGGCGTCTTTCTTCTAGATCACTGCCCGGCATTCTACGCTCCTCACCCCGCAACCACTAGATTCCGGAGTTCTGACATCACGTTTGACCGCCCGACCACATCCGCGTACCCTTAGGCCTTGAGGCCCTCCCTCTCTGGTACGATCAAAAGACCCTAGCCAATCTATTCATTCCCCATGTCTTGCAACGCCAACGGACATTCCGGATCAGTCAATACGACCAAACTCACTGGCCCTCGCTCTTTCATGATGCCACATTTCCAAGCCATCACCAACGTGCCTCAAGCTGAGCGGTCCCTACCCTACCCGTCATCTGCAGCCAGGGTTCGAGATATCACAGTGCCGATGCACCTGCGTGGGCCTCTTGGCCCTTCCCCTAACCACACAAAGAAGTGTCAACCTGCAGGCAGGGGCTTATCACTGCATCCCCCACCGCCTGTTGGCTCGCACTGGAAGGTGTCCGGAGGATTTTTGTTTCGCAGGTCGAGGAAGAACGTCATTGTTGGGCAAGTGGTCGTCTTGAACCAACAACAGAGACAATTGCCGGTCACCTGTGTATGACGAACAACACGATCCATCACCGCATTTTTGTGACGAGAAATCCGCCTGCATCCTCAATGTTAATCTTCAGGGCCAGCAAGGACACAAAGGCCAGGGGATCAGCGCCTATGCAATCCCCACGCAGAATCACACCCCAAAGCGCCCGTACAGGAGACTACAGAACGCATTGACAGCTCATCAAACCTCCGCGCAGCTCAACTTCTCTTTTCTCCCCTGACAGTCTGCCGATAAGTACGTACTGCGTCTGGGATCCCGTTGGGTAGCGCAGCCGTCCTTGCCGATGATCCTCCCGTCAAGGCCGGAAGGAGTCCTTTACAGAGTAGGAAACCCACATGCCGATTCACCGAATTTAGCCCTGCTTGTTAGAACTAACGACCAACAAGCCTCAACTGCCGGTGGATTGAGGTCTCTCATCCAAATGGATCAACTCCGTTTCCCCAATTGAACATGAAGCAACAGAACCCGCCCCAGTGACTAAGCTCATCACGTGATGGCTCACTCGGTCTGGTGGTCTAGTGGTATGATTCTCGCTTAGGGAAAACCCTACAGCACAGCTTGCGAGAGGTCCCGGGTTCAATCCCCGGCCAGACCCTTTCCTGTTTCCTTTTTGCCAATTTTGCCGTTTTTCAACTTGGGTTGAAATTAAGGACCCTTCCTTCGGGCATTCGACTGGGCTTAGAAGTCGACCTTTTTTTCACTGGATTTTGTTTTCTTGTCTGTCTCTCCCATCTTCGTCTTAGTTTTGGTCTCGTTTGGTAGATACATATGGGCAGAGTTTCGTAATACGCCGTAACAAACGAACGCCCGGAATGAACCAAAAAAATAATATTGACGATTGTGAATGACATTTCAATACTCCAAGGAATTACGATTCTGTCACGACATATTAACACTATATTGCGTTTGCACTACAGCACGGAATCGCGCAAAAAGGCACGAAAGTGAAGTGTAGCTACAGGGTAATCAGGAAGAGGACCAGGGCGAATGCCGCTCGTGGTGCGAAACACGTAAATCATGTGCGGGAAAAGATGTGTAAGGGGCTGTAAAAAGGCAAAAAGGTCATGCAAAACTTTGAGCGTCCGGTTGCTGTGAAATAGGTCCTTCATAAAGGTGCGAGAACCTATTATGATACCCAGCCTTTACTGCGACGTATTTAGCTACATCTTGATCTGATGTATAAAGATCGCTAAAACGACACGTTCTGACACATAGCAAAAGAAACGGCGGAGGAAAAGCAATAGATTTATCCCAAGAGTATTGAGAGAAGCCGCAGCTCACGAAAAATCCACCCGAGGATCAGGGGCACACACATATTGCGACTCTAAAGTTTGAAAACCACCGTTCATCAGCCCAGAATTTCCCACTGGTAATCTGCGGAGCGAAGCATGACAGTTGAAATATTGACGGTCGGTCAATCGATCCATGAAGGACGGATATCGGTCGCAGGTAAGGAGGGTCACCATCTTTGCCGTTTGAATGAATACCTTATAGATGACACTTTCGAAAACCGCACCAAGAAAGTCATCAGGTACAAAATCGGTGTCTGGAAAAGCTCTTAGAATTCACGATGCTCGGATTGTCGGATTTACAAAGCTAAACAGAAGCTCATCTCCCAGGCTCCCTCCCCCTGACGCGCCGAGCCACCCAGCCCCCCGAAGTAGATCGCCTCGCCAGAAGTCTACAACACAAGATTGATGTCACTGATTGTAATATCACTAGAGACGAATTTCGATCTCTCGGAGACAGATCGATATCTAATCCAGACGACCACAAGAATGTGGGTGCTGATACTGTATTTCCGGTCACCCAGTCGATTGGATTCCAGATAAGAGATAACCACGGAGCTGAACGCGGCGATAAGATGTGAAAAACACAGTCCGAGGAGATGTGCATTCTCGAGAATTTGAAAATCTCCTCTTTTAATTCTAGATCACAGCGTGAAGCCATTGATACCTGTGCAGAACTCTCTACTATCGAGGTGGACAGCCCAAACAACTGAAATCTATCACCAACCCCCTACCACTGAAAAGAAGACGGCAATGCATCTCATGACAACAGAGGCAAGTCGAGATTCACGTCATGATACCGATTGTTTCCCGACGCAAACCGAGTCTCTTGGGCGGAAGCGTTGCGACATCCCTGGACGCACTCCCCCCTCTCGCGCACTGACGTACAGCTGGAGATCGAAACATTGCCCTCCCTTGGCAGCCCACGCTGCAGGACTCGGGTATCGTCGCTTGAAATCACATCCCTCCCCCTTCCTACCTGCCCGAAAGTCCCTCCGCCAAGCGGGCGTCAGCCTCTCCAGAGAGTGGATAGCACAGAGCCGACGAATCATTATATCTTCACAAGACCATTAACTCAGCATCCACACCAACAAGACAAAAAGAAGCAGTCCAGAAGCTGATTTGAGCCTCACAGATGATCGTATACAATGTTTAGTCAACGGAAAACTCTGGACTGTCAGCCGACACATGCTTCTTGGTACCGAAGGCGAGGCTCATGCACTATCTGATTAGATAGGAAGCTGGTCGAGCCCAGGGGCGTTCTCGAGGCTTCGCGTTTATGTAAATACGCCACTCGCGGGACCCAATTGACGCAGAGGTGAGTGAAATACGGAAGTTGTATTGGATTCAGTGATGCAAGTGTCCTAACTGTTCCCCGTCTGGGCGATATGCAGCGGCACATGAGCGCACAAATATGTCGTCCATGCATTGTCTAATGCTCAGCCAAGACTACCGTCCAATCTTGTTTTCTACTTATTCACGGCAATCGACTTCAAGGTACAACAACCCGACATAATGACACGAGAAGAGTGAGTCCATACCAGCCCTCCTCCAACTCAACAAGCCTTCCCAGAAGACCTCTCACATGACCACACTCCCAACACAACCACCACCACCTCCCCATCACCTCCCATGCCCCCCCCACCTCTCCTATCTCTCCCCTCCCCCCCCTTCCCCGGAACAGCTCCCCGGCTTAGACAGTGGGGGGACCGAGACGGGAGCTACGGGCTCGATAACCAGCTCCCCGCCATTCTCTCTCGTAACCGCCCTCTTCCACGTGGTCCAGCACCACCCAGCGAAACCCTTGGAGTCACTCTGGACCTGCCCGTTCTCACAACGTTTTGCGCACCTCAGCGTCTTTGTCACACGCCCGCCCCCACGTTTTCGGCAGCCCTCCACACGGACCGCGTGGGGTCCCGCACGGCTTTATAAGACTGTCTAAATACATCATGATCTTCGTGCTGGGGGGACGGATGTGAGTGTGCTCTCTCTCTTTTTTCTCTGGAAATCTAGCATCGCAAGCTCTATTGTTGATGGTATGTTGCTGACTTCTCATGAGGGTAAGAATCGCGGGGTGAACGACCGCCGGGATGAGGCTTCGTGACACCGTCTCACAGCCCCCTCTCCGTGATGCGATCTCACTGCCTCCCTCGCATTAAACGACCAGGTAGGTGCCTCAGCCATACCTTGCCAGCCGGGTACCTCATCCAGATCCCATGTGCGTCTCCCTGGCGCAGTCCATCCGCGCCACGAAGGCTCACCGCTGAACCGAACTCTTCCCTCTTACACCATCACCACCACTCCATCAGCACACCGAAGACGACGGAGATTCGCTCTATGCACGTCACCCTCGCCGAGCACCAGTCATCACATGATCATCTACCGTCTATATCCTCCTGCTTTTATTCTGTCTCATCTTTCCTGTCCGCCCTACCCTCGTTCAGCTCCCCGTCCCCCGCAAGATCGCCCCCCGCAAGAGCCGGGATCAGCTGGCCACTACTCCCCGGCCGTCCCCTCACCGCGCGTCCAGAAATCACAGCCAGGTAAGGCCAAATGAGGGGGAACAGAAAATTTTTCGTGTACACGTGAGACAAGCAGACAGCAGAAAACAGGCAACACGCAGAGAAATGCTGATTCGATGGTTCTCTTCTTTTTTAAAACCCGAAAGACACAAAGAGGAACAAAACAAGTCGTCAAAAGAGGTCCAGAGAAGTGACCGGCCATGATAAGATTCGTTTCCCGGACCAACCGCCCGCCATATTACGCCTCTTCGCAATCAAAATCAAGTCCCCCATGATTCCAGCCATATAAATCAGATTCCGCTCCGCCTAAATGCAGTCGTCGCCCGATCCGGACCGTCGTCCATCCCGAGGTATGCTGGGATGCACAGGCGTCCATCCGGATCTTCTTTTTTAGTTTTCCTCGCCGTTGCTTTTTCCTTCTCTTTCTTCGCCCTCCATCCCTCGACCCATCCTTCCCTTTTTTATTTACCCAAGAAAAGCCAAACAAACAGACAATACCATATCGTCTTAGTCGTCGCTGTCGTAAGTGCAAATGTGCTTCCGAGTGGAGGTTCTGGACACTATGCCAACCACTCTTCCTCATCCCGCTTGCGTGCCCGCATGACGAGCCCATCATCATTATCGTCGTCGCTGTCGTCCTCGTCGTCGTGGATCCTCATCTGCTCCACTGAAGTCGCAGTGGCCTGCACATCCTCATCGTCGCTCGCGTCGTCGTCCAGCATCCACGTCAGCCCATTTGCTTCCTCCTCCAGCGGGAACATCTCTCTCGCGTACTCCTCCATTCCTCGGGGTCCCTCCCACAGCTCCAGCGCCTCGCTAGGGCAGCTAATCTCCAGCTTGGGATCACCAAAGTAGGGGGGCTGCTTCCGTGCGTCCTTCTCATTGGGGCTGAACAGCTGCTCCAGCCCAACCAGCTGTTCCCGGTACCCGGCAGGGATGCGCACCTTGATTTCGATCGGGCCCCTGACGTACCGCACGGGACGGCCGACTCCCTTGGCGAACTGTCGGCACACCTCCCGCGGCGTCAAGTACTCGTACGCCAGCGCGATACGCTCCCCATTCCACTTGCTCGGTCCGTCCTTGAAGATCTGCAGAATCGCTGGACCGACGTCGTGCTCAGCGTCAAGCCAAGGTAGCTTGGCGTCCTCGTGGAAGGGCGCCTGCCACCGGAAGGAGCCGTCCTTCTGGAGCTCCATGCAGAACAGGGGGTACTTGAGCGAGGTGAAATTGTTGTTGTAGATGCCCGTGTAGACAAACGTGGCCGGCAGCTTCAACTTTCGCACGTACTGCTCGACCTCGTGCTTAGCCGCCCAGAGCGGCAGCGACGGCCACTTGGGGTTGTATGCGGCATGGTCCGGCATCGATGAGTATATGTAGTGTTGGATCCCCGCCCGCTTCGCGGCATCAGCGAGTGCCTTGCCGATTGCGATCTCGTCGCCGTAGAAGGTAGTGTTGATGAAGGCCAACTGACAGCCCCGGAACAGGCTTGCGATCAGGTCATAGTTGACGCCGACACCGCTGATGGGACCGTTGCGC
The DNA here is from genome assembly GCA_012184525.1 of Xenoacremonium recifei. Lineage (NCBI taxonomy): Eukaryota > Fungi > Ascomycota > Sordariomycetes > Hypocreales > Nectriaceae > Xenoacremonium > Xenoacremonium recifei. The sequence continues at coordinate 402,162 of WOFQ01000014.1, read as the reverse complement.
GTCACGTCTTTGTTCGCCTCAGTCAGGCTGTGTCGAACGTACAGCTCGCCGACGAAGCATTTCACGTTGGGGTTGCCTGACACCTCGGCGGCGACGACACCCTCGAGATTCCGCAGCTGCGCATGCACCTTGTAGCCGACGGCGGTGACTATGCGGATCAGCGACGCCGCCTGCCTGCCGCTGGCATTGATGACGGCAATGGTCTTGTCGGGGGTAGACATCAATCTCTTGGGTGGGCGGAACGTCAGGGAATTGTTTCGTGAGTTTGCGAGCGGGGAGGATTCGGAGTAGGAGGAGCGGGAGTGCTTGTGTTGTTTGCAGAAGCCGTTACCGTTGGTGGTCGCGTCGCTGGTCGGTAATCGAATGGGAATGCCGCCCGTCATGGACCCGTTGAGTTGAGCAGGCATAACGCTCTTCGCTCGGGGTTGTGGTCGCAAGGAGGAGGGGTTGTGAGGGTGCGGGAGCGGCGATGGCGGCCGATTATAGATTACGGAGGGGCAGCCAACAAAGGCGAGATCCGTCGGCGGAACGAGGCACGGCCTGTCTGCCGACGTCTGACACCGACGCTGGTTGACCTCTGCCCTTTGGTCGAAGGTGCGGTAAGTATGGTCGAAGTAAGGAACCTGAGTGGTGTTTGGACAGCGGGGTAGCAGTAGTCACTCTCTCCGTCTGTCGCCTTTGGTTTGTCTCTCTATGCGATTCTGTCGCTCGCCTTTGCAACAACCCTGTATGAGGCCACGGGACCGGGGACGAGCGTGAACCAGGGTTTTATTAGTCGGACGAGGGACTGCTGATGGGGTCAGGCCGGTCGAGGCAGGACTTTCGTGGAGGTGGTTCGGGCGGGAAATCGGCCACAACAGCTCATAGGAGAGCACCGAACAGAGAGGCTGTACGTAAAACGAACGTATGGCAGTGGGTTCGAGGGCGCCTTTGAGGGACCACGATCGAGCCGGACAATGCAGGCGCCGAATTGGAGGAGCAACCAGGTTCGAAAAGAGCAGAAGGGCAGCGGGACGTTTGGTCAAGAAAACCAAAGAGCGGCGGCCTATTATCGTCTCGGCGGGCGGAGGAAAAAAAAAGCCCACGATGTTGCGTCGCTGGCGTTGTGGGTTGCGATGCGTTGCGAAAAGCGCTGATATGCGATGCGATGCGGTGCACTGGGACCAGCAACGGGCCTGTGAGCACTCGGACTGGGTAGTTTCGGAGACTTTGGGATCAGACGCTTGTTGTCGACGACTGGATGTTGGATGCTGGGGCTTGCTCTGCGATGGGGCGTTTGATGCACCTAGTAGCAAGTAGAGGCGCCTCCTTTCCTTTCCTGCGTTCTTCCCCGGATCTTTGCGTTTTGTTTCGGATGAAGAGAAGCAAAGGACGAGAGGGAAGATTGGGAGCAGCCGCGAGCAGGAAAAGTCAACGCGTGAGATAGAGCCGTGGCCGAGATGAATCGTCAACCGCAGTTGTGGGCAAGGTGTGGATATCGGGATTGGGGGTGCGAAGAAGGGGGGCGTTTAAAGCAAAAAAAAATTGGCCGGGAGGGGGAGTCGGTCGAGGTTGGCTCGCAATGTGACTAGGACGGGTAGGCTTTCTTCCAGACCAAGATGCGGATCTTGGCTCGTGGTAGTTTGGTTTGGTTTGGTTTGCTTCGCTGGGGTCGGGCGAGCTCGCGGGTCTGGTCTGGCCAAGGGCAGAGGGAAAAGCTGGGGGTGCCTCTTTTATCAAACCGAGCTGGCGGCTGTTGTTGGGCCTCGTTCGGGACGTATCGTGGGAGGTAGCGTGGTGTCGGTCGTTGGAGGGCGTGGCCGGTGTAAGAATAGTATGGTGGTCGGTCGCTGTAAGAGAGCACGTGTATAAGGGATTATGGATCGCCGCCCAGTGTCGGTAAGGCAGGCAGGGAAGGGGTCCCGTTCAGCAACTAAGACCAGACCAGAGAGAGGCAGACGCCAGGGGGTCCAGATCTAGTGGCCGGTGCTACGTAGGATGAGGGAGGAAGTCGAGCGACGGACGGACGAGAGAAGAGGCCGGCCGAGTCGTCGCTGAGCTGAGGCAGAAGAGTGAGAAGCACCTTGAGGGGTAGCGAAACGGTGTCCGAGGCCGTTTAGACGCTGCCGGCGGTGGGTGACGTGATTATTGCGACGGGCAAATAGCAAACGGAGAAGGTCCGAGAGTGTTGCACCGTTATCAATCAAGAAATGAAGGCCTCCCTCTGCGTTCTTCTCTCGCTGCTGCTTGAAGAATTGCCCGGAACGGAAAGGTTGGAGTACTGGGAAGCCCAGGGCCTGCAAATCCTCTTTCGGGAGGAGGGGGGGCGTGAGGAAATGGCGGGGTTCGAGCGGTAAATGCGACGACGTCGGAGGGAGCGCGGGGGAACCGATCAGATTATCTGCAGGACCAAAAAAAAAGTGGCCAAGATGGAGAAAAAGAAGAGGTGTTTTTTTTTTGTTCTGTAGATGATGTTTCTTTTGGTGTGTGCAGAAGAGAGATGTGATCAATGGCTGTCTACGTGGAAGGAAGGATGAAAACGGAAAACGGGTACTGGCATGCAGGGCAGGCGCAGGAGGGCAGAGATAACAAAACGGCATCATCTTTCCCATCCATGGCAGTGACAACACCAGGCCGGCGGATGGTGCACTCGGGCCAGGTGACCGAGTGAACTGATAACGGAGGGCCAGTCTCGAGTTAGACTGCCGCGAAAGTACCCCCTAGGTCGCCGCAGCCCTAGTCGTGTCTCTTGCCTCGCTGCATTCCCCAGGCCAGGCCAGGTCTCGTGGCATTGGGCAGGACAGGCCAGCCCAGGATAGCCGGCACCGGCTCGTTATCAGTTGGCCGCCAGACGACTCGACCAGACGCAGAGGAGAAGAGAAAACTCTGCCTCCAGGCCCCATTTTCGCTTGTACATCAGAGGTACTTCCCGAGGCCCTCCACTCCCTCCATCCCATCCCATCCCATCCATCCCCTCCAGTCCCCCCGCTGCTGCCGCCGCCGTCGCCGCCTGTATCGGTGCGAGAGCCGACCTCCATGCGTGGATGAAATTAGACTTCATCCCTCACTCACGGCTATGGTCTCCCTGACGCCATGACTCTTGTTGTAGCACGGTCTATCTATCTAGATAGACGGGAGTCCAGAATCCAGGTCATCTCAGGTATCACACCTCCCGTCTCCCTGCCTTATCAACATCCCAGCGTGAGACGAACCCAAAACAGGCTATCGCTGTGTCTGGGCATTTCACCACGATAGCATAGGGAGGTGTGAGTCGACCACTTGTCAATCGGGAATGTCTTAACGAGCCTTGGGCCTCCGTCTGCGCCACAGGTTAGGTCCGGGCCAATCGGCCTTGACTCTAGCTGGCGTTGCCGTCTGTTGATCTGTCGTGATTGATGGACGAGCCTCCCACAACAGAACAGAAATCTGGCAAAAGCCGGGCTTTTCTTGAGGCTAGAGCACCTAGTCCGCAAGGTAGGGGTCCCGCTGGGTCCGAATTCTCTCTCAAACAACCGCTGGGAGAGAAAAGTCCGGGGACGACCAATCGGGGGTGCATGGCAGTCGGGCGGGCGGTGCAAATCACGATCCATTTGCCTGGTCTAACTTGATCCAACACTCGAGAAGGGACACCGCTTTGGTCTTATCGCTCTATCTCATTTCAGGGTTTGAGTACTGACGCACCTTCCTGAGTGAATGGCTGACTTCAGGGATAGAGACATCTGCTAGGCACAAATTGGACGGCACGGCTAATATTACTGCTAAAGGCACGTCAATTGACGCAGAACTGTCGATCAGGCCCCCTTGGAGAGTGACGGCAATCTTGGCTCTGTGCCTGGGCCATCACCAGCACCAGGATCCTCAGGCACACACTGGCTACAATACAAGACATATCAAATCCTCCAGCCACCCATCCCGCCTATGCAAAACGACGGGCCAATGACCTAATGACGACGTGGATGCGGCGGATTGCGGCATCTATTGCGGCATCGGAACATTCTCGACGTCCTCATTCGCCAGCCTTTCCCATTACCTAGCACTTACCTATTTCCTTTTGACCTCTGAATCCTGTCAACCTCTCTCGTCTCTTCAACTCCTCGCCGCCCACTAGCCCTTGCTCTGAACCTCATCATCAGACCTGTCTTGTCCCATCTTACCGTCTTATTGCGTTCTAAACCGACCCCTCTGTCTCCCGCTGGCTGTCCTAACTAACGAACAAACGAGCCCAGAGCTATTGCTACGGGGTTTGGCGAGGACTAGACTCAGCGGAGAGCTGACCCCGTGACCCTTTTGATCCATTCCATGGTCCATACGATACTCCGTTTGCTTGCGTTTTGACGGTCTGCAACTGCACGGACGACGCGAAATGACAATAGGCTTCTGCGACTAGGACTGACAGCCAACAGCTAACCTACCGACTCCAGGCTTGGCCATATACGGACGATGTCAAATATGATACCTGCAACCTGGGAGCTGGAGCAGAGGCATTGAGGAGTTCCGCGAGATGCATGGGACCAGAGGATATCAGCAAGACCGGCTTCCAATCCCGAGGCACCCATCCAGTCCTGTCCCTCAAGGTTGTGGCCTCGGTCTGCCATCCCGTTCGCTCGCTTGCCGTTGCTGCTGCTCCTCCTCGTCTCTGAGTTACCTGACCAGGCAATATCGATCCGAGTCAAATCCAGACTGTCCAGCCCCCCAGGCTCCATCATCATCGTGATCACACAGGGTCCCAGAATTGGCCCACAGGCGGGCGGCCCAGATTAACCACCATCCACCTTGGCTGGACCAGGTATCGTGAGTTTTTTTGGCATTCAAAAACTGCCCTGATGACCTGCGGAGTACTGTCCCGTCCTGCGTATGCCCCTCTTCTCCGCTCTCAGGAAATGGCCCGGGAAATGGTTAGGTAGGCGACTGGAAATAGTACAGAGCGCGAAGAGCACGTTGGCGACTCTCCCGTCCCGGCCAAGGCGAACCGCGAACCTAGCGTGGGAAGATTATGTAACAGTTTCGGCGCGGCTCTCCAGTCAGAAAATTTTGCTGCCATTCCATTTCTCATGCTGGTTACCAAACCCACCCATCACGAGCTATGGCCGACGAAGCCTATTCGCAGATGGCTTGCTGTTATTCATGAGCGTTTGTTATCTATGGCTCTGCGCAACTCTTATCAGGAGGTAGACCGCGAGGACAGGTCTGCTGACCGTGAAAATTTATCGACGGCGTTTGCCGCTTGCTGCTGTTCCGGAATTGCCTACCTTCTTTGCCATCAGCCGTCAGTCTGTTAATTTCCTGGGCAGCGCGGCGTGTCGCCATCGGGGGTTCTTTTGAGTCTCCCGTTTTGGCTCTATCCGGGCAATAGGCCACGAGGAGGCGAAAGATAGAGGCAACGTGCAAGAGTCATGTCGATGGCGATTCCCGACAGAGGATAGCGCCCTTCCGTGTATTACAGTCCACAGCTGTGCTTGATTTGACGGTCCGGGTTGGCTGGTTGGATGTAATTGTGTTGCAGTTGAACTGGACCGATCCGAGACCCGAGATGGGTTCATAGTGCTGCCAGGCACCAACCACGAAGTGACAGCAGTGGGCGTCTACACGTTTTTCGTGCTTGGCTTCGCTGTGGTGGGCTGCTAACCCATCCTCGTGTAAATCATGGCCGGGAAACATGCTCACGAGGCTGCCCGTTCATGATAGTTAGTCAAGCGGGCTCCAGCCTGTCTCCAGCGAGTTCCACGCACGTTCCCTCGCAAGACGACGAGAGCAGGCGGCCCGCCCTAGAACACGTTAACCCGCCATTCTGGAAGATTCACAGACGGGGAGCGCCCCCAGCAGAGACCCTGTTTCTTTTGCACATCGACGATGCCATCCTCATCATCTATTGAGAAGCATTTCAATTACGTACAAAGTACCGCACCACCGTCCAGTTTGCCAGTCCAATGAGTCTTCCGCCATCATCAGAGAGATGTCGTCCACACGGGGTGGTGGATATATTACAAACAACGGCCCAGCTGCCTCTTCGACGTGCACGCTCCGAAAGTGCCACAGTGGCACACAAGTGGCTCGGTGCCATGTCGTGCTGGAATTAGCATCTCCGCGGACAGTGAACGTTTTGGCGGCTCTGTGCTAGTGCTACGTCATTCCCGGGCCCTGCAGATGGCCGGCCAGGGTTATTGGTCGCGGGCTGGCTGAGACATTGGTTGTGAGTGAGACAAAGGACTTCTGGGGAAGAATTGTGATGTTTTTACTGCTGTGATTTTTGCGGTGTGCTGCGCTGCGCTGTAAGGGGACGTGCGGATGTGCAACCCTAGGTGCGAAATCGGAGAGTGTGCGCACCATCAGGGACGCTGTCGGCATTGGCATCGTCCGCTATCAGGAGATGGCTGCATCATGATTCCGACATGTCTCTCACTTAATCTCCCCATCAAGCCATCCGTGATCCCGACATGCGGGGTTGCGCCGCCAATAGAGCCTCCCTTCCCTTTTCCCTTGCTCTCGTCCCCCCGGATTCTTATTCCCCGGATATCGCGCACCCTTGGATCTAAGGCTTACTCTAGGGTAGCCGGAAGATATATTCCGTTTGATCAAATATCGGAGGAATCCGATTCTCTGGAAGACTCCGGTGTAAAGCTTATTGTGACCTGATGTTTCCTTCCTTAATTTCGGGTATATGGATATGGCGGTTACGCCGGCTTGTCGGCTTGCTCTCAAAGTGTCTTGCGATAAGCCGCTCACTCCAGTATTCCTCGACTAGAGATGAGCTTGGATTTCCATGTAAAGGGGCCCAGCTGATCGGAAACCAAGACAAGGCTCGCAGATATGATTGATTAGGAATGAGAACAAAGTCTCTGATACTTACGTTTTCAACCCTCGGATCAGCTATTCCGCATAATCCGGCGTTGCTGCCTTGTCAACACAAAAGAAAGGAACGGATCTACCCTCTAATGATTTATCTTATCATTTCCATGTATCCCGAGGACTGGCTGACATTGGTCTTCGGCTATCATCTAACTGGCTCAAAGAAGGTTTTGATCAGTGCTTGTATGGAATGCATTCGAACTACCTCTCTGGGTCGTCCCCTTCGCTCCCGAATCACAGAATGACCATTCAATTTAACAACCGATCTATCCATAAGATCACTGACCTAGAAAACCCCTCCTCACTCAGAGCCCCGTTTCTTACCGACGGCGTGAGAGGCAGTGGTTGATAAGATAGGGATGGCTTATGGCCGGAAGAGCTGGATGACTGCAAGTGATCTACAGAGGCGATAAAACGAGTTGTTGACGAAGAACTGTCAATCCTTGTCCTCTTCTCTAGTAAGAAGGGAAGTGCCGTCTTTTGTGTTTGTGATATAGAGCTAGCTACCTGGGACGTCTAACTGTCAGAGCTCCTAATACTAATATCCAAGATCTTTGTGAATTCTTCAAGGACCCAAACTACGTAGATATTGGAGTCTCTCGTCCATACCAACATTACCTAGCTGACGGAGTATGCCCCTCTATTTTTCTGAAAGTACACGGTTATCCGTATAAACACACCCCAGAAGTCACAGCCAGTCAAAACCTCTTGCTCCGATGGTGATGCCTACAAAACTGTGCTCTCGTTTTGGTGCCTCTTCGGCTGGCGTTCGAAGTGTCGTGGATCGATACCCCTGTTCTCAACATTAAGAAAGATCTAATGCCTGCCGGAAGATAGATCTGACATAGGACATAGTTAGGCCGGCTTGCGCCATGGAAGCTGAGAGTCCATGCCCATCCCCTGACACCTTCTTCGCGACGCTCTTCGTTCTGTCATTGATGTTTTCACTGACATCCTCTACTCAGGCGGTGGTATCCACGTCCCAGAACCCATCATGTCCAAATTATCCAGGGTGGGCTGCTCTATCCAAGTCTGGCCCGTATCCTCATCGCGGCCAGCATCGTGGCTATGAGCGAGATTGATGTCGAGATATCGCTGGCAGATCTGTCAGTATTCACGTCGCCTTCGCACCGAGAAAATTTGACTTACCCAATCCATATTAGAGGCTGTAGCTTCCATCCAGGAGGAATCAAACTGGATGTCCGCCATCGCGTCTGCGGTAGCCCCTATACCTGGCATGCTCATACTTGTCATCGCTTCGGCAGCTGGATCAAGAGTGAACGGCGTCCGCCCTGACCCAGAACCCGGATTTGATCCTAGATATTGTCATTAGCTTGTGTTTAGTATTCTAGTTTGCCCTAGGCACTTACGGCCCAGTCCCAAACTCGAGAAGAGATCTGAATCGTTCGCAAACGGCCCAATAGTGCTGGGGTCCATTGATGGCGCGCCTAGAGACGACTCATTCGCAGTACTCGCCGTCTGAGCAAAGGACGGCGACGTCCTAGGAACTTGTGTTGGGCCATCTACGGGACAACCAATCTTAGCCAACATGATGGCCAGCGTGTCCGCCGTCCGCCGCACCTCGACCACATCATTGGCAACATCCGACCAAATAAAGTGTGACCGTTTGATCAGCCCTTTGAGCTCCTCCTTAGTTGGTGTCGGCGTCTGCTGCGTCATCCAGTCAAAGTTGTCCCCGACTTCAGAGTAGTTCTCATTCTGGACCACGAGGTAGATGACCATGGCAGCCAGCAAGAAGTCATGCACCGCCAGCGATGACACAAACCACCCGTGTTGGCTGAGCACATGGCCTGGCTTGCAAGCCTCCCAGATGATGTGCTGGTAGTTCATGAGCGCCAGCGCCCCTTCGAGACACTGCTTGCGAGAGTAATCGTGCTCGCGCTTGGGCACTGCCTCGGCGAGATAGCGGCGGTGCAGCACGCAGCGGCTCTTGTTGTATAGCGCGCCGAGGCCGAAGCGCTGGATGAGCAGGCTGGGTGCTTCGCCGACACACTCGTCCAGGGGGCGGAACTTCATGAAGTTGGGGATCGAGGTCCAAACCTCTTGGAGCAGATTGTCGAGCCGGAGGATCTCGGAGTATGGCGTGGGCGTTAACGAGTGCGCCTCGCGGGCAATCTGGCCGAATACTCGAAGTATACGTGTCTTATGGATGGGATATGTCATGCTCGTCCAGTCAGTCGAGGGTCGTCCAGGAGGAAGATCGACCGTGTCTTCGTCAAAGTCATCGTCCTGCAGATTTCGCGGCACCGTCGTGTCTGTCTCGATGCCCTGGAGGATGCTGGGCAAACCCATATGGAACGAGACAAGAAGCTCCAGCTGAATCGCCATGTTCCACATCCTCCGGCGCATCTCGCCCTCGAACGGCGTGATGTTGGCTAGTTTACTTGGGTCCCGGTGAAGTCCCATCTTCAGCATGAGCCGGATGCAGACGCCTGACAGAATATAGCAATTCATCTGCGCGGCGCGGTTGAAGAGGAAGAAGGACTCAACGTAGAGCAGAAAGGCCGGCAGCGTCGCGGAGGTTGGCTGGTAATACTTGCCCCAGACTAAAGCCCATCCCGCACAGGTCTTGTAATGCCGCACTCTGTCGTTGGCTGGAATGGGCGAGTCTCCTTCTACTTCAGACGGGTTCATGAAGTTGTTGTAGAAGACACCCAGGGCAAGCATCATGAAGAGCTGCGCGATCCAGTGCAACGAAACATCATTTGGATTCTGCCAGAATTTGGCATACTGGAGGGGTCAGTACTCGATAGCTTGAGCCGCAAAGGCACACTCACTGTTTTGGTGAAGGTCTTCCGGTGAACAATATGTTGTGAGGGGCTCATCGACGCAAAGTACCTGGTGATGAGTCGATCCGCCACCTTTCGCTCCGGAAGATGCGACAATAAGTCTTCTGCGTTTCTTGGCCCGCCTCGTGAGAAGAGGAGCATCTCGGTTGCTTCGATATCATCCGAGGGCGAGGTGACGTCTTCCTCCTCCTCTGGTTGATCAAAATAACTTTTCAGGTCTTCAATCTGCAGATTGTCAACTGGAAGCCCTATTGCATAGTGATTGAGAACTACTCACATCCTCCAACATGGCCATACAGTGCGTTGCGCCTACATATGTAGTCGCAGCATTCTGTCCATGCACAACTTGCGCTTGCACGGGCGGCGCTTCCGCCGCCTTCGGCTCCGTCTCCTTTTGCTTGCTGCTGTTCTCAGCATCCATCATGTCCCGGACCATGCCCTCCAGGCGTCGGAGCCTTGCCGACATGCCCTTGGTCGGGCGCTTCTTCTCCGGCTTGGGCGCGTACACGCAGGCATCTGCCCGGTCCTTCTTCATACACTGGCTGCATGGCTGTTCACGATCGCACTTGAGCTTGGAGTTGCGGCAGGGAGCACATGACAAGAGGACTCGCGAGCGCTTTTGCTGGTGAGTCTGCTCGGCTGAGGACGGGCCGCTTGGACTGGTGGAATCCATGACAGCGGGGGAACTGAGACGAGGTGGGATGAGGGGATGAGGATGACCTCAGTCGAGCGGGACGGCGTTGGAGAAGCTCAGCTGCGGGCAGATAATGTACAGGTGAGATAGGCCAGAAGTTGGTCGAGCGACTCAGCCCTATGCAGTTGTGCTTGACGAAATTACGGAGTCGTCCCGCCTTGAACCGACTGGAGAGGAGGATTCGAGATGCTGTAGCTAATAAATTCGGACCGCGTCACGTTGAGAGCCTACTGGCGCCAGTAGAATCCTGCATGCAGCTCGTGGCGTAGGATCGGCGATAGCGTCGCTTAAACCCACGAGCTATCTGGAAGCGTTCATCAGTTCACAACTAGCGGATCCGTCCCTCTAACTGACTCGATTGCTAATAAAGCTGTTGAAAATTGATAAAGGGGTGAAATGAGCATATATACAAATCATTCAAACCAGTGATCGCATGCGCAAATCCCCGTAATTACATGAAATTCATTCCTTTTTTTAAGAGTCCGGTGCGCCTGGCAGCCTCTCAATTACATACTTGCCTCTCGCGACGCTCATAATCGGCACGCCAGGAATCTTCCTTAGCCGTTGCTTCAGCGCCTTATCGTTCGTTCCCACGATGTAGATTCGATTTTGTGTGACTCGTGTATGTATGCAGTCGTCGGCATACGTTCCCTTGTGATCGCACTCCAGCCGCTGCCACCGCTCGTCTCGGGCCACCCGTAATGCCAGTCTGTATTTCGGACCAAGTTTCTCCAGTTCGCTCATCTGCAAGAATCAGCATGAAACCCCCCCAAAAGAAAGTTCTGAGCATACCACACAAGATGTGATAATGGGGTTGCACTTAGCGTACAAGCAGTCCATCATCGAGTCTAATAGCGAGAGCTTCCGTTGGACTGTGTGAGATAGAAAGTTGGTGTCGACTAGTCAAGAAATCAGCCCTAGCCCCTTCCTTACATTAATTCAAGGGATCTTACCAAGGACGTTGTAGGGAGGAACAAGTGCTTCGTTGTGTTGGAAGTACATGTGACTGGGCATCTGGGGCGCTTCTCGAACGAGTTCGCCGTTGACCGTCTTCCTAGCTTTCTCCTTCGCAGCCAGCTCAGCCTTGACTTTGTTCTCCTTCAATCGATCATCGCGCCGACCGAGGACTCGCTTGACCTGTGTCAGGAACCGTTGTTAGTACGTCAAAGCTGGGCTTTTTGGCAACTAAAGATAGACAGACCTGTGCGAATTTTCTAGTTTTCTTTGCGACACCCATGGTGTCGGGAAAAGACTCTGTGAGTGGCTCGTATTCGACTGGCGCAGGGCTTGTATTCGTGGATTCGTTCTTCTAGCCGTTGTAATGGTATTCGGGAATTTGGTATCTTCTCGTTGGGCTTATTGGGTATTATGTCTTGCGCTTCTCTACAATCGACCAGCTCAAAAAGTTGTTTTGGCGATACGGATTTTGCCAGCCGATAAGAAAGGCGGTGGCCATGGTGGGGTCATCCCGAGCAACGCACGGACCACATGGCCGACGCCAAATCCAAAATCCACGACGCGTCTTCCCTCCGGAACCGCGTAAAGTGATATTCTGATTCTTAGTGACGCCCATCACCCACCATCTGTCCGTCTTCTGGCCTCCCACATCCAAAATGACGGCCAACAAACCAGAAGAAAGGGGCGAAGCATCAAATGCTGCTTCCAAAGCAGCTTTGGCTCCAACCGCAAATGGATCGACAAACTACGAATTGCCTTGGTAAACACCGCCGGGCCCCGCCATTGGAGATTCAGCTTGTTAACGGGGAAGAGATGCAGGGTTGAAAAGTACCGGCCGGTATTCCTCGACGATGTTGTCGGTAACACAGAGACAATTGAGCGATTAAAGATTATTGCAAAGGAGGGCAACATGCCCCATGTGATTATCTCGGGCATGCCAGGAATTGGAAAGACGACCAGCGTTCTGTGTCTGGCGAGGCAGCTGTTGGGAGAATCATACAAGGAGGCCGTGCTGGAGCTCAACGCAAGTGATGAACGAGGTGCGCCGACACATAAAATGGTTCCAGCACAACACACAAATATTGACTGCTCCTTATAGGTATCGATGTGGTGCGGAACCGAATCAAGGGTTTTGCGCAGAAAAAGGTCACCCTCCCGCCTGGGCGACATAAGCTAGTTATCCTCGACGAAGCCGACAGCATGACCTCCGGTGCCCAACAGGCTCTACGACGAACGATGGAAATTTACTCCAACACGACGCGATTTGCATTTGCCTGTAACCAGTCGAACAAGATTATCGAACCGCTCCAGTCACGATGCGCCATCCTTCGCTACGCCAAGCTGACCGACGAGCAAGTGGTGACGCGGTTGATGCAGATTATCAAGGCGGAAAAGGTCGAATACAGCGACGAAGGTCTCGCAGCGTTGGTCTTCAGCGCAGAGGGCGATATGCGCCAAGCTATCAACAACCTGCAGTCCACATATGCCGGCTTCGGCTTCGTATCCGGCGACAACGTGTTCAAGGTGGTGGACGCACCGCACCCAATCAAGGTGCAGGCGATGCTGAAGGCCTGCTACGAGGGCAAGATCGAGCCGGCATTGGACGTACTCAAGGAGCTCTGGAATCTTGGTTATTCGAGCCACGACATTATTAGCACCATGTTCAAGGTAACCAAGACTATGCCGCTACCTGAGCATTCTAAGCTGGAGTTCATCAAGGAGATTGGCTTCACGCACATGAAGATCCTGGAGGGCGTGCAGACGCTGCTCCAGCTCAGCGGGTGTGTGGCGCGGTTATGCAAGATCAACATGGACCCGAGGCGGTTCCAGGTGTCTTCGTCGTGAGGAATCGGTTCATGAGACGCACGCACATGGCGGATTGCATATATTTTGGCGTTGGAGTTAGGCCGGGAAGGGTTCTGTACAAGCGAGGTGTACAAACAAAAAAGAGATCTCTGTAATGTTACACGTCCGTGTGATAGCAATTTGCTGCAACGATGGACCATGGTGTGAGAGTCCTGCTCTCTCACTCACTTCCCGCCCTTGATGTACTCCTCCTCATACCGATCCCACTTGGCCTTCTCCCTCATCACCCTCCGCTGCATCCTCATCTGATGCTCGTACTGCCTCAACCGCCAATCCGCCTCAATCATGCCGCCCAGCACCATGCCGGACATCTGCAGGTAGCTAGAGATCGCGTGAGCCATGAGTTTCTCTTCATCATCAGGTCATGAGGCCCGTACACTTTGAACTGGATCGTCGTGCCGCGGTAGATGGGCGACCACACCCAGCCAGCTCCCGCAAGCAGCGCCGCGCCGGCACCCCATTTGGCCGCGCCGATGAGGGCGCCCTTGCCGGCTTCCCAGGCGGCGTCGCTGGCCTCCTCGCTCTTCATCAGGTTGCCGGTCCGAGCATTATCGGTCCGCATTTTGGCGGTGGTGCATGAATATTCCGCAATGAAGGGTTGTGACTTTGCGACGAGTCCGGGTTACTGGATTAATGCTTCAAAAAGAAGAGAGAGATTCTACTCAATTGGAAGTCATCAGACCATAATATCGTCCATCTCAAAAAGATACGAAGGCACGTTTTGGCCCCGCTGCGAGTGACGAACCTCCCCGTTATCCATGACGGCCGGCGACGCTAAACAGCCCAGCCAGGCCGGGTGGTCGCCGACCGCGTCCCGCCTTACCTAACGCCCCGTTAAGCCGTTCCACCCCCCTACAAGCATCGCCAGCTTCCACCGGCTTCCGCTACAAAACTCTTCCCTGCACCGCCCCTCCCATAGACTTTGTCTGTTCCTCTTCTGCTGAAGATGCCACGCAACCGTCAACGATGAGTCCACGTACATCGTTGCCTGGTGCCGCATCACCCGGTGTTTCCTTCCGCTCATAACACCTGCTGAAGCTTCCGCTCGACGTGCTTTGTCCTTTGGTGTCCTTGACTCTGCCACCTCGCCATCCCGTCGCACTCAATTGCTGGAGCAAAGTTGCCCATCATGGAGAGCCTCTCGGACGCGTACTGGCAGACGCCGCCCATGGCTAGGTTTGTTTACTCTTCTCAGACGCACATGACAACGGATACTGACTGCTGTTATCTAGGACGGCTGCTACCCTCACCTTCGGACTCTCTGTTGCCTGCGTTCTAGGCGTTATCTCGCAAAACTACTTTCTCTTCCACCCGTACTTTCTCTGGAAGTTCCCACCTCAACTATGGCGACTTGTAACGTGCTTCTTCATTACCGGTGGAGGCATCGGGTTGCTATTTGACACCTACTTTCTTTTCAACTACATGAGGCAGTTGGAGATGGGACACCCTCGCTTCCCGCGAAAAGCTGATCTCGTGTGGTATCTCTTGTTTGTCTCGTCCACGATTCTGGTAAGCTCCCAGCCTCAACAAAGGCTCTTTGTCTCTACATACTGCGCCCAGTCCTATCCTGTTGCACCCAAGGCTTCTACCTTGCCGTTTTCTATAGACGTATCTTTCTTTTCTTTTCTAAACCCCTCATATATCTGCCCGGGTAGTGCTTTGCCTCTACAGCTATCACGGTTCCTGGAAATGAGGAAGATTACCCCTGCACTTCGGACGGCTCATCATTCGCAATCAGGGCTTAGTCTGCGGTGTAGGCATGGTGGGCGTATTATGGATGACTCGTGTGGTTTCTCTTTCACTCGGGCGGTTTTTAAGCGTCCTACATTTCTACATCTCTGTTCCCGTCTTATGTTTTTCGTTTGTAAACCCCGGGTATTAACAGAATGTCCTAGGTCATTGACTACTTCGCTGGCTTCAACTTCCTCTTCTACATTCGCGCACTCATCCTCGCTATGGTCTACACCGTAACTCAAGACCAGCGTGGCATGAAGGCTAGCTTCTACTTCATCACCATCCCAGCTCAGCTGACCCCCGTTGCCATGATCCTCGTCAATCTATTGTTCCCCGGCGGCTACATGACGATGCTACTCGAGCTCGAGGGTCTTTTGGCGGCGCACTTGTATGATTTCCTGACACGACTATGGCCTGAATTTGGCGGTGGCTTCAACATCTTGGCGACACCGAACTGGCTGCTCCGTCTCGTTCAGACTCCGCGTATCCTTGAGAGAGGATTCGGCACTGCCATCAGACCTGGGGATCAGGCCACAGGAAGCAGCACGGGAGCTTCAAGGGGTCCCCTCCCGGACTCGTGGCGAGCACGTGGCCCGGGACACCGCCTGGGCTGAAATACGTCCACGTGTCAGTGGCTGTCATGATTATTGCGAACGGATTCATAGACAAGAACATCATATCATATCATAACGAAGCATATCGTCGAATTGATGCATTACGAATAATACCATTCAGTCTCGAATACCTCCAACTCCGTGCTTGTAAACCTATGTGCCCTGATTGCCAAAGTTTACGACATTTGTCCAATACCTTGTTATCCAAACTCCTGTTCATGCCGTGTGAATATCCATACCTAAACTAATATCAAAAGACTATTGTATCCCAGTACTGGTCCCGCATCAGTATCCGTAGAGCGTGCTCTTGCCACTCCCTATCGGCACATTACTTCCAGTGCCTGTAGGCCGATTCGGCGCCTGGTCCGCATAGACGACACCGCCCGCGAGCGGCTTATCCTGGAAGCGCTCATCGGAAGTCATGATAGGCCCCGAGATCTCGATCTCATCCTCTTCCGCGCCCTCGGGCCCCGTGACGACCACCTTTGGTGGGACGTACTTCCGAGGCAGACGCAACTTGGAAGCCAGGGGCATGATGAGGGAGGGGACCTTGGGCGGAGGAGGGCCGCGGGGAGGGGGCGGAACAGAGGCGGATGGCTGCTCGGTGGCAGCTGGGGCAGGATAGGAAGGGAGGGGGTAGGAGTCGGGGGTGTTGGAGCGGCTGCGCTGGTGGATGGAAGCCGGTTCCGGGGTAGGGTTGGAGGAAGGGTTTTGAGAATTTCGGGAGATGGCCCGGGGCATGTAGGCAGGGTGAGTCGGGAGGGCTCCCATGGGGCCGCGTGCCCGGCTGCGAGGGTCGTAATGGTAGGCGCGTCGGCCTCCCGTGTTGGCCTCTCGTTCTAGCCTATCGTAGTATTCGCCCGTTGTCATGTTCCCCTTGTCTCTCGAGGGGCCACTACTGCCGTATGATCGCAGGGATGCAGACATTTGGGTGTTCTGGGGAGGGAAGAGGGGTTCTGGCGACTCGGATTTGTTTCCGTAGTAGCCATACTTTTCGTCGTATCGCTGCTTCTTATTCTTGCGGCGGTAGACGACGAAGAGGGCTATAGCACCGATGAGTGCAAGGCCTCCACCGACGGCAATACCCACGATGGTGCCAGTGGTCATTGTTGAGGAGCCAGCCCCTTTGGGTTCGTCCTCGATGTTCTTTGCAGGCGTCGTAATATTGACCGCATCCGTCGAGAAAAGTACACCACTGAGGCTGATAAGACTACCGGGGTCGGGTTTCTGTTCACAACCGGCTTCAAGAGCAATCATGACTGAAGACTGTTAGATAAATTGGCGAGCAAGATGGCGATTGACTTACAGTTGGAAAGGTAGACTTGATTACCGCTGCTTTGAAGACAGCTAATGCAGGAACTCAACTGGCTGCTCATAAATTCGCTGTTATCTGCTGAGCAGTATCCGTAGGTGTCATTGCCCGTTGAGGTGAGGTTGTCGGATGTAAGAGCATCCTTCAAAGGTCCACAGGCATAGTTAGTGACGCAAGGCGAGTCAACGTCGGTATCAACAGGGCCTTCAGGGATCGAGTAGAGACAGGTGTCGATCGAGTATCTCAAGTTATCTTTGCAAGGTTAGTATTCTTGGTGCATCTGGAGACAGTCTCGTGCCGGCCGGGATTGACATACAGAAATACCAGTGCAAATCTGATTCGGACCCGTTGACCTTCTGACTCTTCTGTAGGCACTCCAAGCAACTCTTGTACTTGATTCCCACAGCACTGCTAGTGTACTCCTTGTCCAAGCAGACTATGTCGGAGGCGTTGGTGTTCGAGGCATTGGGATCAAAGCCGTTGTGGGATCCCTGATCCATGCACAGCGTAGCACATGAGGAGCCTGGAGCTACTTGCAAAGCAGACACAGAGTTGAATATTTGAGCCAGAGCCACCAGCATCAGAGCTGTGGGTAATATTGAGGGGACCATGGTGTCTGATCACGAGGGAGGGAGGATGAGGTCTCGGAGAGGGTTGGAGGGTGGTCGCGGAAATGGCTATTGTTGGTTCGTTATCCGCATGGCCAGTGTCCAGCACATCGGCCCAACAAGTAAGCAATGAGAATCAAATTCCCAGAAAGACAATAACAACAAGACCAAAGGGAAGAAAGGCTGAAGCTTTCAAGACTTGGAACTGCGTCGGTGGCGGCCTGGCGAAAAGTTATATGAACAACCATCGCGGGCTTACACGCCGCCACTACCAGCTGAACGGCGTCCACGCCTAGCCATCCCGGGATGGCTTGCAGCAGACCAGGATCTGGTCGGCGCCCCGGGAATGCCATCTAGCTTTCGGAGCAGCTCCCCTTGCAAAGGGCGGACGCCCAGAATAGCAGCAGCCAGACACCAATGGGCATCTCGCAGCTCGGGAGCGTAGACGCCAGCATCTCGGCCGCGGCCAATCAGGGGGGCCATCGGGACCAGGGCGCTTGCCGGGGTCGGATCTGGTGGAGGCTCGAGGGGCCAATCTCTGAGTGGCTGGCAGCCCGACTTGAGGTTAAGAACAAGGTTGTTGTTCTTCCACGTCGAGTTTGTTTGCTGGCCGAGGGTTTGGAGAGGAGAGAGTGGAGGAGGCTGGTGGAGGAGCAGATGGCGTCTGAAACGGCAGGCGAGGTGTCCGACTGGCTCGCTCCTGCCCGCACGCCAGATTGCAGGCCATGACAGGCTGGCCGCAACCGCCGGCCTGCTCTGCGGCCAGCCCTAAACCAAGCATCCATGATCCAGCGGAGATGCCTACAGGTCGCCTGCACGTCCAGCCTCCGCTGATGCGCTGGAAGAGGGTTGACCGTTGGGTTCCTCTGCAGCTGTGCACTTTGCCTTTCTGGGTGGGCTGTATCTGGGCCATCGATTCGACTGGAGCAGACGTCGACCCCAACCACCTGTGAGGGCATCGTCACGAGGAAGCAAGTGACATTCCGGACAACACCATGAACAGACACTTCCAGTGTTTGTCATCATCTGGGCTGAACACTTACTGCCTACAGATATGCCCTGTCAGTCCAAGACGCGCTCTCCCAAACGAGCCTCGCCTCCCCCTCCCCCCGCGAGTCGCTGGATAACCGCGCCGGCGGCTAACCGTTGGCTCTCAGCGATCCTCGCTTCTGCACGATTCATCACACTCACGCCACTTTGACATTTGGGTCCGTTTCAAGGCTTCTCGAACGCCGGCGACGTAGACAAGATGTAACCCTACGATGACGTTCGGCCCTCGGCACGGAGGACATGAATTGTCGATACGTTGAATTGGCGCGGCCAGAGTCAGGATGGAGGGTTGCGTCGCGCTTGGGGCAGGCGTCCCGAATGAGGCTCAGCTTTGAGTAAATTGCGTTTGCCTGATCTTGGGAAACGCATCTTCAGTAAGTGTGTATTCTATGAGACGGCTGAGGCTCGTGGTTGTTCATGAGCAAGACAGCCTCTCTCCATTTGGCCTGTTCGTCTCATGTCTCGGGCCACGAAAGCCCACCAGCAGAAATTGGGATCCCCAGGCCGCTGCCGGACGGCCAGCCACGAGATGCACCCTCTCATTCATGGAGAATCCCCAAAATGCACATGTGCGTTTTGACAAACCAAACAAATTCCACCTTTGTCCACACTGCGGCCTCGTGGCGGCCTTGTGACGGCCCTGGTGGCTTGCAAGGATTCGTCGGTTGGATCTCCGAGCGCCAACTGCCCGCCATGTTCATAACCGGAGTGCTGTTTCAGACCCCGGGCCCTTTTTCTATTTCCATGACGTTGGGCCTCGCTGGGTTCTGTTTAGCGATCCTGAGTTCATCTCCTTGGGAGGTCGTCGGCTTCGTTTGTCCGTCTTACTGCTACACTCTTATCGGTGGATGGCCAATGGATATTGACGTTTCCCATATTGTAGGTGCTCTAGACGCCTCGAAATTGTCCTCCGTCGCACTACACTTACAAGGCAACCGCCTTGATGTAAATCTTAACCAGAGATGCTCGACCTAGGAGATCTCTTCCAACCGCCGCCTCGAGGAGATTCACCCACAGCAAACGAAAGGTGTCTATTACCCTTACACACACTCATCTCATATGAAGACGGCGTAAGAGGAAGCGCCCATAATTTGTCGCCTCGCTATGTATGGCAGCTCCTGTGAAGCTTATTCGAGCAAGGAGACACCCGTTCTACGCGCCTTGTACTACGTAGAGGTCCGACGGACTTTGAACAACACTTCACCCACCTTCCCGTCCGTCTTTGACTGACACCCCGTCGATTGGAGATGACTCACACATGAATAATAGATAACCCTTGAGGCATAGGGAAGTCGGTGGTATTATTTGTTAATGAGATGAAAGCAGATGGACCTTCCGTCCGAACTTCTTGTGTCTGCTCTATAGTTCCGCTTTTTAAGGCCCCGGGTCCCGTTCCGCCCCCGAGCCGGCTCCGGATCTCTTTCCGTAATTTCAATTAGTTGCCATTTGTGAATTTTCTTTGGTCTCACTTGTTCATGATATCCCGCTGTGTTGCAGTGTTCTGGCTGCTTTTGGTGAGTCTAATAGTTCGGGAGCCTTGATATTCACCGAGTACGAGCCTAGGACAGACGAGTTCGGGTTACGAAGACGGCCGTATCCGCAAGTAAGTCGGCAACCCGACTCTCGCTACATGATTGACCCTCAATGCTCAATAGCCGGGAAGCTGGACAGACGGATTCGAATTTTGCATTTCTATTTCGTGGAATTGATATCTGCCTTTTGCGAGCAAGAGTTTCTTCAGGTGATTCTCTCGACCTCGAGTCCGGTTGATACGCGAGACCACGAAAACGAAAGCGATTGCGACACGAACACAGAAATACATTTATATATAAAGCGCCTGTTCTAAGATCGCTTGGTTTTCACTTCTGTATTTCGCTCGTCTTGAACTCATGATATCCTTTGATTACCTATGGCAATGGAGTCTAGATCCCAAGACCAAATTTCTACTTCGTACCTTCGATCCGAATAAGGGTCCCGAATCAGCCCCCAGTTTTCATCCCGAGTCCGACATCTCGGGAGAGCGTCCGATTACGCTCGCAAACCGCCCGTTCCCGCTCTTTTAATTACGATCCCCAGCGCTCTCCGTATTACCTGCCCTTCTAAACCCCTCGCTTTTTTTGCGCCTGGTATATCTTACAGCTTAGCCTTCAGCAGATTGCTAATCATCTCGCGGCCCGTGATGCGTGTCGTCTTCCACAGCGTCGGGATGTCGAGCGTGCTGGACAGGCCGTCGGCGAAGCCAAAGAACAGCATGGGCGGGATCCAGCCGCGGGCGTATTCGAGTGCGAAGCAGCCTTCGGGCATCTTGTACTGCTTGGCATCGCCGCGGTGCAGGTGGTGCACGCTGCCAGGGGGGTACACCTCGGGCTCGTACTCGCCGGGCACGTAGGCCAGCTGGACGCCGGAGAGAATGTGGAAGTAGTCGTCGGCCGTGTGGCGGCCGGTGTGGCCCTCGGTGCCGATAGCGGTGCCTATGATATGCATTAGAGCCTTGCTTTGCAATTGGAGTTGTTTATAGCTGGGATGCTAACCGAAGATGATGAGGTATTCCGTGACGCTGGCATGGATGATGTACATTCCGCCCATGGCACCTCCGGCATTGTTGAACACCCAATCCTCCTCCAGGTTGATATGCGCAGGCACCTTCTCGTTCAATTCCGAGACGATGTACTGCACAACCGCCCTCGTGTTGTTGCCATGCTCCGCGAGTCCCCGCTTGGCCACATCGTGCAGATGCTCCGGGTCGAAGATGTAGAACTTGTCCAGGTTCTGCTCTAGCACGTAGAACACTGACGCGAGCAATCCGGTGAGTAGGGCCAAGATGGCCAGGAGTCGGCTCATGCCGGGCGCTCCGGCGTCGGACTTGGGCATTGCTGAGGGATGGAGAGGCGTTAAGGAGCGGTGTCCAGCGATTCGATTGAGGCCGGTTGAAGACGAATTGGTGAGTGCTAGGCGAAACAAGACTCCTTCTCCAAGCTCCGAGGGAGATGATGCGCGTTCGGGAATGGGATGGACCCTGAAAATACTGCCGCGTCTCACCGCTCAGCACTTACACATCCCGAATAAGACCATATTCAACGCATCTTTTCACAATTGAGCCAAGGCAATTGAGTAATTGGCTGTAGAATTGGTTTCTTGGTTGAGGCAATGTTTATATTCTCTAGGTTGAGTTCATAAGACGAGAGATGTCAGCAGAAGCAGACTTCTCAACACCACGGCAGCAGTGAGCTCGGAAACTTGCGATATCTCGTATTCGCATCGTGACCTTTGTCAGCTTCAACATCACGAACACGGAACAAGTTCAGATTCGAGTCAAGGCAACATTCATTTTGAATTCCTCCGTTGTATTAGATACCTATGCCATGATTTTATCCTCGGAGAACGCAGCCCTTGATAATCGCCTCTCCGTCTGATGATCATACAAACGCCATTGATTTACACTTGCACTTCAAACCTTCCGTGTTCGCAACAAACTCCCTTTGCCAATCCGAGTATCCCTTTTCCCGTTCGATCGTTTCAACTTTCCTCGCACTGCTTTGTGATGCCCGCATGCGCCTCCCACCCCGAGGTCCTTTACTCGAGGTCAAAGCAAAGAGGACTGCAACGTCTAGTCGATACCTACTCGATATCCGAATTGTCCACGACCTCGGTCTTATCAGCGTCGTCAACTTCTTCGTCAGGTCGGTCCTCGTCATCCATCATCGCCGTCTGGTCGACCTCTTCCATGTCGCCATCATCCATGGTAACATCGCCCATTGTGACGTCTCCCAAGGTAACATCGCCAACCGTAATATCGCCGAGCGTGGTGTCCCCGTTAAGTTCACCGTTGGCTTTGGAAGACTCTTCCTCCGCTGGGTCTTCTTTGATGGTACTATCGGGCTTGTCGACCTTGGGTTTCTTGACAGGGGGAACTGGGCCTAGATCTGCAGGACGCGTTCTCCAGCGCGCCAGTCGTCGTGTAGACCGTCTCAAAGCTGCGGCATAGGCGCTGACCTCCTCGCCAAAGTCGTCGTCTTCAGCGGACAAGAGACACAATCCTCCGAGGCCTCTCTCGCGGAACGGGCCTTTGTCCTCGCCCTGTGTCAAGTTACGTGGAAGGGCTTCCTCGTCCTCGCTGTCTTCGAAAGGGTCCACCTGCGCTTGTAGTCGTCTGTGGGCTCGGAAGATTGCTCCATCTTGCCGTCGCGCCTTTCGGCTCTTATGATGCCGTCGACGAAGACCACGGTCAAGAATATACTCAACTCTCTGACTTCTGTTCCGCTCTACGGCGAGCTGGTGGGCGGTAGGAGGTCGAGGTTTGCGTGTGATGACACCACCACCACCACCACCGCCACCACCACCACCCTCAGCAGGCTGGTGCGCGGGGGAAGAGCCTTCAAATATCTGATACTTAAGCGCAGCGCTTCGTCGACTGGATCCCGCTCCTCTAGCCAGAGCTCTAGGCGGAGGTGTCGAGCGGGTGCTATCCATGTCCGACTCGTGCTTCGAGGGCCTGATTCTAGGCAGGATAGCTGGTCCCTCGTCTGCAAACGATGGTCGCACTTTGCCGCGCTTAGACTCTCGCTCGTTCAGATAAGCCTGGTCCATTTCCAGTATCTTTGCTCGAGTCTTCTGCTTGGCCTTGCCAAACTCAACCTCCTCCGGAGTGTCCACATTCTCCTTGTCGTCCTCTGCTAGTTCCTCCAGAACGGGAACTCCTTGGTTCGCGACATCCAGGCCGTAGTCTACGCCGGGACCGAAAGGATTCTCCATGCATCCTTCTTCTGTGTAGTCTGACTCCAAGTAAAACCACATGAGCCAGAGAAAGGCTCGTGCGCGAGACTTGCTCGTGTATTGCGTCTTCATGATGAGGTCGTGGAATTCATGATTGCGATCGAAGTGAAGCTCGGCAATCTTCTGCGCAGTATTGCACATGACGAATATGAGGTTGACGGGGTTGGTTCTTGGGACGTCCCGATGCTTGAGCTTATCTAAAGTCGTGGGCTCGTCGCGATCCTCCGCGCCGCCCTTGAGAATTGATTTGAGCCGAGGCGCGTCCTGAAGCTGTTTGTAGGCATGGGGGTCCTGGTGAGCCTGAAGAGACGGAATCGCGTGGTAGGTCCGCAGCTGCGCTCGCATCTCAGGGAAAACTGCCCTGGTCAGGAAGCTGTCATGATGCGACTCGGAAAGGAGACTTACAGTTCAGAGTGGTATTCATGCGACCCATATTCACTAGCAAACACACCATGGCCATCCCCTTCGCTGCTTCGCGGTCATTCAGGAGCTTGTCCCTTAGGACTTTGCTGGTCTTGCTGCTGCGGGACATGGTATCGATGTACAAGTCGGCGAAGTTTTGCTTGGGTAGGTCTGGGTCGTAGGAGTTGGTGAAGACTTCCTCGTCATTGTTGAAGACCTCTCGGAGAAAATCGTATTGAATATCGGCGCGCCAGAGAGGCTCGCCATCCTCTTTCTTCAGATGGCGAATTTTGCCGATTTGTTGCCCTCCGTCTCTGCCCTGCCCAGACTTGCCCCGTCTAGATGGTTTGTCGACGGGGTCAGGCGTCATATCGGCCATTTGAGTGTCATCATCGTCAACCATCGATCGTGAGGCAAAGGACCGTCCTTCATGTTGGGCGGGAGAACTGGCGACGTCGATGTCGATGTCGGAAGTTGCGGCGGGAGAGCCAGGAGACGCCATCTTGAGAGAGGGGATTCGAACGCGAATAAATTCCGGGAGGTGAAATGGTTCGTCGCAACGATGCTGAGAATCGAGATTGCGTCGGATCAAGGGCGCATCGTCAGGGGGGGAGAGCGGAAGGCGCAATTCGCAAACGACGGTGATTGGGGGTCAACCGCGATGCCTGCGACGTGGCCTGTGAAGGGAATGTGATGCAAAGGAGAGATTGGCTTCGGCAGCCTGATGGGGATGTGAGGAAGCTTTGAGCCCACGGCTCAGGATTAGATTGGATCTACTACGTGCCACCAGCTGAGCCTCCCGTCGGGTCTCGTCACGTCCGCGTCCACTCCGTACTCTGTACTTTACAGTGGTTGGGGCTCTTCCAAGATGCGCTGGGCTTTAGTGGACGCTTCCCCCTGCATGCTCCGCTGTCTGTTAGTGCTAGAGGCAAAGTGAGAGAGGCTGAGATGCGCTGTGGCTGGTGCCTCCCAGGTGGCTCCATGTGGCTCCGGGGGATTTGTGGCCCGTGCTCCGTCGCTCCATCACCCAGCCTGGGCCTCTCTTTATTGTTTTGTGAATTGAGATGCTCTGGCCGCAAACGTCAACAACGCATCGACTGAGCGAGCAACCGCCACGCCCCAGGCTCCGGCCGACTCGAGACTCTACTAACCCAGCAGCAGATTGTTCAGCCTGACGACATACTAACGACAGAGAAGCGAGTGCAATACGTCCGAACCCGTTGTCGCATCCAGAAGCACCATCACCATCCCAAACGCCAGTTCAGATTGATCCCCCAACGCCGACTTACTTCACCACCCCCTCACCCGAGACAAATCACGCCTGTCTCTCGCCCTCTACCCCCAGAACCATCCGCCAGCATGGCAGTCCCCACGGTTTCTACCCCCGTCAAGTCCACGCCGGCCAAGGACGTCACCGACAGCCCTGGCACTTGGCGACACCCTCGACTTGATGAGATCACAAGGC
The DNA here is from genome assembly GCA_012184525.1 of Xenoacremonium recifei. Taxonomy (NCBI): domain Eukaryota; kingdom Fungi; phylum Ascomycota; class Sordariomycetes; order Hypocreales; family Nectriaceae; genus Xenoacremonium; species Xenoacremonium recifei. Next base: position 377,052 of record WOFQ01000014.1, on the reverse strand, counting down.
GGCGCAACGCGAGCACTTTCTCCGACAAGAACATCCGACGGATAGCGTACAACATTGTTGCCCTCTTGGGTCTCTATTCGACACATGTGCTTGCCAAAATGAGCTACAATCCTCAAAGGTCGGAGCCTCTACGTGGTGTTTTTGCATGTTCATTTACTAACACGCAACAGCCTTCCCAGCTCCCTGAGATTCTATGCCGGCTGGGCTTGGTTCGTCATCCAGTTGATACCCTTATTCAACATCGGCTTCGCCTGTCTTCCGCTGTTTCGAGCTGAGGATGACCTGACCGACATCCCCCTGACGCCTGCCCAGCGCAAGCTCCTCGGTCTGCCTCCATCTTCCGCCGCACCCACTCCCGATACGAAATTCAACACCCCTCCTCGATATTCGCGCACGCCTTCGAATGCGGGTTCTGTTGGAAGCCGGGGGAGCTATACCAGTTCGCCGCTCTCAGGGCGAGGAAGCCCTATTGTCGGAGGGAGCTCTGGCTCCCCGCTGGGCAGCCCTTTGTTCCCGAAGAGTGTAAACGGACTGGGAAACGGCCGAAGATCCTCATTAGGGTCTGGCACCCCCTTTGCGGCCAGCACTTCGTCAAATTTGTTTTCGGATCCTACTTCGCCTAGTCCGTCAGGTGGCAAGCGAACGAGTGTTGGATTGAATAATAAGTGGTTGTATGAGAAGAGTAGACGGTCGTCTGGCAGCGCTTGGCTACATTAGTAATGTTCAGTTTAGGCGAAAACGGAGTTCTAGGGACAAATATCCTGTACAGATAGAGACGGTGGAGTGACGAGAGACGCATAGTCTCAGCAGGAGGACGGGGAAAGTCCTCGACTCGTTGGTCGCAGCGATGTCCTTGCGACCAATGGTGTAGTGTATACGATCTAACTAGAATTATAGGTATTATTTCTCGTATCTCGTACATCTGTTAGTGAACGGCGAATATCTCACATCTGATATCACGTAATTTAATGTAGTTTGTGAAATGATATATGAAAGTGAATGCTCGAACACACATTATTGACCACCCAATCCCTCGCACCAGCCGTTCAACCGTTTCCAAACTGCATAGAGCCTAACAGAATAATCATACAAGGGCACGCTAACGTATACTCGTTAATCTTCCAAAAGGTCCTCAATTTCCTTCAAGTCCTCCTCGTCCTCCAGTCTCTTCTCCTCCGCTTCAACCAGCTGCTTCAGGACCTCGCGCTGTCTTATCCGCGCTTTCTGGCCCCAGTCGGCACTTGTAGTCTCAGCCTCCTCGTCCTCATCGTTGTCCGGGCCCAGACCGCGAATCTCGTTGGGAGAGAGCTGGGCCTTGACCTTGGCCTTCTCTTCCTCCTTCTCTAGCTGCTTGACGCCGGCTTTGATACCAAGCTTCACGAGGTATGGCCGAAGGAGCATGTAGCCACCGACAATCATGATGAGCCGGATCCAGGACTGAGTGGTCATCTCAGAAAAGGTGTTGGAGAGGTTGTTGGAAGCGTTGGCGCCATATTGAAGGAATTGAGCGGTGATCTTGCCCAAGGCATTGAGCTCAGGTTGCTCTGCACCTGGATGTTGAGTTTCGGGGTCCATTGTGGAATGGGTATATCTTCGTTGTTGCTTAAGGGAGAGAGAGATTGAAGTCTGGCTGAGTTCTGGCCTGAAGTAGGAGAAGAAGCAATGTGGCTCAATAAGTTATAGGAATGTGGCGCACTCTGATTCTTGGAACCTGGATAGACAGAGCGAAAGGGTAGGAGAATATATAGAGCAAAGGAGGATAAGATTTTAATGAGGAAATTGGTTGTATGAGCGAAATTATACGCATCAACCGTGGCGACGTCGCTGCGGGTGAGTGATGAATGAATTTTATATGGCGCTAATGAGACGCCTGAAAGCCGCCTGCAATTGGAAATGCAAGCCCAGCCGCGCCGCCCGGTTTCTCCGAGATTCCCGGCGTTCCACCTCCAATTTTGGCGGCGGGTCCGGCAGTCGATCACTGATGAGAGCCTCAATTGTCGAATGGAAGAGACGGTTGCAAAATAAATATATTGATATCGGAACAAGTGTTTTACAGATGAAATAATTCGACTTTTATTATTCTTTCTTCTGCTATGGCACCGCAGCATTGGTGCCAATTGAAACCTCGATTGGTTTCAGAATATGTTGATCAAGCGCCCTCGCCATAACACCAATCGCCTGCCCATCAATACATCATAAGAAATCGCTGGTCTTGGTACAAGCGCTCTGATCCAGCCGCAGACGAGAAATCACCCAGAGTCACAGAAATATCGGACAGCAAAAGCCTGTTCATTACAAAAGGGGCACAAAGGGACTTCTCGGCGGTGCCGGCGGTTGGACACGTCCAGCGCGTTGATAACGGTTCTTCGGTTGCCGGTAGGTGGTATCGACATTGGAGAGAAAGTGATGTTCAAGGGGATTTTGACTCCTGATGGACTCGTTTGATATGGTAGAGGAGCTACTGTCAGCCCTCGGTTTGGGAGTGCCTGGAGTAGCAGGTCGAGTGACTTCTGTTGTTAAATCGTTAGGCACAGATCGTTGTAATACACTGTCGGAAGGCATGAGCATACCTTGGGTCTTCATCATGGTTTCGAATTGTGACATGTTTAATCTTGTAGGATTTGATTGTGCTCGATATGAGTGTTTGGAAGAAGTCTGGAGGGAAATGCCCAGCTTATTTATGTCAATACTCAATGGATTGGTAAGGTATCTACGTCAGACCAAGTCAGCGCCGGGCATCCGGCCCTTATATACTCGGTTAATGACCCTGCAAGCTTTCATCAAGACCAAATAGCATTTATCAGCTATCAGATAGCGTGCCGCTTCGAGAGGTCGCTCCAGGCTTCCCCTCCTCCGAAGCCCCTCCGTACGAGTGACCTCATACCAAAATCTGCTGTCACGAGTGTTGGGAGTCACCGTGGCGTGCCTCACATGTGCGATCTAGGAGCTCGGCTTGACGGGAACAGGTTAGTGCTTCAGCGGCAAACCCAAGAGAAGCTTTCTCGGCTTCGCAACGGCCCCTTGATCGGCAGGGAACTCTGATTGCTGGGATTCGGTTGATTCGACATTGGTTCGCTCTGCGTTGCGCGGTCCGATGCCGCTCGCTTCGATCTCGGTGTTGGGCCGGGATTTTGAAGATGACTGGTGCCAGCTTGAACGAACAAGAAGGATCCAATTATACGAAGAGGTACGTACTTCCACAGGGGGACGCGCAGCCACGTGACCGTATTACTAGTGCTTGCCGCTGACTGGCTGCGCATGCCCGGTCCACAGACCAGTGACCCACTCAGCCAGCTCGAGGATTCTGGCCCGAGAAGAAGCTCATAAAAATTTCGAAAGCATCGTATCAGCAGCAACTCTGGAGCGTTGTCGCTGAATTCCCTCAACCACTCCCCTCCCTCCTCGGCTTCTCTTTCTTAGTCTTCTCGTCTTTGTCGTTTTATACCCCTGCCGCCCATCATGTCTACCGCCTTCAGGTCGCTCGCGCCCTTCCTGCGGACCGCGCGCACTGGTCTCAGGGCCAACCCCCTTCAGTCCGCCTTCAAGAAGCAGAACGCTTCGGGTGTCCTCAACCTCTACCGCACATACGCCGTTTTCGAGCGAACGAAGCCTCACGTCAACATTGGTACCATTGGCCACGTTGATCACGGAAAGGTGCGCTGCTTGGCCCAATTGACCTCAGATCATGTCATGGCAGATTGAGGCGTTTCGCCCGGGACACATTGGCTGACTTGCATTGCTTCGACTAGACTACGCTCTCTGCTGCCATCACTAAGCGACAGGCCGAGAAGGGTCTTGCCAACTTCCTCGAGTATGGCGCCATTGACAAGGCTCCCGAGGAGCGAAAGCGTGGTATCACCATCTCCACGGCTCACATCGAGTACTCTACCGACAACCGACACTACTCCCACGTCGACTGCCCCGGTCACGCCGATTACATCAAGAACATGATTACCGGTGCTGCCAACATGGACGGTGCTATCATTGTCGTCGCCGCCTCCGATGGTCAGATGCCCCAGACCCGAGAGCACTTGCTCCTGGCCCGACAGGTCGGTGTCCAGAAGATCGTTGTCTTCGTCAACAAGGTCGATGCCATTGACGACCCCGAGATGTTGGAGCTTGTCGAGATGGAGATGCGTGAGCTCCTTAACACCTACGGCTTCGAGGGTGACGATACCCCCGTCATCATGGGTTCTGCCCTCATGGCTCTCCAGAACCAGAAGCCCGAGATTGGCAACGACAAGATCGATGAGCTCCTGGCCGCCGTCGACGAGTGGATCCCTACCCCTGAGCGTGACCTTGACAAGCCCTTCCTCATGTCCGTTGAGGATGTCTTCTCCATCGCTGGCCGAGGTACCGTCGTCTCCGGCCGTGTCGAGCGTGGTATCCTCAAGCGTGACCAGGAAATCGAGCTTGTTGGCAAGGGTACCGAGATCATCAAGACCAAGGTCACCGACATCGAGACCTTCAAGAAGTCCTGCGAGCAGTCCCAGGCTGGTGACAACTCCGGTCTTCTGATCCGAGGTGTCCGCCGAGAGGATGTCCGCCGTGGTATGGTCGTTTGCGCCCCTGGCACCGTCAAGTCCCACACCCAGTTCCTGTGCTCCCTCTACGTCCTCACCAAGGAGGAGGGTGGCCGACACACCGGTTTCCAGGAGCACTACCGACCTCAGCTCTACCTCCGAACTGCTGATGAGTCCATCGACCTGACCTTCCCTGAGGGCACTGAGGACGCCAGCTCCAAGATGATCATGCCCGGTGACAACGTCGAGATGGTCGTCACCATGACCCACCCCAACGCCATCGAGGTTGGTCAGCGATTCAACATCCGTGAGGGTGGCCGAACCGTTGCCACTGGTCTCTGCACTCGCATCATGAAATAAGCGACTGGACGACTAAACGACAACTGAAGGGGGTCTGACCGTGGGGGGCTGGGGGATGCCACGTGGAAAAGGGGGAAAGTGTACGAAAATTTGGCGCATGTCTAACGGGGATATGACTCCCACTTTGAGTCCGAGTTGGCTCTTGTATATCTACGGCCGGGGGGCTCAAAGATCTCCGCTCTGCTTCTTCCCATTGTCTTTGAAGAGTGTAATTTAGACAAAAATAGGGGAGGCAGTAATAAGATTTGTAAAACTAGCAATTACCCATCTTCAATCTGGCACACACTTTCCATCATTGTGACAATTGTGATTTGAGAGGTAATAGTCCAGCCTTTGGTCTTGTATGCTGAGCTGCCCTTCATTAACCGATTGGCCACGATGGGCTTATACATACGACCATAGCTCTCGGAAAGCACCGGGTCTCGTTTGCTCCCCTTTGTTAAACTGAGAAGCGCTGGACTAGTAGTTAGGTCGGTGATGACTAGCGAATCCCCAGTGTTGTATGTTTCTTTTTGCTCATCTTTTTGGCGACGCCTCCAACACCCAGTTATACTTATGAGCCCCCTCCTGGCCGTTGGATAAAGCGACATGTCCCGTTGGAAGTTCGAGTTTTACTAACAAATAGTCCTTAGCAAGGACCGTCCATGCCTACCCCGTCCAATTGCTCTCTGCAGCAGCCCAAGAGGTGTTGGGTAGTAATCGTTACTCGCCAACCGTCGACGACAGGCCCGATATGGACCCTGGGACTGCATCAGCAATTTGTCCCCCGTTGTTGTCCAAACCATGCCTCTTTCTGCTTTTACTCTGTGCCGTCCCGCGGACATTAAAACACCTAACAGGCATTGTGTGATCGATTAAGCGCCGAAGGCATGAACCCATCATATTTTGACAAGACTGAAATGGAAAATAATCTTGGTAGAATGATAACATTCGCACGGAAAACCATGCCCAGTTAAGTAAACATTCTAAAAGATCAAATAAATAAATAAATAAATCCCTTATATAACCTAAGCCAGATATCTGTTATGCTTTATCTAGATCCTCATCCCCATCCCTCATACAGAACCCTATGCCAGCTCCTTATTACCCCAGTAGGGCTTCACAAGGCTTTCAAAGGGTAAATCCTTCGAAAGACTATAGAAATGCAAGTTCGTTACCAGTCGGACGTGGGCATAGTATCTGGAAGAGTCAGTGCTGGTTTTATATGCTGACCGTGTGTAATCAAAATTATGTAAAGACTTCCATGTTACAAGTGGGACTGTACTTTCGACGAGCGCGAAAGCAAGGATAACGATATTTCCTCCGCTTGTGTTTCCCGGAGGTGGGATTCTACGAAGGGCAGAAGCGGAACAGGCAGAGCAATAGAAGATCTTAACCTCAAGATTTTCCTTAAGAATCACCAGCAACGCGGTTCGAGACCCATCATGAATTGGCAAAGGTTCTCGGCAACAGAAGAAGGGATTTCAACATGTGACTGCAAAAGAAGGGAGTCGCTCAGGGGGTCCCGAGTAATAGAGATACGATGACCCATGATCAGCATCTCGCTTATACCGCTTGGTACCTCGCAGATGAACAAAAATCAATCTCCCAAGGAAGCTCAAGACATGGAAGCATCTTTATGGGGAGGAAATAGCGATGTTGAGTGTCGACATGAGCAGGTTGGCGGGAATTACCCAACTCCGCCATAAGTGCATCATGTCAACAACCACATCCACAAGTCCAGACCAACTCGGCCAGGGACCTCGAAGCAAGTCGAACTTCTCCAATGGATGGTGACCAGGTTGCGTCGTGTCATCCATCCCATTAATCCTCAGCATCCCTTTCTGTTCCAGTGTTCTCCACGGTGACGCGGGCAATGCAAGCATTAGGTCCAATGTAATGGTATTCGTCTATCCTCGGAGGATGTTCGTTAGACGCACGATCTTCCTTAGAGATCCAAGCAAGCCATAAACTCCGGTTCCAAGCGGCCGCCCTCCGAGTTGCTTTTTCGCGAGGTCATCATCCTCCGTCCCTTCCCCCGGCCGAGAGTTTGGTCCTTCTCCCGTACCCCCTCCAATCAATACTCCTGATCACACCTCCTCGGATTCGTGGACATCGTTTTCGTTTCAACTTTTTATCGGTACTGTTCGGCCTAGTATCAGTACTCGTCCTTGTGGTTGTCGTGGCGCGTTGAGCCGGGTCTGGGTGTTTCCCAACTGACCTTGTTGAAACCAATGTCCTTGGCCTTCTCTCGGAAGCACTGACGGCAGAGGTTGAGGTCGTACTTGCGGATCAGACCGGCCTTGTGCTTGCAGACGCGGCTACATTGAAGAAAAACAGTCAGCACTTCGAATTTCCCGTAGCCATCGCATCGTCATTGAATTGCCAGGGAGATCGGGGGAGAAAGCGTGACGGCGACGGTCGTAGACGGAGATCAATCAATCGTACCAGCTGCGGCTGCCCTTGCCGTAGGTTCGGGGGCGAGAGTACCAGACGCTTTCGTGAGACATGATTGCGGTGTTGAGAAGACCGAAAGCTGGAGGGTTTGCGGATGCGGGTTGAAATTCGTAGTCGAAGTGGGCGGAAAATTTTGTGTGAATTTTCGTGCAGACCAGCCGGCCCACTGATTGGAGGGTTCGCTAGCCGTAGCCCGACGCTGGTGCGCCGGCGAGGGCATGCACACGTGATCCAAGTTTGGCGGGGGAGGAAGCTATCTTATCTTCACGTGCGAAGCTAGTGAACGCCAGGGGCGATCGGGAGCTTTACGTAGCCGCTTACCTCACCGAGGACCCTCCGTAACTGGAACGGATGCAAGCTGGCTTCTTGAGACGGATTAACAAGCATTTCTTGTGACTGTCATAGCACTCTTTCGACAAATTGTGCTTTCTGGTCGTTTCAGACCGGTATTCTAACTTCAACTTGTCATCCTTCTACGAAAACCCAGCCTTTTACGATCAAATACTTCACAATGGTTCTTCTCAAGAGCTTCGTGCTCGCCGCCTTGGCAGCTTCGGCTGCAGCCAAATCCGCTGTCATGGACCTCATGCCCTCCAACTTCGACAAGGTTGTTCTCGAATCCGGCAAGCCGACCCTCGTCGAATTCTTCGCCCCGTGGTGCGGACACTGCAAGAACCTCGCCCCCGTGTACGAGGAGCTCGCCTTCGCCTTCGAGCATGCCAAGGATAAGGTCCAAATCGCAAAGGTCGACGCCGATGCCGAGAAATCCCTGGGCAAGCGCTTCAAGGTCCAGGGCTTTCCCACCCTGAAGTTCTTCGACGGCAAGAGCGACACACCTCAAGAATACAACTCTGGGCGAGATCTCGAGAGCTTGACCGCTTTCATCACTGAGAAGACCGGTGTCAAGCCCAAGAAGAAGATGGAGATGCCCAGCGAGATTGTGATGCTGAACGACAAGTCCTTCAAGGAGACTATTGGCGGGGACAAGAACGTCCTGGTTGCCTTCACTGCGCCGTGGTGTGGACGTAAGTATTCCCCATCTCAAAGCTACCTCGGTGCCATGTAGCTAACGCTCCCTAGACTGCAAGAACCTGGCCCCCGTCTGGGAGACCCTTGCGACCGACTATGCCGCCGACGAGAACGTTGTCATTGCCAAGGTCGACGCCGAGGCCGCCAACAGCAAGGCTGTCACCCAGGAGCAAGGAGTTACTGGATATCCCACCATCAAGTGGTTCCCTGCTGGAAGCTCGGAGGCCGTTGCGTACTCTGGTGGTCGCCAGGAGCGAGACTTCATCAGGTTCATCAACACCGAGGCGGGCACTCATCGCACAGTTGGCGGCGACCTCGACGCTACTGCTGGCACCATTGCCCTTCTGGACGCTATCGTCGCCAAGTTCACTGGCGGCGCTGATCTTGCCGAGGCCACCACCGAGATCAAGAAGGAGGCCGAAACTCTCAAGGAGACGCTGCAGTACAAGTACGCTGAGTACTATGTCCGCGTCTTCGACAAGCTGAGCAAGAACGATGGATATGTCGCCAAGGAGCTTGCGCGACTTGATGGTATCCTGACCAAGGGCGGTCTTGCGCCCGCTAAGCGCGACGAACTCAAGAGCAAGACGAACATCCTCCGCAAATTCACCGAGAAGGTGGCGGAGAAGGTTGAGAGCATCAAGGATGAGCTGTAAAGCAGGATTTTGTTTTAGCCGTATGAAAGTGATGATGCGATGGAAATCTGCAATAAGTAGTGAAGTAGATATGATTAATCTTCGATTTGCGCACCATCCCTCGTGAACGGACTGGCTGGTGGTTCAGAGATCGCTATTAGACAGGCAGACCTAACTCCATATCTGCCTGCTCTGTATTCTGGACAACGAAGAACCTCTGTAAACGCCGTAAAAACCTGACCAGATGAAAAGTGATCAGAAGGTGGTCTCAAGACTTGGTTGATCCGCCCTCGCTGCCCTTGCTTTCTTGTAGCGCGGCCTCAAGATTGTCGAGCCTTCGCGACATCTCATCCACTACACTGGTTAGGAAGGAGAATGACGTGTCTTGATCGATATTGAACTTACTCTTGGCAAAAATCTCAGAAGATACTCCCGCAAACTTGTTAGAGAGCGTGTTGAGCAATTCCTCTACAGCAGCAGAGACGTCGGCGCGCGCATCCTCGGACGTCTGGATCCAAGATTAGACACGATTTCACGAGCACAGGGACGAGAGACAAAGAAACGAGGCTTGGGAGCGCGGAAGGCAAGTACAGCGCATATTGATAGCGAGTGCGATAGGGTTGTGCGCGTGACTCCTGGGGAGGGAGGGGTTCTGGTGAGACGTACATTGTCCTGCTTATTGGTAGCGCTGGTGCTGGAGTCCGGGTCGTTGGATGCCATGATTCTGCGACTCGGGTGCTACCGTGCCGGAATAATGTGTAAGCGGGAACGGGAGTCTGCAGGAGAGGCAAGATGGGGATGTTGCTGAAGAGACGTTGTCTGGCTGAAGTTTGCTCTTGTTGGTATTACTAGGTGTGCAGTTGGTAGGACTGGACCATTTGCTGAGCTGGAGCGGGCCGCTTGATAGCTGGAGCCTTACCTAACCCCTGGGCGTGTCTCCGGATGGGGGCGGGGGCGACGGTTCCGGCTTCCGGAGCCACTGATTCGGCGAGGGACGTGACGTCGCGGGAATGCTCTCCGTCAACCTCATCCTCCCATGATACTGCCTGTTTCTCGTACCTCTTCTGTGTTTTGTTGCGCATACGGCCCTTGCCCTCCGAGAATGACTTGAGAATGACCGCAGCGCCTCCGGACTTTCCCCTCAGATCAGGAGACGGGAGCATGACGACGGCCCCCTATTAGCCATGGCCTCCCAGCAGCATCCCGCCGCGGCGCTGTTCTTCATCATCTTCCTCCTCTACCTGCTCTACCCCGAAGGCGACTTCTCGGGCCAGGTGCTCTCGATCGCCGATGTCGCAACCGCGCGGGTTGAGCATTACCACGACGCCCTCGATGTGCTGAATACCTCGAGATGGGGCGACTTTGCGCCGCGGAAGAAGGACGCGGCGGAAGACGACGAGGCCAAATATTTGAACATTTCTGGGTTCCGCGAGGAGGATAAATTCGCGTGGGAGGACCTGGGCCGCTTCAGAGAAAGAAGTCTGCAGTTCAGCCGTCATGCGATGCCGTCGGTTGAGGGCCAGAACTTGTGGGATATTGGAGCGGCCGCGGCAGTCTTTGCGAATGCATCCGGTACTGTTAGAGGGGAATGGGTACGAAGAGAGGGCTCTGTTCCGCGGGGATATAGCAGCTACAATCTCAGCGCGAGCGTTCCCTCGATGGACTGGATTGGCGACAAGATCGAATGGGGTCGCAATATAACAGGCGATTCCGGCCGCATCTTGCTCCGGATCACCAGCAACAAGACTATCGCCGAATACGATTCATTGCCCATCGCCCAGGCACCGCTCGGGGGAGGGTTGATCCGCAACATCAAGGCTACGGCGTCAATTGAGGACACGACGGGTTCAGGTGTTACTTGGGAAATGCGACTCTGGGGAGTCCACTGGCCGCACCAAGGCGTGCTCCTGTTGACGACGACCAGTGAGAAGTTCGACGGCATATTCGGGCTTCCGCATCTGACACCAGGCCCGGATTACTTCCAGTCTAGCCAGATGCTGTTGAACCAGACCATTGCCCGCAGAGTCCAGCAGAAGGAAGACAACATCCTGATCGACCAAAACATGCCCTGGAGCTCGGATATTGAAAGCCCCCTTTACACGAGCAACCCTTCGCCGCACTGCGAGTTCGTGCTATACGCCCAAGTCCACCCCCCAAGTCGAGACAGCCTCCATCTTGGACCCGATCCGTTCACAGAAAGGACCGCAGAGTCCGTCATCAGCGCCATGGAGTCGGAGCTTCAATCACCCATCGGCGCACCGATTCCCAAGATCCCGGCTCTTCAGATGTCCACCGTCGTTTACTCTCCCGATTGTGCCTTCTTTCTCGAGTCCAAGGGACCCCCTGATTTTGCCGTCAGCGAGTTCCAGCACCTCAGGGGCATGAAGTCAGAAGTCCACGGCCAGCAGGTTAACTCCTGGCTGCTCGTTTTCGCCGGAGTAGTCTTCCTTCAAGTCAACCTACTGAAGAATCAGATGAAGGAATCCTGCACGCCGTCGACCATGGGTCGCGTGAGCTTCTGGACCATTGCCATTATGGTTACCGTCGACGGCATGACGTTCCTAGCTGCAGCAACTTGGGTGTCCTCTGCTACGGTGACCTTCCTGCCTACCATGGCTCTCCTCTTCTCGGCCTGCCTGAGCATGGCTATTGGGGGTAGTTTTCTTGCTCGGATATACGAAGTGCAGCTTCCTGAGGTTCGGCGTCGAGATCGCGACGCGGCAGCTAGCAATGCCACCAGTGCAGCGCCGAGCACTGTGCCCTCGACGACTCCAACACCAGCTCCAGTCGCCTCGACTACAGGATCCCTACTCCCAGCTCCTGTTACCGCTCGCCAACCAGATCCTCCGCCCTCTCAACCTATTATCATCCCTTCAGACCAAGACATCGATGCCGAAATCGCCGCCTCAACGACTCCTCCTCCTCCTCCCGCGCCATCTACCCCTTCCCCCCGTCCTCCCCAGACCTTCCAAGCGATCGTCGGGCGCCTCGTCCTCTTCAGCCTCTGCCTCATCTTCCTCGCCATCTCCTCCACGACGTGGTACCCCTGGCTGCGCTCCCTCTTCCTCAACCTCTGCGCCGTCGCCTACCTCTCCCTCTGGCTGCCCCAAATCCACCGCAACATCCGGCGCAACTGCCGCCGCGCCCTGACCTGGCCGTTCGTCCTCGGCCAGTCTCTGCTGCGCCTCCTCCCCATCGCCTACTTCTGGGCCCATCCAGACAACTTCCTCTACGCACGCACCGAGCCGCGCGCCCTCGCCGGCCTCGCCGCTCTGCTCTGGATCCAGCTCCTCATCCTCGCCGCCCAGGACGTCCTCGGCCCGCGCTTCGGCATCCCTGCCGCCTGGACTCCCGACGCCTGGGACTACCACCCACTGCTGCGCGAGGACAACCTCGAGGCTGGCGGCTTGCCCATCGGCCTCGTTGCTGATGACACGCCTGGCATTGACCGCGCTCGTGGCGGTGCTGAGGACCGTGACGGCTACAAGAAACGCAGCACTTTGCGTTCTATCGACTGCGCTATCTGCCGGGAGGTCCTCGAGGTGCCCGTGTTGACATCTGGTGATGACGATAGCGGCGTGGCTGGTGTTCTTGCTCGACGCTTGTATATGGTGACGCCGTGTCGTCACATCTTTCATACTACCTGCTTGGAGGGGTGGATGAGGTTTCGGTTGCAGTGTCCGATATGCAGAGAGGAACTACCTCCCTTGTAGGCGGCATCACTGACAATATTATAGACATCGAACTCTGTATATGTACGAAGACGAGCGTGTTTACCCCTGGCGGATACCATTCTTGCACTTGGATAGCGAATTCATACTGGTTAAAACATGTCTTGTGCCAATTTGTATCTGCTGTATGCGTCCCATGCTGGAGTTCCAGCCAATAGTGTATGTCATGTCGTCAAGTGCGGTACGTGAACAAATTCACACTACCCAGAGAGAGCCCAAACCCACCATGTCCCTTACGTGTTGCTGGAATATCTAGTGCTCTGACCTAACCTCCCTTCCATCTATCGTTCATCTGATGGAGCATTGTCAACCGAACGCCCTCCACCCAACCAAGCCCACCTATCCTAACCGGGGTATCTGAAATCCCAATTCCTGAATCCCCAAACTTCGTCCCCAAGTTTCCAAATTACCAGCTAAGATGGGTTTCATTCAACTTGCCGTCGGGCATACCCTGCGGCAGGCCCCTAGTTCCAACCTGGAGATCCGCGGTCCTCTCTCGGAGATTGAAAGTAACCGATCGAACCGTAACGCGTTTCTCTTCGGGGATTGTCCCGAGCACTGTCTGATACAACCCAGGAGTTGACGGTTGCGAGCCCGATGCCCGAAATCCAGATTCCTCCAAGTTCATAACCCATGTAGCAATGTGTGCAGCCAGCTCGCTATCCCACATTCCTTCCCTGCGAGCGCTGCTTTTCAAGAGTTGTATAGCTTGTCGACGAACGATGGGATCGCGGCATTTGGTGGCGACAACGAATAACGGAGGGACGATTCCAAGGTCGGCGGAGAAGCTTGGCTTGATATGGGGAGCGTAGAAGCTAGGGAACGTGTCTGAATTGTGCCTTTGTCGATGCTGGCACTGGCTTGAGTCGGGGCACCTCTCTGCGGCTGCTCGCTGTTCCTCGTCGGAAACAACCTCCGATCCTAATTCCACGATGGTCCGGAACTGTGGCAAGAAGTCATCAAACCGGGATTCCTGGTCGCTGAAAATCATCGAGAACAGCACTTGGCTGTTTATTTGAAGCATCTTTAGCGCAGCAGCTCCTGCTTTCTCTTGGGAAGTAACTGACGTGGCCGTTCGAGAGAGGAAGAGAGGTTCGAAAGCTTCGGACCAAGCTTGGAGGTTGTTCTTGAATTCTGTCCCATAATCCGTCCAAGCTTGCGGCAAAGTCCATTTCGTGTCCGTTTTCGCCGAGAACAGACCCTCGACAAAACGCAATATACTCTCGTTGAGCTTGTCACTGACCATTCGGGCTTCGAGAATTGTCGCGAATCGTTCTGGAATAGTCAGGGGTGCCTCGGACTGCGGTGTATTAGCCCCGCTAGAGATTGGCGATGGAGAGTTGTCCTGAGAGGTTGATGTCAGATGAATGACATGGGGCTTAGGGAAGTGGAAGGCCAAGTCGTAGGACTTTGCCTGGATCGCTAGCCGTGTGAACATGGTGACGAGGTCTTGTTCTAGAGGGTCCTCTTGCGAAGCGAGTGGCTCTTGAGCCTTTTGAGCTCGGAATTGTTCTAGGAGACCCATCCCGGCCTGGATTTGAGTAATTGCTTGCTTATGGTCGCCAATGAACGAGTCGAAACAGGCCAGAAGCACGCTGGCCATGATCCGGATCTTGTGAGACGGCTGATCGTGGTCAACGTCGCGGAGAGCTTGGCAGGCTTTCGAATATTGGTCAAGCGCCACTGACCAGTGGTTCCTAGTGGCGTCAGGCTGATTGCTTGGGCTGGATGCAATCTGTTGGGAAGACTCTGCAGACTGGTCCAGTGTCCGGTAAAGGGCACCTAGGGCTACTACTGCGTGTCTAATGGCTGCCTCGCTGTGGCATTCCTGCAACACTCTCCTGGTCCAGAAGGTCGAGTCAAAGTAGCCCGAAAGCTCCTTCGCGGTCTGGTTGCGGAACATGGCAAAGTAGAGCTCCTCGTGTGGTCGGAATGGCAGCGCTTGAGAGGGCTGGTAGGTGGTTGGCGAAGCATGCCGGTCAACAGAGGGCGAAGTTGTCCTGGGAGGTCTGTGTCGGGCTCGACGAGGTGGTAGAACGATGTTCCTGTGCAACAAAATAGGGCCTGAGGACGGCAGGGCTTCGGCAGCTGGTGGCATGGGCTTCGGGGCGATTCGAACCTCTTCAAATGGCCGAGAGCTACGGCTTGGCGGCGGATAACCCATACATTGCTTGTTGCTTCGGACGCAATTTATGCAAAATGGCCTGGTCTCGTCGCATTTTATTCGTCTGTTCCTGTTGAAGGAGAAGAGAAGAGGAGGGATTTGTAAGTCTGTGGCGGATTTTCCAGGGGGTGTGATGGGGGATTCATTGTTCACCACCACCACAACTTCAAGGGGCAAGGGTGCCCAACTTACTTGCAAACAGCACAGCCGGACTTGGTCTTGGGCTTGCTTGCCCGGCCTCGTTTGGCCGTTGGATTACCGGCAGAAGATGGCCCGGCTACAGGCGGATTCGCGTCGGTTTGGGCGCGGCCAGAGTTGGCGTTGGCGATGCTGAGGTTCGGAGTGTCAGGGGAGGAATTTGGGTCGGTGTTAGTTGCAAAAGGGACCGCAATCGCCGACGCCGGCGAGGCAGGCTCCTCATCCTTGATCCAAGCGAATTCGTCTGACATGAACGGAAACATTGGGAAACACACCCCAGAGGGAAGGAAGGTGCCTGGCGAGGACCTGGACTTGCAGAAGGTAGCCCCCAGTGCGTGGTTGAGTGCTCTTGCCCTATGGAGGTGCCCCAGCACCGAGCCGCACCAGATGAAGGAAGGAGTTAGAGGGCCAGGGTGACCTAAAAAAAACAACCTCCTTCCCGTCCACTTGCTGTAAGTCGTCCGCTATGGTCAGGTAGGGTTGGGCAAGTAAGGAGGCAACAGCGAGTTGCTCTACACCTTCCCGTCTCTGGGCTGGCTGGTCGTAGAGAGGGCAGGAGCTGACGGAGGGAGGGGACATCGGCTCCCAGGGAACCTGCCCTGGCTGAGGTTGGAACAGAACAAAGCTTGGACGGAGACTTCCTCTCAACTACCGACTGTCCACCCTCAACTTCCAGATATCGCCCGTCTTCGCAACGGGGATCAGGTTATTAGAAGTTGGTAAGCCAGACAGTCAAAGCAATCGATGGAACCTAACGCAGTCACAGATGGCATTGACACCAAACCAAACCGGCCGGCCGAGGAGCGGCGCGACGACAGTTCTAATATAAGTCACAGGTCCTGCGTCCTGGGCTCTCTCAGCCCTTTCCAGGTTCTGTGCAAATCCATGAAGGCGAGTAGCGAGCCTCTTCGCTGGTGGGGATAAGATGGAGGGGGAATGGCTCAATGGCAAGCCGGGGGTGCGCCCCATCACCGACGAGCTGCCAGTTGGACGGAGGAGGCTACCTTACCGGTGCCTTTCCTGGAGGAGGCTAGTATGCCTGAACACACCAGCTATGCTAGGGGACGGAGGATCATCGTCATCGACCCAGTTGCAACAAGATCCATGAGCGAGCGGAACTTGACGACAAAGCGCCGCATCACTGACACTCGCTAACTGTGCACTACGCGGCAGGGAGTAACCGCCAATCTCTAGTTATGGCTTAGTGCCCATGGCTCACGGCTGCTACTCAACTCCGTTCATGGCAACCAAAACGCACCAGGCCTGGCAAACATCCAAGGTAGGGGGAGGGAGGGAGTGGAGGGGTCGGCGGCTTTGACTGGTGGCTCATGGACCGGGTCTCCAGCCGCAGTGCCCATTCATGGAGAGCCCTGGACGTCGAAGCGCTTGCTCGGACTGTCCTGATTAGCGCACATGCACCTGTCCCTCCCGTCTGGTCGATGGAGTATCCTGTGAGGTGTCTCGGAGTGTTAAGTGTACAGCGCGCGTACACCCTGGATAACACTCGACCCTCAAGCGCTCTCGTCACCCACAACCCGAGCACCAAACAGGGCAATATTGGAGGCTGATCACCTCCGCGACGAGTTATTCATGGGCCTCCCCCGTCCCCCAAAGCCCGCCTTCCCGCCCCCAGGGCCTTGAAATTCTCTTAGGAGGTTTTCCCCCATGTCCACAAATGCAGTCAGATGGCAGATGGGGGCGGGTTCATTGACACTAACGCACGTCGACCTCTGAAGAGGCAGCCCGAACTCTTCTCCAACACAGAACGAGGCTCAATTCAGCGGCGAGCAAGTGAAACCCTCGAGGCCGAAGGGGTGGGAGATGTTCCATTACCGACTGCTTCGAGATGCTCCCCGGGGTAAGGGAAGGGCTGCTTCAGAAAGGGCAAACGCCTGCTTGAATCATGTCGTTGGACAAGTGGTCCTCCTTGACCAACTAACCCCATATCGGTCAGTTTGATACCCTCGCCAGGAGGGTAGGGTCACTTGTTGACCGGGCTGCATTGTTGTTGGGGTAGCTTCTGAGTTTTTCTTCTTCTTGTCTTGCCGGCTCAAGAAAGTTGAGTAATACTTTACTGTTTTCGGGAGAGAACCCAGCAGCCCTCCCCCCTGGAAGTCCAATCTCACTTCAGTCTTGCGGCTCAACGGCCGGTTCCGGGTCTGTCTCTAGGCACCAGAATGAAAGGGTTGTTCGGTTGTTTGTTAGGGGGCAGCCGCTCGTCCGTTTCATGTCAACGGAAAACTCTTTGGCGAGCCGTCGTGTGCAGGATCGTACCGAGGATGCGGTCCAGGGGCTTTATCAAACGCTGCTTAGGTGCAGCAAACACCCATGGGTTGCCCAACCATCAGGCAAAGGCTAATAACCCGTGGTCACAGCACCCCGTGTGTCTTATCAAAGTCGGCCGAACCGGAGCTTCGAATCCCGACGCCGTCAACGCCTCCGTCGAAGTCTCAATCTCCGAGGGCTGGTATAAGTGAACACAGCTTCGACGCCGCAACGTCAGAGGCTCATGGCCTCGTCTCCCGGGACGGATCACCGGCTGCCCCAACTACACGCCCCCGGCGCTCTCGTCCAATGTCAACGCAATGACATTCTCACGCCCGAAGCAACGGCGCCCGCGGTAGACCAGCCGTCGCTCCACATCCTCAGCACCCACTTCGCCAAGGCCATGCGCGCTGCTTTGCTCGTCCATCATCTCCACACGCGTCCTTAGCTAGCGGGCCCGTTGGACGGAGTCCCTGCGGTTGAACACGGAGTGCAACAGGTCCCAATACGACGTACGGTACAGAGAGTGTCGAAAAGGCCATAATTTGGTCCCATTATTCTAGGCACGGTACCTCCTAGATACTCAGTCTCCTTCCTCTTCTCTTCTCGCTCGGCCTCCCGTTCAGATTAACCTTGGTGTCCCACCCTATCACTACCCGCGGCTGTCCAGATTTGACCGCCTCTCTCGACGACACGGGCAGAGACAGAGCCTTCTTGCCGTTCAGCCCTACTGGAGAAGAGACGGACGAGTCTGAATTCATCCCCTCAGCCGGTCTCGGCCAGAGCCTCGACACTTCAGATATGCACTCTCCCGCCCATTAATGAGACCTGGGCTCAAGAGGGATGCCGTTTCAACGCTTGACCGCCCCCCCAAAAATCCTCCTCGGGCTTGCCGGGGCTTGCCAACCTCCTAAGTTCCATTCCTTCACTCGGGCGTCTTGGTTGCGCACCACTCCTCGACAAGCAGACGCAACCTGCTCTCTAGCGTTGGCTGCCAAGACGACCGGGTCAGGGAAATCCGCACCCTCGCCCAAGTCACCCGATCGAGCATTTCATCTTGGATCCCAACCCTGCCCGCTTTTGATTGAAGATCCTCACCTTTCTTTTGCCAATATGCAGCCGAACAGGCCCTGGCGTTGACCAGGAATGAAGGGTCTGTCTTAAACAATCAGCCCCTGCTATTAATACGCGTCGATCCCGGGTTGGTTGATTTCGACAGACGCCTCTTGTCACTTTTCTCACGTGTGCCACTGGGACGACAAGCGCTCACAGTTATGTGTCTATGGAAGTGGATATCTCGGGGTTCTGGGGCAGCATCGGATCCGGGAACGTGCGCCAAGCCGGCTCAACCTTGGGCCGGGCATCTAAGCTCGAACTGGAATCGTTAGCCTGATTCCCCGGGAAGCTTGTCAGTTGCTCGCAAACGCATGGATCTCGAGCTGGTCGACCACGGGCCGCGACGACGTTGGGGGACGAAGCGAGGAGTAGAAGGATTCCAAGTACCGCTGCTCCATGCCTGGCGTTGGGGCGTCCTTAGACGCGTTGCAGCCAAGGATCTGGACGGAGGACTAAATTAGAGCAGCCTACCGGTGCGCATTACCTAGAACGGGCGTCTGATGGGTGCTGACCTGTGAGTAGTCTGCCTCGCGGCTCTGCATGCATTAACATGTGGTCCCGCTCAGAAACGAGGGCAAGCCGCTAGGACAATTGAAATCAGGCCAGGCGTTTCCATTGGATCTCAAGGTTACGTGCGTGATTAAGACAGGGTCTTCATTGGTCCCGGGCTGCGTGAGAAGCAGCCAGTGGACATGACGTCCGGCTTCCAAACCCGAGACTGAGGCTCAATTAACCGGCTTTAGTTAGGACGCTTGACCACCCCCTTGGTGGATGGAGGGGGCGTGAGAAATCGCGAGAGCACGTTTATCAGGTGGACAGGGAGGCCGGAGGTCTCACAGGTGGCAGCCACGAATTCGACTGAGAGGACGAGGGACCATGGTACTGGACCAGACCCCTGGCCGGTCATGTCAATGATGCCATGTGCACGTTAAGCGAAGCGTCGGTTCGAACACCACGGCGGTAATCTGTGGATGGAAATAATCTGATCGACCCGCAAGAGTGGGCTTCCGGGCGACTATTGAACATCCAAGGGCCGTGCGGATATATCACGGCGTTGGCGTTGTGAGGGGATCCGTTTTGTTCATTCTTCGCTTCTGGAAAACCTCCGCGGAGTCCACTCAAGACGTCAGTTGACACCTCGAGGGTCTCTGCCACACCCATCGCTACCAGAGACTCAACGGACAGCAACGTTGTAATTCAGCTAGCTAATCAGCTGGCATGTGCTGCTCAAGGAAATCGACATCCGGAAAACTTACGATAGTGATGCACTAAAGTCACGTCTCTGCCCCAGAGTTACGGAAATGTGCCGCCTTTTGCTAAGGCTCACACTTTGAGTCTTGAGCTACCAAACCCATCTCCAATGTCTTTGCGACAACTCCTTTTACTTGGCGATTCAGTCATGCAATTGGTTTACACCCCGCAAGCCTACACGACCATATTGTCAGTGCTTTGAAGGCGGAGCACCCGAGCTCCGAAGAGCCGATGAGATGACCCAGCCAAGCCGCCATTTTCCAGGGACCAGGTGCATGGGATGAAAGGAATCGACAAGCTTACCTACCCAGATTCCCATTGCACCAATCGGTATCATTGAGAATCAATTTGGAGTTCAATAGCCATGGGATTTAAAGTAAGCCCATGTGGTACTTCGTCTTAGCGGTAAGTTTGGTGTAGCCTCAGGTACCGCGCCCCTCTGGTCACTGGATCTGGGTCCGGAAAAAAAAAAGCTCTCGGCATCTGCCGTCCGTCTGAACATCATCAATTCCAACTTCACTCCGCCGGCGGCATTCACCCCAATTCGGGTGACGACAAGTTATCCCTCGAATCTACGTCTCGAAAATCCTCGGCCGATCCAATTCGATCCGACGCTGTACCAAATATGTCGCAAGACCAGGAGCAGCATCCGCTGCCGCCGCGCATCGGCCTC
Organism: Xenoacremonium recifei; assembly: GCA_012184525.1. Classification (NCBI taxonomy): domain Eukaryota; kingdom Fungi; phylum Ascomycota; class Sordariomycetes; order Hypocreales; family Nectriaceae; genus Xenoacremonium; species Xenoacremonium recifei. The sequence continues at coordinate 356,671 of WOFQ01000014.1, read as the reverse complement.
CTCCATTACTCTGCCATCGCCGGCGCCATCATTTCCCCTCTAGCCATGTTGCTCCCTCCACGAAAGGTCGACGTGCGGTTTTTCGTCCTTGCCGGTGCTTTCTCGCTATCTACGAACCAACTTGCCTACGAATACACAGGCCAATCGATCTACTCCCGCTTCGGTAACCGGATGGGATCAATGGTCGGAACCGATCTGCCCGAGGGCGCCAAGCGCACGCAACAGCTGCTGAGAGAACAACGCGAACGAGAGGCGGCAAAAAAGGCGAAGGAAGCGGAAGAGAAGCAGGGCATTGCCAAAGTTGCACACGATGTGTGGATGGGCGGAGAGAGTGAGAACTGGAGGGAACAACGGGCCGAGGAGCATCGACGGAAGATTGAGGAAGGCCAAGGGATTGGGGATCTCATCATGGAGCAAATTTCAGACGTTTGGAGCGGCAACTATGGAAAGGGGGCGAAGAAAGACGACGATGCGAATTCGAGCGAACCAGAGAAGAAGTAAGGCGACAACAGACGAGATACCCGAAAGGAATATGCGCCCGAAACGTGTACCAACATCATCATTGTACAATACTTGTGCATCTACGTTAAGAGGAGGAAAGAAGCGATGTCTTTGAAGATGTTCTTCACCACGCCTGGCATTTTTACATGACCATCCTACAAATATTATGCGTATTTCTGACCTCCGATGACTGCCAAACAAGATTATTATAATAGCACCCATAGCAACGGATAAGTCTGTGTTTACGTCAAACAAATACGACTGTATTATCTAATGCCGAGCACGTGAAGTGCATCCAGTGCTACTAATGGCCGGTCTCGTATTATTCTGCATCCATCGGCTGATGTAAAATGTTGCAATTTACGGTAAGATTTGCTTCAACCGAAGAGCTCGATATTAGCTCTCCTGACAAGCGAGCAGGCGGCAAACTGAACCCGAGCACGGCCTGCAGGCATTATCTATATCCAGAAGAAGAAAAGAAGAAAAGAATTTGCTTAAGGGATTTCTACAATGATATTATAGAAAAAACTCGAGATTCTGGGCCTCAGAAAAGATGGTGGTTCCAAACTGTCCTCAGGAGACTTCCATGAGCATGATTCGTCACCGTGATTCCGATGGCGGCGGCGTTGAATTAGCGTGAGGCTGTGGCTGGGTCAGCTTCAGCCACCAAGCGCATCCCTCCAGTCGCCGCTTTAATCACATGACGCCCAGAGCTTGGGAAGACAGTATAGGATCTGCATCGGCATACCGTACAAGTAGAGGAAGGACTTTAGGTTTTGTATGTATGCAGTTCTTGTCTGATTCCCTTACATACAACCACGACTTGCATTCCGGGGTTTGTTGTACTGGTGGGCTGGCAAACAAACCCTATAAGCAAGCTGAAACGCAGGAGGTCGTATAGCATCGTCACGAAGCGTCAGGGGTAAAACCTTGTCCTGAGACCGTTGGAAACCGTTGTAAAGGCAAATCTGAGCTCCGTGAACGGCATGCAGTAGGTAGAGAAGGATGCGCGGCAATCGTCAATGATGGGTGATTATCAGCGCATCCAGAGTGATGGATCCCGCCGCAAGGATGGATGCCGTCGTCAGCCCTCCACGGCATTCGCAGCACGACATAGCATTTTGCGGTGGAGAGCTTGCGACAGCATCTGCAACGAGGACGGCCGTGGCCCAATGGGCAGCCTCCCATGCTGTTCTAAAAGAAGATCGCGGGCATCCATCCATCGTTTCCCCCAGCCGCTAAAAGCCCGCCAGCGGATCCCGAAGGTGTGGTGGCCTCCCAGCACTTGGCAGCATCCGTTATCCAGCCTCGGCGATCCTCTGATCGACAGCACAGCACAGCCAGTGTGTGGCACTGCACGTCATGCTTTTTCGACAATACGGACTGCCTAATACTGTGCTTGCTTGGGTAATACCGTGGTGCAGCCACGAGACGCGATTGTGGCCTGTGCCAGCTCGGCTCAGCTCAGCTCAGCGCCGCTCGTGCGCCCAGGCCAGCAGGCTTTAATACAGAGGTGTCGGGCCAGCAGTGAAGCCTTGCTGCTGCCAGCTGAAACTTCTCTCGTTCCCACCTTCCCTGTCTTCTTCTCTCTCCCATCACAGCCAACTGCCTGCTTACCTTCGCTCATACTTGGAGCAAACCTTTCTCATCTCCATCTCAACGCCCTTTAAACCATCTTCTCCCACTTCGCGCGTCCTAGCTCCGCTATTTTCAGCATCAAGCCCGCCTCAAGGGTCTTTGGTAAAGCGGCGAAACGCTCCCAAACCGCGCCCTGAATAAGGGTGCCCAGTTTTTTGCAACGTCACGGCCCTGCGCCTCTCCACTGGCCAGGCCCGTCCCAGCTAAGGCACTTTATTACTTTACTTCTCGAACCAATTCCAGCCCCCCGACCCTTCTTTGCCTGCTTCATCTCAAACCGCCTCCCTCCAGATCGAGAAAAGGCCAGCAAGGGGTCCCGACCAGCTCTTTCTTTCGCTTTCGAATCGACCGACAACTGCAGCCTCTCCGCTCGTTACAGGCTCCGGCCGAGGGCCTCGTATTTCACCCAACCCGTCTTTTCGCTCAGCTAGCCAGCGCCCTTGATCACGATAAGATAATTTCGGACATCGCGCCATGGCATCCAACGAATACTACCACGGCAGCGCTCAACAGCCGCCCTACAACCCGTCCTCGACTCCCTACTACCAGTCGCATAGCACACCCTCACCGGCACCGACGCCAGCTCCCACATACCACTCGGCCTATTCAGCGCCCTCGTATTCAACGCCAGCCCCCGAGTCTCACGGCGTAACGTCGCCGAGTCAGGCTGCAGGCCACGGAGGTGTCAACTCTCCCTTCGACACCGTCTTTGACGACAACGCATATCCCGCAAGCTCGAGACCAACGCCAGGTACCAGCGAGACCGACATTGGGCATTACGGTGCTTATGGGCAGGACATGGAGTACCATAACCAGTACAACAATGGACAGTACGGCCGCGATCCGTACAACAATGGTGGGCAGCCGCCGTATGGCTCCGATATCCCGCTGCAGGACCAGCCCAACAAGGATGCCGAGATGAACGATCACATCTACGATGCACCGGCTGGAGCAGCATCACGGCAAAAGAAGGGCAAAGTGCGTCTCGGCGAGTTGGGAATGTTGGGATCCAACAGGAAGCGCATCCCCTGGATCGTTTACATCTTTACCCTCGCTCAGGTTGGTGTCTTTATCGGCGAGATTGTCCGCAATGGTAAGTTTCTACCTGATTTGTAGTTTTATTCAGTCTTGTCAAGACCCTAATACGAGACTAGGCATTTTGACCGGATCTCCCATTATGATTCACCCCTCGTTCAACCCCATGATCGGGCCGTCGACGCAAGTACTGATCAACATGGGAGCACGATACGCGCCTTGCATGCACAAGGTCGAAGACATCGACGAAGTCTCATTATTGTGCCCTAACGCAACGAAGAACACTCAAACCTGCCCGCTCAATGAACTCTGCGGTTTCGGTGCCCAGAACGACCCCAAGATTACCAATGACAACATCAACCAGTGGTGGCGGTTTATCGTCCCCATCTTCATGCACGCCGGAATCATCCATATTGGCTTCAACCTACTCCTTCAGCTTACCTTGGCCAAGGAGATGGAGATGGCTATTGGGTCTTTAAGATTCTTCCTGGTGTATGCAAGCGCTGGTATTTTCGGCTTTGTCATGGGTGGTAATTTTGCTGCGCCGTTCATCGCCTCCACCGGTGCTTCAGGTTCGCTCTTCGGTATTATCGCACTCACCCTTCTCGATCTTCTCTACTCTTGGAAAGACCGAAAGAGCCCGGTCAAGGAACTGATGTTCATTCTTCTGGATATGATCATTTCGTTTGCACTCGGTCTTCTACCGGGCTTGGACAACTTCTCGCATATCGGCGGTTTCATCACAGGCATCTGCGTCGGCGTGTGTGTCCTTCACTCGCCCAACTCGCTTCGGAGGAGAATGGGTGAGCCGATGTCGTATGCCACCGTCTCTGAGAACACTGGCGAGACGCCGCCTCCCTTCCACAAGAACCCCGTGGGCTTCTTTAAGGGTCGCAAGCCGCTCTGGTGGGCCTGGTGGTTGGTTCGCGCCGGCTTCCTGGTCATGATCATCGTTGTCTTCATTGTGCTGATCAACGACTTCTACAACGGCAAGAACACATGTCACTGGTGCAAGTACCTAAGTTGTATTGTGAGTCGTCATCTGTTATACTTCATCTGTCAGATTATTTACTAACTTGCGAGCAGCCGGTCAACGATTGGTGCGATATCGGAACAATCAAGAACACGACGTCTTCCTCGTAGGAGGTAAAATCATGAGTAGAGACTAGATGCGCATGTGCAAAGGATTATTGGATAAACAGGAAGAACACTCTGGACACTCGGAAAGGAGGGTATTTTCGTTGCATTCGCACAGCGTTGGCGTTCACGGTTGAGGAGGGTTGCCTGCATGAAGACATATACAAAGACAAAAGACGGCCCCGAGGATTCATTAGCATTCCGAAGTCGCAGAGCATTGTAACGACGCCATGACTGTACATACATACATCCGTTGGCACACTGGGACGGTCATTCAACATTTAGATTGGTTGTGTTTTTCCGGGGGGAGTGGCCAGGGTCTGGGGGTGGCTGGGGTCAGCTGCATCAGCATGGATTTCCATTACTTGAGAGGTGCAGCATGCCGCGTCTTTTGTTGGCTCGCTGTCCATGAGGGGAAACGAGCGTCGAAAGTCGTGCCATGTCTACCCCGCAAGCAGGCCTTTCCCCCATGCATGAATAAGGAGCAAGTTATATATTAATGTGACGGTTTCGCTGGTTGTGTACACGTAAATTTCTCTCTTCTAATTATTTTGTGTCCCTCACGACTCGTGATATGTCAACCCGTCGTGTGCCTGCGGCGTAAACTAGCCTGAGACCTGAGGCTTCGGCTCTCACAATCCTGGCTTCTTTTAGCTGATATTTCAGCTTGGACAACTTTGCTTTTGCTATCTCCTCACATGTCTCTAACGGTTCCAGGCAGTATGCAGCGCCCAAGCTGACGCCACCCGCCCGTACGTCTTGCTCTCCTCACCCCCCGTTCCACGTCTTCCCAATGCACAATGATGAAATCCAAACAATGCATGGCTTAACTGAACACTTCCCTCACGGGGCGTCAAGATGCGCAAGAATGGATGTCTGAAACACAAACCCCCCTCGCCCTGTTGCCTCTTCTCTCTTCTCTCCTCGTCCGGCGGATGTTAACGCGGCTAGGTGTGATTGTGGCTTGCCAGACCGCTTCTTTGCCAAATGCCAAGAGTTTTAGGGGAGCAAATGAGAGGCTGTGCCGGAACGTCGGCTTGACTGCGAGGTTGGTGGTGGGATGGTGGCTTGCTGTTCGTATATTGCACCTGTTAGATGGCAGTATTGCTTGGAGCATGGGCATGGGCCGTGAGACATGGATGATGCTTGCTGAGCTGAGTACCCCGGATGCAGTAGTCTGCGGCGCCAAGGGCGGGTGCGCGGTCTGGCGAGACGGCGATGCTGGGCGTGTGATGTGGTGTTGGGGATCGAATGGTGCTGTACCCGGCGCGATCTTCCTGGCACATTAGCGTGTGCTTGGCCGTAGTGACCGTGGTGTTTGCCATATTTAGAATCAATATTGAGTCCAAAACAGGGATCTAAACGACGTTGTCAAGGAGTGTCATGGGGGCTTCATGAGACTAGCTTGACGGGTTGGCCGATGGGTATGAGTCCAGACATGCAACCCTACGGCGATGGCTTGACAGAGCGGGACGTGCTGTGTTTCTTGTTTCGGAAGAATTTAGAGAGCTGAGAATAAGACATAGGTGTGAGAGATAACAGAGCTAGGCCAGTGTCTCGTGCCATCATGTTTGTCAAAGCGACTGGTGAAGGAGTTGACTTGTTCCCATGAAAGTTATGCATTGCTTTGGGCTTGTGTGCAATTATGCTGGAATCATACCTCATTTCATCTTGGGAATTATTGTATGCTCTGAGCATGCTGGACAGATTTGCCATAGCCTGTTGTTCGCCCTTCTTTTGAACTGTACAGCATCCTCAGTGCTACCAGCCCAGGTACAAACCCCCGCAGAACACGTCCATTTATTTAACGACAAAGAAGTTTTGAACAGATCTTACACAAATAACAATGATGTTATACTATTTTTGTTTAGAAGCTAAATCCAAGGCATTTGCCAATGATGTTGTCTGTCGAGTAGCAGGGTCCGGTACCAACAGTAAAGAGGCAAGCGAAGAGGTCATGTGGCAGATATACGCGCACATATCAGCCTGTATATCTTCGAATAAGTATCATGGATCACGAAAATGGCCACAGATCTAGGAAATAAGGCGCGAGGGTGTTGTAGCTTTATATATTAAATCTTGCCCTACTCATGTTCTTCGTCGAACATGATTACGTGATCCACAAGCTGGACGCCACGCCAAACCACGTGACAGCCCATTAAACGACCCGGTGGGTCAGTCACGTCACGGTCTGGAAGGCGCGTTTTGGACCGCGAAGTTCGTGAATCCATTAAAGTCGTGTCGTCCACTTCGCCTCTGCCCTTGCACCAATTCCTAATCAACAAACTCGCGTCCACCTCCATGACAAGACAATCCTGAGCCCTGCCGTTGTATTTGATTCTTTTGCAACAAGACTTCTACAATGGCGAGCGTCATGGTCCCCCAAAAACGAGTGCTGGGCGAGTCCCGCACTCGACAGAACATCCCGTCGACCTCAGCATCGGCCAAGAAGCGGAAAGTCGAAGGCTTTTCATCGTCACCCGCGCCCCGGTTCATGAGCTCGCAAAATAATCCTCGAAACAAGCTCGGGTCTAGTCAGCCTAAGAGTGCGTTCGAAACCGAAGTCCTGGAGAAGCTGAGCCAGGACATGATCGACTTGAAGCGCAACAGTACCGAGAAGGACCAGAACTGGGAGCGACCCCCCGTCGTCGATTTCGTCCCCGAACGAGACAATCTATGCTTCCAGTCTATCGAGGCTGAAGAGGGCTCGCTCCATGGAGGCCAGGCAACAGTGAAGCTGTTCGGCGTCACAGAGAAGGGAAACTCGGTTATGCTCCATGTCACAGACTTCAAGCATTACCTCTACGTGGCGGCACCGGCGTCGTTCCAACCATCAGACTGCCCGGCGTTCAAAGCATACCTCGAAACCCAGGTCGCTCAACACCAACCCGCCATCCACTCCGTTGCGTTAGCTATGCGAGAGAACATCTACGGCTTCCAAGGCAACACCCAAAGTCCATACCTTAGGGTTACCGTTACAGATCCCAAGTTCATCAACAAGGTGCGATCGATCATTCAATCAGGAAATGCCAATTGGAAAGGCATGTGGAAGCATATCGACAAGGAGATCCAAACCTTTGACAACATCCAATACGTCCTTCGATTCATGGTGGACTGCAAGGTAACCGCCCTCCTGATATTCTAGATGAGATCTTTACTTACCCCCTGATAGCTTCAGGGCATGTCTTGGGTCGAAGCACCCCCGAAAACCTACAAGCTGATTCCTGAGCATCTTCGCCAATCCAACTGTCAGATCGAGGCCGAAGTCAGCTATCTGGATCTCATTGCACATCAACCCGTTGGAGAATGGTCAAAGATGGCACCGCTTCGAACGCTATCCTTCGATATCGAATGCGCTGGACGCAAGGGAATCTTCCCCAAAGCCGATTTCGACCCCGTAATTCAGATCGCAAACGTCGTCACTCGATACGGTGAGAGTAAGCCTTTTGTTCGGAATGTCTTCTGTCTAGATACGACAAGTCCCATTGTGGCAACGCAGATTCTCGATTTTGATAAGGAGGAAAAGATGCTCAGCGCGTGGCAAGAGTTTTTGATCAAAGTTGATCCCGATATCATCACTGGTTACAATATTGCCAACTTCGATTTCGTTTACCTGATTGAGAGGGCGAAGCATCTCAAAATTAAGGGCTTCGAATACTGGTCTCGTATTCCCAGCATGCCTTCCAAGATCAAGGACAGCAACTTTTCGAGCAAGCAGCTGGGCAACCGAGACACCAAGGTCACCAACACCAACGGTCGGTTACAATTGGATCTGTTCCAGCTTATTCAACGAGATCATCATCTTCGTAGTTATACTCTGAACTCTGTCAGTGCCCATTTCTTGGGCGAACAGAAGGAGGATGTGCACCATACCATGATTACCGAGCTGTTCAACGGAACCCCTGAATCGAGACGACGTTTGGCACTGTACTGCTTGAAGGATGCTTACCTACCCCAAAGGCTAATGGACAAGCTCTCGTGTATTGAAAACTATACCGAGATGGCCCGAGTCACAGGTGTGCCATTCAACTTCTTGCTGGCCCGAGGTCAACAGATTCGATTCGTCAGTCAGCTGTTCCGAAGGGCTATGGAGCAAAAGCTCGTTATCCCCAATCTCAAATCAGAAGGGTCAGACGAGCAATACACAGGAGCCACTGTCATTGAACCAACGCGAGGCTACTATGATGTTCCGATCGCGACGCTCGATTTCGCGTCGCTATACCCCAGTATCATGCAAGCGCACAATCTTTGTTACACCACCTTGGTGAACAAGGCCGCCATCGACCGGTTCAAGCTTGTGAAAGACGAGGACTACATCGTCACACCCAATGGCGATACTTTTGTCACCAAGAAACAACGAAAGGGACTGCTCACGCAGATTTTGGAAGAACTTCTTCTCGCTCGAAAGCAAGCCAGGAAAGAACTGGCAGCTGAGACCGACCCTTTCAAGAAGGCTGTGCTGAACGGTCGCCAGCTGGCCCTGAAGGTGACGGCAAACAGTGTGTACGGTTTGACGGGTGCGACAACGGGCAAGCTTCCCTGTCTGGCAATCGCCAGTAGTACAACCAGTTTCGGCCGAATGATGATTGAAAAGACCAGGGACGAGGTGGAGAAACGCTACACCATCGCCAACGGGTACTCGCACGACGCGCAGGTCATCTACGGTGATACTGATTCAGTCATGATCAAGTTTGGCGTCAAGGACCTTGCCGAGGCAATGAAGCTAGGCGAGGACGCGTCCAAGTTTGTGTCGGACAAATTCATCAAGCCCATCAAGCTCGAGTTCGAAAAGGTCTACTTCCCGTACCTTCTGATCAACAAGAAGCGATATGCCGGGCTGTACTGGACTAAGCCGGAGAAGTACGACAAGATGGACACCAAGGGTATCGAGACGGTGCGACGAGACAACTGCCTGCTGGTGCAGACAGTGATTGAGAAGGTCCTGAGGTTGATCCTGATCGACCAGGACGTCCCTGGAGCGGAAGAGTAAGTTGCTACCCCTCCATCATGGTCCCCGCCATGAGGCTCCGAATCGGAGGCGGTGATGGCGGGGCATCTCCAGATGAGATGAGATAGATAAGATGAAACTCGAGCTAACAGCGGAACCAGATACGTCAAGTCGACCATTGCGGACCTCCTGCAAAATAAGGTCGACATGTCGAAATTGGTCATTACCAAGGCCCTCACCAAGGACGATTATGCCGCAAAGCAACCGCACGTCGAGCTCGCCCAGCGCATGAAGAAGCGCGATGAGGGCTCGGCGCCCGGGCTCGGGGACCGAGTGGCCTACGTCATGGTCCGAGGCGCGGCCGGCGCGAAGAACTTCGAGAAGTCGGAGGACCCCATCTACGTGCTCGAGAACAATGTGCCTATTGATACGCGCTACTACCTCGACAACCAGCTGGCCAAGCCGCTGGGCCGCATCTTCGAGCCCATCCTGGGCAAGACGCGCGCCGGCTCGCTGCTCACGGGCGACCACACGCGCACCATCTCCGTGGCCGCGCCCTCGGTCGGCGGTCTCATGAAATTTGCCAAGAAGACGCAGGTCTGCATGGGCTGCAAGAAGCCCTTGACGAGCGCCCAGGAGCGAGACGGCGCCGTGTGTGCCGACTGCGCGCCCCGCGTGGGCGAGCTGTACAATAAGACGCTCGACCGTGTATCAGACCTCGAGGTGCGCTTCGGGCGCCTGTGGACGCAGTGCCAGCGCTGTCAGGGCAGCATGCACTGCGAGGTCATCTGCAGCAGCAAGGACTGTCCCATCTTCTACATGCGCATGAAGGCCAAGAAGGACCTCGAGGACGCGGGCAAGGAGCTGAAGCGCTTCGACATGGATCAGGCGGCCATCTGGTGAGATCACTCAATGTCTGGGAAGAGTATTCGGCATAGGCATATATACGGGATGTAATGTAGGAGCGTGTGTGAATGGAACATGATCCAGGAGAAGGGCAGGCAGGCATGGAGTGTTACTTCGCGAGGCGTTTCGGGGTGGGGGAAATCATGGGCTGAGAAGCGTACCTAGACGACGTCATTACAGATAAAAATGCAAGGTCAGGACATTTATTTATTTTTCTATTACGAAGTGCACGTCTCAAGGTTCGATATTTCCAATCAGTAAGGATTACTACCTCGAGGGGTGTACGATCGCGAGTTCGAGGCGGTGGGAAGAGACATGGCGCAATGCAACGAGGACAATGGTGAGGCTGTGGTCTGGTTTGCCCATGCAAAAACCAAGTGTCCCCGCGCAGCGGAAGGCTTAGACTGTTTTGGTGAGGTGTCATGGAGGAACCAAACATGGCATGGAGGAACCATATATGGGAGCCGCGCGCGGGAATAATCAAACTACGCGGGCCGTAGGCCGTGATGGGCACGGGTGGCATGATGAGTCGAGAGAGGTTCGAGGCCCTGACGCTCTCCGCGGGAAGCAGAGCCGCGGGAGAGCGTGAGATTCGAGTGCGCGGGAAATGGAGATGGGCAGATTCCGAGGGACGGTGAGGCAAGGTGAGGTGAGAGCAGCCCATGGGCAGTGCTGGGGTCGCGTCTGGTCTGGGAATGGAGTCATGAACAGAGAGAAGGAAGGCCGTTTTGTCGTCCCCGGCCAGTTGCGGAAAGATTCGGGATGGCGGGGGGTGTGGGCAGTTTTGGGGTCAGGGGAGAGAGGTTGGGGAGGATGAGGAGGGATTTGGAATGGTTGTTATTATTGACAGTATTACAGAAAGAAATCGGATGTGCCAATATGAGGAGAGACGGAGAAGTCTGGAGTCGTCGGGGAGTGGCCGGGCTGCCGTATGGAGACGGGGACTAGAGATCCATCAACGATGGGAATTGGCTCGGGCTTTGGACTCCGATTTCAGCGCTGAGAGGGCGGTGGGCAGCAATGCATGCCTTCATGGGGGCAGAAACAGGATCGGCCGAAGACAAGACCGAGATGGTTTTTTTTTTTCGCATGTGTTGTAAGTTGCTCAAAGTGTAGATCCGATGAACGGCGTTGTAGGAGGTCCTCTGGTGGCGCCGGTATAGGAAGGGTGACGCCGAAGGGAGCTAACGTTACGGCGAGGAAGAAAAGATGCCGACGAGAGGAGTCCGCAGAAGCGACAACGGTGGCATACGGCTCGGATTTCTGAATGCTAGTCGTGAAATATCCCAGATAGACTGGATGGAGCGTTACAAGGGTGTAGACTTACGAGTCCATCGAGACAGGGAGACGGCATCCCTCTCCGCCTGAAGCGCCGGGAAATCTCATGCGGTTTGTAATGGGACCACAGGAAAGAGGGATTGTTGGTTGGTGGCGAGTAAGCCTCGCAAATAGCAGGACGATCAGAAGAATCAATGACAATCGTCAATCATCAATTCGCAGCCGCATCATCCAATGTCTCCAAGCCCTGCATCTGGGTTCTGGAGCGTGTGCCCCGGATTCAGATTCAGGGTCCCCCCTCCGATGCAGTGGGCAGCCAAGGCCGGTTGCGGACAGGGAAATCCATCCATGGCGGGAGCCGACGAGCTGGCCGTGGTAGTCTTCCAGTGCTATATCGGAGGGCGATTGGACGGAGACTCTAGTGATGGCAATTGATTCTTCAAACAAGATGACAAGGCGGCCAATAAGAGTGCTCTGATAGTATCTGCAACTGCGAGGGGGGGCCCCGGCGTCGGAAAGGCATGCTACAGGCCGTGTGTCAGCTTGTGCAGTTTGAGAGGATCACACAGCGTGAAAAAGAACTCCAAAAAGAACTGGCGCCACCGTCCGGCCAGGGGGGGCGTCTGGTTGACGATGCAATGCTCTGATTCGGCGGTTCCGAGGACGATTGCCTATTCGGGGCGCGGCGGAGGCTGCTGGCGCTGGGAAGCCCTGGTCGGGATCTCCCCACCAACTGAGCTGTGCCTGTGAACGGGGAATGGGGGATAATACCTCAACTTTTTTTTCTCGCTTTTCTGACATCCAGCACTGATCGATGATGGTAGCGCAAGACTCTCGGTGGGGGTTGGCAGTCCAGCCTGGATCTCCCGCCCCTAGCTGCAGCAGTGCTCGTCTGTCCGTAGCGAGGCGTCGCAGCTAATACAGGTGCGTCATGGGCCTGGGCTCGCCTGATGCCATTTTGTCGTGAATAGCGGTTCAGCCACAGCTGCAGCTCTAATGCCCTCTTATCGCGGTTTGGTTCAGCTCAGCTCTGCTAGATGGGTGTCGAGTGACGACTGACAGCCATTCCGCTCTCTCCGTTGCCAGGCCTAGCGGCAGTTCGCCCTCCCGCGTTCTCGGCCGTCTCGCCGGGGCAGCTACCCGTCGAATGGCGCGCTGCGAGTTTCGGAGGTCGAAGACGTAAACGCTGTGACTGACGTTTTCAATAATCGACGGCACGCTTGCGCTAGGGGGTGTGCATGAGTGGTCTGTCCCTCTTCCCAGGCCCATTTTCCAGCCGCTCCGTGATGCTCCATGCTTTGCTGGGACTAGGACCGCTGGCTCCTCAGAGCTACGTCTTCACCAGTTGCTGGCCTCCCCATGTTGCAGGCTCCAAACTGAGCTTACTCCAGAGGGGGTGTGTATCCAGAGATGGGGGAAATTGAGAGGCAGCGCGATCGGTTCATGGGGTTATCAGAGATAGGCAGATCGGTACGGGTGAAGCACTGGCGAAGCGAATGTGGGATGGTTTGGATGTTTATGTTACGGGAAGAGATTGTTGATGGAGCTGTCGAGAAGAGCAGGCAGAAGATAGTCCAGACGGCGAGAGGTATATAAGGCAGGAGCCATCGCCTTCAGTCGCGAGGGAGGTCTTGTTCTGAACCTCCTTCCTTCGATATCCTCGACCGCCATCCCGCACCTTCTCTGCCTCACGAGTGACGACACCGATCTTTATCAGTCGGACCTTATCTCGCGACCCGAACATATAAACCGTCCTCACCTCCCTCCTCGACGACCACCACCATCATCCTCTCGATTCCTGCATACCGCAGTTTCATCCCATCATCATGTCGAACCTTCCCTCTGAGCCCGAGTTCGAGCAGGCTTACAATGGTATGTCTCATACCTGGTGCTCTGTACTCCGTCCTACAACATTCCCTGACTAACCCGACTCAGAGCTTGTGAGCACTCTTGAGAACTCCAAGCTCTTCAGCGAGCACCCCGAGTTCCGCACCGCCCTTGAGGTCGTCGCCATCCCCGAGCGCGTTGTTCAGTTCCGTGTTGTCTGGGAGAACGATGCCGGCAAGCTTCAGGTCAACCGCGGATTCCGTGTTCAGTACAACTCTGCCCTGGGCCCCTACAAGGGCGGCCTTCGATTCCACCCCTCGGTGAACCTGTCCATGTACGTGAATCTCTTATTACACAGCCTTATCTGTCGTCTCTTTTGATTCTCCCACGCCCCTACCCGCCAATCCGGATTCCGGTTCGCATTGGCGCGATGCATAGAAGACGAGAGACCCAAGCCCACTCTTATTAGCCCAAAGGCAAATGCAAGCTCCAGATTGCAGGCCCCAGATGGCTCGGCTTGGCCTTGACCACAGCAGTAAATGTGTCAAGCATTTTAAAGACCTAGAGCTAATTGGATCGTCTGTTACAGTCTCAAATTCCTTGGCTTCGAGCAGACTTTCAAGAATGCCCTGACTGGCTGTAAGTCTACCGACCACTCAAATATGAGGAGCAATTTAAACTGACAGGATCTTGTTAGTGAACATGGGTGGTGGCAAGGGTGGTGCTGACTTCGACCCCAAGGGCAAGTCTGACAGCGAGATCCGACGCTTCTGCGTTGCCTTCATGCGAGAGCTCAGCCGCCACATCGGCGCTGAGACTGATGTTCCCGCTGGTGACATTGGTGTCTCTGGCCGAGAGATTGGCTGGCTGTTCGGCTGCTACCGCGCCGTCCGCAACCGCTGGGAGGGTGTCCTGACCGGCAAGGGCCTGACCTGGGGTGGTTCTCTGATCCGACCTGAGGCCACTGGCTACGGTCTGATCTACTACGTCGAGCACATGCTCGAGGTTGCCGGCCGTGGCACTTTCGAGGGCAAGCGTGTCGCCATTTCCGGCTCTGGCAACGTCGCTCAGTACGCTGCTCTCAAGGCCATCGAGCTCGGCGCTACCGTCGTGTCGCTGTCCGACTCCAAGGGTGCCCTCATCGCTGAGGGTGACGCCCACTTCACTCCTGAGGAAGTCCACGCCATCGCCGCCCTCAAGGTCGACCGCAAGGCCCTCACTGCCTACGAGCACAACGGCAAGTTCAAGTACATCGAGGGTGCCCGCCCCTGGGTCCACGTCGGCAAGGTCGACATTGCGCTTCCCTGCGCCACCCAGAACGAAGTCAGCAAGGAGGAGGCCGAGACGCTGGTCGCCAACGGCGCCTACATCGTTGCTGAGGGTTCCAACATGGGCTGCACTCAGCAGGCCATTGACGTCTTCGAGGCCGAGCGCAAGGAGAAGGGCCAGACCAGCGTCTGGTACGCTCCTGGCAAGGCCTCCAACTGCGGTGGTGTCGCTGTGTCCGGTCTCGAGATGGCCCAGAACAGCCAGCGCATCCAGTGGACTGAGAAGGAGGTCGACGACCGCCTGAAGAACATCATGAAGGATGCCTTCTACGCCGGTCTCGAGACCGCCAAGGAGTTCGTCGAGGCCAAGGAGGGCGAGCTCCCCAGCTTGGTCGCCGGCAGCAACATTGCTGGTTTCATCAAGGTCGCCCGCGCCATGCACGACCAGGGTGACTGGTGGAAGAGCTCTTAAATGAGACTATTTCCAAGGGATTTAAGTTTCTAAGGGACACGAGCAAAAAGGTCTTTCGAAAAGACAGCAAACAACAAAAAAACTCGATTCACAGTCGATCATCGTCTCTGCCCGAAGCACGAGATCGACTCTTCCCCTCTTTGGCCTTCTATTCCCCTCAATTCCCGACTTTTCACTCGGGAAATGGCATGATGAAATGTTTTAGTTGATTGTTGGGCGTTGGTGGGGTTTTCAGTCAAGGGAAAATCCCCCTGGATGGATCATTTTATGTTTCGGTAGAACAAACGTGTTATTGATAGAATGAAGAATACACTTTTCTCTAGACTCATTCCCGCACAACACGAGATGATCTCACGATGTCCCACATCCCACTCACTCTTGTTGGGTAAAACCCTCGACCCCTGTCAACAAGAGGGGCCTGGAAATGCTCCGATGCGCCTTTTCTCGTCTCGCTGGTGCCGCCCACTCCCCTGGCTGATTGAAAAAAAGAAATTTGGAAGATTTGGTGACTGCTTGGCGGTGTGTCTGAAAGTGTCGCAGTCTAGAAAAGTTACGGGGTGAGTTTTGTGTGTGAGGAGAAGAGGAGAAGCATTGGGGAACGACGTCCAAGGAGATAGAGGCATATAGGTAGGCGAATTGATATTGATACTAGGATGGAGGGTAATGCTCAGGAGTCTTGCCTTTCTGAGAATCGAGAGGAGGGGAACAGCAGGTCCGCCCGAAGCGTAAAGTGAACTGATGAGGCAGTCGCGATGGGTTGTCGCACTCGATCAAGACGCGGAGGGATATTTCCTTCATTCTCAAAACTTCCCTCTTTCAACGTCGTGGAAATGCGGCTCTGTCGTCCATTTAAGCCTCCCGTCGGCCACCCCCTCCCGCGGACGAACAGGCGTGTGGCCTTGACGTCGAGAATGTTTCTTTTTCGGGATCAGTTGCGCCCGCAAGCACATGTCACCCCAGCCTGGATCGTGGACTTCAGTGGCTAAACTCCCCGCAGTTTGAACCCCGGGCCGCTGGACGGAGTGGTGGGGGGAAGACCGGCTCACCGCTGGCCTGACCGAGCTCCAATGCCTACAACGGGCGCAAAGAGACCTCGGCTTCGGGCCGTGGGTGGGCGGGTATTCAAATCCGGGCATATTCATCATGGCATCCACCATGTGAGGGATTGTGCTGATAGGGATGAGATATTGAATCCTTTGTTGCCTTGAGCTTTGGACCTCTTCATCTCAGATCATCTCAGATACTTCCCGACAATCGAGCAGCCATGGCAGGACCCCCACCGCTTCAGGGCATCAAGGTGCTGGAGTTTGCGGGCCTGGCCCCAGGTAAGTCCAGCCTGCCTTCAACACCATCCCCAGGATCATCATGAGTTGACATGAGAAGGCCCCTTTGCCGGCATGCTCCTGGCTGACGCCGGCGCCTCCGTCCTGCGCATCGACCGCGCTCTTCCTGGCTCTTCCCACGCCTTTGGCCGGTCTCCGCTCCCCACGGAAGACATGCTCGCACGCCACAAGGCTTCCATCGCTGTCGACCTCAAGTCCGCGCGCGGCGTCGCCCTGATCAAGCAATTGGCCTGCCGCGCCGACGTGATCATCGACCCGTTTCGTCCGGGAGTTCTTGAGAAGCTCGGTCTCGGACCAAAGGTCTTGATGGAGCTCAACCCGCGCCTCATCTACGGCCGCATGACTGGCTTCCGTCGCGATGGCAAATACGCTATGATGGCGGGACATGATATCAACTACCTCGCCGTGTCGGGCGCACTGAGTCTACTGGGTCGTGATGGCGAGAAACCGCACCCGCCGTGGAACATCCTTGCTGATTTCGCTGGCGGAGGCGCCGTGCTGTTCCAAGGCGTTCTGCTCGCCGTCATTGCGCGCCAAGCAAGCGGAAAGGGCCAGGTCGTCGAGGCCAACATGGTCGACGGCAGCTCATACCTCTCAACTTTCCCACGCATAGCACTTCGCACCCCTCTCGGTGACAAGGGTCGCGGGCGTAACTTGCTAGACGGTGGCTGCCCGTGGTATGATACGTACGAAACTCGCGATGGAGGCTACATGGCCGTTGGTGCGCTAGAGCCTCATTTCTTCCGGGTACTCATCAAGGGGCTCGGCCTTCCCGTAGAGGAGGTTGAAGCCGCGCGGGCCGACGAGGCTCGGTGGCCAGAGGTTCGGGACTTGTTGCAACGCACGTTCAAGAGCAAGACCCGTAGCGAATGGGAAGCCATCTTCGACGGCACGGACGCATGCTGCACGCCAGTGCTGGATTACGTCGAGCTGGGATCGGAGAAGGGCCGAGAAGGCGATCAGCGGCCTGCTGTGACGCTACGAGAGACACCCTGTCTGGCGGTGAAGCAGGACGCTGCACGGGTGGATGCGGCGATGTATGGCCAAGGTAGGGGAGTGGAGGGAGATGGTTATGAGGGTATCTCGGTTGCTCCTGGTGAGGGCGGCGAGGATAGGTTGAAAGACTGGGTTGGTTGGGTGAAAGGGAGGGAGTTTGAGGTTGAGAACGGCGGGCTTGTGTGGAGGGATGTTGCCAAACTTTGAATATCTGAGCTCGGGTTTGGTATATGTATCTATGTTTCTCTGTCTGTGCCATGTAGTCAAGCGTGCTCGTCCACATGTTTCTTGTGGTATCTCATAGCAGGTTGGTGTCTCCTGTTGTGAAAGTCTACCTGAGATTAAGGGGAAACCTGTACTACGCCAAAATTAAGCGTGGTAGATGTTGCAGTCATCCCGGCGAAGCTTGCCTTCGAACAGCAGATTGAAAGGGGATAACATCACTGTATTCTACCTAAACCTGCGATGCCATAAACAACACACGTACAACGTACCAACCAGCACAAGACCAACTAACTAACTAATATAAACCCACCAGTGCCGCCCAAAAAGTCCCCCCTCCTCCTCCAAGACTCCCGCTCTCTTGCCCCTTGTCCCTCACATCATTAGGACAACGTCAATAGCAAAACCCATCCCCACGGCACACAATGTTTCATTAATCAGTCTAATCTAGTGTCCCCGAAAGAAAACTCGTGGTATCGAAAAAGAAAGGACAAGGTCCGAGGGGGAGGTCTAGTCTGGGCCGAGGCCCGTCTAGCTTGGGGGGAGGACATCTTTGGTGGGATGCGGGGGAGGAGAGGAGGTTTTGGTGATGTTGTTGTTGATGTCGTTGGTGTGCAGTGGGAGATGGGGCGATCACTGCACTTGGGCGACAATCTCGTTGGCCTTGGCCAGGGACTCGACCATCTGCTGGCACTCCTTCCGCCGCCGGATCGTGAAGTCGCTCTCCTTGAGGAGTTCGTCCAGCTGGTCTGTTCGGTACATGTTCTCCAGCAACTCTCGCTGCATCTCATCCTTGGTGAACCTGGAAACCGTTGTTAGTTAAGACTGATTCAGGGGGGGAGCGGTCGACATACTGGACAAGGGTTAGCATGATGGCCTTGGGCACCATGTCGACCATGGTTCGCTTGACGATGTTGTAGTAAGAGGCAATCAACAGCTCTGTCATCACGTTAGCGCAGCTCAGGAATGGATCATACAGCTTTGCACATACTAATAACCTCGACTTCGATGTTCTCACGCTCCGACAGGGTGCCAGAGGCCTTGAGTGTGGGTGGCGGAGGCTCCATGGCAGCAGCCTTCTTCTTGTTCTTGGCAGCAAAGAAGCTGCCGAAGAAGCCGCCGTTTGCAGCGTTGTCCGGCTCCGGGACTGACGGGCTGGCGGCGCGAGCGGGCGTCGATACAGGCAGAGGCTTGCCCGTCTTGGGATCGACTTGGACAGGCTTGACAGGGTTGTATCTCTCGTTCACCATGGCCATAGCTCGGTGGCCGTTCAAGAAGTCGGGATGGCCAGTGTTGATGTAGCACGCCTCCATCGCGACGAGGTCCTTCACTAGCTTGTTGGTGGGCTCCATGGCCTTCTTGAAGAAACCAATAACGACGCCATGCATCTTCTCCTTGAGCGAGGGATACCTTCGGTACAGCTGCTTGGCGAGGAGCTGAGACAGGATGCGCACCAACTCGTCGTAGACAAGCGACACACACTTCAAGCTGGGGTCCTCCATGCGCTTGATCTGCTGCTTCACGATGAGCTCGAAAGCCGTTGTTCCCACGAACAGCGCAGGAGATGAACCAGACGAGTTGTAGAGTATCGTTCGAATGTCCACATCCTTGACCACGTCAAAGGGGTCCAGCGCCTTGACACCGTTGGAGTAGAGCTCGTGGAAGACGAAGCTGATACGCGCACCGCCCGAGAGCTCCGTGCTCGACAGTTCCGTGTTGTTACCATCGAGAACCGTTCGCCACTCGTTCGTGAACTCGGTGATGATGTTGAGGACGATGTTGGCGCTGTTTCCGAGCATCGAAGGGCCCAGGCTCTCGAGTTCGGATGTGTATTTCTGGAGGGAGCTCGCAATGCGCGCCTTGATGTCGGGGAGGGTCTGCTTAATGTGCATCATCAGGATCAGGTTGAGCTTTCGAGCCAGGTAGGGGGTTCCGCAGTAAGAGCTCTTGTTCCGGTATGCCTTGTGGTTCTCGAAAAAGTTCTTCTCCGCCTCCAGGGCAGCGTTAATGGCCTTCTTATTGTCGATGTCTCGCTGGCCTCGGTTGACGACTGGGACGTAGCCCAGACGCAGGGGAATGACGCGGTTGGAGAGAATGTCGATGACATCCGTACCCTCGTCCATCAGATCGACCTTTGTGAGCACACCAATCGTTCGCTGACCCTCGGGGTCGACCTCTCGAGCCATCTTCAGACCGTCCGAGTTGGCCAGATCGATGTTGGCAGCCGTCACAGCCAGGATGATAGCGTTGGACTTGCCAATGTATTTAAGCACCATATCTCGGATCTGTCGTTCGATATCGCGAGGCTGGTCACCAACGGGGACCTTGGTCAGACCGGGCAAGTCGACCAAGGTCAGAGTCAGGACATTAGGGGAGTAGATTCGGAGGTTAATGGGCGCGGGTGAGATGCCGGCATTTCGGCCAACCTTGGCCTCGGTTTCCCTGGCAATCTCGTCGCGGATCTTGGTGAAGTCGTAGAACTTCTGTCCTGGGATGTGGAGGAACTCTCCCCACTCGTCAGGGTTCGCCGCCTTGTCGGTGGCCGTTGAAACGTCCTCCGCCTTGACACCATTGGCTTGGGCAGGTCGGTTGATAAGCTGGAGAACAAGGGGTCGTCGCGTAACGATACCGGAGCCTCGAGGCAAGCTATAGAAATTCTTGTCAACGACTTTCCCCGCCACGTAACACCAAGATACGGGCAAAAGGGGGCCTGGGACTTACAAGTCTCGGCCGACGATGTTTTCCAATACTGAACTCTTTCCGCTCGACTGACTGCCTACGACAGCAATCTGGGGCAGATCGATGGGGTTGTTGACACCAACAGTCGCGAAGACATCCTGGAGCTTGTTGACGAGTCTATCGATAGTGGTCAGGGAGCAAGATCCGGCAAGAGCTTGGTAGCTAGCTGTTGGGGCACGAACTGGATCAGGGCGGGATCCGAGATACCACCCGGGGTCACGAGGGAACCGCTCATTTTGAAGTATAGTCCTCCTCTAGATGTCTAGAAATCGTATGCCGTCCGCGATGGTACTGTGTGAAGAGATCGGGAGGCTCGAGGGCCCGGAGCTTGTTGTCGCTGTCGAGGGGAAGTATGCGGTGACGAAGTCTAGATGAGGCGCGCAAAGCTTCTCGGAAGACGGTAAAGCTTAAAGGGAGCTCTAAGGCGAGATCGTGTGTCAGTCTGCCGCTTGAAAGGAACGGGAGGGTGTCGTCGACAGGAGGGTCGGTATATGATGGAAACGCGGGATGTTGATGGAATAAGGAGGACTCGCAAGACGACAGCGAGTTCACGAGCCTAACAAGAGCACTAAAATCACGGAGGTACATACGTCGTTGCTGCGCCCCGCCCACCGTTGCATTGCGGAAGCCACATGTGGCGTCAATGCGTGGCCCTTTTGGCGGGTCATTCTGGCATGCCCAGCAACGGAAGATTTGACACGTGACTGTCCCATCGGGCTGGTCTTGAAAGTGTGGCTGGTGCGCTCTTGAGAAATTTGGGAGCCTGGAACTGGCAACGTCAGCAGGTGATGTGGACGATTGAAGAAAAGCAGATGCCTTGAGCATGGCTTGCTCAACTAGCGATCTGAATGGCCGTGGTGGTTTTATTCCAAGCTTGGCCGGGTGTTGGAATCGAATTACAAGATGAGAACCCCTGACTTGGTGCGCTAGGAACCTTATGCACCGGGAAGCTGGTTAGGATTCGGCTGTTCCTTTAGTAATAGTAGGGTCCATTAACATGTTGGCATGTCTCTGCGTCTTGGATATTGGGATAGCATTGATGTTGGAGGAAAGCTCCTTTGCTGGTCCTTTGCTGTATCCTGCCATTTATCATGCCCTCCGGTTCTATAAACATAGTCTACGGTGCTTTCCGGAAAAAGCGTTGTCGGGATGACACTTTCTCGCCGGAAGGTAAAACGCCCTTTCCAACCCAAGGTAAGTAGATGCAGCTACTCACTGGAGCATGGTCGTTTATTACCCCCGATATGATCCTTCAAGCAAGCTGTTTAAACACCTAGAGCTGCTCGATTTGTTTCATCCCAGAGCCGAGATCTCACTTACCCTAGGGTCATGATGGTGTGAAACTTCCCCGGGTTCGCCCGCTAAGAGGGCGTCTCCAATTCGGGAAGGCATATTCTTTCCCAAGCTCTACGAAATCCTTCAAACATTAGCAAATGTCGAACCCCAAGAGCCTAACGAACAGCCGTGTAGCCGGTCAAGGGGAAGTGATCTGTCGCCTGATGCCAGGAACCCCAACGAGTCAAGCTCAACCATGCCGCTTCGGCGTAGGTCCAGCACTTAGCGGTACCGTGCTTATCAGACCTCGACAGCGGGGTCAAAAGTCACAAGGGATAGGTACTCTGGAGGGCTGTTTCCCGCCAGGCCAATGGGATATCATGGCACTCGGGAGCTCGTTTCAGTGGTGATGGGTCTGTGGCAGCCTGGAAGCACGCATTGCTGGCTGCTGTTACGGATTAGGACAGGCTCAGGCTTAGGCTTAGGCTTATGGTCTTACAGACCTCCCGTCTGGTTAAACCGTGGTCGACGTCATCATTGGGCGGTCATGAAAGCGACGAGTATCCGAGGTGGCACAGCGACGAAGCGGAGTAACCGACCCGGGCCTGCTTGCAAATTGCATGTACATCGGAGCGGCCAGCTGTGCAATATTGACAGCAATCATGAAAACATCCCTCTGGTCGAAGCACCATCTGCGGCATGACACGGTGCAAGATATGTAAATGCCCATGTGATGCCCGCGATTGCCCATGATGGACCAGCGGCTCCACTGTAAGCGCCACCAAGTCAGCGCCCTACAGCACTGCAGCCAGACGCTAGAGCGCTCCGGGCAGGGAGTGGAGGCGGTCTCGCCCCCCCCCGCTGATTATCGACTGCCCTGGAGCTCAGGCAGGCCACCCGACCTACAGTGGAAGGTTCCTCCGCTGGGGCTGCTACAGGCAGGCTCCAGGCCAGCACGGACAAGCTGTCCCCGAAACGACGGCACCTGGACGACAACTCACCTCCAGCATCCGTCAAGTGGCATCATTTCCTCCATCTCCAACACGAATGCCATCGTCTGGCACGCCTGCGATTCCCGCCTGCCCGTGATTCAGATTTTGCTGCATCGGCCATCACATGACGGCCTCGGCCAGTGTCCTGCTGGATCTCGTGCCTCCAGAATCATCGTCCCGCTTGCGTCCGCATTAAGTCGATAGGAGCTTGCTCTTCCACCTCAACCTCGGCTGCACACTATTCCCAGTTCACTTATTTGCTGTATTGCTTCTCAGTGAGCGAATAAACCCCAGTTCAGTCACCATCCGCGGTCTGCCCAGCCGCGGAAAGGTCGAACCTGGACCAATCCTCCAACCTCACCACCTCCCGCCCTCTCGACGCCCCCGACGACCCAGCCACGCCCCAAGAACCCGCGACCTCTGCCAGCAACGAGCTCCCTACCACTGGCTTGGCCAGCCTCGCCACAGAACTACAGCCGACGACCTCGAATCCAGCGTTGCCTGTCTCTGCGAATATAGGTCCTTCGCAAGTCAGTTCAGCCACGTCCACCACTCCTGCCGTCCAACACCCAAATCCCCGCCGCCGGCGCCGAAGTGAGAGTCCCTGCGAAAGGATAGATACCGGATCTGCTCTGGGGTATGACCCGGTCCGGCACAGTTCCGACTTGAACACTTCAGAGGAACACTGTTCGAAGCGGAGAAGAATCGAAAACGATATGGCAATGATGGGCGAGGGCGATGGGGGTGTTGGGTCGTCGGCTAACGGCGAGCGGTCGAGCCATACGAATGGGAATACATCTGCGGATATTCGACAGGTAGCACCTACAAATGGGCATAAAGCGCCTACGGCTGTGAACGGATCATCGGGGAAGAATGCCAGCAGTGACTCTATCAGCCGTCCGCAAACATATCACGGACATGATCGAGAGGAAGTCACCCGGATACTCATTCAGGCCCTGGCCGACATGGGATTCCAAACGGCTGCCGAAAATGTCAGCCAAGAAAGCGGTTATGAGTTGGAACGGCCAACCGTTGCCAGCTTTCGATCTGCTGTTCTGAGCGGAGCGTGGCCTGTGGCTGAACGCCTGTTGGCTGGTGCCGCCCAGGAGTCTGTCCCGTCCTCGCTGGTGCAGGGTGGGAATGGCCTCGTGCTTGACCGCGGTGTAGATCCTGCCGAGATGAAGTTTTGGATACGGCAGCAAAAGTTCCTGGAGCTTCTCGAACAGAGAGACACTACCCGCGCGCTTATGGTTCTTCGTGGGGAGTTGACGCCTCTGTCCCAGGACACATCCAAGCTTCACTTCCTCTCGAGTCTTCTCATGTGTCGTTCTGCTGAAGACCTCATGACTAAGGCGGAATGGGACGGGGCACAAGGACAGTCTCGGAGGCGGTTGCTGTCTGAGTTATCAAGTAAGTCTCCGCTCATCCCGACCAGGAGATCTGTCCTAATCACAGAGTAGAATGCATTTCACCGTCCGTCATGCTCCCAGAGAACCGTCTGGCTGTCCTTCTCGACCAGGTCAAGCAGAGCCAGATAGATACTTGCCTCTGGCACACAGAAGCCATGTCACCATCCCTCTACTCTGACCACGAGTGTGATCGAAATAACTTTCCTACGCATGCCTCCCTCGAGCTGGGGACTTTGAACGGCGAGGTTTGGCAAGTTCAGTTCTCGCACGACGGCACCATGCTCGCCGCTTCCGGTATCTCTACAGATGTTGTCATCTGGAGCACACACGACTTCCGGGTCTTGTATCTGCTCTCAAGCCATGACTCTAGTGTGGGAAATATCGCTTGGAGCCCCGATGACTCGCTGTTGGTGACGTGCTCCCAGGACAAGCATGCCCGAATTTGGGATACAAAGGTATGAAACATATGAGATTCCGGATCGAGCTTTTATAACTAATCACCTTAATTTCCTAGACTGGCCGGTTGCTGTTTAAACTTCCTCCCTTTGACGAACCCGTGAGTGCCTGCGTCTGGAACAACGACAATCGCACCATGATTCTCGCCACCCTCGGTCGCAGCATGAGCATCTGCACGTACAACATCGACTCGCTCCATCTCGAGGACTGGGGCAAGAAGCATCGCGTGCAGGACCTCTGCGGCTCGCCGGACGGCCGCTGGCTCGTGGCTGTGGACGATCATCAAACAATCCATGTCTACAACGCCGCCACCCACGAGCTCGACTTCAACCTCGACCTCAAGGCGCGGCCTACGTCAGTCAGCATCAGCCAGGACTCTCGCCACCTGCTCGTCAACAAGCAGGACGGCGAGACGCAGCTCATCGATCTCGTCTCGCGCGAGCCCGTCCAGAAGTTCCTCGGCCACAAGGGCGGCGACTACCTCATCAGGGCCTCCCTCGGGGGCGCCAACGAGAGCTTCGTCGTTTCTGGCTCCGAAGACGGAAACGTCCTTATTTGGCACAAGAACTCGGGCGCCGCTGTCGAGCGTCTGTCCGGACATAACATGCGCTGCAACGCCGTGGTCTGGAGCCCGACCGATCCTACGATGCTGGCGTCGGCCTCGGACGATGGCAGCGTCCAGATGTAAGTCACCTAACCCGGTATCATCCCAAACCTCACTGACAACGACTCTCTAGCTGGACAAACTTCCATAATTCCCAGGCGTTGAGGAGTCGAGCTCGGTACTAGCAAGACCGGGCTCAAGCCCCAACGCCGGATTGGTCCTCGATTCAAGGACCGCCAACAATGTTGCCACCGACATAGGCTGTTTTGCAGATTGGGTAAGGTAGGTCCAAATTTCTTATAAAGTGCTTGGAGCGGCGTTTCAGCGATATGGATTGGTATGGGCCATGGGTATTCACGAAAGCGAAGAGCGTGCAGGCAAATGACAGACGCGGGGACAAGGCCATGAGAGAGCAACTGTGTGTAGTCACGGGGGTCGAGAGGCTCTTCAGCACAGCTACCAGTCTTCTCAGGGTGAAGACTTGCATCAATATAATGAAATCCGTATTGTCTGTCGGTATGTTTGTTTGCGTGTTGCCTTGAGAACCAGACGGGGAGCTTGATATTCACGATTGCTGGGGGGCGTTTCTAGACCGTCGATAGATGATTTACCTGGTACTTCAGTAAAGCGCTAAATCACATGAGCTTTCATACATATAGCAAGCAGCACGTATGGTTCGTCGAGCCGTCACCCGTCATCAGGCTATATGCAGATACGCCAGGCCGAGATCTGAAGTTTGGCGGCTGCAAAGCACGATAAGGATGCAGGCCAGCAAGGGTAGACCTTGGAGCGCGCGTTCTCCCCTCTCCCGTCCCGAACCAAGGACGAGGGGTTCGGACGGCGGTGGTAGTGAGCGGGAGCTCGATACTATCGAAACATCACCTCATGGTGTTGGCACCATTTGTGCCAATGCAATTTCATTAGAGTGCCGTTGAGGCGCCGGCTGGGGCTGGTTCCGGAATTGGATGGACGGTGCAATGAGGGGAGAGACAACAGCAGCTGGTGGAGTGACCGGAGTTTATGGGAGCTGCAGAGGCGCAGTTCGTGCAGCACCGCCTGTGCCTGATCCGGATGAATCAAGTGAGGAGAGGTGACGGACATTGGAGTATCGACCCACTCGCGGCAATGGTGTTGTGGGATCGTAGAATGTCACCGTTCAGCTTGGCAGGTGGCCGAGACCCTCCTGAAAGCTGGAGATGCTTCTGGGCAGGGCTGGGGCTTCGGAGCAACGCCTGGGACGCCATCTGTTTTGGAAGGTGACGGGCTAGAGACGAGATCCAGGCCCGGCGAAGGGATGGCATGAGTTGTTGTGTGGCTAGCTGAGATGCAGAGCTGGAGTTGGTGAGGCGTTTCGACCTTGCTCTTCTAGTCCCGCGGCTCGAATAGGTTGCAACGATTTAGACGGCTGCTCATCTTGACAGCGGGGGCACCAACGACTAACAGCAGCATCAACAGTAGTAGTTCTCCAGACTGCATCCGTAATCTGTACGGAGCACATGCAGTGAACTGTTCCCGATTACGGAGTACGGAATACGGGGTCGGGCGGCCGGCCGAGACGAACGACGGGAACATGTCTGCACGTCGACGAACATGGCTCCTCTGCCGCGTCTGTACCTGCATGATCAGCAAGTGACCGGTCACCGCAGCTAGGACTAGGGCCCGACGGAAAGTCATGGCGAGATGAGGCACGACGAGGCACGACGAGGCACGACGAGGCACGCCATGTGCACGCGAGAGGCTCCCTCCCTTCCTCCCGGCCATGACCATGATCCCAGGCTCGACTCAGCCCTTCCCGCCTCTGCTGCGACGACGCGTGCTGAGATGGGACGTTGTCCGAGTGTCAAGTGCGCCGATGGATCGAGCACGGATGGTCAGCAGATCGCCGCCATGACGACACGGAAGACGGCCCACGACGAGTGCGAAGAAGCAAGAAGCGGTCAAGGGAAATGGGACGGCTAGCCGGGCCTTGTGCCAGCTACTCTTAGTTGCGAGCTGCTAAAAGGGCACGACGGATGTTGGAAGAACGCCAGTATCTTAGTCGGCGAGGGGAGGGATTCCACGATGGAACGGACCGCACTGGACGAGCGACGGTTGACGGTCGAAGCCGCTTTTGGGCTTGGGCCAAGCTGAGACAGACAGGGCCAGTGACCTGTTCTCCAAACTATCGGCGGGCTGAGCAGAGTGCTTATTAGACTTGCATATCCCCTTTTCGACTTGTTGGAGATCAGCACGCGCCGCTTGATGCAGGGGCTGGGCAATCTCTCAAGACCTGATGATTCGATCCGTCCAATCCCAGCCGGCTTGCCAGGCCTTGCTTGCAGGGGTGCCTGCATTGGCCGCACCGCCGTTGCTTCGAAGGGCGTTTGTCCGGCTCAGGCCGATCGACTTGAGCCAGTGAAAAGGCGCGCGTACCTGGGCTCGATGCGACGCTGTAATGAAATCGGGACAGCTGACGAATGATGAAATCATTATCGTATTCGATGCGATAGGAGGCTGTGATGCGCAAGATGAGGGGTGGTTGTCTACAGGGGAAGATCGGAGGAGAGCCCATCCTGCATTCCTCGTCATCCCCATCAATTCCCTCGGCATGAATGGCTGCTCCGGCTCACGGACCTCCTGAACAGCCTCGTCTAAGCAAGTGTCGTTCGGCCGTCATCGGGCCACGGAGGTGCGACTTGGAATGTTGTGTAAAGTCCGTTTAACGTAATAAGTTTTGAGGGACTTCTTCACCATCAATAGTGGAAGACGCTGTTGGTGTTAGCAGTGCGCTCCTGGTACACGTCCGTGCCCCGTGTCTCTTTATCGAATCGAGACCCCTGAACGAGGGCTCCCAACCAATCCCATAATTGGATTCATCCTTGGGAGTGTCTCGGACCAGGAGGCATATGGAGCGTAGCTCATCAACTTGACCACAGACGGATGAAGAAATTCAAGAGAAATGCCCGACCGGTTCCCAATCACTCTTCCTCAGGGCAAGACATTGTCTCAACTCACGTCCCGCAAAAGAGCAGAAGATCTGGCGGAATCAACGGGATCTTGTGTTTCTCGCGGCAGGGTTGTATGGATCGTGTGTATCCAGTTGAATCACTCGAGACCATGTCGGGCTGATCGACGGCTGTAAATGTCTGAGGCTTCCCATATTCTCTAGTAGGTGCCTAATTAGCACATCAGCATTATTAAGTTTACCCCAAGAGAACTTGAAGCAAGTACTCCGTGCTTCTCCGGAGGGTTCAAATGGCTGAACTCCATGGTGGAGCAGAGAGGCGGCGGCAGACGGGTCCCTTCAACCACCAGCATGTCCATTAAGCCATTCCAAGCCGCCGCCTTGACACCAATGGCCCCCATTCGCCCCTGACACCAACGCCGCCGGTCTCTTCGGCGAGAGAAGGGGAGAAAATTGGGCCGATACGGACCGACCAGCACGATTTGATAGGCGTTGCGTCTTTTCGTCTTGAGGCATATTCTTTTGAGGCGAAGAAGGGACAGATACGAGATACCTTCTTCTTGCCTCTCAACGGCCGGTGTCGGGGCTACTGAGCATGTAGAAGACGGAGGGTTGGCAACTTACAACCCACGGCGTCATCAACAATGCCGGAAGCAGGCCCACGGGAGGACCGGCAGATCCCCCTGTTGGTCTGGGACTCTAGAACAAGGCATGCAGGGTGCCCCTGTTTGGGGTATTGGCGGGCCACAACGAAGTACTCCGTATGGAGAGTTCATTCGTAGAACGACGGTTGGGCGCACTCCGTGCAAATCGCCAAGAAAATAGGGGATTGAGGGGAGCATCGAGACAGTGAAACTTCCGTGAGATACACGGAGTAATACCCGACAGTCAACATGGGGTTGCACGTCTGCGGAAGACTCGGTTCTTGTGATGGGATTTGAGTGTTTCCGTGTTTGTGACGAACCGTTCCTGCTTTGCTTTTGTAGACCCAATGACGCCAACATGACTTGGAACGTGTGAACAACCCAAGACATGAGTTGTCTGAGTGAAGTCTCCCACGCACGCCGTACTTGGAGACGGCAATTTGGAGGATGCCAGTATCGAATGATGGTGACTGCGAGGTTTCATTGGCTATGAGACACGATCAATTGAAAGTCTTTGTTGACATCAAGAGAGCGGTCAAGGCCGATGGATCTGGAGGGATGAAAGGGAGGGACTGAATGGATGGAGATTAAGCTGTGTTTCGAAGATGATGTGATGCTCATCGGTTCGCGATGGGGCTCGTCGTCAAGGATAGCCCTGGACCTTGATGACGGGAGAGGGGAAGCGCGGATGGATCTCGAGTTGGCTTTGTCTCGACCACATGGTCTTTAGCGTCATATCTGATGCCGGTGCATCATGCTCGTGCTCGACACCCAGGGCATGGTCCTGTCCGTGCGTGTGCTCATTAGTCCCCATTATTGGTGTCTCTGAAAGCCCCCATTGACGACGCCAGCCCCTCGTTTTCGGAGGCGGATTGTGGTGACAAGAAACACGATTTCATAATGCTGCTGCTGCTGCTGCTGTCCACAGCAAGTGTCCCATTCCGTATATGCCTGAGCATGAATATCATCTGAAGCAATTAAGTGAGACACGGGTTGGGGGTCAGGATCCTGATTACGCCGTTCTTTGTCTCTGGTGACGATCGAGAATCCAGAGCATTGCCATATGGGTGTGTATCGAGATCACTTGTCGTATGCCGCCTCACTAGACCTCTTCTCTTATGCCGCAGTCTGATACAACCCCCCGCGCAACTACTAATGCAAGCTATAGCATCAAGCAGGAATCGACGGAGTTGTATTACCAATCTCTTGGGTTGCATCTCCCGCTGGCGTCTTCATTTGTACTCCGGAGACCCAGTGCGGTTGGGGAGGGACCAGGAGTCTGTTTGAAGGTCCAAGCTGTGACAGCTTGACAAAGGCGATCCCGCTGTCTGACCGTTCTTTGTCTTCTCATCTGCTGTTAAATCCGGAGTTTGAACGGAGCAATCGGGATGGAGTATCGTGGGAGTCGGGGCCATGGTCTGAAACGGGCCCGTCATGTCCATCGCGGTCAATCAATCAAGATAACAAACACGGGCTGACGTTGCAACGACCTGGAACGAATAACACGAACAGCAGAGGCGGTGATAGGTGGAAGCTTCGCCCGTCTGGCACTGTCGATGGTCATCAAACAAGACGGGGATTTGAAGGGACTAGCAGAGTTGCTAAACGACGGCATGCAAAGCACGAGAGGGGGACTTGAGTCGTGTCCCCTGTCGATGCGACTTCCAGGGCAGGCACCACCCTGAGCAAGGTCCAGTCCAGCCCAGTCCAGGGGTACGGAGTTGGGTTGGTTGGCAACTGGCAAGAGCTACCACCTCGCGGGCAGCCCGTGCGACAGGCCGCTCCTGCTGTAATGTGACTGTGAGTACTTGTAAGTTGCGTGGAGGGGCAGGC
The DNA here is from genome assembly GCA_012184525.1 of Xenoacremonium recifei. Lineage (NCBI taxonomy): Eukaryota > Fungi > Ascomycota > Sordariomycetes > Hypocreales > Nectriaceae > Xenoacremonium > Xenoacremonium recifei. Next base: position 326,204 of record WOFQ01000014.1, on the reverse strand, counting down.
CGTTGGCCATTGCGCCTGCCCGGGCCTGGTCTCCTCGTGGGATCTGCAAGCCCGGCGAACGAACGCTGCAGGAGCGAACTGCACAAGAGGCACGTTATGCAGGCGCCGGTCACTCCTTTATTTCCCAGGGCCTTCCCAGGTCCTTCCTAGGACACCGAGCATCCTCCTTCCCTGACCTGAATACTGCAGGTGCATTGTTTGTTGTTGATGGCCCGGGAGATGGCGGCCAGGTACTTCGGCTGTACTCTGTAAGGTATCTACGCCACCGCCATGCCTGGGCCTCCTCTCAGGTCTGCGCCGTCCCGTCTTGTTCGTCGTGAAGGCCCGTTTAGGCCTGTAGTGGTTGCGTCGTGGGGGTTTATTGCCCGACCCCCCTAAAACGGCCTTCCCTCGTCGGCTCTAGCATCCCAACGGCCTCCCGTGCTATGGGCCAGCCCGAGTGGCTCTGGATATGGTCCGCACCGCGGCATCTATCAGTGCCTGCTCGGTGATGTATCTACAGTAGGGGCGGGTGGCCGCTGAGGTGCCCTCACGAGTTCCCATTGTTTGATGTTAATTTCGCGTCTAGCCTGCACCTCAGAGCCAGATGGAGCTGGCGGTACCTCAGCTGGACCCCAATCAAAGGTACCCCTGTCGCCGCCGCTGGTGCTGTAGGTGGGGCCTGGAATCGGGGTGGATCCATCCCAGGTTCTTTCCACCTTCTGGCAGCCAAATCCCCTCGCCTCCCGCATCCGTCCTGCGCCAGGGCCCGGGTACGTACCTCCGCTAGGACGCCGCTAAGGCACCTCGCGAGTTGCAACACCCGAAGGCACCGCATCGCAGCTGCTGCGAATTATACTAGGTATGTACCTGGCCGGGCTCCCTTCCATTCTTCATCTTCTGATACTCATACTCGCGATCCTCTTGCGCTCGTCTGGCCGCCAGAGGGACTCGTTCTTGGGCGCCCTTTTACCTCTTTCGTCATCTGGGACTTGCCGTTGGTTCGCTTCTGGCTTTGAGTTCGCTTTTCTGCCCTTCCCCATTATGCTTTTTAATCATTAATCCCCGTCGCCGTCACCTCGTCTCGCCTCCTTGCGCAAAGCGACTTTCCTCCCACAGGCGATTCCCTCTCCCCTTTCCTCCGTGCCGACGATGGACAACCTCGAAGGCATATTGCTGGTCCCTCCAGATCGAGGCCAGATTCTAGGCAGGGCTGTCTGGAAGGTCCGTCTTTCTTTTTTTCAACGTCATGCAAAATCATAGCCGCTAACCATGATGCCCCTCCAGCCGCGATGCGTCGTCGTTGGGAGGCGAACGTCCATTTCCGCCGCCGCCGCCGCCGCTTCTCCCAGAGAGCACCAGAACCAACCCAATTATTCCCAGCTCGTGACAAATAGTCGGAATAACAACCCAACCCCAAAGCCACTCGCCAAAGCACCCACCGAGGAATGCTGTCTCTGGATATACAAGCACAAGGTGTGTCACTGTGAACCCTCACTAGGTTTCACCCGGGACCGGCGCTGATTTCTGGGAATTCTAGGAGGACACCGAGCCGATCCAACAATGGCCCATCAACTGCATTACCGACTGCCAGGTGCAGATGGTTGCGCACCGCAAACAAGGTCCTGTTTTACCTACTCTCGTCATCAACATATCCGACAAGGAGCGCAAGCGACGATCGAGTAGAGCCGCTGGCTTGATATCTTCTAGCAAGGAGCCGAGTTCGACGACGCTTATGTTTCGTACCCCTCCGGATGACCACCACCCGAGCCTTCACGAATGGGCGCGATTCATCATGGCCAAGAAGACGCCCATGAGCCCCGAAAGTCCGATGTCGCCGCAATTCTCGAACCCGTTCGCTCCGCGTTCGCGCGATGCGCCTGAGTATTTCCCACGGCCGTCGAGTGGCAAATCTGATTCCCGTGGCCTTCAACACAAGACCTCCACTAACACTTACTCGACTGGTACCCGCGAGAGACCCGTGACGTTTAGCTCTGAATCGCCGAGCCTGAGATCTAAGCGCAGTGATGTGTCTTCCCCCTCAAGCAGCAACTATCCTATTCAGACCATGGGATACCCTATTCCTGGCCAACACTATACTACGGTGCTTCCTACCGACATCCCCTCCCCCGTCACTACAGTTGGTGACTATCAGGGCGAGTTTATCGAAGGGTGGACATCAGCGCAGGGTCGATCTTCTACCATGAGCTCACCTATAAGAGGCCGGGACAGCTTAAGCTCACAGACTCCACAGCCATCAGTTACCGCGACCGATTCAAGCTCGCCACCTGGACCGCGCGAGACCATTTTGGACCGAGCATTTCTTTTGAGATGCATCCCCGGTTCAGAGCAGGAGGTCCCGGGCGAGGAGAAGCTGAGCTCTCTCGCTCGCTTTGATGCACTAATGAAGGAAGCTGATCAGAAACGAAAGCAAAGGGAAGCCACTGAACGGGCTGAACAAATTGCGATGCGGAGCGCGTTCGAGGCGTCGGATAGCTCAGACGGCGAGGAGGAGCCGGACTCTGAAGATTCAGACAACGCCTATGAGGAGGATACTCGTGGCCCAGCCTTGATTCCTCCTACCGCCCAGCGCGCTCTGCAATTCATCGCTGACCGCCACACACCCGTTCGTTCACCAACATCTGCATCGAGCCGCACAGTCTCAAGGACGCCGGCTCGGACGGACCTTGTAACTTCGCTCAACGAGGTCCCAATCGCTCGACCTCACACAGCACATGCCAAGAGCCGACCCAACGTAAGCCAGAGGTCTCAAAGCACGCCTCAGCTTACGCCTGCCATGGCCAATTTGGACCTCACGGCGTCACCTAGAATCCCCGAGGAAGGACCCGTGCGACCCAACGCAGAGAAGCGACAGTCCGCTGCCAGCACCAAAAGGTTGAGTTTCACCGAGTTCACCAAGAGGCTCTCAAGCACCAGCAGCTTACTGCTAGTCCAGACGAACGCTAGTGGGGGGAGTAGTCGGGGAAGCAGTGAGATCGATGTCCAGCCCTCATCTGTACCCCGTGGGACGCTAAACCCACGAGGCACGGGAGCACCACCCAGGAACCGCGACGGCGACGAGTACGACAGGAGGTGCGGATGGCGCAACAGCGTCGGAGTCCTCGGTAACGAGGGCGGCTTCCTTTGATCCAGCACGCCCTTCGGAAAGGAGTTGATTTTTCTCTCCATTGGCATGACCTTCTTCGACACGGATACATGGTTTACTTACCTATTTTACACTTAGCATATGGATGGGACGAGATATTGAGAGCACGGCGGCTAAATGTTTGTACGATTTTGATACCAGGTGAACTGGGCCCTTGCCCATCACCAAACCACCCTTACGAATCGTGGCTTCTTTGTTTTAATCAGGCTAATCTTGGCCTACGACGGCGTTTGTGTTTGTTCGCACGCGCTCGACTCGTGTCGGGCACACCTCAGGGGCTACTAGGGGGAATGGTCGCGCGGAGGATATTGGGAGGCCGCCGCCTCCGGGGTGACTAAGGATTCTTCTGACTGACGGTGGCACGATAACGGCATTCGGTGTGAGGTTGTTTCATCGTGGGGTTGTTGCACTGCTGGTTGTGCAACGGATGATCTGGATCCGGGAAGGGGATGGGTGAACCTCCCTACTTTTACATACTACTTACGTTCTTGCTGAACAGCAAGCATTTTTACATACCCAATCAAAATTTTATTACGTCGAGACTTACAGTTTGTCGTACGCAATGATATATCAGGTCTAGGTATCACAAGTCGATGCAGCGAGATGCAGTCAATAGAGGTTAAACACATCGCCATTTTTTAGGGTGGCAAAGCTGCCATGGTATCTTGCTCAAAATCTAGCATGGCGCACGTCTCCTGTCGAGACATCGCATTGCCATGATGCTATCACACGTAATGCCCCTGAAGTCATGTTTTCTGATTCAAGAAGACCACCCACGCATCACCCATTCGGGCATCAGCTCTAAATCCACCCCCGCCAGACTCCTGGTATCAATTCTTTTCTTGCTGGCTTATCTGTACGACAGACATGGGCTTCGTACGCCCAAACCCAGATAAATCCCTTCCCAGATGACAAAAAAATCCCATGTCCCTTATCGGATGTACTGGGCGATAGCCTGTTGCTGATCCGGGGGCAGGCGCTGGGTAATGAAGCCCTCAATGGCACCTCCATGTCGAGTGTTGGCCGAGACCATGTACTCCTTGACCCAAGTGGTGACATTGGACACCTCGGGGAAGTCGTCTTTGGCGAGCGGCTTGCAGGTGTTGAGGGCAGTAAAAGACATACCGAAACCGATATCATCAACGTCCGCCTCGGCGATGACCTCGTCGCCCATGCCAGCAGCAACGGTAGGAGGATTGACTAGCAGCGAGAGGAGAATACGGCAGCTGTTGGCCCATCCCTTCATAAATATTTGCGCGAAAGCCTCCGAGTCGCACAATGTCTTGGTAAGCGACACAACCGCGACCTTGCGATCAACAGGGCGAGCAAGCTTCTCCGTCTCCGCGAGGACGAAGGCGGGGTAGACCTGCTTGAAGACGCCGGCCTCGACCTGATCGGACTGCTTGATAAAGTAGTCAGGGCCATAACCAGCTTCCAGACGAGCGCCCACGAGGTGGTAGAATCGAACGAAGCGCATCTTGAACGAGTCAGCCGGAGCACCCTGTAGCTTGGTGTAGATGAGCCGTAGTATGGTGGCAAAGTAAGGCTCGAGAACCGCACTAAGAGGTTATTAGCAAACTCCGCGCGCATTAGCTCGTCATAGGATGAAACTCACGGTTCAAATGTCTTGATAATTGAATCGAGGAGGTCGAATGCGTGTAGCTCTGACTTCTTCCCGGCCAGGAGCTTCTGGAAGATGCCCAGGATAGGCTCAAGCTGGTTATCGGCAACAATAGAGGAGGCAGCCCGTGGGATGACAGCGGACAGCAGTCGAGTACAAGCGGGTACGTTTCCTCGGGTCTCCCACAAGGGAGGGTTTAGTAGGGGACCGAGAAGGGCCTTGTAGTTGTCTGAGATCGTTTCGGAAGGACTAGACTCGAGTAGCTGGGCGAGAACCTGGAAAACATAGGGCATAAACTCTGATTCATGGTTAGAGAAACGGTCAGCAAGTATAATTATCATCAAATTTCATACCTGTCACGTCCTCAACCAGAATCTGGTGGAATGGCTCCCAGAGCTTCTGGTTAAACAAAGCAGCACTGGTGGATGAACAGTATCGAACCAAAGCGCCGATGGCCTCAAAATGGTAATAATAAAACCGAGGATTGCTCGGGTTCTGCTTCATCACATTGGTGATCAGGATGAGATGGGTCAGCACATCGTCTAGGATCGGGGTGGCCCCGTCCTTGATGACAATGAGGATTCGCATGACGCAGCGCATCAGGAACTCGTTTTCTTGCAACTTCGCGGGGCTTGTTTCCTTCTCGACCAACTTGAAAAGGTGCGTCAATAGATCCTTTGCAAAGGGCTCAATGTCTACTCGAGGAAACATGGCGTTCCCGGCATCATCCGTGAGGAATAGTACCCGCTCAACGGCGATAGCCGCATATGTGTAGACGACGTAGTTATCTGAGTTGAGATTTTGGATCAGAGGTCCTAGGGCGACCTTCCATTGCTCCTTCGATAGCTGGCTTCGGAAGGTGTAGAGGTACTTGATCGCATCGACTTTCGATATCGGCTGGACGGATCCCTGCCCCATGAGATCCGAAGCGATATGTTGTTCAAAGAACTCGACCACGTTGACTAGGGGGTTGATGGTCTTGACACCCTGAGCGGCAGTCACGGCGCCCTTCGCTGCGATTGACAGGAAGAGATAGATGGCGGTATCCTTGGATTTCCAATCCGACTTGTCCTGGGAGAGATAATGGTTGATATACTTGGACACGACACCTGTGACAGGAGCCTCGAACTTCTCTTGCAGCTTGCGCAAGAAGTCGGTGGCGGATCGCCGCCTTGAGTCGGTGTCGGAGCCTTCCAAATCTCGTCTGATGAACTCAATCGGTTCGTCCTCGAAGAGCTCGACGTCGGATTCACGCAGAGCAACATTGGGGAGAATGACCTTCTCGACGATCTGGGTCAGGACTTCGTCGTTGTTGAAGATATTGGCATGTTCGTGGGTCGAGGCGACGGCCGTCAGAAAATGCAGGGCTTTGCTGACAAGGACATCGTACTTAACCTCGGTGCCAGTCGAAGACAGCAGATTCCACGCCTTCTCAATAAAGGGCTGACAGTATTTGGAGAAGTCTTCGTCGTACTTAAGGGTGTAGAGCTCTAGGACTTCGCAAATGTCGGCCTTGACAGTGTCCACAATGCTCGTTTCGTCGTCATCGTCGGTCGCCAGAAGGGGATTCGAGTAGCTGAGATACTTGTGGAGCAGCTCGGAGATGCTGGCGAGGTTCTCCTCGAAGATGGGTGGTAGGTCGTGGCAAGACATATCGAACACAATCTTGATTTGAAGGTCAAGCGTCTCGAACCAACCCTTGAGCACATCCTTCTTGTCTGCGTTCTCGGTAATCTTCTTGTCGGTAGTCTGTAGAAAAGCAGGCCGTCAATACTACGTAATTATATCAGAGGTTCTGCAACGTACCACAAGAAGCTGCACAAAAGCTTCACCAAACGTTTGAATCACGTGGTTGATCTCTAGATACAACTCGTCGGTTCGGAACAATGGCCGCCATCGCTGGAATATGGAGTGGGCAACTTCGAGGACACCGGTATTGATTCGAGGATCCGTAGCAGAGAACCGGTTGACAAGTTCCTATAGAGAGAATCAGGTGAGCACCACAGACGGATCAGATTGAGTGGGAGGCGAGACGAACTTGCGTGAGTGTCTCCCACCGCCGCCAGAAATCAGAGTCAGCGATGACGCTAATAGCCTCACCAAGCTGGGTCTGGATGTTGGCCGGGCAGGAGATCATGAGGCCAATGAGGCGTTCTTTGATGGTCGTGACCTCATCTTGCGGCAGCTTGTAGTTGCCTTCTTCGTCCTATTCACGGCTGACCTTAGCAACTGCATGGCACATGTCATGAGGACACGGAGCCTCGTCCGGAAACGCACCACATAATTCGACCGGATGAAGTTCTTGAAGGCCAACGCCGCAGCAAGCCGAGTTTTCGTCGGTAACGTATCGGAGTTGACGATGTTGAGGAGGGTGAGGGAGTATTGGCTCTTGGTGGCCTCTTGCTTGAGGGCCGTCTCGGCTGGAGGGTTTGTTTATTAGCAACGAAATCGCGGGGCAACGGGCAACGGGACACAGGCGCAGGGCGAAGAATACCTTTTCGGTGCTGGGAAGGATCAAGAGTTGCATCCAGCAACTGGGAGATGTGGCCAATGTCAGCCGCCATGATGAGGAGTTGGTGATGGCGATGGGGAGGAGGAGAGGAAGATGAGGATGTGGAAGAGGCGGTGGTGGTGGTGGTGGTGGTGCTTTGGATTGGTGGTGGATGGCAACGGAAAACGGCCAAACTTTTTTGGTAGCAACCGACCTGGATAGCAAGCAAGAGCACCTCAGCCTGCATCCGCTAACGGGCCTCGAGCTCCAGCTCCCGGCAAGACTGCCTCAGGCCTGGAAGGAGCGCCACCGCGAGCACAGGGCATTTCATGAGCGCATGTGGGGGGTTCAGGGAGCTGAATTGCAGCTCCACTCACTGGCCGGCTGGAAAGGCTGCCCGCACTACTCTGTATTATTCCTACGAGCCGCTCCGTTGTGGCTGAGGTCCCCTGTAATTGGGGAAACAAGCAGGTGAGGGAGGCAACAAGGATAATTTTTCCATGTTCCTATCATGAGTCTACAACAGGATTTCATGAGGCAGATACCTATGCAGATGCTCCATGCAACAGCATGTCTGGCTCATGACTAGACCCGACTCTCTCCCAAAAAGCTCCCATCACCGGAGCACGCCATGTCTCAGTCCGCCATTGAGGAGAGCTGAAAAGCCGAAGCTCTGAAACATCGAGACACCCACGAGCAGTGAAGTTGCTTTTTGTGAGCTCCCGACAGGGACTAGGCCGAGGAGTAAGAAAAGGCCTGGTCTCCCCAGCTTTACTTGTAGCAGCAAGCAGGTACCCGGGGGCTCCCAGGCGGCGGCAGATACCCCAGCCATGAGCACACGCTAAGGCCGCGGAATGAAGGCTTCCAGTTCATGGAGGCCCTGTCTGTTTGGTTTCGCATCCTGCAATCCATCACCAGGGACAAAAAGACCCTCTGGTCCCTTATCTAATGCTATGCAGGTCGTGACAGTAGTGCTCGATTGTGCATGGCGCCCAGTCCCGTTCGGGGGTAGCGACTCGAGCGTTTCGGGAAACTGGCTGCGCGGGCGGCGGTCAGGTGGCCCGTAATTGGTGGAGCCACCTGCCGGCTGCCACTGGCACTGCGAGCCCAGCCCGCTAAGGCACCTGCTAAGCCCGCTGGCCGCCCACTGGACGCCCACTGATGCCCACTGCGTCCCGGGGCGTTCGCCCTCTGTACCGCGCCCCGGCCGCACCTCGTCCGATCGACGAGCCTTGCAGCTACATAGTCTGACGACCAACAATTTTGCGAACGACGCTGCCGATATCCAATCTCATCTCTTCACCTCCCAACTGCCGCAGCCCATGCTCGTTCTCCGACAGCTCTAGCACGGCTGTCCTCCAGCTGCTCCTGCTACCTGTCGTCCCCGATTACCGTCCCCCCTTCCCGCCGAATCGAGCTATTCTGCCGCTCCATCGCCCGAACCCGAGATCGCGACATCTAAAGCATCCGCCCGCTGTCCAACTGCACGCTCCCGAAGTCGACTGTCCCGATTTGATGGCAACGTCCTCTCCAGACGCCACCCGACACTCCTCTCGATTCCCTTGCAAGCCCGTGTAATACATGCTTTATTGGTGAGACCTGCCTCCGCCGTCTGACGTCGTTCCTCGTCCAAATCCGTATCGTCACACTCCATCGCCCGTTCTCCTTCCGTCTCCCGTCCCACGGCCGACCCGAGAGCTTTCAGGGCACTGCTTTTGCAGTCGCTGGCCTGTCCCAACTGTCTGTCTAGGCAGTTTGATGGGCTTCCTCTGCAGCCTCAACCCATCTGAATTGTCAAGCCTCTTCTCGATGCCAGCATCCACCCTCCTCCTACCTCCTCCGTCCGTCATCGACTGATGACGCCACGAGCCACCCATGGACTACAGTTCTTCTGCTAACATGCTGCGTCGCCTAGCATCTCTGAGTATTCAAGATCTCGCTGCAGCACAAGAGCACATGTCCCCCCAGTCAGGAGATGCGCCCTCTTCGCCCGAGTCGTATCGCCCAAGTGGCCTTGCCAACGTCTTCCGTGGTTTGACCAGCTCTAGGCTGTCCAAATCGTCACCCTCCATCGCCTCTCCCACCACATCTGGACCTGGATCTGCCGCCCTGCCGGTCGCCGAAGGCGTCAATGCTGCGCCCATGGGCCCTCGCGAAGGGCTCTCGCCGAGGCACATGGAGGCATTCGAGCTCTTGAAGAACGGTTCTCCTAATGAACGTGTTGCCGCCGCTCAAACCCTGCGCTACGCCCTCACAGAGTATCCTCTCAACCCCGTTCTTCAGATCTGGTATGCCGCCAAGGACCTTATCGAGCCTGCAAAATCGACGGCTGCTCGGATTGCTGGCTGGGAACTCCTGACGGAATGCGTCAAGCATGTCTCCTCCACTGACCTGGAGCGTAAGGAGTACTTCGACACCGTCTCCGCGCCAGCAAACCCGGAGGACTTCCATCTGCAACTCGCTGCTCTCGTCGACTTGACAAACCACGGCCGAGACTTGAGCGGTTTCGATTATGAGCTCATCCCTTTGCTAACACAATGGCTTGATGACTCTTACAACGCCGTCCGCATCGCAAGGAGGAACGCGTCGATGGCAGCCAGAGGTACCAAGGGGTCATCCAAGGGCAAGGCTGTCGTCTCTGGCGTGGAAAAGAATTTTGCTCAGGTGTTTTCGTTTCTCACCGAAGTCGTCAAGTTTAGCTTCAATAGCGCCGATGACACTGCAGTGTCCGCGCTCATCCAGAAACTCCTCTCCATCTGCATGAGTACAAATACGGAGCAAGATCTCAGATCGAGCATTGCGGTTGTTGACACAGTCGTGACCTTCGGTTCAATACCAGATGAAGACCTCAAGGGCTGTGTGCAGGTGCTCAGTTCGATCTTCTGTGTGGTTGGAAGTCTACAGAAAGATGCCTGGAAAACGCTATCAAACCTATGCAAGTCACATAACGGCCAAAATACGGTTCGCATATTGCTAGATATCATGCGCAACAACCCCGAGGAAGGCTCCAAAGAAAGAGACATCAACAGAGAGATCCGGGGTTCCATCGCGGTCATCCAGAAATTGCTGTCAAAAAGCCAGGAGAAGGGTTATCCGATCATACCATATGCGCTGATTGTTGATGGCCTGTCCACCGTCGTCAAGGGAACTTCATCATTGAGAATCTACGTTGCGACTATCGAACTTGTAAACTCTTTGTTCAACAACAAGGAAGGGAAAGTTCACCAGCTGCTTGTCAATGAAGACTGGAAGACAATCCTCGATATCGTCAAGGATTGTTCCAAGGCTATCCCGGCTCAACGCGAGAAAGAAAAGCATCGAACGCATCATGGAAAAGATGAGAAGCACGACGACCCCCTTCTTCGAGAACTTGTCACTCTAGTCACCCGGCTGGAAGTAATCGCCAGTGACAAGTCGGGTGATTTTGTAGACTATGTTCCACGCCAAACCGTCGTCAAATTCTTCATGGATGTTCACCAGTTCATCCCCGACTCGACAGCATCCGCGGTACTCGACTTTTTTCGGGAACTTAGGTGTTGCTCCCCTTCGGATCTATACTGGGAAGATAACCTGGCGCTGGTTTTGAGAGGCTTCTTTGGTAACCGCGATCGGTCTTCGGCAGTCCGCCTTCGGGCATTAGAAACCATCATGGATGCATATGAGGTCGTTGACCTTGTTGGGGATGAAGCTGAACAGAGCTTTATCCCTCGTCTAGCCAAAAGTGTCCTCCAGAACGTTGACGAGGAAACAGACGTCCTAGTACTGGACGCTATAGTGTCTTTGATGGTCTCAGTCGTTGCATCTTGTGACATGGAGCTCTTTCATTACATCGTCGATACCTTACGAGGCATCGTGGTTGGTGACGGCGTCAAGTCGCCCATCTCATCCTCGGCTTCACCAAATCCTTTCCCGTCGACCCCATCTGACGACCCGAGTGCCCCGGTTGACCAGACGCCCGCAAGCGTCGTGACAAAGGGATACGTACGGATGTTTGTGCAAAACATGGATACCGACGGCGAGAAAAGCGTGAAGCTGTACAACACGCTGGTCAGCATCGTCAAATCTAACCACTGCGAAGTTCTTGCCCGGTTGGCAGCCATGAAGCTCCTTTTCCGGGTTCGGGCGGATTGGGCGAACCGCGTCTTCGTCACCAAAGTCCTCGAGACGAATTTCCTTGCTGCCTCAATCTGTCGCACTGAGGATTCTCTGGCGAAGAAGATGGCTGAGGAGGCTGTTCAGTCTCTCAGGCTATCCCGTAGCGAGCATGCCGCTGCATCCAGAGCATCCCGAGGAGTCTCCTTTTCTCAATCTCAGGTGCAAGAAAAGAGCTTCCCGATTCGGTCCGCCAGCGGTGCAGCCCCTGCGAGAGGAAATGGCGTCAGATATCAACAACTCTGGAGTCTACCGGATCCAGACGCCCTTCCAGACACGGTCACAGGCTTCTATAGCCCAATACTGGTTTCTCATGTGCCGACGCTGATAGCAAAGTCAGAAGACGAGAACGAGAGTGACAGCCGCAACGATAGCGAGACTGGGACAGAAACCGAGACCGAAACTGAGGTCGACACCGAGGCTGAGACTGAGATGTCAGATACGCTGGCTGAAGAAGAGACTGTGACCAAGCTTGACTTTGCATCTTGGCTCGACACAGTGTTAAGCATTCTTCGAGGCAGTGACTGGGAGGTCTACAGCTTTGTCCTCGTCCACCTTCCCTCACAGCTGAGCAATCAAGCACTCTTCCGAGACGCAATACGGCAGATCCAAGAATTGCGAAAAGTCGTGTGCGAGCTGCTTCGGACAAATTGCTTCCAGGAGCCGCCGAACGCATCTGGACTTCGCAGGTCCGACGTTGCGGTCTGTCTCTTTCACAGCCTAACGATGCTCCTGAGTTATCATGAGCACTTCCAGAAAGGCGAAGAGGACGAAATTGTTAGGACCTTTGTCCACGGAATCGCGACCTGGGAGCGAAGTGCGAAATGCTGTATCCACGCATTGTCGATATGTTGTCACGAGTTGCCTCTATCAACGAGCAAATCTCTGGTGCAGCTGCTCACCAAAATGTCGACTATCATCACTCAGCCTCACGTCTCAATTCACATTCTGGAGTTTCTCGCCTGCCTTAGTCGACTTCACAATGTCTATGTCAACTTCCGGGAAGAGGAGTACAAGATCGTCTTTGGTATCTGCATTCGATACCTGCAGTCAGTGCGAGACAAGAAGGAGTCATTCATTCGAAATGGCCCAGGAAGCGAACCGCCGACTCCGGCTTCTTACATCTCCAACCCGATAGACTCATTGCATCCCAGTGCGTCAGACGACCTTCCGCAATACGTATACGCGCTCGCACACCACGTAATCTTGTTCTGGTTCCTGGCCCTGAAGTTGCCAGACCGTGCCAGTCTCGTGGGATGGATCGTGAAGAACATCTTCACTGATGTTGAGGAAGGGAGTAGCGCCAACGAGCAAGCCCTCATTACGGTGGACTTTATGCAGCGAGTCACATATGCCGATGTGGATGAATCCTCGGAAGACCGAATGCTCACCGAAAAGCGGTTTGGAGAAGTTGTGAAGAAGAGATGGCTAGTTGGCAACAGTATCATCACGGTGAGGCAAGCCACCACAACCGGCTGGGCTCAGATTATCAAGAGACAGCCATCGGGGACTTCTGCGTATATGATCCGAGAGTCCTTCACCCCTCCGCCCCCGCATCAGGTACAGAATTATGTCGAGATTAGTCGGGAGGGCCAAGCGTCGAACAACACCATCCTCCCGAGCCACCTACTGGTGCAGCTGATATCATCAGTTCCCCAGACATCAGAAGCTGCAAGACCCATTCCTCTGCCCGAGGATGATACCGTAGAGCGATCAATCCGAGTGTTCGATCGCTCCTCGACTGTTGACGGTCACAAAGTAGGAGTCATCTACATCGGGGAGGGCCAGACTCAAGAAGCCGAGATTCTCGCCAATGTCTCCGGTAGCACCGACTACGTCGAATTCCTAAATAATTTGGGTACCTTGACCAAGCTCAAGGGTGCCAACTTCAACACCCACGGACTGGACCGCGAATACGACTCGGACGGGCAGTACACCTTTTGCTGGCGCGACCGCGTCACCGAAATGGTCTTCCACGTTACAACACAAATGCCAACAGTCCTGGATCGTGATCCGCAATGCACCATGAAGAAGCGTCATATTGGCAACGACTTTGTCAACATCGTCTTCAATGATTCGGGCTTGCCCTACAAATTCGACACATTCCCGGGCGACTTCAACTACGTGCACATTGTCATCACACCGGCCTCCCGTGCCTCGTTCATGGCTAAGCGCGCGAACCCGGCCAAGCGACAGGAAGGGCCGACCGGGCAACCCTTCTATCGTGTTCAAGTGGTGAGCAAACCTGGCTTTCCGGAGATCAGCCCTGCATCTGAGACCAAGATCGTCTCTCTCAAGGCGCTCCCAGGCCTGATTCGTCTCATTGCCCTCAACGCCTCCGTCTTCTCTCACGTCTGGGCCAACCGCGAAGGCGGCGAGCACGTCTCCTCCTGGCGCAGCCGCCTCCGCGAAATTAAGCGCCTGCGCGAGCGCTACGGCCCCCGTTCCGGCCAGCTGACGCCCTCGACCTCGCAACCATCAGCCCTCGGCTCGCTTCCATCACCACAGCAGCAAGGGCAACAGCAGGCACTGCAGCAGTCAGGCGAGGCTTCCCGGCCTTCGAGCAGCGTTCGCGATAGCTTCACCAGCTTGCGACGTACCAGTGTGGCAACTTTTTTCACCAGCACCAGTGAGCAGACCTCGCACCGCTCCTCGATGCTCTCCACGTCAACCAACACCAACGACACCGAGATGGGTCCAGCACACGCCTTGGACTCGATGGTTGAGTCCGTGGACTTTTCAAAATGGGCGTGATTTTTAAGATACTGATCCGACGACAGAGGGGGGAACCCTTTAATGTATTGGAATGATATGAATGGAATGCCGAGCAGTCGGCGGGCAAAGGGTTAGCACATTTGTTCTGTATGTACGTATTAAGCGCCTGTCTCTGCAGCTGGGCGCTACATTAGGATTTGGAGGGATAACAAAAGTTCTGTGGTTTCTTGTCTCGACCTTCTTACTTCTCGTTGGATGATGGTTTCATCTGCTCTTTTTTGCTCAATCATATATGTATAGTCAAGTCCCAGAGTTGGGATATCGACAGGACACGGACAGACAGGGTTATCATAGAATCAATGTGGAAGATGACAAGGCCCCTTTTTGTGACTGGCGAATAGATATCCCAGTTTGTTCTGCCGTCGGATCCTTGGTGGACCAACGCTCCAATCGCTAACCCCTTTCTTATATCGCTCATCATAACGGCCTGGATTAGCGTGCGGCTGGGGAAATGGCCAAGGCGTTTCTGCCCTACCGTTATGCCGTCGGCCCGTTGCTAAGCTCCGCTCCAGTAAGCTTGAATTTAACCAACGCCATCATTGCCCACGGAATCCCTGAGGCATACTCTGTAGTCGCGCAAAGCTTGCGTTCAAACCCCGAATGACTCTCTTTACGAGCAGCCAAGGACTCGGAATCCTTCGAAAGACTCGCTACCGCAATGTACCTTGCTCACACTGCCATAATGCAACTCTCTTTCAGCCATCGAAACGACGGCGCCATGTCGATACAACTTGGCACGTTGGGGGCCGTAAGATGGGCAGGGTTATCAACAGGCACACTAAGCCGGGCGCGTAGTAGTCAACGGATGGTATAACTAAGCGATGTTGACTGACACCCCAGCTCTCCCCCCGTTTCCTCGCGTCTCCATGCTTTCTCTCTCCTGTGTCGTCACTATCTTAGCCGCCCGGGCGAACTTACGATGAGGTCGAACCTCTCAAGACTGAGTCTGCCTCTGGGCGTGACTCTCTTGTGGCAGTTGCTCATGGTGCGGAGGGCTGCTGCACTAGTGACATTTACTTATCCTGTTGAGAACGGGTTGATCTTCTACGATGGGGAGACGATCAACGTGAGCTGGACGTCGACGTTGGATAATGCGACATTGATCCTCTACTATAGCACCACGGATGACCCGACGGCGTCGACTTTCATAGGTATGCTTGTAAATCCGCATTTATGGAACATGCGTGCTAACCTAGTCCTTTCTCAATTCAGCCTCGAACATTGGTTATGTATCCTCGGTTGGCAGTGTCTTGGTGCCCGTCGATTTCCATATAACGTCCGACTACTGCTGGTTCAACCTCTTCGAGACAGACAACCCCGCGAACGGTGTCAATAGCGTTACGTTCCTGCTGTCGTCCGATTACCACAGCGGCACAACATTGGGAGTTGAGGGCCTGGCGACGACGAGCTTCGGCGCCACGGGTATACCAACAGGCCCCGTCACAGCCTCAAGCAGTGCGACCAGCCTTCTATCAACCGCCGCCTCGACGAGCTTGAGCCTCGTCGCGAGCAGCAGCCACCAAGAATCGTCTTCTTCACCGTCGTCGTCCGCATCCACATCTCCATCCTCGTCCACGACCGCCGTACCGAACAGCGGGCTGAGCTCGGGAGCGAAAGCTGGCATTGGTGTAGGCGTGAGCCTGGGTGCATTGGCAGTTCTTGGTGCTTTGGGATTCTGGCTTCTGCGGCGCCGGCGTCAGCAACGGGTTTCTGCGGGAGAGCGGAATGAATTATCGGGTGAAACGCCAAAGTACTCGGGTCGCTATCCAGAGACTGCCCAAGTCCCTGGGCTTCACGAGATGGGAAGCCATCAACCAGCAGTAGAGCTGCCTTAGGGGTAGAGTAAGAACAATTATATGTCAATTTAATGAAGCAAATAAATGACACATGTGATCTTGAGGTTATTCCAAGTTAAAATGTTTAAACCTTGAGCTTAACTTTATCTTTAGCCGTGTCTGTTGGGTGATTTATCATCAACGCCCGAGATATTTATTATGATTACTCTCCGCTCCATCGCTGTTCTCATCCTTCGTCCTGAATAATCAACGACAGAAAGGTATTCGAAGCACAATGTCGTGGGCCAGTCTCCCCCCAGAGACCCAATATCTCATCCTTGACCATCTGCACGACTTCAAGTGCCGCCAGTACGAGTCTCCCGAGCGCCGCCGAGAGCGTAGGGAAATGAGCGGCGGCATTTCACAAGGAGCGTATGCATCCGTCTGTCGCGCGTGGAGCAACTTCTTCGAGATATCTACCTTTGAGAAGCTCATCCTCCACCAGAATGATATCGCAATGCTGGGCGAAATTGTTCCACGATGCGGCATGCTTATCCGCTGGATCTGGCTCCGTATTGAGCTTCCGTCGTACGACTGTTCACTATGCGATCAGCCAGAGTTAGTCGAAGAAGACAAGGTCAATAAGTTTATCTTTACTGATGCTGTCTGGTCTTTATTTGAGATCCTGAGCCAGCTCAAGAAGAAGAAGGATGACCACCTCGGCATAACCCTCGAACTAAGTGCACATTCGCCCAGTCTCGTGGACCACTATGCTCAAGAGTTGGGTTGCATGATCAATGATACGGCATGGCACACATTAGGCGGTGTCCAGCAGTCCCCTCGTGAGTCCCTCAACGACCGGTATCACCGATGGTGGTCCGGTCGGCGGCGACGCATCACAGATGCTGCTGCTCTCAGAATGGTCGGTCATCCACAAGGGCTTCGATTTGACTTGCGGGCACCTGTTGTCAAGCGCATGAACAAAGTGCTGCCCAAGGTCAGAGTCGTCACGTCTTTGGTGATCCGCGGCCAGTGCTATCGACACTTCTCCATACCAAAGGCTCTCGATCCCATCATCAAAAATCTGACTCAATTGCACCATCTCTCATACGAGTGCTGGAAAGTCTATGACACGACCGAGATCAAGGGGCGGTATATCCGACATTTCGAGAACTGGAGCCTGTTGACCGACACCTTGAAGTACCGCCGAACTCTGCGCAAAATCACCTTGTACGAAGGCACCAGTCGCTGCAATAGAAATCATCTCTCCAGCAGAAAGACGTGGGAACATCAGCCAGTTGGCTTCGGTTCGGCCATATCAAAAGTAAGCCGGAACTTAGACGAGCTATATGTCAACGACATTGTCGAGGCAGGTGAATTCTTCCGGCCGTTTCGGGGTCCCGATTTTGCAGAACGTGCAACTAGGAGGATCCTATGGAAGAATCTTAAGCGTATCTCTTTGTTTGGCAAGTTGCGTCCTCTTGGCTCGTACGAAAGTCGCATACAGGCCGCTGGCCACGCTGCCCGCAAGATGCCACAGCTCCAATTCATGGAGCTATGGTATTGCAGTAAACACCATCAGTGCGTCTTCACATATGACCCCTCGCAGCATGCACATGACACCCACAAGTTGGAGCTTCGAAGCTCCTGGGGAGGCTGTCTCAGCCCAGCCACCGTGCAGGCGTGGAGGGAGGCTGGCGGCGACCGAGGACCAGGAACGGGAATCGACGTTCGCGGTCAAGGAGAAATATTTAATCTCCCCAAGGGGCGGGATCTCATGTGCGCGTTGGTATTGAGAGGCGATGTGTTGACGAATACCAGCCGACGACAGATACTGGGCCAGCATGGACACTCGTACTTGAATTCTAGCGCGGCTGCAGAGGGTACCACCTAAGTAGTGTAATAGACAGCTCTTCTCCTCTAACCCATCGGGGCAGACGTACCAGGAAAGAGGCCGCCAAATTCCGGCAAACGAAGCTTTTCGCAAGATTTTGGCCTGAATTTCACCCTGCAGTGAGGTTACAGCAAGACAGAGGAGGCGGACTAATACTTAGCTTTTGAGTGCGAACATGATCCTGCGACTCCTTTTAGGGGGTTGCGCAGACTTATCAGGGCATGCTTTCTTGATAGTACTTACAGAGGATTGTTGTAATATGAGGTCCTCTGTGACTGGGACAGACTGTACTGGTTCTTGTCTGAAGACACTAGAGAAGGGTCTGGGTGTTCAGAGTAGAGGAAACTAAGAAAGAGTATGGTTAGCCAGGTATTACATTACAATGGGTCGTTCGCTTCTCGTAGATGAAATTTTGGTCAGTATGGTAAGTATGCAACGAGAATTACCCCCATCCGCCACGTGGAGGCCGACCCAATGGATAGGTTTAAGGATACTGTAAAATGCTGAAGAAGTAAAGAGGTGCCCCGTAAGGGTTTCTGTATGAAATATCAGATTCTGGCCCCCTTGAAAAATAGGAGTCAGATACTCACACCAATGCTCTAAGAGATAAGCCAAATGATCCATGGCTTGCGGAGGAGGGGGGATGCGGCGGCGGGGAGGCAGCAAGCCAGGCAGAATCTGCCGACTTCGTCGGCGAGCGAGTCGTTCATCGCCGGCGCGAAGCGCGGCGGAAATCTCGTTGCGAAGTGTCATCGTCAACGATTGTGATGTGTTTGATTGAGAAGAATCCAACTTAACTGCCAAACTTCTTAGAATATAAACAAACTCCACTGATGGATGGGAAAGTGTCACCAAGACCAGAACATTAAAGGGAACACTCATGGGTTAGTGTGTACTTGGATTTCTCTTTCCCGATATGGCAGACTCTGGGCCAGCGTGGACAGGTTTAAGGATACTGTAGAATGCTGAAGAAGTAAGGGCCCGGAGCGGACGCGGGAGCCGGGGCCGGGCCAGGAGGAGGAGCTGGCTCTTCTTGAGCCGGAGGAGGAAGCTGCGGCGGCGGCGCTGGGGTGGGAGGAGGAAACACACTACACTTCGTTGACGATGACACTTCGCAACGAGATTTCCGCCGCACATTGTCCTCTGCCCTGCCCCCTGATTAAGAAAAACCCAGGTCGACTGCCAAAGGTCTTGGAATATAAAGAAACACCGTCCCCCCACTGGTGGATGGGAAAGTGTCACAACCCATTTTATATATACCATCCAAGCCCTATCTAGCCCGCATTCCCTAACCATAATCCAATCCCCGAATCAGAATCCGCACACCTTAACCATAATCCAAACACCTTAACCATAATCCAGACCCTAACCCATAATCCAGACCCTAAATCGTGATTCAAACACCTAACTACGCCAACGAGGAGCTGCCCATGGATGCAATGGTGTATCTAGGCTTCTTTACATATCTGCTAGTAGAATGAAAGAATAAGCAATCTGGGGAGAAGCAATCTGCTCATCCTACGCTAGCTCTACTATAATAGTCAGACCCATCTGCGTATAAGGTATGCAGAGGGAGAACAGTACCTATGCTGCAATCCATTCTGTTCTGGAGCCATGAGGATGAGGACACAAGACAATTTGCATGCCCTGCGAAAGTTTAGACTCCATGGATATATCGGGAATCTTCTCTACTTTAACAATGCATCACCTCATGGGTTACGGTTTAGGCAGGGTTCTCGTCATGGCAGCACCCTCAAAATCCCTGTGCATGCCTTAGAGGCTTACAGTTAGGAGAATCATGTTTCACGTGTCGTATTACTAGTACACATGCCGAAGACGTTGGCAAGTGATGATATTGCCAGACGTGTCAAGGTCATGGTCCGGGAGTGCCCACTCGAGCCAGTTCATCCTTGATTCTGTAGAAGCGGCGCAGCAGGGACGTCGAATTCTCTTTTTTTTTCATCTTTTTTGCCTTTCTAATAAGGCACCCACCTTCTCCATCGATGCGTCCTCTCATTAATAGATAAATTTCCTGCTTGTTTCTTTGTAGACCTTGTTTCCGAGTCGTAGGGCAATCACGATGGTGTCTTTTGATGCAGATTTGACTGAAGAAATTTGGAAATAAGATGCATGGCCATTCTTTGGAGCAATTCGAGTCTGCAATTTAATTCTAAGATCTTTTCTTCGATTTTCTTTCCCGTCGGGCTTATCTGTTAAGCAGTTTGGTAGGGATATCTTTCTGACAAGGAGACACAACTGAATATCTGACCCTCAGTGACCAGTACCGATTGAATACATGTGATGAAATTATAGTTACGAAGTGTAATATTCCGAATAAATGAGCTGTCACAGTAAGATAGGGCTCATAGAACACAACTTATGTGGCTAAGAAAAGGGGTAAATTTGACTAATTTCGTGACGTTATAGGGCCAATCCGTTGTAGTGCTAGTACATACGACCATAGCTCCTAGAATATACGGGATCCCGTCCGCTCTCCCATAGTCAAACTAGGAAGCGCTGGATTAGTAGTTGGGTCGGTGACGACCAGCGAATACCCGGTGTTGTATGTTCTTTCTTTTTGAATTTTTTTGCTATTCTTTTCAGAATTAGATCACTGTAGGTTAGTCGTAACATTTAAACGTCTATTAAGCCATAAGTCCTATGCTGTGGAAGTGTCGTGTTCGATGTCAACAATGCAGTGGTACATCATTATTGTTAGTGTCACTACGAATTAGGTTGCCAGGATCAAAACGGAGGAAGGCCACCGTTTTGTAGTTCCTTCTTTTTCATGAGTAGAAACACCCCCCCTCCAACTCGGCCTTCATCTCGGTGTCTGCTCAATACGAAACGAGCGGTCGTCTATTGCCAATCTGCCCCTTTTCACGAAGTCCTAGGAACTTTTTTTTCTTCGTAGATCTTTATTTCGAGTCGTGGGTGATCATGACAATGGTTTTTAGCACAGATTGAACAAACAAAATAAGATTGGCCGAGATGCCGTTTTCCACTAAAGTATAGGCCAGGAAAACAGGTGGTGAGCGGGAGCGAGAGCGCCGCAGGTGCAGGAGAAGCGCCTTCCGGGACTCGCCCTCCTCATCACCGCCATCAGGTGCCGGAGCAGCATCTTCAATGGGTTTGTGGCAGACCACTGGGATGAGGATATCGGCGACGTTACCGAGGAGCGAGTTGAGATCGCCCGCAAGGCGGACCATATCTTTATCTCCATGATCAAGGAGGCTGGCCTTTACGACCAGGTAGGGCGCGTCACACAAGTTGAGATGGGTGCAAGCTGAACATGGTGTCCTAGATGTCCCAAGCCTATGCTGGTCTTGATACCAGCCATAGTGTTGGTGTTTTTGGTGATCAGCGTGTTTGGGGCTACATCATAATCCTCCGCGCTGTCCGTACTCAAGACTTCATGAGCGCTGAGGTGTTTAACTTTGACAACTTGTTCCTCCAGGTAAGCCGCCTAACCCTTATTCCGTTCTTTCGCGTATTAATCACTTACCCAGGATGTCTCGCGTGCCATTTGCAACCAGGTAGATGGCGTGTCCCGTGTTGTCTATGATCTGTAAGAAACTGATGGCTCCTATGAATCCCGAGCTTCGTGCTAATACAGTCTTACCAGAAATTCAAAGCCTCCTGGCACTATTGAGCTGGAATAGGCGGCAGACGGAACACTTACCGACGGGGGCACGGAAGAAGGATAGAAAGCGACCTCTATACTGTTTGGGGACTTTTCTAGATAAAGGCACATAGAATGGAAAGGGCGAATGGACTCAGAATTAACGGCATCATGATGCCTTGCCGTCTTTGGAGAGGAGGCGCAGCGTGGAACGAAGATAGACAATAAGCCACGGATGACCCGTACTTGGTGTTTGTCTGCACCAGTTTGTGGAGCCTTGATTACTTGTAAAGTTGTCTCCCCCTCAGCGGGGAAGAGGACCTCCAGTAACGGCGGGCGTTGAGCGATAGAAGAACTTGACGGGCGCCCAGGTCCGATCATAAAAAAAATAATAAATAGAAGATTGTTATAGAGATGTTTTACTGTACTTAAAAATGCTCAAGCAGCCCCAGAGTCCAGAATGACGAAAAGAAGCGTACATGTTTCAATAGATAGATTGAACAGTACGTAATCTCTCTATTACTCGTACAGATAGTTCATAGCAAGTCCATTTAACCGTTAGCGTTCGACTAAGCTTGGCTTAGTGCCCTCGCTGCTATTGAGCTCAGGCCAAAAAACACCAAAACGTCATGCGTCCCCACCGCCGCTTTAACCAAGGGCTAAGCCGTAGGTGGGCGAGCGATTTCGGCCACAGCAGGGAAAAAATCCACCGAAGCTTTCCCACCTGCCTCATAAATCCCACCTCCACAAGAGTCACTCCGGTCCTCTTTTCAACATCATCACGAAACCAACCTCAATCTCACGACCTTGCCACCCCGTCAATTGGCCTCAGAAGCATCCGCCACCATGCTCTCTGGCACCTCCGTGGCCGCGCGCGCCGGCGCTCGCCGAGTTGCTCGACGATCCGCGTCAATTCTCCCTGCCATGGGACCGACTCGATGCCTCGCCGGTCGACAGAACAGCTTTGCTAGCCGACAGAACAGCTTTGCCATTGCTGGTATGAGTCAGCAACGACGAGGCTATGCCGTCACGACGAACCCCAATCCTCCCCTCGGCAAGAAGAATGCGACGAACGACACCCCGTCTCGCATTGGTTTGATAGGAGCTCGAGGGTTCACTGGTCAAGCTCTCGTTGAACTCCTGAACGAGCATCCTTACATGGATCTTCAATATGTGTCGTCTCGAGAGCTTGCTGGACAGGAACTTGAGGGTTATACCAAACGCAAGGTCGTCTACTCTACATTAAGTCCGGAGGATGTGGCGTCTCTGGACAAACAGGGCAAGGTCGACTGTTGGATAATGGCCCTCCCCAATGGCGTTTGCAAGCCTTACGTTGAGGCCTTGGATCAAGCCAATAGCAGCAGCGTGATAGTTGATCTCTCGGCTGACTTCCGGTTCGATGACAAATGTAAGTCTCCAAGAGAGGGACACGTCTTGTTGAGATTGACTCCGATACTGACTAATAACAGGGACGTATGGACTCCCAGAACTTGTAAAGCGATCCAAGATTGCACAGTCTAAGCGTATCTCCAATCCCGGATGCTACGCGACTGGTGCTCAGATCGGTCTCAGCGCAGCCCTGGACTTGATGGAGGGCATGCCCACGGTCTTCGGTGTCTCAGGCTACTCTGGAGCAGGATCCAAGCCAAACCCAAGGAACAACCTGGAAGTGCTTAAAAACGCGATTATCCCTTACTCGTTAACTGGGCACATCCACGAACGTGAGATCTCTCACCACCTGAACCATGAGGTCTCCTTCATTCCTCACGTGGCAGGGTAAGTCAAGGCTCTCGGCGGCTTAGAAGAGCGTGGATAATAACTAACGTATCGAAAAGATGGTTCAGGGGCATCACGTTGACTATAAACATACCCCTTCGTAAGGAGATGACTTCACGAGATCTCCGCCAGATCTACCAGGACCGCTACGCTGGGGAGAAGCTCATCAAAATCGTGGGTGAGCCACCGTTGGTGAGCTCTATCATGGGACGCCATGGTGTGGAGCTCGGAGGCTTCGCCGTCGACAGCACCGGAAAGCGTATGGTTGTGTAAGTCGATCACAACCTCTGCAGAATCTCATTATACTAACTACGAGAAAGCGTGTCAGCGGTCGACAATTTAGCGAAAGGAGCCTCAACGCAATGTCTGCGTGAGTAGTCTCTTTCTAAGAAGCTGACTGCGTTGCTAACGGGTTTACACAGAAAATATGAATCTCGCCCTTGGTTATGCGGAGTATGAGGGAATTCCCGTTATGTGAGGGCGTTAGCTAGAGCTAGATTGGGTAATCTGTTCTGGATAGGAGTTGGTTTGGATGTTGATTGGAAATTGTTGGTATAAGAATATTCATGCCAGATAAACCTCAGGAAATGTATTTGGCTTCCGGCTTTCCTTGTCATCCGACGCATTGCTTCTTATAACTGGACATACACTCAGGGGAATTTCACTGAAGAGGGGGGCAGGGGTTCAGGGCTTGAGTGTCGCCTTGGTCTCGCGTCCGGGGCTGGAAAAATGCAAAACCGCACACTAAGCGGAGGATATACCACCAAGAATTCAATTATGACGGGCCAGACAAAGACACAAGTACACGGTAGAAATAAATCCAGATGATATGTGGTTAATTGAACTAAGTTTATTAGCCGGCACGGGGCCCTATTAACTAAACAATGCCGTAGAGCTTCGTGAATTGTTCTTTTGCACAAGGCAAACCCCCTGAATACTTGGTCCTTGCCAGTTTATGTAGGCCGATCATGGCGACGCTGGAATCGCCCACAAACACTCGTGCCTCGGCATGCAAACGTGTCCCACAACTGATAATGATGCATCTACTCCGTAAGACTCGCATGCTTCTGCTTGTCAGCCTCAATTTTCTTCTGGGCCTTTCCACAAAGCCGTTGTGATGATTCCTGCCCATAGTGAATACTTTCGTTGACAGAGCAGTTGTGACACTGCTGAGGAAATTGCCGTGGTAAAAAGCAAGATGAAGCCGCTATTAGGCCTCAATTCTGGGCTCCAGCTCCTCAGGAACTTGCTCTCTTCTTAATACGAAACGCCCGTTCGTATATCGCCAACTTGTCCTTCCTCCCGCAGACCTAATCTTGGTCTCTCTCTAGACCCCGACTGTTCCACAGCCTGACTCTTACTCGGCGGAGTGCCATTAACTTCTGCAAGGATCTCCCCATATAGAACCTCTCCATACCGTAGTCGCATATCACGTACCAACGCCAAATCCTCTCTGATCTTCCTATTGGAACTACCTGTTCGCAGCAGAGGTGCTTCAAGAGCTCTCGCAATGTCGAACGCATGGAGTGATACATCGGAGCCCAGTCGGTGCCAGCCAAACAACAAGTAGAGGATAACAATTGCCTGCAAGACCATGCAAGCCAGTGTAATACCGAGATACTCGTAACGACTCTTATATGCATTCGCTACTCTCGTCTCCTGGGCCGTGAGGTTCTGCGGTACAACAGCCGAACTATTGAAATTCGAGTAAGCGATGGCACTGCGCAGCATCAGTTCGGAGACGGTATTCATGAGATCGGTGGTCGGATCCTCCCATGTCATGGTACAGTTGCCATATGTTGATATGTCAGACGTGAGATAATTGCTGGAAGCTTGGCCGAAACTAAAAATGAGGTACGGAATGAAGGTCTGAACTTCCAGTCGGAGCACCACGGAGGAATTATACAGGTCCTGCATCACATAGTAGATCCCCCCCAGCATGGACTCGAAGCCCCCTTCAATGCCGCCGGTCCAAAGGATATCGCCACCGTTATATTTCGAGTAGAACCTGCCGATTTCGATTGTATCATTCTGTCCCGACCAACTTTGCATTGTAACTGTGCCATTGGTGACCGAGATAGGATATCTGACTGTAGCTAGACGCAGGACACACTCTCTCTTGATGAGATTGCCAACGCAGTCCGCGTCAGGTTTGTATAAGGCTGACGTATTAATCGAGGAATACACATCAACGTTCACTTGTTCACCTCCAAAAGCCATTGTAACGTTGAAGGTCGTGATGTTGTTATGTATCGAGGCAGATCCGAGGACGAGGAAGTCGTACGGTACCTCCGTTTCATTGCAGCTAATATCGAATCCAGGAGCGGATAAAGTGAGCTTGCATGTCGAATTTGCTTCGCACCCGTCCATTGGCAATGTTATGCTCTCACGACTATTATATGCGCGGCTGACATCGCTGAAAAGCGGCGTGAGCAGGTCTGTGTCCTCACCAAGGCCAGAAAACCCGCTGAAGTTTGCAGGGAGCGAACCGTTCAAAACATGCACCACTACGTCGCTATCGTGAACGTAGGTTTTTGGCTGAATGACGGAAGCTTTCTGAATCACTGGGCCGTCAAGCACACTGACAGCCAGCGAGACAACCGCAGCTATTAGAAATTTGTCAACACCCCAATTTTGACGAAAAACTGCGAAGATGTCGCTTCGAATCTCCAGGTCGAAATACAGCTTGCGGACCTGCGCACCCCTTAGGGCCTGCAACCACCAAGAGATCTCATATCCTTTGCTGAGAGCGACAGCGAGAAAGAGATTGGCGAAAGTAATGATGAGCGACAGCAAGACGGACACATGTATACCACTAGAGGAAGCTCGAGGCCATGTTGATACCTCTTTGCCGTCGGAATCCCATAGAATCGCGGCTAATCCAACACAACAGGCCACAAACCCGACGAGGCTCAACAGCGCAGCCCACGGGGCTTGCCTCCAGAAGCCGGGTTTCCACGCAATGCCGATGTTATCAGACCGAGAGTTCATCGTGAGAAGTGAAAACGAATCGCTGCGTTCTCGTTGTCGCTATGCTTGTAGTGACTGAAGACGAATCATACAGCGTCAGAATAAGACTGGAAGATGTAAAGAACAACGGGAAGGAAATCGACCTGCGAAATGTCCCTCTTCCCCGCACAGCTCATATTTACAAAGTGCTTTGGCATCGGCATCATGGCACGTTTTGTTTGGGGGCCAAAATGAAGTCAACCCTGTCGTCGTAGTATTGCTGCAACGCTGGTCGCAGTACGGTGTACGGCTGTGTAAACCCAAGAGTGAGTGAGTGAGTGAGTGAGTGAGTGATTTGTGCCCAGCCTCATGCAGCAAGTATTTAGAAGTCGCTTTCATTGCTATCTCTTCTTTGCGCACGTTGATGTTGCTGTTCGGCTCACTTTGCGCGGCATTCAGGGTATCTTGAGAGTAAGAAGTGATAGAACTCTAGGCGTGTTCGGCATGTGGCGCGACATCCGGTCCTGTCCAGCTGCCATGACTGGGAATGCTTGTTTTTGAGCTAAGGAATCAGACGGTATCGAAAAAGGAGAGGCATCTTCACCACCCTGTCAGCCGGTTGCAGTAGGAAATATGCATCCGTCACATGATGGCCCTGTCGCGCCGCTCGCCTTGCTGTGGTTGGTGCGAGTACGTCGACCAGCAAGGTCTGGTCCCTCCTCTCGACTCGATGCATCCTTTTGTCTCACCGGGCCACCCCGAAGCGACGCCATTCTGGCGAGCCAAGACTTGACGTTGCCGCCCGTTCCCGGCTGTCTGCTGTATGTACCCTGCCTGCGTGGACTTGCATATCGCCCTACCTTATGCAGTAGTGTCTCCCTGGGGTTGGGTGTGGGCGTCCAGGCGGTCTGGCAGGTTGCCTGGTTGCTTGCTGGGGAGTCTCGGGTACGCCAGGCGAACAGACGTCTCCAGCTCCCACAGCCACGCTCCCGGGGCGGCTTGAGTCGGAGAATTTTGGCGGTCCAAGAGGGGCAACTCCATCCGTCTGAGCTTCATCTTTGGGAAGCTGTGACGACACAGGATTCCATTGCTGGTCGAACACTCAAGGAGCAATATCTTAGCGAACCGGAACATCTGAGCAAGGCAGAAAGAGTTACGAGTCACACTCAGCAACCGCTCTCCGTCAAGGGCGATGTGCAGGGATGTTTCTGACCGTTAGCAGGCGACCGGAGACAAGGGTCCTGAGCAGCTGAATTCCTGGATGACCCATGGATGGCCATCCGGTGGACAACCTGAGGAAGCTTCGGAGTAACGCTGTGGCTGGGCCAGTCGGATATTGATGCGAAAGCGACAGAAATGTGAAGCTGACTAGTAAAACACCATCCACGGCAAGGTCGCGAACGTCGTCTTGGCATATGGGCGCATGTTTAGTGCAGGGATCTTGACGATGTTGCGTTCCCCCGCGTCTTCTCCAGCCAGCCCTGCGCTTATCGTTTCAGCGTCCGGACGCCTTTCGAATCAGATCATGGTGTCTTCCAATTGCCACCGCAAGGCTGTCCCAGTAACGTTGCTCTTCCTCTGGTTTCCCGTGTCCACACCATGTCTAGGAGCCTGTCGAGCTTGCCAATCGCATTTGATAACCTACCCGGCTAAGAGCTTGCCTCATCGGAGCTAGATCTCGGTGTCCGCCGCCGGGGCTCTGCAGATGCAAAGCCAACCTGGGGCTGAATGGCCCATATCTGCCTTGACTGCACATTGTGTACGTTGCACGGGACCGCAGTCACATCGGTCTTATTTCCCAGTGCAGCGTCCCCCTCCATGGCATTTGCATTTTTCCCATCCCTCACATCCGGGGTGCGTCAGCAGCGCCTCAGATACCAGGAAGTTCCCTTCTCGTGTGCCAGGTTCGTGACAGGTTAATGGTCACACATGCATGCTCATTGAGCCAATGAGCGGGTTTAAGGAGACTAGGGGGTCATTATTGGTGTGGTTAAACGAGGATGACATAAAACAAAAGACTCTGTGCTGCTAGAAGGGAAAGGGGTCATTGTAAATACGTATTGTCAGCTCCAGCCATTCGCGGCGGCCGACCAAGAAATCATAACCTGTGTTGCCGTCTCAATCGTACTCAGAAGTAATTCTCGAGGCGTCGTGTCAAGTCATCTGTGCATGTCAAGTCTACTAAACTTGGCGCCAGACCTCTCTGTACTCTGCCCACTGGCTGAATCCTAGAATATTGTTCAGCTGCTGTGAAATTGAATGCTCTTGCTCTAGCTTACCCATCGATCTGTAATATCTCTCGTCTGCCCGAATTCCGTCAACAAACATGCCTTCTGCCTCTCGATCTTGTAGACGATTTCGACATGCCTCGAAAAGGCGGTTGAGAATAGCATCTCGCCGGCTCACGACATCCGGATTGTCATCTAGATTGCAATGTCAGAACAAAATATCAAGTTAACGAAGCGTCGTTTGACTCACATCGAATGGCAATGCATGTAACTCCTCCCATGTTTGTCCCAGCCATCGTGGCGAAAGGAATATCCATCGATACCGGACTGCCGCTGTTGGGCATATATGTAATAGCTGTGGCCACCAAAGTCTTTCCTTCAAATCCTACAATGACGTCGCTCTCATGTACGCCATCAAGGATCTTGGCATATTGGTCGTGCCACCCGAAATAGTCATACCTCTCCGAAATCCAGCTTGCCATTTCCAAAACCTGTGAATTTTCCGACTGTTGGCAAGACCTGAAAGTCAAGCCTGCCGATGAAAATCTTGCAACTGGCACTTCATCGAATCTCATCATCCAGTCGTGTGTAAGGCGCCCTTTACCAAGCTCGGACTCATCCATAATCCATCCTCGACCCTCGAACCATTTCTTATCTGGAAGGTCGGGAGGAACCCCATGAAGAAGTCGAGGAAACGTGCTTCCGAGCTGGATTCGACTAACTCCCAGAACTTTGTTGAGCCTTCCGTATACTTCATCGTGTAGAATGCGGCCGATGCCTTGTCTGCGGAAATCCTCCTTAACCATCAGCGCCGCAATAGATCCGACGAATCGATCTGAACTTCCATCGGCGAATGTCGTAAACGTGGCGCAAAAACCGACAACATGCCTCGTCGAGGAGTCTCGAACTATATAATGTACCCCAAAACCATCACGTTTTAGAATCTGTCCGAGAGCGGGTCGAGGAAGATGAAATTTCTGCGGCATGCACGAGGTCCACAGAGTGTGCACTTCGCTAAGGTCACGATCGTAGTCCCAGTGCTCAACCGACCACGGGCCTTGGGAGCCAGGCGAGCTGCGAGACGATGGCGTCCGGGAAGTCGGGTTCGGATCTTCGATCATCAGGAGGGCTGCGAGAGCTTCTAACTCAGGTTCAGAAACGCCAGGAGCTTGTACCATGACACTAAACCCATGCTCTTCAAAGTTAACACCTCGAGGGTCGCAAAATGTCACGGTTACCATCGGAATATCCTCGCACAGATCTTGAACGGTTTCGGCATGTCTTAGTTGAGCTGCCTTGTCAGCAGGCGAAAATCCGCTGATGATGAAAATGACGACAGTAGCCTTCCTCACGAAGGCAATATGGGTGTCTGTGATGCCATTTTCCTTGATGTATGGGACGTGACGGATCCATGGGTGCGTGCGAGCAAGAGCTTTTCCGAGCGGCTCGAATGGATCGCTTGTCTCGCTTAGTTCTGGCCTCAAGGGTACGATAGCTGGGGTGAAGAGGATAACGAGGTTTTCCTCGGCTAGACTCTTGCACAGCGGAAGGCAATCTTGGTAATCCCAAAGGAGAGCCAAGGATAACGCGTCGGGGCTTGTCGAGCCCGTGTCGGAGTTTGAGTGAGGTTGTTGAGACATGGCGTATGACGATCACATGGCCACCATGCGGATAGGCTCTCTGGAAATATAATTAAATAGGGACAGCTTGGCTTGCTTCAGTACCGGACCATAGACAGAAGCCGGTGTCTGGTTGAGGTGTCTGCCTGTATGGAGCAAGGGGACTCGACGATAGACCAGCCACAATCTCGACCCAGGATGCCGAGAATCCTGGCAACGTTTGAAAGGAGGTGGCGAGATATCAAGGTCTTGTAACCTGTTGGTGATCTATTTCCGTGTATCAGATTCTGTGAAGTTGGAGAAGTCGAGTTTGGAGTTGGGATTTGAGATTTGGCGATGCCGGTCGTCTTAGCCGGGCCAGGCCGGGGGGGCTATGGTCCTTGGAGAAAGAGTAGCTAGACCGCTTTGTTTATGACGATGAGGTGGTGCGGCCCGGGATACGGGGTCATGAGGAAGCCAACATTTGCCTGCGGCAGGCGGGATGGAAAAATCTCATTTGCCGGAAATAGGAGGTGCGGGCGGTTGGTCACTCTTGCGTGTTGATTTCCAAGACGGGCTGTCGGCAAACGGACGTATGAGACGAAATATCTGGTGAAAGACCCGATCCCATACATGAGGGAGGTGAGCGTGGCTTGCCGGAGTGGGGGTCGAAGTCGAGCCCGAATTGGCCAGGGGCGAAACGAAGGGCTTCGTCCCAGCCTCGATTGGCATCAAAAGTCGACGGGATGTCTCCGGCCATCCAAGCCGTAGCGGGGGTGCTGGGTTGCTGGCTCTGCTGAGAGCTGGGAGCTGCAGCTTGCCCAGAGGCCAGGATTGGGCTGGCAGGCTGGGGCGGTTGATCCATCCATCCAGGACTATACTGGACGTCGGGCCATGGCCGACTGGACCAAGACCGACAATCCCCTAGCCTAGCCAGCCGTGAGTGGGAGGCCACGCGAGGGAGGGAGGGATGGAGGACGTGGCCCAACTTGGTGGTGGCTTTATTGCCTGTCCGGTGAGAACCTTGCCGGGGTGCAAAAGCAGTGAGGTTGCACGGGACGCAAGAACAGCAACGGTTTGCATTCTGCACATTGGCAATAATACGGCCGAGGGGGTTAGAGGCTGGATGGAGGGTCTGTCAGCAAGGCGGCTTGCAAGGAAGACGTGACTTTGGTGATTCGGGGATTCGGTCACTTTCGTGACTCGGTGACCAGAATAGAGAGACCAGGGTTGTCAATTGACGGTCAAGACGCGGATCGGGATACGCCCTGACTCAGATACGGGCAAGCCCCCTTGCGTGAGGCAGTCGAAGCGAAGCCAACGAGACGACGATGCTGAATCATCGTGCTGTGCCGCCAGTTTGCCCCCTACATTATACAGCAACCCGGCCCATAGGCCTCAAGCTGCAGGATACGGTCTGGGTTCGTCGCCTGAGAGGTGATGGTGGTGGTGGGTGGGTGGCCATTGATGTGGCGGCTTGATGCGAGTTTAAGGAGAAATAACGGACTTTGGAGGCGTCACATTCCCCCAGGATGTGATATGGCGCGGCACATTGAGTCTATTCGTGGGGGCCTCGAGTTGGTCCAGGCCTTCCAATGTCGTCTTCTCGTGGACCGCCCGGAACGTGACTGAACAGCCAGGCGCTGCAGCTGGGCTGTGCTGGATTCGACATTGTCGCACAAGAGTGGATGGTGGGTTGTTGACCCTCAGCATGTGATGATCTTGAGGGATTTAGTCGGAGAGGCCGAAGATTGCTGAAGGATGTCAATGGAGTTGAAGGAGCTGGTGCATGGGAGAAAAGAGGGAGAAGAGACGATCGTCTCGATCGATCGAGTCGAGACGGGACCAGACCAGGCAGAGCAGAAGGAGAGGCCGCAAACGAGGGCAAGAACGACGCACAGGCTGATTAATCGGCGCAATCTGGTACTACCAGAGGAGGAAGATGGAAAGACTACCGTGTAACTGGAGCTTCAGAAGGGAAGGTACCGCCGATGGAGATAATTTGCTATTGGTAATTGATTGCACACATGGTTTATCTGTGTGTAGAGATGAGGGAAAGCCCTGGCCGAGGCACGGAGGAGCAGCACGGTGACCGGGGTTACACTTTTCGAACCCTGAGTAGAAGCTTCACGGGTACCTAGGATAGTTGCATTTTAGATCCACTACCTTGATCAATTACAGCAAACTTCATTTGTTTCCAATGCTCAGAGTACACCATGTTGACTGGCTCCCTACCTGATATTCTGGAGACCCCGCGGATAGTGGCAGCAGCGCGCCCCACCTGCTGTTTATTCCCGACGTGACGGTTCCTCACTAACACTAACAACTAACAACGGAGGAACGCGCCAGTGCGACTTCACCAACGCGTCTAATTCAACCCAACTTCACCAAACGCGCGCTTCTAGACTCACTCAACCACTCACTTAATCATCGCCTCATCACGTCTAGACTCATCACATCACTTAAAGATACGCATTCATCCATTCGTACTGCACTTTAACTCTTTTACCCTGCTCGGAGCATGGCTCCAGCGATGAGTGGCGACAGGGAGATTAACGACCTCGTTCGTGATGTAGTTGAAGGTCAGTCTACAGCCATATCTGCAGGAATCCCCGACTGACGAGGCCTTTCTCAGCCTCCAAACTGCCAGCAAAGTCTCGCACCATCAACATCAAGCCGACCGTCGCTGAACTCACCTCAACAATTTTCGAGAGGGGTCTCCTACCAGATGCTCTCACAGAGCTGGTCGGCTTAGTGACTCGGCCCAGCTTTCTCGATCAGGCAAGTTTGTCTGCTATTGTGCGGAACCTCTATCCTGCGACTCGCGTCCCGCGCCATGTGGTACTGCAAGTCGTGTCTGCTTTTGGCCATGGCAGCATCAAACCATCTGTGACGATTCAGGCAGGGCTCTTGAGGTGGCTTATTTTGGTGTATCACGCCCTTGAGGATTCCCAGGTCCTTTCGCAAGCATATCCATTGTTGTTCAATCTTCTAGATACAGCGGCTATTCGACCACATTTGTGCCATCTACTGGCTCTCATAACACGTCGAAAACACGTGCGACCGTTTAGGATACAAGCCCTGTAAGTTTATCAGCCCGGTAGTGCAGAGTCTGACGAATCATTGACACTTGCCAGCCTCAACCTATCCAGACAAACGGGAAATGACCCGTGCCTCATTGGTCTCTTACGCGTTTTCAAAGACTACTATCCCGAAATCATCGGTGGAGAGGCCGTGAGAGGCAAAGCTTCGACCTTTAAACATCCAGATCCCATCTGGCGAGAAAGACTTGACGAGATTCAGGAGGCTCATCGGCAACAAACGGAAGACCTTGTGTCTCGACCCCGAGATGGCTTCCGGGTCCATCGTCCTCTAAACCGCGGACAAAGGAGCAAACTTATTCCTACTGTCCACACATCACATGTCGCCGAGGTACGCACTATCTTGCAATGACTTTTCTAAGAAAGGGCTATGCTCACTTTCTTAGGACGCTGTGACGCTCGAGGAAATCGAAGATGCCGCTGCATTCGTGAAGAATATGCACAAGCTAGAGCTGCCAAACCAACTAGTCGCAGTACTGGCAGATCCCCTACTACAGAAGCTACTGATCCTACAGCCCAGCGAGGAGTCGCAGCAGCGGATAGCCAACTGGCTTAATTCGATGCTTCAAGATGTCCTAGACGGTGATGCGGATGAGGCCACCCTGTTTGACGTTCTGGATATCCTCAGAGATTTCGTCATGTCTACTAAGGTGTGTGCAACCACCTCGATAGCCGCCACTCTCACTGACGCCAGATAGGTTCTCCCTCCACTGTTTTTGA
Organism: Xenoacremonium recifei; assembly: GCA_012184525.1. Classification (NCBI taxonomy): domain Eukaryota; kingdom Fungi; phylum Ascomycota; class Sordariomycetes; order Hypocreales; family Nectriaceae; genus Xenoacremonium; species Xenoacremonium recifei. The sequence continues at coordinate 292,357 of WOFQ01000014.1, read as the reverse complement.
ATTTTTTTGTCCGTTTCTTCCAACTTTGGAATGGGACGGGTCGATACCAATCAATGCTGGACATTCTCTCTTACTCTCCTTTGCACGACTTTGATGGTTAGTTAACAACTGCCTCTATTCTTATCCAGAATCTGCTTCTAACGCTTAGCAGAATTGTATCAACAAATATTCCAGCCATTGGAGACCTGCATTCTAGACAACTCGATCGACACTCTCTTCGCCATCCTGACCATGTACACCAACCTCCTCCGCCACTGGACCGTCATCCTCCAGTCAAGCGACACCATCCCCAGGCACGCCAGCAACACCATCTCAGCTCTCATCCAACACGTCAACCCCCTTGCTCTTTCACTCACGCAATCCTCGCCCAACGTGCTCACTCAATCCGCCATTCTAACCTTCTACGAGCAGACCATTCGTATTCTCACCCACGACACCCTCAAGCACTACATCCGCATAGAATTGCCACCCTCTTCCCTCGTCTATATGCTCTTCTTCAGCCCCTCCCTCGCCATCGTTTCCCGCCTCTGCAATGTTCTCGCCTACTTTAAGCGCGGCTTTGAAACGGCTATGTCGACCAAGGCACGCCCCGAACCCTCTGGCACTGCCGCCGTTCCGATCAACTCTACGACGTACGATCGCGCTACTGTGAACGCATACAACGGTTATTTGATGGACATTTGTAACTGCTTCTGGCGCGGCCGCGCCTTCAGTTACAGCGATACCAACGCTCACGGCTGTTTCGTACCGCGCTCCGTCGTGCCGCTTCTCACCACCTATGTATCGAACGTTGACAAGGGCGGCGCTGCGCTGAGTTCCCTCTTCAGCCTCTCACATTCGCCGGTGATATGCCTGCAGAGCATTCGCCGTGTTCGGGAGCTCGAAGACGCTGCCGAGGACACCATCCAGACTCGCCACGCCGGACCGGTGACCCAGCAGAGTCTCGCTCGGCTGACGAGCCAGGGCGGCATCCAGCTTTCGTGGCAGGACTATCGAATCGCCGTGCTGCAGTCCCTGAGCGACAAGGAGCTGGTTGGTGTCGCGGAGCTGCTGAAGAACACCATGACGGTGTTGAAGAACACGATGGAGGGCCGGACGGGTTCTCAGGTGTCAGCGCGTTGAATACCTTTTGTATGATTCATATTTGCGAATGTATAGAAAGACGGTGTAGGACTTGTCTAGTTGAAACGGACGAAAGCCTCTATCCCCTTGGTTGAAATACAGGGTATCAAAAGAAGAAAAACCAAATCCCAAACCAGCCGATCCATTCCTGTCGTTATGCACAAGTGTTGAAGACCCCAACAGCGGAAACCCAGAGTTGATGTCTGTTTTTCCTGCAAAACGCCAAACATTTTTAAACACGGCGACCCATCGCTTCCCTGAAAATGCAGTTGATGCCAGCATCCCGTATCCCAAACCCGAGCCATACCACCAAAGGGGGGCCATGTTAAATTAAGCCCTCATCGCAATCCTGTTCCGAACCTAGTTTTCTCGTTGCTTCGACTCGTCGCCGTATCCACCGACCTTTATACCGCCGAAGCCGTACGTCTTGCCCTCGGGGTTCTGCTTAAGATGGCTGCGCGGGCCTCGCTCGCGGAGATCGCTCCTCAGCCAGCCGAGCACCAGCTCTCCCAGACGACTGTTGCCCGAGGCCCCAACAGAGCCGTCGATAGTAGCCAGCATCTTGTCGGCCTCGTCCCACTCCCGCACAGTGCCCATATGCATGTGCACGAGGTGCGTGGGCCAGCCGGCGAGGTTGTCGAGAATGTGAGTAGCATAGACGATGGTGCATACACGGCTCTCAGTCTCACGCTTCAGCCAGGCCAAGAACTCGGCACGGCTAAGCACATCCAGATCAACGGTGATCTCATCCAGCAACAGGACCGTCCAGGGTCGGAGGAGGCCCATAGCAAGCTGGACACGGCGCCGCTCACCGTCCGAAACTGCGTGCATGCGCCAGTTTGTGTCGACGTCCAACATCTCAACCAGCTCGTCGCGACGCTCAGGATAGGCATCACCACCGACGGAACGCAGCAACTCATTGACACCAATGTCGGTTCGCACGATGGGGTTCAGAACCCACTCCAGGCCGAGGTACGTGACGCCCTCCAGGCCCTCCTTGAAGGGGTCAACGCCGCAAATCGAGATGGTGTCGCTGGGCGAGAGACGCTTGCCCGCGAGGAGGCGCAACAACGTCGTCTTACCGGCTCCATTGGCGCCGATAAGGAGAGTGCGCGACTGCGGAGGGAGATCCAGGGAGATGTTGCGGATACCCGTCGAATAATCTGGGAACGTGTAGGAGAGGTTCTTGACCTGGATGCGCGGGGGGTTTGTGTGGGACATGGCGATGATGACTCAATGACTTGACTGAGATTGATCCTGGTAAATGAGAGGAATCTAGGCGTGTGAAAGTAAGAAACAAACTAGGAGAAACAATAAATTTCAAGCCTCTAATGGCCTCAAGATTGGATTAGATGAGAATTGAGGATGAGAGTTCACAAGTCTTTGTGAAAGAAGTCGTGAGATTTTATAATTATGAGCCAGGCCTTTTGAGGCCATCCCCACCCCGCCGCTAGGTTCGATCGATGCCTGCCACCTGCCAATCGCAGTTAGGAATTCAGGTCTTCCAGCGGCTCACCGCCCTCGCTCCAGCACGTCAAGACCGCTAAGTCACAGCGATGACAGCGCCCGGCCAACCCCACCCCGACGGTCTACGGCGGCTGAGATCTTAGCGGGGCAACTCGACCAGTTCCTCCAGGGTAAGCAGCCACTCTACGCCAAAATTCGCGGTGCGACGCGGGTCACAGCTCTAGTTCGCGTCTCTCATGAAGCTTGTCTGAGTCTGAATCCCTTCACAACCTGCCACCTGCATCACCAACCCGCCCACCGGCAAAATGGTCACCATCGAGGAAGTCGAGGAGAGTCTCCTTCAAAAGCCTTCGTCAGTATCCAGCCTTCTTCCATTGCGGCCAATGCGTTAACAATTCCCTAGCGACGAAGCCCATCATGTTCCCTCCCGCCTTCCCTCAACATACCACCCTCTCCATACCTTCGACCTCGACAAGCAAAAGTCGTACCAACAGCAGTATGGCGACATGTACTTCTTGCGGCTTGCAAAGCTTAAGCCGGCGGTAGAGAGCGTGGCGGCTGAGGCCTGGGACGGGCTCAGTGTCGCGGGCGAGGAGGCCAAGCGGGTTGACCGCGTGCTGGACGTGCGGCAGGGCGAGCTATGCTGGGTGGCCGGGACAGTGTATATGGACATGCCGCTGAAACCCGATATTCTCGAAGACGTGTCAAAAGATGTATGAGCATCTTGGAGGAGAACTCTCTGAAAGAAACTGGGGCGATCGCTGATCTGTGGTGTAGCGCTGGATCTCAGCTCCTATCTCGACTCCTCGATACTTCTCCGAAGACGACTCCGACCAGGTCATGCTCGAAGACGACTCCGGCCGAATTCGTCTCGTGGGAGACCTTCTCAAAACCTTCCACCTTGTGACGGGATGCATCATCGCCGTCATGGGTACCGAAAACGCCAATGGCGAGCTCGAAGTCATCGACATCAAACTCCCCGATCTCGCGCCTCAGCCCGGCCGCTGGTCCTTGACCAAATCTTCTAGCGACACAAAAAAACCCATCAAGGACGAGGACGAAGAAATGACCGACAGTCCTACATCCACTGGCAACAAACTCGCTCTCGTCTCAGGCCTCTCCTTCTCCGGCACTGATGCCTCATCCGCGCTCGACCTCGCCCTGCTCCTCGAGTACCTCCTAGGCGAGACGCTTTCGCCCTCAGCGCAACAAGATTCTGCGCGCATCAGCCGTCTCGTCATCGCCGGCAACTCAATCGCCGCAACAGACAAGAAAACCGACGATGACCATCCGAAGACCAAGAAGTACGGCTACGACGCCGCTGCATACAATCCACTGCCGTCACAGCTCCTCGACTCCTTTCTCGCCGAACTGCTGCCATCACTACCTATAACTCTTCTACCTGGCGCCCGCGATCCTGCCAATGCAAGCTATCCTCAGCAACCTATCCACACGGCCATGTTCTCGAAGGCAAAGGCATACGGTCGTGATCCTGCCGTCCCTCAGAAGCCTGGGTGGTTCGATACAGTGACAAATCCCTGGGAGGGTGAGGTTGAGGGCTGGCGGGTGTTAGGCACGGGTGGACAGAATGTTGACGACGTGTTTAAATACGTGGGGAGTGATGATCGGTTAGGCATGATGGAAGCCATGTGTCGATGGCGGTGCTGTGCACCTACAGCTCCGGATACCCTTTGTAAGACCCCTCTGACCATTTACAGAACCGTCGCTAACTGCTTATTAGGGAGCTACCCCTTTCAAGAGGACGACCCTTTCGTGATGAATACAAGTCCGCACCTGTACTTCGTAGGGAACCAACCCCATTTTGGCACCAAATTGATCCACGGGCTAGACGGCCAGGAAATACGTCTCATCACCGTGCCTTCGTTCGCAGAGTCAAAAGAGCTGGTATTGGTAGACATGGACACGCTGGAGGTTGAGACAGTCAAAATATCAGCATAGCAAGTGAGAAAAGAGATGGAGAAAAAACAAGTAGTAAAATACCCCTGAGCAAATCTAATGAATAACTTTTCCTTGTGAAAAAAGATGCGCCGAAATGCGCAGTCCCGTACCTCGAACGCCAAGCCATCCTTTACGCCCCCTGAAATGCCATCTCCCAGAAATCCTATCATCTGAACTCCTTTCTATCTCCCAGCGACATTCTATCTCCGAAAAATTTCTCCCGCTCCATTTCCTTTCATTCGCCCTTTAGTTGACGAAAAGCGACTCCTCATGAGGCACATCCTTCCACTCGTCCATCCAAATCGCTCCTACCGGATCGAACCAATCCATGTCCTCACCCGGCCCCAGGAGTCTCTCCGGTGCATGTTTCTCGCACCATTCGTAGATCGTTGTATCGAGTTTGTTGAGGGAGGACACGCTCTGGGAGATCTTTTCCTGGCGACGCTTTTGCATCACAGGGTCCTTGCCCCATAAGTCGTTCTTACACCGACGCGCACGACGCTCAATGCGACGATGGCGCATGTCGAAGACAAACCGAAAGCCAGCTTTGTCCAAGTCGCCGTTGAGGTACTTCGTACAGAGCTCGACGCGCAAGAACTGACATGAGACCTTTCGCATAGCCTCAAGCACCGGCGATTCGGCCGCGAAGAAGTTAACAAACGTGAAGCCATCTTCATTGCGCATAGGGGCAACGCGAACGGTCAGCGTATGGATGTTCGTTGCCTTGGCCCGCGCGTCCTTACCGCGGCTCTTGTAGGCTTTTACGTTGTCTCCGGGCTTCTCCTCCTGAGAAGTGAAGACGCTGATAGCTCGAGCCATATTCCATTGCGTCTCCTCAGAGCAGCGGTTGTGCTCGGCTTCGACGATCAGGTGGCGGAAGTGCATGCCATACTTCCGGATCTCAATGTCTACTTTCTCCTTTGTCTTTCTGGATCGACGAGAGCCAAGTGAAGTCTGGAACTCACCCTCATCGTCGTCCCATTCAGACACATCCGACACCTCGTCGTCTTCGGCGATTCTCTGGATATCATTGAGTTGTGCTGTCTTTGGCGGATCACGCAGACGGTATAGGAAAGTGTTTTCTCCATAAAGAACGAGCGTCGCTTCTTCTGTGATCCTCTTGCATACCCTGAGGATCGCAGTGTCGAGGCCCGGTTTTTCTCGCTCGTAGATGCGAGTCCATCCGGCGCGAACAAGGACAGGTTTCGGAGAGAGGAGCAAATTTCGATAGATCTCCCGGCGGACTTCAAGCGGGAGGCGAAAGAAGATCGATCGAGGGCCCGTTGGTTCAATCCGCTGCTGACTTGCCGAGTGAGTCGTCTTCGCTGGTCTGTGTTTCGTTGCTGGAGGCCGAGGCCTGCTCTGTTCTTGGGGCTCATCATCGCCGACACCTAATTCGTCATCTTGAGTGTCATCGTCAATGGGTACCATAACTCTAGAGTCATCATAGCAATCGGGCTGACTTGGCTGTGAAGCCACGACGACGTCCATATCCTCCGCAAGATCATCAACAGGTTGAGAGAGGGGCAACGGATAGTTCATACGGTCGATCCCAATGTCTCGCTCATAATCTTCAGGAGTAGGTGTCTCAATTGCCACGTTGTCAGCCAGGTATATATCATCGACACGTCTTCTCTTCTTCTTCTTCTTCTTGATCGTCGCTGCCTTCCCGTTCTTCTGGCGTTTCGGCGAATTCTCGTTCTCATTGCTGTTCTTCCGTTTCTTTGCTTTCTTGTTCTTGGCCTCTAGCTTGTAGTGGTGAACGTGTTTAGCTAGGACATCGAGCGAGGGGATACTCTGAACGGTGATGTCTTGATTGGCATTGCCCTGGACAGGGGTTTCTTGGTCGACGGTCTCTTGATCGGTGGTCTCTTGGACGGGATCTGCGGCAACACCCTGTGCCTAGGAAATATCAGAGATCAGTTCGTTCAATTAGTTAACAAAAACACTTACAGATGCCCCTCCGTCTTTTTGCTGGTAAAACTGCACATGGTTCCGGAGAACATCCAGCGAGGGAAGGGCAAGGGTAGGCTCATCAGCGGTCGCCCGCGCCTGGAATTGTCAGCCTACGCTTCATAGAAATGATTGGAATTGAGCTTACTAGAGCTTGAAGGCCGTCTATATCGTCCATTTCCTCAATTGTGGTATTGTAGCTTAGAAATGAGGACGGCTAGGTAGGAAAAAACATAGGAACGGCTGAGTGTTGCTGTGTGGGATCTAGAAGTCAGCAATGTGCGGCAGCAGAGCTTTGTCTTGAGGTAGACTAGACTGAAAGGTTACAAGTGAGCGCCTAGAGGAACAAGTTTTGGGGGCGAGTTTGAAGTTTGGAAGGAAAGAGATGAGAGGTGTTGCGCTGGAGTAGACGGAGACAGTGATGCACTGCCGAAAATGCTGGAGAGAGAAATAAGGGAGAGAATGTTTGAAGAAGAGAACAAGAAAGAAAGAAAGAAAGAAGGAAAAAAGGAGAGAAATTTCATTTTACTTACCTGCGCAAGATCACTCAAGAGAGATCGAAAGTGAAACTGGAGCGGAGCAGTTCGCGGTTAAGATAGAATGAGACGGTACCGTCTTCTTAAGTAAGGAAGGGTTCGTGGGCCCAATTCCAGATGAGAAGTTCTCAATCAAGAAGCGCAAGTTGAAGTCGACTTGCCTTAGTCCTCCTATCTGTTGATCGAGGTTCTGGTTCAGAGGACAGATAATCTGGTGCTCGTCTGCGTTGAAGCAGATGTAGTATTGGCTTGCGACAGGCAGTGCAGGAATCGAAGAAGAGATATAAGATTTATCTGGATGTTGAGTTAGATTAATAAGGAAGAAGCGACTAAAGGGATGGTTTGCTGGGGTTAGGAGAAGTATTGATGATGTAGTGTGTAAGTGAGTGTTTGAAGAAAGTGAATGTTTGAAGAAAGTGAAGAAGCGTACGGCTTGCATCGCCTTGAATCTTCTCGTCGTAAAATGAAATGACAGAACTAGGAAGGAGCATCCCAGCAGCAGCGCCCTGTCGCTCGTGTTTCAATGTGTCATTTACACCATTTCAGCTCTTGAGCGCTCAGTTCATGGTCGCTGTCATGGAAGAGATTTCGCCAAACGAGCTACCATAACCCTCGTTCTGAAGTACCATCAAGCAAATATAAGTGTATTTCGCATATATATATGGCGCCAGATCATATTTAAGATGTTGGTCTCTTATCTTGAGTTGAAATTGCCTCTCTCGCGTTCTCACAGTTCGCTTGAGTGGCCATCAAGTGGATTGCCAGACTGCCCCTGTCCCTACCACAATACCGTTGGAAAGTTTTCTTGGCTCCAACTCAACCACGAGTCAATATTTGTTGGCTTGGAACTGACAAGAATCAACTTTCGATATTGCTCCTTTCTCAGGCTATTCGTAGTATGTGCTGGTCGATCAACTTCCGTCCGTTTCCATCGAAATGACAATGTCAAGGTCAATTGTTTTTATTCATATCTACCTAAGGAAGAGTTCAAGAGGTAGATACCTAGGCAAGTAGTCATCGATTATAAGCACAGGCAATAACCGAATCTCTCCACACCCATATGGCAACGGTTCCATGAACAACGTAAACACCCAAGTTTCTCCTCTCTGTACTATCTTTTGAGAGCGAGATGAGAAACCCGCACTTTCTGGCCTACAGGCTCATCGCCACGGAATTTAGAGCCTGGATGCATCACAACTCCTTCTGCTTCCTTTCACCCAGGCCGAGAAAATCTGGCGGATTGCGACATTGCTGTACCCCCAGAGCATACAGAAGTGCCACCAAACCCGCTGTCATGACTGCAAAACATATCGCAAGTCCAAAGACAGGGCGGCCACTCAGGTAACCGCCCATTGTTATCAGAAACCCAAAGCAACTGATAAAGCTGACGAGGAATGTGCTGACAACGAACTCGTGCGCTTGCCACATCTGGAGGCGCGGGGTCCCAGACGCGAAGTAGCCGTACCGGTCGGGGATGAGAAGTTGCGATTGAATCTTGTAGCATCGGGTAGCGAAGGCGAGCTTGTACGGGTTGAGAGTGTTGTTGGAAAGATCATCGCTGAGGAGACCTTTGATGTATCTGATGGAGTTGCTGAAGTGGTTGTCCGGCATATTGACAAGGTAAATTTGACAAATGTTGCAGTAATGTCTCTTAAAATCGAAAAGAAGCTAGGATTTTGCTGCGCGATCTCCCCTGCGAAAAAGTTATACGTGGCTCAAATAGGTAGACTTCGGTACCCTGCTGGTCCATGATGCACACAATATACCAATCTATCTAGATATGCAGTACGTGTCTGACAATGACTATTCAACCCAAGAATTTGAAATCTGAATGACTTGTTCCCCAGCTGGGCGAAGCGACATTGGGAGGGCTTCACAATTTACAAGTGCTCTGCTGCGTGTAGATGCAGACATTCCGCACCCACCTCTCGATTCGCGTGGCCAGAGTCGGATTCTATCGGAAGTCGTCGATACTTTCCGCACATAAGTGAACGGCAAAGCGAGATGGTTGACACCATAGAGATGTATCCATTACCCTATAAGTATCGCGACATGCATCTCACGATAGAGCCATTACCCTATAAGTATTCCCAAGCTGCATCCCATGACGGCATTTAGCGCGCCTTCAACGCCCGTCCAGCAACGCCTCGCGGAAGCCCTCCCGATGATGCTTTTCATTCTTTTACCCTATAACAACGTAATCCAGTCGAAGCATCGAGGTCGGATTTCTCCGAGCTTCGAAGGGTTCTCGATCACCCGCTAGAAGCCCAAGGAATCCTGTGAGAAGGCTCCTTCGTATCGACCCGGGGCTAAGACAGCGAACACCTCCCTAGTTCAGTTGTATTATTCCCCGGTCTAGCAGACACTTATTCCCCGAAATCCCCACCAGCGAGCCCTTGGGAGCGCCCTTCGAGTCAAATCTGTGTCAATCCACGTCGACTCCCGCCCGCAACGGTGTGCGTTGACTGGTTGCTCGCCTTCCAACGCCACCATGAACCCATCTTGACGGGTTTTGCTAGCGCGCCGCCCCTGTCAGATGCAGGAGATCTGGAGTCTTGGATGCAGATGGCTTGGGTATTCGGCCGCTTTCGGTTTGAGGCGGTGATGTGGGCTCGGGAGGGCTGCCGTAGTCTCCAACGACGACAAACTATTCAACGACTCAACATCATCCCTCTGTGGTTCTATAAGAAAGGGGAAATGCCCTTTACTATCTTGCTATAATATATTCAGTTCCTATCGTTCATAATTGCTTCCACATAGACTCCTCTTCAGGTCCTGTTCTGGCACAACATATCTGCAACTCATCCGAGTTTTCACCTTATCTTCATAGACTCTCTCACACAACCTCACTCAACGCCATCACCATGGGCTCCCTCGATGCTGGCTTCGAGCTCCCCTGGGTCAAGACACCCTGCATCCAGAGCATCCCGCTCTCCAAAGCCGCTGGCTGGTTCGTCTGCCTACCCTCCTCTCTCACCTCATCACTAACAAAACCCTAGCAACATCTACCTGAAGCTCGAGAACCTGCAGCCCTCAGGCTCCTTCAAGTCGCGCGGCATCGGCAACTTCATGACCCAGGCCGCGGCCTCCCGCTCCGAAGTGCATTTCTACTGCCCGTCCGGCGGCAACGCGGGCCTCGCCTGCGCAACCTCCGCGCGCCGCCTGGGCTGCCCGGCCACCGTTGTTATCCCAATACTCACCCCACCGATGATGCGTCGCAAACTGGAGGATCTCGGCGTGGAAGTGCACCAGGTCGGCAAGAACTGGCCCGAGGCCGACCGTTATCTGCGCGAGGAGCTGCTGGCGAAGGATCCCACGGGCGTGTACGTGCCGCCCTTCGACCACCCGCACGTCTGGGCCGGCGCCGCAACTCTCGTGGATGAGCTGCGCGAGCAAGTCCCGGGCGCCATCGACGGCATCGTGTGCAGCGTCGGCGGCGGCGGCCTCGTCAACGGCGTGATGCAGGGCTCAGCCGCATGCACGCCGCCCCCACGAGTCATCGCCGTTGAGACTCAGGGCGCCGACAGCCTCAACGCCAGCGTGGTCGCCGGCGAGCACGTGACGATCCCGGGCATCACGTCCATCGCCATCTCGCTGGGCGCGACGCGCGTGTCAGAGCAGACGTGGCGATACGCGCAACAAGAGCGCATGCACAGCGTGGTGGTCAGCGATGCCGATGCGGCGCTGAGTTGTGTGCGGTTCGCCGACGATGCGCGGCTGCTGGTCGAGGCGGCGTGTGGCGCGACGCTGGCCCCGGCTTACAAGAAGGGCGAGCTGCGGCGGCTGGTGGGCGGTGAGGGCATCGCGGACGAGGAGTGGGCGAAGAAGAACGTGGTGCTGGTGGTGTGTGGAGGATCTATCGTGACGCTGGACCTGCTGGACAAGTACCACAAAGAGTACGCGGGGCAGTCGTCTATCGAGGTCTAACCCTAACCCTGTCTCCTGTCTGTCCCTGGTCGTTCTTGCCTCAGCACGTTATGAAAAGCACCTACTCCGTACCCGTACCCTTGTTTAGTAGATTTATTCTTATCATCCCGTCTGCATATAGAGCATTAATCGAATCGCACTTACACTTATTCAGCCCTGCTGCCGCGAGGCTAAGCCCTGCAACCACTTCAGCCTATTCCTCCCTCGGAACGCCAGGTCCTGCTCGCCGCATGATGCTGCATCCAGAGCTGCGCTATTGAATGTGACTGCGCCGTCTATTCGCTCGTTTGCGCGGCCTCGCGGCCACCCGCGACGCCACGCTGAACCACCCGCTGCGGCTGAGCGAATCCAGACGGGCTGTTGCACTTCCAAGATGTGACTAAAGGGCAATACTGACATGGTGCCGATAAGGCTGATTCCTTCCAAAGGTGCAGAAATGGATGCCGTTCAGATATAACAGGACGAGATACGCTGTGGCTCCTTGTCGTGGTTGTGATGCTTCATCTCCACGACAATACCGTACTACCAGACTTACAATGCGCCATCTTCTTATCTTCCTCGTCCTCGCTATCTCTGGCGTCCTGTCATCCTCGCTCCCTTCACCGCCAAGCCTCGCTGCCCGCACTGCTGATTACTGCGGCGCCGACGGTACGCCCCCCAGCCTCTCCGTTAACCTCCCATCTATGCTCACTCACAGCCAGGCTACGGCGTCAAATGGTATTGCAACGAAACGGCCGAATGCTGTGTCGGCACCGTCTACGGCACCTGCATGCCCGTCGGCTCTACGTGCTGCGACACGGGCTATTACTGCGCCGCTGACGAGGACTGCTGGATCGATGCCGTCGAGAGCACCCAGTACTGTATCCCGGCCGGGTCGTCGGGCGGTGCAAACGCCACAAAGACGGCTGAGGCGACGCCCGCAGGACAGACGAGCACTAGTTCGAGTAATAGTAGCAGCACCAAGGGCGAGGCAAGCAAGGTGTCGGACATTGGACTCGCGATGAAAACGTTGGCTTTGCTGCCCGTGTTGGCGGCCATTATGGTCTGGCTATGAGCCGTCTTGGCTCGAAAATGCTTCTACCAAGGCGATAGTAATACATCCGCGTAATTTTGAGTCTCCCGCTCCAAATATGCACATTCTTGTAAATTTAAATCCTTGCCATATTGTCAGCACACTTCACTGCTGGCCTCTAGCACATCTCGACTCACCATGCCAGACCAACATACCAAAACGCCCTACGCCAGCATATCCCACTCATCGTCTCGCCTTTCCCTTGCCTTTGCCCTTCCCCTCCTTCGCTGCCTTGACGCCATCTACGAACTCCTTCATGATCTGTTGCAGATCCGGGTTCTTGCGCGCCAGCAGCAGCACGTCGTCAGTCGTCACAGTTGTGCGCCCTGCATGGTTCGCGAAGCTCTCCAGATCCGTCGCCACGTTTTCTGCCCAGGTCAGCGCGTCTCTATCCATGCGCGTCGCTGGCCGAAGATCTTGGAAATACCTATCTGTGTCCAGACCATCTCCGTCAGAGCGCCGATGAATTGCGGTGTGGCGTTGCGGTTGCGTCGGAGACATTCCTCGTCGACAATTTGGCCTACAGCGTACCACAGCGCTGATTTGAGGCGCTGTTCAAAATTAATTCCGATGCCTAGTAGGCTAATGAGAAAGGCTCCCGTACCTCGCGATCTTCATCTGTTGAGTCGGCCATTTTGTCGCGGCTTTGCGGATGAAGTATTGCTTGTGAGTTGTAAGAGCAAGGACGCGTTGAGCGCGTCGCGGGGTAATTTCATGGGGGCGACATTCAGTGAATCGCGGGGTGCTGTCTCATAATGGATCACCACTTCATGATTAATGACACCTAGAAAATATATTGTAAAGACATTTTCATGAATCAATATCGGTCAAAACAGTCTTCAGATACTATAAAGTATGGACTTGATAAGAAGTCCATTTTTTAACCTGTTGTTTGCTGTTGCTAGAGAACCACTGATCGATCACCTGGCTGGTTCCACCACTTTGTCGCCAAGCACCTTCACAATGAGAGGAATCGCTATGATTTCATAGACAAAATATCCTGTCCTTCAAGTCCATGGATACAGATCTCTCTCTCTCTCTCTCTCTCTCTCATTTCTCAGAAGCGTCTTGATCCTTTGAGAACTCCGACTTCCAACGCAGGTGCAGATCGTTTTCATGCAGTACAAAAAAGAACCTGCTTCACCTTTAGTTTCACCTATTAGAATGGGGTGAAATAAGATGGCTACTCACATCTGTAGCAATCCTCAGGAGGTATGCAACCTGACCATGAATTCTGTATCGCCGAAAGGACCTTCTAGTTCAAGTTCCATGGGACCATGAAAGACATTTGACCCTAAGAGTCGATGGCTCTCCAAGAGCAGTGTCTATAAAGCTTGGTCGCCTTAGTATGTGATTCCTAGTCGCTACCCAATTTGAGTTCGAACAGAGAGGCTCGCATAGCAATTGCGATGTGCTTTGACTTGGTTGCTCTAAGAGTCCGATATCTGACGCTGCCAACCTTTGCGGATTGTGTTCAGTCAAGCTCCAGGGACTTTTGCTAAGCCCACACCGAACGGGAGTTGAGGTGGACAAAGAGGCATGTCGCTGGCTACTCTGCTCGATATGGCTTCGACGTCCTTCGCCCATGGCGGGTTTGGTCATATCGAGCATCTGAGCTCATGGTCCAGAGGCTGGCCTTTTCGCTCAATTAAATGCCACAGTTCCGAGGGATATTCTCCGATATAAATAGTTCGTGCGAGGACTGAAGAATCTCAGCATCGTGGCTCAAGAGGGACTATCGTAGCCCTCGCTTTCCGGCGTTGCATGACGCTCAAATCGTGGGACTTCCATTGGAGTCCACTTCGGCCAGATTCTTGCCATGTGATATACAGAGATAGCAAATAACAGGAAATAGAAGAACCAAAGTGAGCTGCTCCAGAACGAGACCCAAAGCAGGAGCGTGAAGTTGCAAAGAAGAAAGAGGTATGTAGCTGGGCTGGCGGTAAAGTCGGACCCTGGATCGTGGTCCATGACGGAAATATCAAGTCTTGTAAGACTTTGAGGTCAAAAGAGTGAAATTGACGGCGTTGATGTGATTTGACGCGTCGTCTCGTGATGAGAAGGTGTCTCGAAGTGGTGTTTATCGTGGAGTAGGGCTTAAAACGAAAGTTGACGCGTCCGAAGACTCAAAACGATGGAACAGAAAAGGAGAGGCGCACTGCAGATACCTCTGAGGCCATAATTCACATTTCGCGCCAGACCTCAGGATTTGAGTGCGTCAATCAAGATTGTAAGGTGGAGGGTCTCTTGAGACGCGCTCTCCCAGATAATAACTTTATCTCGAAGGTGCTGGGAAGGAGTTGTCTCGGTGGGCTGAGTCAGCTATTTCCAGGGGTTCAGTTGGCCATTTGCCGGTTTCTGGAAGCTCTGTTCTGCTAGCCTAGCCTGAGAAGAACGATCGATCACCCAGGGTCTGCCTCGGTTGAAACCTGGACGCGACTCAGATCTGTGCTAACTGGCATTGTTTTTTCGTGCTTTGGACCAATTGACAAACAGAACAGAAAGCTGAAGCTGTGATCTCGTAAGTGGAAATCGGATTTTCATAGCAACTGTGACGAAAATGCAATTAACTGCGTGGTGATACATAGAGCGGGATCTACGAAGCCATTATTGGCCATGTCTCGGGTGATGGACCCTAACTGGAGCTTGTGAGACACTATCCCACTGTTCTAAGAGTAGCTTTCATGTATTTTCCATTGTACGTACTGAATGAAATGCATCATCATATGCTTATGACACATCTCACACAGATGTCTAACTTTTATCAAATGAATATATTTGGCCTATCTGCATAACGAAGATGCGGTTGGCGAATGAAGCATCACTCACAGCAGCAATCCAGGCCCATCCTGGTCGGGTGGCTTGCATGCCCAGATCTGCCCAATAAAGGGCCTCGCATCAGCACAGCTGATCGGCCATGCCGTCTCGCTTGAGTAAAACCGCCTAACAAGGCAAACTGGCTCTGCCAGTGCTGCCAAGCATTTTCGGCAACCAGGCAAGCGGTCGTTAAAAAACCGGCCGTTCTCATGGTATCGACGCCAATCTCACCCCCCTGGAATCCCTGAATGACAGCAAATTCAAGCCCGAAACAAAAGATGAGAATCAGAATCGGATTATAAAGCGCTTAACCTATATTTTCCTTTTATTTTTTGACAACCTGACAGAAGATATTGTTGGTTCAGTCTGAGTTATGTTCAGAGGGAGCGGCCGTGGTTTTTTTTCCGACCGCTTCATTGTGTGGCGATGCACGTTCAGAGATGTGGCTATGTCATGCATGACAGGTGCCACTCATGGCAGGTGTAGGGCTGAGTGCCTCTTTGACGATATGGAGTAGATGAGGTTTACGGAGTATAAAACCAGTATCTACTACCCGCAGTCTTCCGAATTCCCAACTCTCAGCTCAATTACTCTTTGACTTTCACTGGTCTCTCCTCTCGATACCCTTCTCAACTTTGCTTCTTCGGCCTTCTTCAGACACCATGCCGCCGTCTATCGTAGAACTAGGTAATCGACGGGAGCACTTCTCGTCCATGATGCGCCCCGCTGCGGTCGAGCCTCCTCGACCTCGGCAACCAGTGAAGCCTACCTCAAAGCTTCGGGTCTCCTGTAAAGCCCGGGACTTGGGAAATCTCCCCGACGCACATGACAGAGCTATATTCAGACGCGTCTATGGGGTTGGTTCACCTGGCGCTGATAGCATCATACAAGACAGCCGGGCTTTTCGCGAGGAGTTTACTCGTAGTCAATGCATGCAGTTGCTGCACGCTCTATCGAGACAAAAAGCCCGGATTTGGTTACGAGTTAGAAATGAGGAGTTCACCGTACGATGCTCGAAGGGGGATTCCGTCGACATGGCCACGGCCCTGATACTTTCAGTTGCTCTGAGGCCTAAGACCGAGAACAACAGTTGGCTCATTGGTGAGCTTACCGGTATTGCTAAGCCGAGTACCCTAAAGTATCTTGAAAAGTACCTACGACCACCGCTAGTTGATTCTTCCATCATTACCAGTCTTGTGAGCGCATCAGCGCGCCAGATCTCACAGCCCCGACAATTCAATAACGGAAATACACCCTGGTTTGGGCTCTTCGAACCCGTAGCCCCGATCATTGCTGGAGTTATCGGGGATCCGAAGAACCCAACTACCAAATCCTTCCTACGAGGAGTCCTGAAACACCTGATAGAAGACCACCCAGGCGAGCATCAGGAGCGAGGCTTGAAGCTCGGATTTCTGCTAGCTGGGATCCGAATCGCGATCCAACGCTGCCTGGACAAAGGCAACAGGTATCAAGAACGCTTTGAGCTAATCTTGGATTGTGTCTTCGGAGCTGCGTCAAGCGTGGACCAATTTGGCGTGATGGGCATCCTCCAACCCATTATCAAGGAAATGTGGAGGAAACGAGCGGAACACCGCAAGTTTTGTTTTGAAAAGCTTTGGAAAGCAATTAAGATGCAGGTATACAATATACTTGCTAAGCATCTAGGGACCCGAGACCCGGGGCGTTTTAAGGCTTATTCGGACAGCGTACAATGGATGGACCATGTAATGGACCGTATTTCTTAGCGGAAGGATTTTACCAAGCGGATTTTGGCTTTTAATATGTAGATACCCCCAACGCTCAAAATCCTCAAATTCCACAAAATAACAAACATTGTAACTTCCTCGCTTGCTCTCCTGAAAGAAGTGGCACTTGAGTCCGGGACGATGGAAGCGGGCGAGGTCGAGAATTGAAGTTTCTGAGATAGATTGTAAGAACTGGTCGCGTTGGCGATATATGTCGGCTTGTACTGTTTTGTCGATGAATCCTCCGAATTGCTCTATCATTCTCTTCGTCCTTTAGTGGGCAGCATGGTCAAGTTCGCAATTCGAACATGTCTGTTGCGTACAGGGTATAACCAGCGTTAAGCCACTGACAATTGTGGGGATCTCTACTTTTACTCTTTGGTGCAATCGTAACAATGTCCCATATTATGTATCTTCTTCGTGTCCGCACGTGATCTGCCCCCAACACAACAGACCCGAGCTCTTGCCCAAGCCCACCTCATAGTCTCTATTTCAGATACAGTACCCAAAAGCAAGCAACCACTTCTCCAATGGCTGGTCGTCCAGTTGAGGAATCAATTCAGGAAATAGACAACAGTTCCTGGCTCATTGGGAGCAGACTCCTACTTAAGCGTACTTCACTTGCAGAATACACCTGGCAAGATGAAAAGAGCGGGGGCTTCTTGATCACGGACGCACCATCTCCGTTACCAAAAACTCGACCCTTATCGAACACGAGCGAAATCAAGCTAGTACATCACGCAGGAGGGGTTTCTGCTGTCTTTCAGATTGGCAGTGCTTTCTGCAAAGTCAGGACTCGGGATATACCAGGTGCAACGAGGGAGCACGTCACGCTTGCATGGCTTCACGAACGCGAGCGGAACTGGAGCTTTGCTATACCGGACCTCCTATATCATGGTGAACATGATGATCGTGACTACCTCATATTGAGTCGGGTCTCCGGAGAAACACTCAATTACCTGTGGCCAACGTTAGACGAGTCTCTGAAGCAATGGTGCGTAGCTAAGATCGTTGATATCTGTAACGAACTGGGGTCCTTTTCGAGCAACACCATCAGTGGCGTGGATGGCGCGGGCCTCTCTGAACGGTATCTTTGTGGGCGAGATCTGGATTGCAGTCCGGAGAATCTATATAAGAGATGTTCGGAGCTTGGCATGGACTGCTCTACTCTTGTATTCTATCATTGTGACCTCGGGCCGTCTAATATTCTATTAGACCTAACAAAGAAGTCTCTAGGCATCATCGATTGGGAGATTGCAGGGTTTGTCCCAAGGGAATGGATCAAGACGAAATTCCGAATTTCTCATGGAATGAATCTTTCTAGTGGTGACGACGAGTTGGATTGGAGAGTACGAGTGAAGTGTCATATGGAAAAGTTGGGGTTTCCTGATGTAGCAGAGCAGTTTCAGGCACTCTCTAAAGGAATTGGGCAGCAAATCCGACATACGATACCCTCCTCCCCCTCTTTCCTTCCTCCAAGAGGAACAACATGCCACTCATAATACCAATAGGTGCTAGTGCCTTGGTTAATCATCAGCTATTGTGGTTGTAGCTGCGGCTCGCGTTTCGAATATCCCGTATTATATAAGCTGCGGTCAAGTTGCATGACGAGCTGTGTCAAAATAACCGCTCCGCCACCAAAAAATGATTAGTGGTAGCATCACGCTTATTCTGGCCCATCTGACCCCCCCCCCCCCGGGTCAGAGAATTAAGCATCACTTACAGCGGCAACCCAGGCCCATCTTCGGTGGTTGCACATGGATCCCACTTGAGCAGGGACCTGGTTGCCTGGCTGGTACTGGCACTGGCTCGCTGCAGGCCCTGCATATAATTCATGTATAACGGCACATCGTTTCCCGGGCGATGATCAATTGCTTCGCCTGTGAAACTGTTGCTCTTTACAAAAAATCAAGACCCCAATGATCAACAAACCGGTAGCCCATGTTGACATCATCAGCCACACCCCATCAGTTCACCAAAATTTTCAAACCTCGCACCGTTTCCCTCCAGCGAAAACACTGGATCATTTCACGTGCAAATAAAACAGCCGCAGAGACACCACGCACCGCACAATCAACTCGTCCCGAAACCTCCCAGCCGAGACAGCACAGCCTCAGCGGCCCGACACAGCCAATGGGACGCTTTGGCGGGGTGTGGCTGTGACCCCCTCTGCCCCGCTGTTCCTGACGTTATTCCTCCCACTTCGTCATCGCCCATCCCAACTTATACCGTACGGATCGGAGTACCGTTCGCGCTCGCCACTGCAGAGTTTCGGCAGCGGATGGCTGCTTTTGTGTGCACCGTACGTTGATCGGCTGTTACTGTGGCCTGGCTTAGCGTGAGGCAGCTCGTCCGTCCGCACCTACGTAATGCCGTATTGGATGGAGGAAAAGTGGTGGGAGAGGACTTAAGGTTGGACGGCCCCGGTAACTTGCCTTCTTCAAACCTGATGTTCACATCTTCTGTTTCACGCGTTTGATCGCGATCGCTATCGATATCCCCCAGTCTTCGACATCAACACCATCATCACCATGGGCGCCACAGCCGGCTTCGCCCTCAAGACCGTCCAGTGGTTCCTCCGCGGCGTGCAGTTCGGTTGCGCGGCCCTCATCCTCGCCGTCTACTCGTACTTCCTAGCCACACTGCACAACCACAGCCTGCCCATCAGCACTGACATCCGCGCCGTAGAGGGTGTCTCGGGCGTTGCCGTGCTGTACACGCTGTGCGGCCTGGTCCTTCTGTGCTGCGTTGCTGGCCTCACCTTCACCAGCTTCCTCGCCGTCGTGCTCGATTTCGCTTTCATCGGCGCCTTCATCTATGTGGCGGTTGCGAACCGCGGCGGTGCGAGTAGCTGCAACGGATATTTGGATACGCCGTTTGGGAAGGGCAAGGCGGGTGACAAGGCCCAGGGCAGCGGTGGCTTTACGGCGCTGCCCAGCTATCGCGTGGCCTGCCGTCTACAGTCGGCCTGTCTCGCCGTAGCCATCATCGCAATGTAAGCTCTTCCAACCAACCCACCACTTCCTTTCTCAGCATCAATAACATTCCTCTAGTTTCTTCTTCTGCTTCTCCATCTTCACCGAAGTTGCACTCGCCCGCCACCACCGCAAGGAGAAACGCTTCGGCCCCAGCCCGGCCAACGATTACACCTCCGGCTACGGCAAGCAGGGCGGGTTCTTCTCACGGTTGTTCCGCCGCAACACTGTCGCTACGAACAACGACGGCGCTCTGCCCGAGCACACCCACCCAGACCAGCTCGAACCCGTTCGCCAGAGCTACGGCACTGAGCGCACCGCCGTGAACCCGGACAACGGCGCCGGTTACGGAGTCGGCGGCACCAAGTACGAACAGGGCTACGGTTACCCTGACCCCGGCGTCACGGGCCGTCAGGATGGATATGGCCAGATTCACTACCCGGAGCCCGAGGAACACGGGACAGCTTACCCGCCTGCGAACTACCGTTATGATGATGGCATTTATGATAGGGCTTAGCTGCTTGACTAAAACGAAACAAACCAAAAAAAAATCGAGAAACGAAGGACAAGGGAGGAGAGATACCCGCGATGTTGCTGTAATGCTCCGAGCAACCACTCGTTTATGAACATGACAACTGAATAGTCTAAAGGACATGTGTAGTCCTATAATGTTAATAGAGACTGTGTACATTACACAAATACAAGTCCTTATAAATGTGACGATGTGTTTGACTTGATAATTCTCACAGCGATAGGAGTCATGCGCAAAACAATTTTGAAAAGCCTTGATTCTATCGTTAACACGATGATTTTGACGTAAACCTCTGGAACTACACCTTTCACCTCGATCTATCTGGACCAACAAGCAACCCCCGCCCGCCAGTCTATGAAGGGCTGTTCTTCCTAAGCCCAGCCTTCAACATGCTCCATCTCACTCATCCCATCATCACCGGCCAAATCCCACGGCATATCCAACTTCTCCAGCTCACGCGTGAAGAAATCCTGCTCCTCGCGCATCGCCAACCTCAACTCCGGCGCAATACGGTCCGGGTACTTGCGCAGGTTCAGCCAGTGCGTCAGGCTGCGCAGGGCCTGCTCGAGCGGCAGCGCGGCGTCGACTTCGGCGTCGACGTCGCTGCCGGCGAGCCATTCGTCGCGAAGCTCGGGGCGGCAGTGGAGGTATACGGCTGTGATGACGCGCATGTTGCTCTGGCGCCATTTGCGGCCGCAGTAGGGGACCTGGTTTTTGAAGAGCTTGAGGGTGTAGAGGCGGAGTTCTTGCTGGGGGACGCGCAGGGATTTGCGCAGGATGGTGGACGACTTGTACTGCACTAGCAGTAAATTGCGGTGCGCCTTGTTCTTGCAGATCTTCTGCAGGACGCGTAGGTAGTTGATGAGCGAGAAGAAGTTGCGCCGCGAGAAGTCTGTGATGGGCTCGGCGGGCAGCGGGTTGACGGGGTACCCAAGCTCATCCACCTCTGGCCGAGTTGAGGTCAGGCTCTCGCCGCCAGAATCCGTGTCTAGGTCCTCCTGCTGGGCCTGTAGCTCGACGGGCGACCGGCGTCTGCGAATGGGAGGCGGAGCGGCCTCGTCTTCGCTCTCATCTATGATATCTTCGTCATCCTGCTCCGACTCCGAGGCCGGCTTGTCCTTGGAGCGTGACCGTAGGTTACAAAAGTGGAAGAAGCTGTTCTCAACTCGATCCATCTTGCTGTCGACGACCTGCTGAATGTCCTGATGGGCGAAAAGCTTTAGCACGAGTGGGATGTAATTAGAATCCAACAAGAGCTGTGTCAGGTACTCAAATTTGAGCACATCTTCGAGAAAATTAGTTACAGATAACACTAATAGGGTCGCAAGTACTTACGAGAAAGCTTCGTCCATTTTAACAAAAGCAGGATAATACCAGTCATGGCTTTGGTCGTGATTTCCCTAGTTCTGGCCGCATCGATCTCTTCAGGTGTTGGCTCAGGGGCCTCTCTAACGCCATTCTGGCCAGGCGCCTCTTGAGGTTTGTTAGCCCCTGGGCCGCCATTGACGCCAGGGTTGTTACCCCTACCCGCGCCGGGCCCCGGCGGCTGTTGCTGTTGTTGCTGTACTTGTTGCTGCTGTTGCGAGTTGGTAACTATTGCCGTAACGTTGTTAAGAATAGGTCGTAGGAGAACGATGATCAAGGATTGCAGATGGGGCAACGCTTCTCTCTGTAGGCTTGTCAGTCCAGTCACCAATCGTCCAAGTAGCACCAGCTCTTACATAGAATCTCTCCACAGCAATCAATCGTTGCTTGTCCCTCTCGCTGAGTCTCTCCGGATGTGGTCCGTAGTCTATCTCCAACTCTGCGGCGGTTGCTTTATTCGGCTTGTCCTCCGCCTTCACCTCCTTGAGAAGTTCACGATCTTCAAGTGAGAGCTCGTTGAGATCCAACCCTTCAATCTCGTCCTCGTTTTCATCATCCCAGCCACGCTCAAACTTGAGAAACTTTTCGCGTTCCTCCCATAATTGCCGAGTTGCTCGCGTCATCCTCACTCGCTTCGAGAAGAGCTCTCCGGCCTCCAAAATAGACGCCGGGATGTCGCTACCCTCCCATCTCCGGTCTATAATTCCAGCTGGACCCTTACCGCCAGCACTGTTACTGGTTTCGTCAAGAGGAGGGTACAAGAAAGGAAAGTTCTGGTTCGTCTGATAATTTTGCTTTTTGCCTCCCTTGCCCCCTGCGGCTGGCGATGGTGGTGGTGACGGCGCTGGAGTAGCGATATGAACAGGTTGGTGAAGAATAGATGCCCCTCCGCCCTGGGCACCCGGCGGTGCTGGTAGGATTCCGTTGGCGCCGTTGAACCTCGAGCTTTGGTTCGGGAGAGGCGGAAGCAATGATGTGTTGTCGGCTTCTAGGGGAATAATGGGTTGAGGCGGAATGTATGCTGGATATTTAGAGGTGATTTCCTGACGAAAAACATGATAATCCAACGGGGAGGCCAGGATAGTCTCTTTATCCTTTCCATCGTCGTCCATCTCGCTGGTTGCCCTTTTCAACTCGGCTAGTTCTTCAGAACCACCAAATACGAGGAGGATGGATTTCCAGAAAAGCAAGAAAATCTAACGAAGTCAGCAAGATAATTGATGAACGAGTCACCAAGACAAGTGTACCTGAGTTGATGGCATGGCATTTTGCTCATCCCACCTGAGCTTTGACATGGCTGTCTGCATGAAGTCAACCAAGGACGGATTCAATTCGACTGGCTCTTCTGTTAGTCATGTTGTATACCGAAGCTAGGGAATCGCACATACGAAGCTTCTTGTAGGTCGAGGCCATGTCTTCCGGGTCGTTCAGTGTTTCCTGTATCGCAATGTACATAATCGTCATAAGATTCATCAATTCATCCTGAGCTTCTTGAGGGTCGCTCGTCTGCCCCAAGGCATCACCCGACCTGTGGAAATTGTCAGCCACAAACAATCCACTCCTCTAGGTTGCTTCATGAGTGCTTCATGGACTCACCAATGCAGCTCGAAGCAGTTTTGCAGGGCCTCCCAGATCACTGGTAGCCCCTCCAGCGACGTGAGACATTCAACGCCGGCTTTGATAGCCTGCAGTTGCGAGATGCTCGCCACAGACTTGCTATCCCCCGCCGTCGCATTCGGCATGGCCGTGTCTCCCCAGCGTCCCAGCACCAAATACACCAACTTTCCGATACTCGCAGAACGCAACGCCGCATCGTTCGACTGTACGCTGGCAATGGCAGCTTGGATGAAGCGCGTCCGCGTCTCATTATCGGCATCATCCCACGCATCCTGAACCCGGAACTCATGCTGCCAATGCCACTCAAAGGCCCGCTGCGCCGAGTTGAGCCGCACCCACTGCCAGAACTGGTACACGAACCACTCGTCAATCTCCTCAGCATGCGGGCCCATGTCCGAGTACTCGAAGTCGTAGGCCACGGGATCCGCGCGGTTGAACTCGGCCACGATGCGCCGCAGTTGCATCAACGATAACGAGTCGGTCGGTTGCTGGACATTGGTCGGCGGCGGCATCGGCGCGGGCGCGGGAGGTGCGGCGGCCTGTAGGGCATTGCGCTGGAGCGGTGGACGGAACGGCGGCGGCGGCACGGCGGGCTTCTCGGGGTTCTCAGGCTCGTCGCCGATTTCTGCAACCTCGCCCGTGTCGGCTACATCGTCGGTGGGCAGCGGAGGCTCCTGGCCGCCTCGCGAGGCCCAGAGGCTGTTCATGGTGGTGGCCGCCGTGGAGGTTCGGAGCTCCTCGTTTTCGATGACGGAGATTGGCCACCTGGATTAATTCGCGGAGTAGAGGACTCAGGCCATGCTTAGGTCGTCTGACTCTTTTTTTTGTCGAGCACGGCTTTCCCTCTTCGCAAAGGCGGGACTGGATGTTGAAAGTCGAGGTGCCGGAGCTGCTGAGTTGGCGCTTGTAGTTTGGGAGTCGCAGCCTTGGGGGCGGTTAGAGGCGTGCTAGCCACGCTCATTGGCTCTTGCCGCAGCTGTGGCTGGAGAGCGCCACAAGACTCAGCCTGGTTCTGCAAACGCTCTATCAAATTCAGGACGTCCTCGAAGGATAATGGCAAACAATTAGAAATAAGAGTGATCATTAATTCGTAATGGAGCTCAAAAACAAATATGTCTAGCGTGCTTCAATCAGAGCCGCCGGACTCATCCCCAGAATCTCCCCCATCACCGCCTGCCGCTGCTTTGGCCTCCTTATTCTTCGCCCTCTTTCTCAACTTTTTGAGACGGTTCATCCGCTTTTTCTTCTCTTTTATATGCTCCTCCTTCTCCGCCAACTTCTGGGCTGTCGTTTTGGCCTGTTCCTCTCTAGCCTTGCTCTTCTTTCGCAATGATATGCGTTGCTTCTTGCCAGGCCGTCGTCGCTTGCCGTCCTCCCGCGCTGAGGTATCACCCGGTTTGGCTTTCTTCGTGACGGCGATTCTTGTTACCCGCCAGGGCATCTCGGTACCCCAGAACCGAGCTTTTGATCTTGCCAATACATCGTCTCCCGTAACAGCTGCGAAGCTGAACTCTTGCCGTTGTTCCCGGGACAGACCTTGCACCAGGTAGTAGGATAACGGTCGTCCTGCCACAAAGGCTCCTTCGCCTTGTGGCTCAAGGTCCTCTTCGAGTACCACCTTTTGCGCGGGCTTTGCAGTGCTGAACAAGCGGAAGGCAAACTCTTCGTCACCAGCATCCCCCTCAGCCGCGTCAGCGGGTTGTGCAGCGCTCGGTCCATCATGAGGCGCCTTGTCCCCAGCATCCTGTGAAAAGTTCGCATCCAAGCCCAACGACCTCGCAATCTGCGCATTCAACCTCGCCCTCAGCTCAGCATCCACCTCCTGGTCCTCCTCGCTCCATGCCTCATCATCCGAGGCCTGAAGGTCTTCGCGACGCACCCTACGGTCTGAGAGTCAGCCGATCTGAGATCAGAGGTTCGAGGGCTGCTCGGGAGGGTCCGAGACATCGAATGGCTCACTCACCTCTTGGCCTGCGGCACTTCGAACATTGTTGTTGGGCACCAACCAATGCGAAATGACAAACTGCCGACTTTCACGTTCGCAGAATTGCGACTGGCGGGATTGGCGGCACGAGGCTACCGTCAAGGTGGTATCGGGCAATGCGGATCGGGCGCCTGCAATAGAGGATTGTGTGGGACTGGGTGTCACCAGAGGAGGGCGCAAACAGCAGATGCTCGAAGCCAATTCCGCAGGCCGGAACCAGCAGGTCGAGCGATGTTGGGTTGAGGGCAGAGTTAGATTTAGATTTGTGCCTAGAGAGGTTGTTCGTATTGACCGATGCAACCCAACAGAAATTACGGATGACCTGCCTCATGAACCTCAGGCACTAGTCGGGGGCGATAAGATAAGGCAAGGCCAGCGGCACTCGCGTGCTGAAACGTGGGACCTAATGCTGTGCTGGCACGCTGCGATGCGGTGTAAGGTTGGACGGGACGGGACAGGACTGCTGCAGTGCACCTCAAAAGCCAGCTGAAGCCATGCATTGTGTTGCATTGCAGTGCAGCAGACCAGACGAGAAGCGAGACCGCTCCATCACGCTCCAGGGGTTAGTTCTGCCAGATTCTGTGCCGCGCCCATCCATCTCAGCTGGGCCAATCCCCGGCGCCAACAAGCGATCCGGCTCAGGCACCCAGAAGGCCGGGACGCCGCTACGCACGAATGCGGCAAGGGATGCTCGCCCTCGCCCTCGCACCTCCAGCTGGGCTGCTGCCCACGCACGGCATTATCGAATCGACACGAAGATTGGATCCTCGCCGCCATCGTCAACGCTGGATTGGATCGCCCTGGCCCTGGCCGCCCTGCGGAGAAGCCGAGCGGACTAGCGAACGATATTGGCTGCGCGGTGCTCCGTGCTTTGTGCTTCCCGCGCCAGCCAGAGCCCATCTGGCGGCCCATCTGCGCGTGCTGGCCTTCAGCTGGCTGGGGCTCAGCCGGGCCAGGATCTTGCTAAAGTAGCTCTCCACGGGCCTGGGCCAGCCATCCCATCCCATGGATCTCCAGCTCAGATGCGGAACGAGCCACGGCGACTTGGTGATCGGATGGGGCTGGCAACTGGCTGGCGGGCATCTCGTAGGTTGCGTTGCATCCTGTCCCATCCCATCCCGTCCCGCCAGTCTGGGCTGGGCTGTCTCACTGCAATCTCCATGGAGCCCAGCGCAATCCTACGCCTGAAGCCGTTGTGGCGACTGCCGGTGGGCTACAGCAGACTCAGATAAATACGGCCTGCCGTCTTCGTGTCGTGAACTGCCCTCCCTTCTGTTGGCCCTCCGTCCCTCGGTCCCGGATCCCAGGACAAACCCGGACACGGCCATTATGGTCCGGCCCGCGCTCTGATCTGCCAGTAATTACGGCCTAAGATTATATGGCTGCTACTTCCCTTCTGCTCGTTATTATAATTATCTACTTGTCTGTCTCTGCTCTATCGTTCAATCCTCACTCTGCCTCTCACCGCCGGCGATCATCGTATCTTCATGTCTCAGCTGCGCTCTCTCAGCCTCACCTCCACATCCACCGTTGCGCCTCACCGCACCCCCCAACGCCACATCAGCAAATACGAAATATCCCGGGTTTTCCCCAAACTCCCCATTGTTGTGTATGTTATTGGCATAAGAAGAAAATATCGTTGGCCAAGGAAGCCCTGTTGGCTATCCAGGCAGTGATGATTCATTAACACATAGAACGGGCCCTCTGCCCCTGACAAACCGACGAGACCAAGAAATCCCAACTCTTCCAGGAAAGATATCCTTTCTCCGCAACCAACCGACTCCACCATCCGGTTATCAAGTGTCTGTCTGGTCCGCCAAACGAAGACAACACCCATCGCCAAAAGCCATCCCCAAAGTTCAAAACCCTCAGCTCCCGTCCAATCCTTCCATCCGTCCAGTTCGCAAGCCCAAGGCACGGACCATGAAAACCACATTTCAAAGACGTCAAGCACCATGAAGTTCGGCTCCGGAAAATGCATCGCCAATGAGACCGCCCAATCAGACCGCCAAAAACCTTGACCCCAAATCTTAAACGACTTTCTCAAGATTTGAATCTGATGGATCGAGCTGTTTATTTTTGTGGCCCATCGGGCAACGCCTCGGTTGATATGAACAACGCCGTCAATTTCGTTCGTATGAAGCGGCTGTATGTTCGAATCGTCGTCGAGCTCTCATGCCCCTCATCCTTCGTGGAACCTCCACCCTAGGAGGTCTTCATAAAACCATCCATCATCCAAAATCTGAGTACCAAACAACCCCCCCGAGAAAAGAATTAATCGAATATTCTACAGGATTCGCTGACGTGACAAGGAAATGGTATTGCGTCGGTGAGTCATGGCGTACCATCAAGTCATCCCAGATCCCAAGTCTTGATGGTGCCGTTAATAAAAATAAGTCAGGTTCGGGCGCCAATGCCGATTATTTTTGAAAAAAAGACACATAGGGAAACTTAGTTGCCGCTCCAGGGGTACGGATTCATCGCGTCAAACGACCCCCGAGGCCCTCCGCTATAGACTGGCGGTTGCATCGGGGCGTGGCTCACTTCTGGCTTCACCGATGAGGATCCCTCAGCTGCGCTCTTATACGGCTCCCCAGAGAAGGAAAAGGATCGACCGTCATTATTCGTGTATGCCACGCTTGAGCTAGGTTCTCCGGCTGTTGTCGTCCACGAGGCTGCGGGTGGGTAGTAGTCTCGCGCTGTGGACGGAGTCTGTGCAGTCGATTCAGCATGGTAGCTCGGGTGCGAAACATCGCTCGGGCTGGGGTTTACGGATGCGTATGATCCATATCGATATTCGGGGGATGATTCATGGTTGGGCATCGAGTTTGTGCTGTGTATCGAAGGGTGGTTCCCATGGCGAGGACTCTTCGACGGTCGAGGGTTGTCAACATAGCGTGGAATACTGAGCGAGTGTTCCGGGGCGCCAATGGGACTGGTTTGAAGAGAGAGCTGAGGAGGAGCGGTTGTCGGTTGGACGTAAGTATACTGAGACCGCAGTTGAGGCTGCTGGTCGTTCGTCACCAGGGAAATTGGGAGGGACGATCCTATCGAGGTCGGGAGGTTGATGTCCTGGGGCTCGGCCGTGAAGTGGGAAGCACTGGCGAGCGGCAGTTTGGGGAACGTATCCCCTCCCAAGGAGGTCGCTGGGTAGTTCCCAGATCCGGACGACGGTACTTGGGACATTGGAAGCTGACTTGGGGGCGACCAAGTCGGATAAGAGCTGGAGCACTCCGGTCAGCACGCATTTCGATGAAATCGGCGAGTTTGTTGCGATTATGCCACCTGGATCAAGCGATTTCTGGTTCCGCACAACTCGCCGTCAGTTCGGAGACAGGACGCAACTTACTTTGACCGGATAGAGCCAAGTTGGGTTCCGGGCAGTTTGGGCGCGCTGAAGGTGAAGGCTGTCCGCGGTAACTGTGCGTCGATTCCCCTTTTGGCGTCCTGATGCTTCAGGTTCAAAGTCCCGGCAACGACTCCCAAACCTGTCTCTACCAGAGCTTGCCCTCGAGATCCAGCACTTGATCCCAACAATGGGATCTCCTTACGAGCTTGGAAATTCCGAGGGCTGCGGCCCCTGACTACAATGGGAGCGGTGGTAGACTCTGTCAGAACCACTTTACTACCACTGGCAAGCGTTCCGACCACTTTCAGGTGCAGGACAAAGTGTTGCTGCAGTTCTTTCCGCCGGCCGTTGTTCGCCGTCGCTCTGGTTTTGGTCAGCTTGCCACGGTTGCGAGTGCAACGAGTTAAACTTACATCCGAAATTGCAGTCTACGCCAACCGATGGGATAGACGGCCAGCTCCCCGTCGACTTCCTGCCCGTCCTCCTGAAAAGGAATCAAGGGCAGTGACTGTGGCTCCTGGTCAGGAGCCTGCTGGGCGGCGGCGGTTTCTGTAGAGTTTGGCGGTGGCGTTTTCCAGGGAATGACGATCAAGCGGACGGGATTTCCGTCTACGGACTCGATCGCAGAGATGGTAACTTCCATGCTGTTGACTGCTACGGTCTCGCCAGCCTCGTTGATGATTGACAACTGGCCCCTCGGGGTAATCAACGAGCCACTAATTTGGAAAAGATTCCGTCGGTAGCAAGTCAACTCCGGTTGGATCAAGCTGCCATCGACCGAGCTGGAGGGCATCTCAGAGAGGAAGAACATGCCGTGGAGCTGAGCGGACAAGTCCAGCTGCTGCATGCGTCCATGCTGGTCGACAATGGTGTGCTTGTCCTGGGTTCTCTTGAACGCCAAGAGTTTGTGGTCTTGGTTAACCGTCAACTTGGAGCCATCATCGCGCAAGTCCTGGACGATCTCCTGGTAGGCCGGGGGCTCCGTCTCGGAGAAAGAGCGCTTGAGGTTGGGATAGCTGTGGTGGGAGGCGAGACTGGACGAGGGATGGCGTTCATACGGCTCGGGCTGGTCGTCCTGGGGATACCGGCTGTAAGAGTAGGACGGATGATCCGCGGTGGCCTGGGTGCTCCTGGATCGTGCTGAGAGCGGAGGAGATGTCGACGGGATGGTGTCGGCAACTCGACCCGATAGATGAAGGGAACCGCCATAACTCGACCACAGACTCGAATGCGCCGGGTCTCCTCGCAGGTCTGCCATAGTGGCCGGATATGCCGCTACAGTCGTCATAGGATCATATCTTTGCGCACACTCTTTTCGTCTCCCTCAACCAGAGCGAGTTGCCTGGGCTAGAAGTCGTTGCTAGCGGAGCGGGCCAGAGGAGGATCCAAGTCTCGGTCTGAGGTCCGTCCCCCCAACAAACAGAGTCTGTCTGTCTGTCTGTCTGCAAGTAGTCCTCGCCACAGAGACCAGAGTATCGTCGAGCTGTCGATGGCTGTCCCGGGCCTCCTGGGTATATCAGAGGGGAAGGCTGTGATAATGATGATGGTCGTGAGTTGTTGTTTCTGTGCCGGGGCAAAATGCGCGCCTAGACTCTGGTTGCGGGATGCGGATTGGGGGGGTGGGAGGAGCCGAGCACAGCGAGTCAAGGTTGCAGGCGCAAGTGTACTTGTATGTATAGGATGGCTGGATGGCGCCCAAGAACCACAACGGCAGATGATGGAGGGGAGTGTCTGGTCAAATGTCCGGCACTGTCCCCGGGGGTGGATACCAGGACGGGGGCTGTCTTGACGTCCAGGAACAGGAGGTCTAGGTCAAGACTCGGGGCAAGGCCTAGTATCGATCCCGGAGTGCAATGTGCAACGAGGAGAAGCGCCGGACAGGTCTGCGGACTGGAGATCAAGTACAGTGCAGGCGGCCGGACTGGGAAGGAGGACGGATAATAGCGAGTGAGAGGGAGGGAGAACAACAACGGGCTGCAATGGGGGTCCTCGGTGGGTACCTTGCCGACATTGGGACAAGTCTGGAAACGAGCACCTTAGAAGACGGTGATATGCCTGGGTACGTATGAATGAGAAGGACCCAGGAGCTCAAGGGAGCAGTAAACGCGATGAGTCCAGGGATCAGGGTCTCGTCAACAGGAAGAGGAAGCAAGCGCTATCCATTCCTTGGGGGGGAACC
The DNA here is from genome assembly GCA_012184525.1 of Xenoacremonium recifei. Classification (NCBI taxonomy): domain Eukaryota; kingdom Fungi; phylum Ascomycota; class Sordariomycetes; order Hypocreales; family Nectriaceae; genus Xenoacremonium; species Xenoacremonium recifei. The sequence goes on along the minus strand of WOFQ01000014.1, from coordinate 261,758 downwards.
GGAGAAGGGGGGGAGAACGGTGATGAGGAAACGAGAGACAGAGTCTGATAAGGTGGGAGAAATATGGGACTCTGGGACAAGACACACGATGGTCAGAGTCGAAGAGAGGGCGTCAAAAAAGACACGGCAAAGTGCCGAGCGCTGGTCCAGGACAGGAGGCGATGCGTGACAGGGCCATTTTCCAACCCGGACAGGGCCCTGTACAGTAGCCTTGAGAGTTGACAAGCAAGACGCTTCCCGGACACACGCCCCCAGTCGCTCGTCCTGCTCGCCTCTTCGTCTACCGAAGGGGTTCGAGACCCCTGGACGTCCAGGCTGGAGTATCGAGAGCCGGGATTCCAGGTATCGTTGACCAGGCGAGACACCCGTCATTCAGCCGGGGGCGGGCGAGACGCGAGAGAGGGCCTGAGTACTCGTTACTTGGCCCGGTAGGGATCAGACGGACGAGGAGACTCGACGAGCAATGGGCCGAGTGGAGGCAGGACATGGAGGCATGGAGACACGGGGGTCTTCCTCAGAGAGTCCGGAAGGCCTTGAGACCCCCTCAAAGTCACCGGGGAGGGGGGGGCCACCAGGAGGGCCAATCCCGGCCCCTGTGGCGGACCGGGGATGGTGATTAGAGAGAGAATCCTCCGAGGTCTGTGGGAGACTCGAGGCCCGCAATTTTCTAGAAGGCCGTTGGACGGAGCCACGGTTTGGGACAAGCGTCTGGGCCAGGGGGGTCAGGAAACAGAGAAAAAGTCGGCTGGAGATTTGCTCGCGACCAGGGGCCCGGTCATTGAGTCGTCGAGAGGCGTCTCCTGGCGAATTGACGCCTGCGGGGATTAGCAGAGCCGATATACTCGAATGCCAGCGCGTCAGGCAGCAGAGCTTCGCTGCTCTGCTGGCATCCAACCCCATCGCATCGTCGCCAGATGACGGCAGCAACTCGCTGCTGGTCAAAGAAGCATTTGGCGAAGCCGTCTTAGCGGCGGCATTGGCTGACGGATGACGGGTGACGGGTGGAGTCGACGCAGCCCAGTATCTGCAGAGCATCCATCAGCAAGAAGCCGGGCTGGAGCATCTGATGGAGAGGATGAGGCGCCTGAGGCGAGGCGAGGCGAGGCGCATCGTCGGCGAGGCGAGGCGAGGCGCATCGTCGGCGAGGCTTCACGCGCTGGGCCGAAGGGGGTCGGAGTGTCGAGGGGCCATCCATGGACCACCACGATGCAATGCCCAACTCTGGATGAACAATAAACGACCCCGAATTTAGCCCCCCCTCGCACCCCTCTCTCTAGCGCACGAGCACGAGCACAAGCACGCCAGCAGACGCAGCAGCATCGACTCCGATCGTGCTGGGGGACCAATGCGGAGGAGCTAGAGCCAGAGATGCCTCTTTTGGCCATCCTGTGTTCCTTGGGGTGGCTAGTCAGATGGAGACGGGCGCCGACAACGAGCTTTCGACCTCTGACCTTCTGTCCTGGACTGTATGGTAGCATCGGATGCAGATGCGTGCTGGCCGATTCATGATTGGGGAGGGGAAAAGGAGGTGTCGGTGGCCTCGTACCGCGCGCCAGCAGCAAATGAGGCCGAGGGAGGCACAGCACAGCTCACAAACGACAAGTACAGAAGCATCGCCCTTGTTTGACGGCCTCGCCTCGCCTGGTCGCGTCCTGGCTCCCGCTGGTAGGTCGCGCGTCGTCGTCGATTGTTGTTGGTGGTTGGGCCGTTGGTTCGTTGGTGGGGAAGCCCAGGCTGGGATGGGAAAAAAAGGGCCCCCCTGGATGGTGCTGGACCGTGCCCCCTTCCAAGGTTGGGCCCCTCCTTCCGTCTAAACGGTCATCAACCACTTGCTATAGCTACAAGTACATTTGCTACAGTGCCCTGGGACAGTGCTGATTCAGCATGTGTCACTGTGGCTGCCCCTTCGCACGTCAGGGCAAGACATAGCAAGGTCCAGGCTTGTCGTCTTCAACCTCCCGGATTTGTGCATGCATGCAGGCATTCGTCAAGAAACCCTATCGACCACACTTTAGCATCCGGCATCGCATGTTTCCGTCGTCAGCGTGCCTCACCATCAAGCATTAAACCCGCCGGTCTGGGGTCAGTGCCCAAGCGCAAGCGCGGTTCTCCATGGTGCGCGAAGGGAAATCTCCCATATCGTCGCGATCCTGGCTCTGGCCCATGGCTTACAATGCATACAGGGCTTGACATACACAGACCTCGTTACAGAGGGATCGCAAGGGGATCTTCTCCCGATCCTCCCTCCTCCTGCCCTCCTCAGGAGGCAGGGTAATCTTGGACATCTGCATCCGAAGGCATGCAGACCATGGCCAGGCTCGCTCCCTCATCTAAGACAGGTTCCATGCTCTTACAGCACTATCACTCTCACATGTCGTCTGCCAGGCGCGGAGATGGTCGGCCAGCCCCGCACATGATTCGTCCTGGCAGCGGCCTCCCCAAATGAATTGGCCCCTCTCCCGCCATTGACGTTTCTAAAAGGAGACTCTCGCAGCGTCTCCGCGACCACGGTCAAGAAGCCTAGACCCCAGGATGGGCGACTAGCCGATACAAGCCCAGGCCCGAGATGGGGGACAAACATCCCGCCGGTGAACTCGGTGACTCCTACCAGAAGACTGCCGTGGGCGAGATGCAAACACCTCACAGATGGTACGTCGACGGTAGTGCCCATCTAAACTATATCGAGTCCGCCTTCAAGTCCGATGTAACCGCCAAGGGACGCTGCGGCGAATTTTCTCAGATCTAGCTGTCCAACGCGAATCGTACTCAAGCATAATGAACACGGACGATGGGCAGTGACCGCATACCCGCCTTACTCGTCCTGGAACATGACTCCATCACCGTACGTGTGAACTCGTACAGCAGGAATGTACCCTCTTGGTCTGCCAGGGTCCCGTCGAAGAGAGGCAGTCATGGCCTTGTCTGTTTACCCAGGCCGCTCCACATATCGTCATCTCGATGAGAGGCCCCGGCCCTTTCTCCCGTCTTACCTCTCCGAGGGGTCTTAGCCGGCGGTCGACCCGAGCGACATGGACTCACCGAAATGCTGGATTAATTGACCCAATATCGATCATCTCCGGAGAACCAGGCGTTGAGGACATTGCCGCGCATGAACCACCGAGATGTTGAGTCTGCTAGACCTTGGCGATGCTAGCCAGCATGCACTCCGGAGTAATCAATCGCGCGGGTACAGGACAAAAGGGGCCGTTTCTCTTAGCGGCCATTCGTTGCTTGAGGGCTTTGACCGAGATTATCATTGCTCATCCATGACCTTAGGCCACTCTCTAAGACCTATATCACGAGGCTGCTATAGCCTCGACCACAGAGGTGCCCCTCCCTTTTTTCCCCCCTTCGGTCGTCGAGCAGAGTGGCAGGATCGCTAAACGACGCTGCAGGAGCACATCAGAGGGGGCGCTCGGTGGTCAGTGGCCGCGGATGGCAAGATGGATGGGGACAAGGAGAATACCTGCATCCATGTTGACACGCCAGAGCTGCATCAAGCCGCCCACTGCTTGTCTGGCATTTTACACGCCAGACATCGAGAGCCGCACTAAACCTCCTCCTTGCGGCAGTGCCATCCAACCATGTCACCACGCGCGAGGGCGATGGTTTGCCTCTAATGCTGCCCTCCAGAAGACCGATGTCACGAGACGGAGGCGATCAGAAGGAAGGTCGGAGGCAAAGAGAGATTGCCGGGCCATGGCGGCTCGAAAAGTCACGATGCGATGCGACAGATCGCGGCAGATGGGCACGCACAGTGTGTCCCGACAGCACCTTACTCACTAGGTCAGTCACAGACAGACCGTTGCTGCCGAACAGTCCCGCCCCCTGCTCGCCCACTGTCCACTTTTCTCCGGGTTCAGGACGAGTCAGCATTCAATGTGCTGGGGCGCCAGGCCCGCCCCTCCGGCCGGGAGGCCAGTTTTGGGCGACGATCTCCGCCCCAGCGGCTTGCGCGAGAACAGGCGGCCAAGAGGCTTGTTCGCGAGTCGCTTGAGGGACGATGGCTTTCTGGTACCCTTGAGCAGCTGGTTCCTGGACGACGGCGGGCAACCGACGCTGCTAGACCCGGATCCTAAGCAGACGCAAGCCCCAGATACTAGCACATATGCATGCTAGGGGGTCGTCCGGGAGTCGCGCCGCCCCGTCGAACACGCGTGGACGGATGCATAATGCGGCCCCGAGTCGATAGTATGCGCATAACTTGACTACGGGTGTAGTTCGTGCTAGAGGATAGCCATGTGCTGTGCGCGTGCGTTCTGAGACAAAAAGATAAGTTGAACCACGTTGCGGCTTGTCTGACATTTGGGGCAGAGGGACAGGCGGAGCAGCACTCTAGCCTCCGCCGGAAGTCTCAGGTTGCGCCGGGGGGGAAAGACATCGCTGTCCCACGTTGAACCGTTAGATATGGGACGATTCTCCCCTTGCGTCTCGAACTACGGAGTCGCGAGTAGCGAGACCTCACGACGCCGTCACTGATTCAACGCCTGGTTGACTTTGCGCAGTGGCACGGTCTCAAGCTAAGACGGGGGCAAAAAGGAAACAAGAAACAGGGAAACGGGAAACGAAACGTTGGGCGTTCAACCCCTACTAGCCCTAGCTTCCGATCGAAGGGGGGGGCCGGAGGGGGTCCTTTGCGAAAGACTAACCAAGCCTGACTGGCCACGCTCGAGGGCCTTGCCGTCATGGCCGCGGAAGTCGAGGACGCATAACTCCAGATCCCGGGTCTTATGTTCTCGGTTTGCCCATTAACCGCTATGCGCAATCTTGCCAAAGAGGCTCTCTGGGGAATCAGGCCATTTGGCTTCAATAGTCTAAAACGAAATATCGCTTGCAGCTTTGGCGAACCAGGCATCATTTCCCCGACGTCGACGACTTCGTGGAGGAGGGATGGACCTTGTCCTGGGACGCCCGTCCGTTCCACCATGCAGCAGCAGTCAACGACGGGGATGGATAATGTCGCGCACCAATCCCCACGAGAGGTCGATTGCGGCGTTCTGCGGCCTCCTACTACGGAGTAGCTCTTGTCGGCATTGCCGCCTGAAATTGCCTCTATCATCAGAAGAGCTGGCGGCAGCCCGACTCACCCATTGCATCCGAGATACTGCAGACTCGAGACCTGGTCGTCAATGGGTAGATATTGCTGCCCATGGTGCCCGTCTCGTCGCCTTCAGCCCTATCAGGCTTATCGTTGCGGCGGATGGCTTGCGGCTTGCGGAGGGACCAACGGGCGTTTTTAGTCTCAAGATCCCACGACAGCAGGGACGCAATTTCCGCTCTATGATTGGTGGTGGCCTCCGATGGCGAAAGCTGACCTCTGCCTCAGCACCGAACAACAGCCCTGATTGGGGACAACTCGGGGTCTGCGAAAGTTCCTCAAAGAGAAGGGAGCTAGCTTGGGGAACGACTGAAAGGTGAACGGGCACATAATTCAGCGACAGAAGAACCCTTGCAAAGGGGACTGGTCAGAAGGGCCTACTGCAGACAGAACACCCAGTACATACAGGCCGCATGGCACTGAGACCCGTGCATACATACAGCATGCATATTCATCCCTACATGCCCAGAATGCAGGGCCCACAGCGATGAGCAGCGTCTTATACAGATTTGTACAACGAACAACGGCCTTGAGGAGCGCTTTTCGCCTGCCCCGTCTCATCAACTGATGAATCGCCGGTCGGGGGCCGGAAGACATGGCCTAGACACGAATGTCGCGGAAAGGAGACAAGTCAATAACCGAAGCAACCTCCTCCTCCTCCTCCTTCGCTCCGGCTTACCACCACCACCACCACAACCACCACCACTACCACCACTACCGCCGGAGACCTGGGTCTGGGTAGAAAGACCTGGACTATCAGCATTAGCCTGGTAGGCCCGAATTGAATCACTGGAATTCAACGGGTCCCTGGCCAATCTGTTCTGCGCTTGGGGGAAACAAAGTGCGGCTGCGCCAGTAGCGCTTCGCGTCTGCAACCCTCAGCCCAGACCGGCCACTGCCGCTCGCAAGCGTCTCCAGGCTTTGGCTTGGCTCTGTGGCTGCCACCGGGGGGTGCTCGCGAGACGGCCAGTCAGTTGTCAGCAACGCGGACCGCAATGGGCGCTGGGTGGGCTCTTTTGCAAAAGCACTGCCGAAGGCTTTGCCTGTTCCATCTCTCGCGCAGACGTCCGGCTGGGTCTGGGCTTGTGGCTAACGCGGTCCCGTCCAGTCGCATGCAGGCTTAGATCACCACATTGCGGATGACTTATAGCCGTTGGGGTTGTTGTGTTTCTCAACCTACCCGCATCGAGGCAAGCCGTTGCAAGCCACCCACCCGCCAGCAGGACGGCGAACGCCCGTGATATGTTTTCGCCCTGCCCTGCCCTGTCCTGCCCTGTGCCTGCCCTTCACTGCGGGAGTCTAGGTAGGGATGGCCTCCTCCTTGAAGACAAAGCGGCATTGTGGAACCGGAATCACATCCCGCGGATGCGGTTTGACTCAAGTCGATGTCGACAATATGCCTCATCACTCTCGTCACTCGCGACCTTTACCGTTGTAGGATTTCCGCGAGTCGAGTTGGTGATTTAACAAAAGAGAAGACTCGATAGGGGGAGGGGGCGGCTTGACATGCAGCTCTGATCACATCTTGTGCATGCTCCCACATGCGGAGTACATACGGGAGAGCGCAAGTATCCTCTTCGCCTCGCCTCGCCTCGCCTCCGCGCCGCCGCTCTGCCGCTGTGCGGGTTCTCTCAACTCGGCCGGTCCCTTGGCTTGGCCAGGCCAGGCCAGCATCACATGTATTCTGGATGATCAATGACATATGCCCTGCGAAGGGGTGGCAACCTTGCTGGAGCTCTGCAGGTTGGTTGCACGGTCGATGGCAGGGCAGGTCGGGCGAACACAAGACCAGAATCAGGGTTTTGTTTCTCCTGTTCGTGGTTGACACGACAGTCAGTCAGACACGTTCTATCCAGGCACACCCTCTCGTGCTCGCAGCGATCGACTACTCGACCCCAGGCCAACTCGGATCTTTTGCTCGGGAGTCTCCAAACCCTGCCCATGGATGCCTCCATTCGCTCAACGGCTGGTTCAAGTGGGCAGTAGCAGCATAGGGTAGTAGCCGTGGCGACATGGTTGATGTGACAGCTGCTCCAGTTTCCGCGAAGCCGACGGCACCGCAGCAGCACGCACGCACGCACGCATGCACGCACGTTGGGTTGGCACGACGCTACAGAACCGCTGCCCGTTCTGTGTCTCGCCCTCAAACCGCCACCAAGGCCAGGGCCGGCGCGGCGCCCGTTGCTATTGCTTTTTCGGCGGAGCGGCCTGCTGTGACGAAGAGAATTCCAGACTCCCGGCCACGATGACTTCGTGCTTGCTGCGATGGCCAACCTGAAACCCCCGGTGGCAGAAGCGCTCGTCGTTAGTCCACCGCCGTCATCACCATCACCACCACAACCACCACCTAGCGGGCGTCCTTGTCTCTCTCTCTCACGCGGGCAACGAAAACCGGGGTGGCTGGGTGGTTAGACACTCGACCCTTCACTGGAGAAGCAAAAGCACTCAGCGAGTGTTAGTGACTACTGTGTAACTGGCCGGCGTTATGCACGTTGACGCTTCTAAGACCGACTGTGGCGGCGGCGCCAGCGTCTCGGCCGACTGACCTCCCAAGCGGGCTATTAGTCCATGCACCAACGACGTCTCGTCCGAAGCCACCGCGTCTTAGTCACTTGAGTGCTGACTACGACCGAACCTGGCCTGCTGCTGCACGACAAGCCGGCATGCAAAGACGTTGTTGTACTCCCAGGTTGATGCTACTCTAGGGTGGCATCACGTCACGCTCTGTAACCATGATGAGGGCATAACACATGTTTGCATTCTAATAATACCTCCCGAAAATCAGCTCCTCGCTATGAACACTCTAAACACTGCTATGCTCCAAAGATACCTCTTTATGACAACAACAATGACGCCAGCCAGCCCTTTCGGTGATATCCAATTCTCGAGATGCTCTCACCGTATCCTCCCCAGATTTTCCCAACATCTATCACTTTAGATTGTCTCCCTTAATCGATGAAGCGCAAGTCAGGCTCCTCCCAGTGCATAAAAGCCGGCTCAAACACATGATCCTCGGCATCAATCAGCGCCATCTGGACAAAGTGCCGTACCCAGGCGGCGTCCTCTGCGCCGAGCTCGTCCTGGTCGTTCCCGGCGGCCGCCTGTGGTCTCCGCCGAGGCTGTCGCCGCTGCGGCGCATTCTGGTTCTGGTGTTGATGTTGTTGGTTGACGTTCTGATTCCGATTCGCAGCTCCTCCGCCACGACCGCCGCGTCCTCCTCGTCCACCTGCCCGTCCGGCTCTGGCTCCGACGCCACCTCCGCCGACGCCGCCGCCGCCTCCTCGTGCTCCTCCCCGTCCTGCGTTGGCGTTAAGGTTCCGGCCTGCAACATTCGGCCGACGACCGCCCGCCGGGTCTCCTGCTGCATTTGGAGCGTCCGGTGCTGCGGCGCGGGCGCCTCCACCGTTCCGACCGCCACGGGGTTGGTTGTCCATCAGACGGAGCACGAGGGGAGCTTCACGGGCCACCTCGACGGGGCGGCCGCCGTTCTGATCGTCGTTGACGTTGGCATTGGCGTTGGCTGCTTCTAGCTCCGTGTCACTGTCCTCGTCCTCGTCCTCGTCATCAGACTCGAGATCCTCAGGGGGTATCTCGATAGGGGCGGCCGCTGCCTGACCGCCGTTCCGCACCACCGGTGCCATATCTGCGGCGTCGTTTCCATCGCCCTCCTCGAGCTCCCACAGCCGCATATAGCACGATGTGACCCCCTGTTGGTTGTAATGGCGATAGGGGTTCACGGGGTCCAGCCAAGACGAGCACAGGTAGCAGAAGTGGGTGTCGCAGCGCGAGCAGATCATGTGGTTGCAGCCATGGGTCTTCTGGGCCGGAGCATTGCACGTTGGGCACGGGCTGGAGTGCAGACGGAGATACTCGAGCGAGGCCATGTCCTCGGGGGTGAGCTCGTCCTTCTTGTGCCGGGGCACACAGAGGAAGAACTCGCCGTGCCAGGACTGGTAACAGGAGCTGCAGAAGGCGAAGCCGCAGTCTTCGCAGACGGAGAGGAGGTCAGCACGGTCAAACTTTTTAGTCTTGTTCTTCTTCTTTCTCTTCCGCTTCTCGTTTCCAGATTCATCTGCATTCTCCTTCTCGCTCTCAGATCCCGAGTCGGCATCCGAGGTCTCGGCAAACTCCAGGCCGACGGGTTTCTTGTGCTTCTTGGACCGCGCCGCGCCGCTGCACCACTGGCGCGGACAGTAGATGGTGTTCTTGTCCGACTCCAGCTCGGTCTTGTACTTGAGCGTAACGTAGCGCTTGACGGCGTCCTCGGCGAGCCCGATCTGCAACAGCTCGCTAGGGCTGATGGCCAGCTTGGGCTTCTTGGCCTGGCCGGCCTGGCGGTCTCGCGCACAGTTTGGGTCCAGACAGCGGACGGTGCTGAGGTTGCCGCTGGTGATGGCGTCGTTGTAGAAGTCCTGCAGGCATTGCAGGCAGAAGACGTGGTCACAGTCCAGCATCTTGTGACACTTGGACCCCTTCTTCGGATCTATCACGGCGTGTTAGTCAATGGTGTTGGTTGCACAGCTTTAGGGGCAACTCGGGATGACTCCGCGAGCCCCTGATGACAGATTTGACAGACCTAGACAGACGCCACAATCAAACGTTTCCTTCTCAAATGCGGCCTTCTTGGCCTTGATGTCGTAGTCGAGCACGGCAAGCTTATGCTCGGGATCGACCTGCAGCGTGCCATCCGCGGTCGTGGCGCCGAAGACGTCCTCGGCTGAGCGTTGCAGGTGATCGATGTAGTTGAAGGCCACCATGTCATGGCCCAGGTCATCCCACAGCCGCGGGCCATCATCCTCGAGCCGCTTCAGCGTGTCCCTACCCAGCCACTGCGGCGTCGTCGACAGAGACACTTCCGGCGGCACATGGTCAGGGTAGCCCTGGGGCAGGCGGATGCGCAGTTGCAGCGAGGGCAGATGCGACACACTCAGTGAATCAACCTCGGGCTGGGCAGCAGCAGCAGCAGCAGCGCCAGTGGTACTCATAGCAGGGGCCGGAAACGTGACCGTGATGGGCGCTGCGAGCTCCACGGGCAGCTCGATCTCGAAGACATACGCGGTTTCATCAGCGTCGTCGAGGCGTCGGATCTCCGGCCAGATAGCCTCGAGCGTCTCGAGCTCGACCGCGCGGGCGTCCTCGCTATCGTCGTCCATTGCAGAACAGGCTCTGAAGCAGTAGCAGCTCCAACGTGGTCATCCTCTGGGGGGGAGGCGTCGATATCAGACGTAGAACATAGAAACGCTGCTGCGGGTGGCAACGCGGAGACGCAGATCCGCCGGCCCGCAAGGAAATGCAGCAAGGTGTCTCTAGCGGACGAAGATTCTAGACATACAGAGAGCCGCACAGCGAGATATAGGGCGCGGGAAGGAAATCACGGTGAGGATCACGGGCGAGAAATGCTTCCTGGCTTGAAGACTTTGGTGGTTTGATAGGTGGGATGCGTGGTGAATGACTCCTTGGCCGAGGCAGCGATTGGAGTGGGCGAATTGGAGGCGCAGGCGCTGGCAACGCCACTGTATTTGCGCCACAGGGCGGTTCCCCACAGCGCGCGCAAGGCAAAGGGAGCACTTGCAGGTTGCACTTTCCGTCCCGTGTCTATGCACGATTACATACGCCAACAGAGAACGCTTTCTTTTGTCTCAGCCTCGCGAGTCTCAAACGTCAGCCTTGAAGAAGCCGGATTCCAGAGTCATGGTCTAGAGGTCCTGCTGCTCTCCCGCTGGCTGGTCCTGGTCTCGCGGACGATTGTGTGTTGCGTTGCGTTTTGCAGAACATGTCTCGATCCTGAAGCTCCAGCAACCTCGTTCTATCAACACGGCCACAGCTTCAACCACCACCACCGCCGCCATCATGGACGACACCACAGCCCTCGCCTCCCTCTCCCTCACCCACGTCTACTATGTACCTCTCCCCCCTCTGCGTCTTTTGATCTCCAGCTAACAATCCCCCCAAGGACCCCGACGACCCGCTCTCCCTCCTGTGCGCATACCTCGCCCTCCTCCCGCAAGCCCTCGTCATCGTCTACGCCACGCTCGTGCTCTCGACCCGCGAGGCCGAAGTCGCGCTCACATTCGCCGGCCAGCTGGCCTGCGAGGCGCTGAATTTCGTGCTCAAGCGCCTGATCAAGGAGGACCGGCCGCGGCGCATCCACGGCAAGGGTTACGGCATGCCCTCGTCGCACGCCCAGTTCGTGGCCTTCTGGAGCGTCTCGCTGGCGCTGTTCCTGCTCGTAAGGCACCGGCCCCGGCCCCAGCGGGTGGCGACGCAGAAGAAGGGCGCGTATCAGCCGTGGGCGCGCTGGGAGAGGGCGGTGATTAGTGCGGTGGCGGCGGTTGTTGCGGCGGCGACGGCCTGGAGTCGTGTGTATCTCGACTACCACACGCCGAAGCAGGTCATGATTGGATGCGCAGCTGGGGTGGTATCGGCCGTGGGATGGTTCATTATCACGGAGGTATTGCGACAGTCTGGGCTATTGGGTTGGGCGCTGGAGACGCCTCTTGCAAGGGCGTTCCGGGTGCGGGATCTGGCAGTGGAAGAGGATATGTGCCAGGCCGGGTGGGAAAAGTGGGAGATTCGCAGGACGGCCTCAATCTCTCCAGAGCAGAAAAGCAGGTAGAAAGGTTGGAGTTTAAATTGGGATACCAAATTCATATTCACAAGTTGCCTCTGATTTATAGTCTTGCTAGGTGGCGCTACATAATTCTCATTACAACCCGCCAGGAGTGTCTGGGTTCACCCAGTGAGAGCCGATTTGATTGTCGTCTCCAAATACAGTAACACGTAATCTTCGTAAAATAGGTACATAGAAAAAACTTGGAAATGTCCAAGGATGGTCGTGCTAGACATGCCTGACCAATACATCTAATTCGGCTGCTCTTCAAATCCAGTCCTGGCGTTTCATTTCACGCTCAGCAAAGGGACTGACCGTTCCTTCAGGGCTGTTGGCCCGTGATGATGGTGGACTGTATCCTACACCCCTGGGACTCGTAATCTTGAGTCGAGGCTTGCTCTGGGGGATGTAAACATCCGGGCTCAGAGTGATGATCTCGCTCACGTCGTCCTCGATTGGAGTTGAGGGTTGGCTTCTGTCTCGATTTTGTGAGGTTCCATTCGATGTGTTCACCATCGAAGTCACCAGCGGACTTGGTTTCCGGGGATTAGATTCCTGGGGTTGAACTGGAAAGGCGAGAGCATGGATGTGGGTTGAGTCTCGTATGTATGCCGAGTTCAGCGGCGGCACATCTTCAACGTTGGAGAATCGCAGGCCAATCTGCACTGTCGCCGAGGAAACCATAGAAGAGTCTCGTTTATGGCGAGACTCATGTATGGGCGGCGGAAGAAGGAGACCCTCTGCTGGGTAACCCGCGTCCGCTTGGATGGGAGGTGGAGGAGCGTATGTCGTGGTAGGGAGAAGGAAAGCTGGCGTTTGGGGCTCCACGGCGGTATTAGGGCCGCCTTGGTATGTGCTGTTGGTTTTCAACGCCTTTGGCATGAGGTTTGGTGAAATTTGTGCCGGGTCGGGTATCTTGGGGAGGCTAGAGGCGATGATATCGTCGAACTCAAAGTTGAACTCTTGAGGATACACTGACGTCGGCGAGCCCTTGGGGCTTTCCACCCTCTGCTCCTCGTCTTCGTTCTTCTCAATCAGGATTTCCTTGCTATCAGATTTCCGAAGCCGTCGGGGAGGCGATATCGGTTGGTTTATATGATAGTTGTAATCGCAATTGCTGGGAGTTGAGGTTCTCAAGGCATTCTTCATATCTTGCATGCCAGGGCTGTCTATGGTTGTTGGCCCAATAACGGCCATGCGGCTTGCTCGGAGGAAGAGGTACAGGCCACCCGTCATGATGCCTGACAGATTGGCAACCACGCCAGCGACCATGGATAACTCCATCGCGCTTGATTGTGAGGTTCGAGGGTCCTCGAAGGACAAGCTGTAGAAGAATGGAATGTACAAAGCCTTGGACAGTTAGCCTGAGTCGGATCCATATTCCAACGACAAAACTCACATTAGAAATCACGCCAATAGCAATGAAGTAAACCATCCAAGAAGCGGCAATCCTCTGCGTGATGTCGATTCTCATGTTGGTGTATAGTTTGAAGAAGATCAACCCTCCACAGGTGAGCAGTATGGCAGTGATGGCGATGAGGATGCCAAAACATCCGAGTGACCATCGTCGAAGGAACCAGAAAAGAAATGCAAAACAAAAGTTGGCCGGTCGAATAAAGACAGTCAAGACTCCTGTAGCTAACACACCAAGCCCGATGACAACGAGACATATTGTCATGTTCCATCTACCTCGGGCGAGAAACGATCGCTTATTGAATGCACGGACTGTAGTTTCGACGGCGAAGACAAGCTGGGTATAAGGAACAACAAACAGTGCTGAAAGATATCAGTATATTGCCCATACTCGAGTTTCGAAGCAACATACCTGGTAACATGACCTGAGAAGGGACTGCGCAGCCCAGGATCAGAAGGCCCTCCAATCCTTTAGATTGAACAACAGCGAATACCACACCTTGGGCTACAATTGCACAGGACAGAATGAAGGGATAGGCCTCAGCAGGGCCGATCAAGTGAAGCCATGGCGTTCTAAATCAAAGGTCAATTGGCGTGTTCGCTAATGGAATCAACACAGATCCTACCTGGCTGGTCGTGGAAAATTGTTCCTCTTGGTGGTCTTGTATGATTCCCAAAAGATCCCCACGGCAGTTGCAAAAGCAACGGCAGTATTGAAGCTCGCAAGGACTATAAAGGATGACCGAACCTGCTTTGCAGCATCGAATTTGAGCTCATTGATAGCCGCAGAGGTTGAGTTCTGCTGGAAGTGAAATCCCTGAACGCTACTAGAGGTCGCAGCTGTGTCCGCCCGCGGTAGTATCCAAGTCGTGAAGGTACTCATGTCGGCGGTATCGTATTCGTTGCCTTGAGTCTTTTTGAAATAGCACAGGCGTCGAGCCTCGAAGTGCTAACCAAGCCGTCTCCGCATGGACACTGGTGAGCTTTTGCACAATATGGACTCGATGGAAGGTTAAGAGTGAATGTAAGATGCAAGAAGAGAAAGGCTGAATAGAAACAAACAAGGAATGGCAGACCAGGCCAGTGGGAAGAAACGAAGAAAGGAGTGAATGAGGATGCAACTGGGAAGGCTCCTGGCCAGCACCAATTCTTCCTCCAGAGGATGCGACTGGGTGGCAAATAATGGATGAAGGGCAAGAAACGCGAGCCTCGTCGAGACGATAGGAAAGGCGAGATGCCAATATCGGCACTGGATGGAGCCGGGCAATAGCAAAACAACTATTACCTGGAGGGTGTGGTCCCCGTGAGAACGGGTAGGGGCCTTGGCTATGACAGCATCTTCTCCGTATCTTTCGTATGTAGGGGTCAGCTTGAGCAAGGGTCCACGGGAGCCAAGTCCCAGGTGAGGTAGCATCGCAGGTGCCAAGTTGTGCCAACGAGGGGGGGCTTCACGGATGTCTCCGAGAAAAGGCAAGCAAACACTTTCAGACAGCGCTGTCTTTCAATTGCGCAAGATGAGGTGCAATCAAAATTCTATTACCAATGGCTGAGTTCAATGAGCCATAATTGAAAAGAATCACTGCATCGGCGGCTAGGAGTTGCAGTGTTAGCATCGCATCGCATCGCATCGGCCTGGAAGCTCGAGCTCAGGCAGCTCGGGCATCGTCATCGTCACAATTGAGATCTCACACATTGCAGACCGCACTGACGCAGATTTGCTGGCAGCATAACAAGCGGCGACATGGTTGAAGCATTAACGGAGGGTTGAAGCATTGATGGAACAAGGTGCAGTTTCGAGACCCCGGCCTCGACGTTGAATCAGGGTCGCGCTAGTCCTTATTAGGCTTAGCCAGCCCTCCCGCCCGCAGCCTCAAACCGCCAGCACAGGCAAGCTTAAGCTTCGGTTCCAGAAGCTGATCCTCTATAGAAACCGGAGGCAGGCGTTGCCGAAACGCTTGGGCTTCGCAGCAGGCGGAACCGATCTAGATTTGCGGTGGCGGGCGGAGAGAGTGAAACCGCAGGCTTTGGCCTCCTGCTTCACGATCTACGGCTTGCCTCTCACACGGGTTTCAGCAGCTGGCCAGCCAAGAGAAAAGAGACAGAGAGAGCCTGGAGGCCGGGACGCAGTAGAGAGTCTGGGCTCTCCGGGACTCCAGGAAGCGGGCCGGGTTCCGAGAGCGGCGGCCGACTGGGCTGGCCATTCACGTTCGAACAAGACATCAAGCCTGGTGCTTCGTTGGCGAGGTTCGTTGAGTTGTTATCAGTATGGTTGTGTGCCTCATCCTTGAAGTGTGTGCTGGAGTTTCGTGCATCACCAACTCTAAGTCAATATCTTGGGGTGACATCTCCTTGGAGAAGGTACTGTAATCTCAAGGGGGCATGAGGTTGATGCGCACTATGAGGTAGTGTACCAGTCCATTGCCAACGCAGTATCCTCGAGTGGTGATAGTGCATGATGTTCGGGTGAACTAGCAGCCGGCTTATAAGATGAGCTTTCTTCAAGATACCAATGGTAAGAGGAATTGCTATCTCTGTTAGTTGCTCTGCATGCAGGTAAATGAGAGAGGGGGCATTCATGCGTGAGTCCGTCTCCCCGATGTCATGATGCCCAACTACATGTGCTCCAAACGGTACCTCAGGTAAGCATAACAGGATACATAGGTACGTAGCACCAATATGACATTCCCTCCGCGACGTCATTATGCTCGCAAGTCCAACCCTGACTGCGGACACTCCCGAATAGCCGGCTCTCTCACATGAGAATAATCGCCGTGCCACCACGGGATCATATGCCAGCTTCCCCGCGAAGCAATCACAAGAGCAAGCAAACAAGAAACATGGTGATGGCCTACAACGCACGATGCGGGTATTCGCGGACGCTGCTGCAATCGATCGCAGGCAGCACGAGGCCACACAGGTTCTCCGCCGGAGGAGATCCTCCGCCGCGCACCGCTCGATCTCGATGTGCCCGCAAAGCACCAATCGCCGTTTGACAGGCTGACCGATACGGCAGCCGTTGGACGGCCGCGGTGTGGCTTGTTGGGCAATCGAAGGGAGCACAATCCTGCAAGTACCGCCGCATCATAACTTATGGGGCGTGATACCTGGTGTGGCTTCAACGGGCTTTGATCACTCGTGCGATCTCCTTCGCAATCCCACGTCCCTCCACTGCAAGTGGCTGGCGCACCCAACCAAACCAACCAGAACGCGCCTCTAGCTTCAACCAAACGCGTTTCGAGCTGACGCCGTTCTTTTGCCGCTGTGAGAGCAGAGTACTTGTAAAAGAGTTTCTTCCTTCTCATGACGTTTCGCCCAAGTCCACCCCTCATGACGTCAACATCCCGCAACCTGCGCCACTGTTCGCGGGGCACAGCACAAGCGTTGCCGTGAGGAAGGCACGCCCAGCTCTGCACCTACCCGCCGGGCCCGTACCTCCGCGTAGCAATTTGAGCCTCATTACCTCACTCCAGGATCATAACCTCCGGTTTGTGCTACCGAAGAAGACATGTCCATCAAGTTCCTGGTGTTTGGCACAATGAAAAGTCTATGACGTTGGCCCGGAGGAAGAGCTTCACATGACAGACCAGACCCTGATCGCCCGTAGGCAAGCGCAAGCTCCCCTTGACGTGACGACGACGCTTGCCTTAGGAAAGATGAAGTCAGATCTCCTATAAGAACCTGAGCACGTCCCGAGATTCTCAACCTTTTCTTTTTCTCATCCACCAACCAACCAGCTCTTCAGACCTCCAGAACAAGAACAACTTTTCCACACAACTTTTTTCAAACTTCACACCAGAACCATCGCAATGGATTCCATCAAGCAGGGTGCCAACTACGTCTCCGAGACTGTCCAGAAGGCCACCTCCGGTGCCTCCAAGGAGACCAACAAGCAGGTCGCTAAGGACTCTGATGCCCCCATCGGCACCCGGTACGTTCCATCACTTTAATTATTTTCCATCTTCCAGCTGCTAACATTACTCAGAGCTTCTGCTGCCAAGGACGCAATCTCCGACAAGGCTTCCGAGCAGAAGCACGACGCCAAGGGCGAGGCTCACAAGCAGGCCATCTAAGCTGCTCGACAATGATTACCCCTCGACCGCTTGAGAGTGAGGATGACAGTGGGATGATGGTTCACGCCATGGGTTTATGATTGGAATGACGGAGGAATAGCAGTCGCTGTGACGACTTGCTCAGATACCCTACATATGTAGCCCCTCGAATCAACAGAGTTATACCCATTCAAGACTTGCTGAGTTTGACTCTAAAACGCCGTGATTCTTTCCTGTGAACAAGCAAGTTGTGATGTGTTGGAAATCTTATTACAAATACTGGCGGGGCCTCCACAGATATTACAGATCTTTCTTCGCCTGTCTTACTGTCAAGGCATTTCCAATGTCACGCACGGAATACCAAATGATCCACAGCGGGATCCAAACCCAAAGAGTGTTGAAGAAAACCAGGTATACCCAAAGGTACATGAAGTTGCTCGTGTCGAGGTTTGCATTGCCCGTGAGCCACTCCGGGCAGAAAGTCATGAAGCCTGCCACCAAGTTAACAACCAACAATCTCAGCAACACGTGAACCGAAGACATACCTCCATAGAGCTCGCAGGTCGCCAGGATAATCATCCAGATGCTGACCTTAGGATCCCGCTTAGCGAGACAGTAGCAGATATACACCGCCAAGGGCCCATCGAAGAAGACAGTCAACAGCTCAAGACTGACCACGCCCTATACACACTCTGTCAGCATATCGACTCCCATTGAAGCCCAATATTCAGTCTGCAAGGCCAATTGCACTCACAAGATCAACACCCGCCCACCTCCTATCCGCCCTCGCATAAACCATCCACAGCGCCGCAAACGCGCCCTCCCCGCTCTGCGCGCCATACACCCTCCCCTCCGTCCCCAAATACCCCTCCGGCGTCGGCACCACGGCGCCCAACCCGTCGCCCGCAGGCACCCACGAGAAGAAGCAATGGTACAGAAAGCTGCCCTCCAGCAGGAAGTGGCACAGCGCGTCGGCAAAGTGCCACACGAAGAGGAAGCGCAGCGTGGCGGTGGCGGAGGGCGGGAGGGCCAGGCGCGCGACCAGCAGGGCGATGAGGACCAGGAGGACGGTGAGGGCGAGGGAGAGGAGCGTGGTGGTGTCGAAGAGGTCGGGCGGCAGGGAGGATGAGGACATTTTGAAGGGCGATTGGGCGGAGGGTGGTTGTGGTTGTGGTGGTGAGGTTGGTGAGATGAGATGATGGTGGAGGATGGGCGTTTTCTGGTGGGCGGGGCGAGGTGTGAGAAAGCTACGCGGAGCATCCATGTAAGCTATGTGATGCTCCCAATTTCCCCCATATGGCCAATTGAATGGAGCAAGAGTCGAGTTCTAAAACTGCTAAGACGTGGGATATTGGACAGTCCTCATTCAAAGGTACCAAGAAGGATTGTGTCCGAGGTTCAGCTGTTTATACAGCATCCATAGACTTCTACCAGCAATCACGAAATTGACAACGACTTAGAAGGTCCTCACAGAGACTTTTTATTATCACAGTTCTTCTCTTACATTGATTTACCAGGCCGTCTCTGGCTTCCTTTCCCAGCACAAACGCCGCCGTATTTGTCAAAATCCCACATCTAGGTACCTAATCTTGCCCTCATTAACCATGGTCCCAAAACTCCAGAGAATGTCCCGCCTATATAATGCACAAGAATCTCTCACTTATCCCACTCCTTGAAAGCCTTTTGCTTCTGCCGCGTATTCCACCCCAGCTTCCCGCTGATGCTGTTCACCCAGTCCTCGCTGCGCCGCCCCTCCGCCTGCACCGTCGCAAACGGGAACCGACTCGCGCTGATGGTCACGTAGTCGCCGGGCCGCAGCTCGATGCGCTCGCGCCCGTCGAAGCTGGCCCACGACGACGTGCGCGCATCATAGGGCACGCCAACACGCAGCACGATGGTGTCGGGCAGGATGATGGGCCGGAAGGACAGCGTGTGGGCGCAGATGGACGTCACCAGCATCACGGGGTTCTCGGGATGGCACAGCGAGCCTCCCGCAGCGAGGTTGTAGGCCGTTGAGCCCGTGGGTGTTGACACGCAGATGCCGTCGGCGAGGACTGAGGTGAAGTGCTCGTCGTCGCCAAAGACTTCGGTGTATGACATGGCTGTTCGTTTGTGTTGATCAGCACCCCATCGCAGCGAGTATGAACCGTCAAGCAGGGACTCACTCGGATTAGGACCGCGATCCACCACCACCTCATTCAAAATCTCATACGTGCCATCTGGTCGATGCGTATGCTCGTCATCTCTCTCCTCGCCAATCAGCTCCTCTACGAGATCCCGGGGGCCATCGCCATCCTCCTCGCTATCTCCAGAAACTGTCCCATTCTCCACCCTCTTCCGTGGTTGACTCCGCATAACCGTTCCTTCAAACCGCAACCGCAGGCTTACCGTGACGCCCTTTGTGAATGCTGTTACGAGGGTGTCGCGATAATCTTCAAAGTCGAACTTGGTCAAGAATCCCAAGCTTCCCAACGCAAAGCTCAGCACTGGGGGTACAATGCGCTGGAACAGCCAGCTGGCGTAGAGCACGGTGCCATCGCCACCGAGCGTGATGACAAAGTCAAAGGTATGCGGCCGTGTGCGGCACATGTCCTCGTTCCAATACTTCAACCTCTTCCGAACCGACTCACGCGCAGCCTGTTCGTCCATGTTGTTTTGTGCTGCAAATCCCTTTCCGACCTCGTTAATCAAGCCGTCAACGTCAAACTTCTTTTCTTTTTCCAGCTTGTCTTGTATGTAGACTGTATATCTGACTTCCCGGTCAGGGTGTAGGAGCCAGTGCGTAAGTTCTCGTGCTTTTGGGATAAGCTCTTTGTCATAGATTTTGGTTAGGATGAAGATGTTTTTGACTCGAAATCGAATGCGCATGCTGCTCAGACGACGACTCAGCTCCCGAACGCCCCACGCCATCTCACTCAACTGCTTCTTGGTGAGTAGGCGACTGCGGACGTCCTCGTAATCAGACATGTCCAGCTCGGACATGCTCTTGGTCATTTGCTGCGTCCATGACTGCTGGTCGACCTGGCCCACGCCGTTGCTCTCCAAGCTGCCCTGGTCGACAACAGCGCGACACGCTTTGGGGTCCACGATCAAGTCATCGCTCTTGTTCTTGCCCGTGATGTCCGAATTTTCGTCGATGGGGCTCGGGCTGCTAATACTTGGGTACGTCGACTGACTCGCAGACTGCTCCGAGTCGGGCTCGCTGGAGCTCGCAGCCGAGCGGGCGCGGCGCTGGCTGTCGAGGAACTGGTGGACAAGACACTCATTGCGCCGAGTAGGCTGACGGACGAGCGGTGCATGGGATTCGTGTGCTACCATAGAGCTCTTGCGACGATAGGGGTTGCCGGGATCGAAGACGACCTATATACAGATCACGGGATGTCAGATTGGAGCTTGTGGTTGGCAGTAGCTTTAGCTTGGGAATCGTACCTCGACGGGGTTGCAATCATCGTCGCCGCTGCCGTCGGAAGAGCCATCTTCAAAGGTAATGTGTTTCGCATGCCGGTCACCCATGTTTCGGTGAGGCTGTTCTTCCGCAATGCTTTCAGAGAACCAGCATTGATGGGAAGGGAAGGGATGAAAGAGCTTAGGCGCTATTCCAGAGGTCTCGAGAGAATGACGTTGGTCAAGGTGGGTGGGTTTTGATCTTAGATGGCGGGGCAGGCGCAAGGCAGCTGAGCTCGGCGGTCCTTCCACTAATAGCCGGTACGTACCGCCATGGTGAGACGGCTTATAAGTGGTCAGATGCTTCGAGGGAATGGCTGATTCATCTGGTCATGTGCATCTTCTGCTGAGACTGGCACGGTTATCAACGCCATACGGAGCAAGGGGAGTGTCTATGAGTGATTACTTCACGATGCAGCAACGATGCTTGATCAAATGTCAGATCATCGTTGCGCGAATAGAAACTGTATCTCGGCGTCTATGGCCGAGCTTTTGCGAGGCGGGGTTTGGGAAGACTGAGTCTTGGCTTCACATTCATACTACGGGCATTCCAGGGCGCAACACGACCATAGGATACCAAGAAAAACAGGAGACACAGAGAAAAGGATGGCCCTTTACAACCTGAAGGATTGCCCCCGAATAAATCGATCATTCCCAGTCTTGGAACTCGGATCAAAGGGGGGATTCTTTTACATGACGGAATACGGCAACCACGATCGCCTACCCTATACTAGACTGTGGAACGAGAAGGACTGACTGCCCGCTCAACGGCTGACCACGTCGTCTGCTTCTATGATATTGGGGGAAATTAGGTGTCAATCCACATCCGTTGACTATAGGACCTCATTTTTGTGAACCTAATAACCGTATATGGTAGCACTTTGCTTGCTGAAATCGATGATTTGTTCTTGACTGAAATCGTGAACCAGACAGCGAGCTGCTGACACGCACCGGAGCTGGGAAAATGCATGTTAACACCCCCAAAACTCCCACCCCAGCGTGACAGCATGTACAGAATACAGCATCACCGGCACGCGCAGCACATGTCGATATAGATACACTACCTGGCTACGGCATCGACTGATGTAAGTGGCAGCCCGCCCCTTCGCAATCCGGCGAAATAAATCACCGGCCTGGATAACCTCAATCAACTGCCCACCCTCTATCTCCAACACTAGGCCAGCATCATCAACCGACTAGCCCATGTCATAGGATGTTGGATAAGGTAAGGCGGTTACTGACACACACTTACCGACAAGCAGACACGAGAGAATACTCACCATGAAGCACCTCATCGTGGTCGGAGCGTGCTATCTAGACACCATCCTCAGGGACGTCTCGCACCTCACTTACACGTCAACCACACACTCACTTACACTGCCCACAGCGTGCCTCATTTCCCCGAAGAAGACTCCAAGCTCCGCGCCTCGAGCCTCACAATCCGTCGCGGAGGGAACTGTCCGAACACGCTCGAAGTGCTGGAGCAGCTACTTACCGCGTCCGATCCCGTCGTCCAGCCATATCTCGTCTCATGCCTCCCCGGCAAGGCATCGCAAGCCACGCGACGCATTTTTGCATCCTTCGGCCAGCAGACTAGGGTCGACTTTCGTCACTGCCTGCACCGCGAGGCGCACGAGCAGGCGGCCAGCAGCTACATCATCCGGAGCATGGCCAGCGGGAGCCGTACCCTCGTCAATTACAATGATCTGCCCGAGATGACGGTCGCCGAGTTCGAGACCGTGGTGCGCAGCTTCACCCCTGACCAACAGACGTGGTGGCACTTTGAGGTGTGTGTTTCTCACCTGCAGCGGCATGGCAACGCGAGGGAGAGACGGGACAGAGACAAGAGAGAGCAGTACCAATGGACAGAGACATGCACGCCCCCTCGCGTACGGCTGCTGTAAGCTAACATCTCATCTCATGCAAAGGGCCGCATCCCCGACACAACCCTCGACTGCATCCGCCTCTTGCGCGAGGTATTGCCCATGGCACAGGTTAGTATCGAAGTAGAGAAGCCCGCCCGTCCAGGTCTTCCCGAGCTGGCCGCAGAAGCCGACGTCGTCTTCTACTCCAAAAGTTGGGCCGAGGTACGTATCATAGACGATCCCCCTTGCGCAAGTCACAGGACCTGATCCTGAAAGAACAGAACCGTGGACATACGTCTCCCGAGGCCTGCCTGCAGAACGAGGCGCATCACAAGGCGTAAGATCGAGCCGCCCGCCCTCCATCCATATTGGTTTCCTCCCGGGGCTTACACCGTCATGGAACGGACGCTGACACTGACACTGCATACATAATATAGATCACTGGCTTTGTGTACGTGGGGTGCAGATGGAGCTGCTGTGCTGTCTCGGCCCGCAGGCGAGTGTTTTCGTTGTCCGGTCAAGACCGCCTCGGAGGGAGGCATTTCCGTCGTAGAGTACGTTTTCGCCCTCAATCAGGTCGCCTGCATCAAAGAGCGTGGTCCGGGTATACATGGCGCGCTCGGGCCCAGGGACTGCATCGAGACGTGCAAGAACTAACGAGCCATTACCCGAGGGGTGTAGTCCTGTAGGAGCGGGTGATACCTTCATAGCAGGAATGCTGTACGGCCTCCTATGTCATGACCGAGACTGGAGCGTCGGTCAAAAGGCGAATTTTGCCGTCCATCTGGCCACTCTCAAGGTGCAGCGTGAGGGTTTCGCTGGGCTTGGGATCGATATGACAGGGTCGCCTCCAAGGGGGGGTTCGAGTTGGACCGTTGAAGCAGGTTGCACCTAAACACAGCCCCTAGGACGTCGTCGAGAGGGTGAGCCCCTAACAATCTAGCTGGGTAGGATGCTCATCTCATCGACGATCCTGGCTACATCTGATGCCTTCGGCGAGGAGGGGCGAAGGGGTGGGCCAAACGAGGACGGCATGGCCAGGACAGTTGGAATCCAAGGGTGCATTCGGGCCAAGACAAAAGGGCAATGGGCCGCGGGCGAACTCCAAGCCAGATTCCGGGCTTGTCAGTGACTGATGAAAGCGTGATCCTGGGACAAGGGATTGGTGGTGGTGGGGAGAGGGGGAATAGGCGGTGAAATGGCAATAAACCTCAGCAATGTCCAAATGTTCGCTCACATGGGCGTGAGACCGTGACAGGAGGGGGTGGGGAGGCGTGCCAGCGACCAACAGTCAACGGGCTAGAGCCAAGGAGCGGATGACTTTCTGATGCACACGCTTTGACTTATCGGTTCTTTCCATCCTGCTGTATGGTGACCAGACCAGCAGACGCCTGGTATTGGTGCCGCAGCAACATACGAAATGTGGACGCTTGCATGAATAACTCAGGCAGAGCTGCAAGACCAAGACACTTACCACGCGTGCGTGTCCAAGCCGACATGCATGCAGGAGACTAGTGAGCATGTCGCCCCCTTCCCCCCTCCTCACTGGTAGCAGCAGCCACCGGCGTACAGCACGCAGGCTGAGCGGTATCCGAGGCCAAGGGCCCAAGACGACAACGCGCGGAGGGTGTCGGCGTGGGTGTCATTCTACTAGATGAACGACTACGGCAGATTGCCTGCCTTCGGCTGCCTGTTCAGTCAACGAATCCCACCTGCGGGATCGACGTCGATGTGACGGGACACGAGCGAGGCGGTGGAGGAGCATGAGCATGAGCATGATGGGGTCGTCAGATGCTGAAGCTTGCGTGGGCGACAAGTCGAGACAACTCTAATGAGGGTCCCTTGGAAAGGGGCTGGCTGGCGTTGGTGCTGGCGCGGGATTGCAATGGCAAGTTGACCGCGGGACGGGCTGGCTGAAAGACGAATCGGTTTGCCCAACAACAGACGGGACAGGGCCTGCGGGCGAGTGAGAAACGGGAAGAAGAAACGGCCATCCTTCGGCAACGGTACAACATCAGCTGAGGCGAGGAAGAGCGGGGAAAAGCTCGGGAAGGGATTAAGGCTGGTCCGGCATTGAGAGAACGAGGAGACAAGCAGGAGGAGTCGAGACCAATCCGCCCCAAGGAGACGAGTGACTGGTCGATTGGCCTAATCCTCGACAGGGAGGAGTTCCATCGGCGAAACAGAGACAACACTTGCACGGCTCCCAAGACCACTCCGGATCGTTCAGCGCCAGGGAGGCCAACTGAATTGCTTTGACCTGTTACTAGCCTGCCTCTTGAGTACTGGTTCGAGCAAGGTCTTGCAAGTTGTTGACTCGCCGCGCAACGCTGAGCCCGGCGAGTATAGGCGTTGGCAAAGCTCGTAAGCGGGTCGAACAATGCCCCTTCGATAATGATGACGCTGGGATTGTCAGGATTCCGCCCCGAGAAGGCCCCCAGGAACTTGCATCTCGAAAAGAATGAGCCCCAAAAAAAGACATGCAAATGATGGAATAGGGGGTGTGCAGGGGGAGGCGTCGCTCCAGCGGCCCCTGCTGCGGAGGTGCCCAGTCAGAGGCTCGACGTGACCATCCCAAACCAGGTGAGATTAGCAGAGGGCGTCTTCCAAGCAGTGGATCGTCGCGGACACGGCGGTCCAGGCCTCGCGGCATCTTGGATGTGGCTGAATTCTGGCCCGCCCTGGAGGTTCCGATCGGTATGGAGCATCGGGCGGAGGAGCGGCGGCGCTTCTGGAGACTGTTGACCGTCCGCTCAGGTTGCTCCATGATCCATCTTAATTGCTCGTCAAGCCGACGACGCTACGACGACGCAGAAGGGAGCTTGCTGGCTTGCTTGTTGCTTGCCAGACCAGGCCAGGCCAGGCCAGGCACGCTCCTCCTGTGCAGTTTGTGATCGTCCGAGCCAGCCAAAATGTCTCAGGCGGAGCCACCGCGCGACCCCCATCTTGCACGGAGCCGACCGTCCTGCGTCCAGCTTGTCTCTGACAGTCCTTGTCACTCTTGCACACCTCATCAGCGCCACCAATGTGATGCATCGCCCTGGACGGTGGCTGTCTGGCGAGTTGCACGCAGATAGGCACCCCGGTTGTGGCTACGAGCTGCATCAAACCACGCGAATCGGGGCCGACGACTTGTCTTGCGTGACTGCACCATCTGCACATGACACCTTCGAGGAGTGGCGGCCAGCTCAATATCGGCCTACATACGAGCAGACTCGTAAACGGTTTCGTTACGCGGCACTCTTTGCAAGTTGATGGATGGATGCATTGATGCATCAAAAGGGTTAAGACCATGGCCGCCGTCTAGGATACTTCGGGAATGGCGAGCAATGGTGCCGCCCAAGACCCAAGGTACCTGGGGGGACCTGACGCCTGAGTCGTGTTTTGCCATTAGGCTTCTTGGCTCCCGTGTCCGCGCGAGGCCAATCCGAAACCTTTTAGCATTCTTAGGGCCTGAGCCTGATGCTGGGTCCGTCCTCCGTCGGTGAGGGACCATGTTGGAGGCCCAGTCTCGAGAGATTGCCTATCCCGCGGCCAATCAGAGTGGCTCAAGGGAGCAATAAAAAGCAAAAAAGCTCGGCTGCTGTCGAGGAGTCGATGCCAATGGCATGCAAAGGTGCCCCCAGCTACTCCGTACATGCCAGGCAGGAAACCGTCAAGGCCCCCCCTCCCATTCCGCGGCGGCACGAGCAGATGATCCACTGTGCAGGGTACGTAGAGGTGAGAGGCACGTTGACTCTCCAGCGGCCCATTCAGACATCCCGTCAGTGATCAAAGTCAAGATGTGGGGGTGGTTGTCGGCCTGATCATGATCGAGAGGTGGATGCTGGGATATGCGGCGGGAAGGGGTTCAGATGGAGTTTACCGACCCGCCCCATCTGAGGGTTGTATTATGTGCAAACACTCTCCCTCTGCGTATGTTGAATCTCTCTCGACTTTCTGTTCCGAGGCAATAGCATGATTACGGCCTCGTGCTGCCGACGGACGGACTACCAATAAAGTATGCGCCCTCTTGGGCCGATGGTGTCAAGCCTATGGTTGTGATGCCGGGGGTCAGCGGGAATCCTGGCGTCGCGGCGTAGCATGGGTTTCGAAGAATCTTGCATAGACCCGACGCCCAATATCATGCCGCAGACGGCGACTGTCGCACCCCGGCATCCTCACATGTCCCCAATGCCAAACGCCAACAGACCTTGCACCTGCACGAGGACGAAATCTCAAATAGTGCTCCCTGACCGACCCATGGCAGTGGTTTTGCAGGGCGGGCGCCCACATAGTCTAGCGTGAGGAAGCAGGGGTGGCCATGCATATCCAGACCCAAGGTGCCTGGTACCGGACCCAGCACTTCAGGGTCTGATCATGTCCGGACCAATCCATTGAGGCGATGAGGCATCGACCCGTTGCATGTCCTGGTCAGCAACCAGCGCTTGTGCATATGTATGCTTCCCCATGAATGCTATGATAGCTCAAGGGGTCTTCTCGCATGTTCCGGTGCATATACCAAGTTGTTGAAGTGAAAACTGATGCAGCCCGATGTGGGACTCGATCTTCCTCACGACCTATTTGACACCTACCGTCACGTTTTTCGTTGAGTGCTGCATCCCCGTGAATGCTCCGTAACGAGATGAGGAAACATCCTCAAATTCTGACCAGCATACGTACGGCGCATGTCGTCCAAGCCTAGTGGGGGGAGTCTCATCGATCGTCCAGAGTCGCGCAAGGGGCGTGTCTTCGACGACAGCTTCTTCCGGTCTTCCTTGGCGACTCCCGCGTCACCGAGGCATGCAAATCCCTGTCGTTCTCATCTTAGACTCTCTCAAGCGTTGGCTTCCAAGCCCCGTTGCGAAGGCGTAGCGTGGCCTGTCATACCGTCGCCAATTTAGATCCCTGGCAGCCCTCCGTCCCCGGACAGAGAGAAGCACTTGCATGGGTGCTGCGGGGGCTACGCAGGTTCGAGTGGGAGTGGATTCTGCAGATGCACCGAAACTCGAGACTTTGTCCTAGAAAATCCTGTGCAGTCACTGGGGCGCCAAGCGAAACACTATTCTTCCTCAAAGGTGCACTGTGGTGCTGTGTGATTTGCGTTCCGGCACGCGGGCGATAGTCCACGCTGACCGGACTTTGACCTTGTATTGATCTGCTGATTCATTTCGTCCCGGATACCTCGCACCCGTCTCGTACAAGCACTTCGGCAAGCTTTCGCTTTCTGGGTTTGTTGCCTAGTCCGGGAAGATCTTTTGATGATAGGCCAATATTGCATGAAAAGGCGCCCGCCTTCTGAGGCTTGGAGATTGTAAAAAGCGGCGTGTTTGTACGGAGTACTGCGCAAGACCCCACAACGTCATGAGATTCTTAAAGTACCGAGCTCTTTTCGGCATCTTCTTGAACCAGTTGCCGTAAGAGCCTGGCTTCTCAATGACAGCTTGGGGCGTGAGGCGTTCTGTTCGAGTCACGGCGAGGATGTAAGTGTGGTGACATGTGCAGCACCGTGGATTTCTTACGGAGAATCGGACTTCGATGCCTCGTCAGGATGTGCACGGAAGCATTACTCTGTACACGGTTCGGAACGGAAAAGAGCATTCTCAGCCGCTCACCAGCTTCGATGCCGATCCCATCCGGAGCCCCCGTCTTTAACGCAAGCCGTAACGAAATGGGATGGATAGCGTTGCAATGATGCAAAGTTGACCGGGAACTCTGCGTAAACTTAGCTCATACGCCTGCGTGTGAAAATTGCCGCCCATGTCGTCTGAAGCTTGGAGATTGATACCGGGATGGGCGAGACAGCCTAATCGGAGGTAAAGGGGGTGGAAGAGAAGATCCATCCAGACGAACATGTCGGCTGGGCCAGCTTTCTGTGACATGGCCCTGGGTCATACGCCTGCTTAATTCTGTCTCAGTGGTTGATGGTCGCTGCCAGAGAAAGCTACCCGACTTGACGCTATTTGCCAATGATTCGATGGGGGTGTTTGGCCATGACGACCAGAGGTTGATGATCAGCGGTCGTTTACAGAGTAGCTGAGGACGGAAGGGTGGTAAGTGCTTGGACAAGGTTCTAGGTCCGACTTCTGGCGCCGGTAAGCCGTCTGCAACCCCACCAAACGAGATAGGGACAGGCTCCGTGCAGGCTGAATCAAGGGCTCCTCTCCGCGCCGAGTTGTTCCCCGTCACCGGCTGGGCACAGGCTGATGAGTAAGATGTCTCGCCGAGAAGGCGGTGGGGAGGCCACGGCCGGGAGCGAGGCGTCAACTATTGAGGACGCGAGCGAGGGAGACGTGTCTTGGGCGCAGCCATGACATGCAGAGCGAGGGATACGAGACCCAACGGCTGATGTGAATCGAGCAGCGGAACAAATGATATGGTGCTGCACGGAGTCCATGTCTGTATGTACGTCCTGTACGAGGAAGTCCAGGGATGAGAGGCGAGATGGGCGCTTTGCGGGTTTCTCAATCCTATCCACGGGGTGCTTCGGAGGTGCATTCGAGACCCAGTCGGTGGCACAACTGGCTCTGTAAGGAAATATCATCTCAAAACATTCCCTCCGTCAACATTTGCAACAAGGAAACCCGTGCGTGCAACCTCGCGAGCACGGCCCACGTTAGGCCGTGAGACTTGGTCGAGAACCAGCTGGCGGTGCTGCCATCGGCATCCACAATCTATCACAGAAACCACTTGACGAACGGAGAGGCGAGGCCAAAAGGCATGGCAGTGGGATGCAGCGTGCGAAACACCGATTCCGCAATGACACTTTGACAGTATTAGTGCAGCGCCAGAAAGACAACCTGCGCAGTGCCGATAGGCGGTGACGAGGCACGCATAGGGAAGGCCGACGTTCTGACGCCTCTAAAGGAGAACTCCGTACGCACGGAGTACGCAAGTAGGGAAGATGCGTTTGACGATTTTGTGCCAGTTGCTTCGGACCGAGCTGAGTTTCCCGGCCGATCCCCTTCAGATGGGGATGTCAGAGAGGATCCATATGGTTGGCTGTGAGTCAGAAGAGTCGATGCATGGGCAAGGCTGGTCACGATGGAGACAAATTTGCCTGCACTGCAGTAGCCGGGTGCGGCGATAATGACTTCGAGCTATCGAGAGAGGCAGGTAATGGTGCTCCGTAGGTGAACTGTAAACCTGTAGAGCTCCCTATTCGGCTAGGATTCGAGGCGTCGTAATGCTGCTGCGGCGCACGAAGTAGTGCGGCGGGTTCTGTCCCGGCAGCCTGTTGCACGGAGCACATATTTGTGATGTTGGCGGGTCCGCGGAAGCCTCGCACCATTGAATCTCTTTCCTTCGTGTCCGACTTTGGTAAGGCAAGTTTAGTTGGCTGAGAGAGTCTTGTTCGAGCCTTGATGAACACCGGAACCTGGCGAGGTCTGTTCGGTTCAGGGACAGGTACACACAGTACCAACACCCCGTACATGGTGGCACCCACGCTACTCATTGCTGTGTCCAGCTGACTGAAACCAATCCACTGACGTTGTAGCGGGCGGATGTTCTGTTGCTCGCGTTTGGTAGCCCCTAGCGGGGGGTCAGCGCCCTGGCTATCCACCTGGAAGACGCTCCGTAACTTGTGCCGACGTTCTGAAGCGCGTCGCATATTGGTTGAAATGAGAGGTCTGAGGGAGGGGAGCGCCGGGTGAGAAAACTAGTTTACTGCCGGGTTGGGAGTGACGCCGCTGGTGGTGGCGCAATGGGACGGTAACCCCCCTGTGAGTGCAGGTTGATCAGCCCTCTGCAGCTTGTTGGGCACCCGTAAGCATAGGTAGTCTCAAACATTCTCCCACACTCCACTGATAGTGTCCTCCCACTGGTGGTTCCCCCCAAACGTAAGGGCGGGTAAAGCGCTGGGGGGGATGCTGGCATGCATGGTCGCCTGGTTGGGATCCTGCCCGGGGTCAGCTTCAGCGCCAGCACCAGGCCCAGACACGGCATCGTACAAGCGCACAAAGTACTTGTAGCACGGCTCTGGGTGGTTTGACGGTCAGCAGCCAGAACCTTGTGGTGGAGATGAGCTTTCAAAACGGAAGGGAGAGACGGCGGCGACGACGAGAGCCGAGACTCCTTATGCGTGATAATTGCTGTCTTTCACAGCGACGGCGGTAACTGGGGTTGGCTCGGACTATCATGATGAGTTGTTTTCTCTCTTTGTGACTTGTTCGGAAAAGTGCTTTAGCGGCTAATCGTGTTGGTGCTTGCGACTTGCCGGTGCAGCACACGACGAAGATGCTGTATGCATTGGATGTACGGAATGTAGAACACCGACACCATGCCTTACACCCCATGCAGTCATCAGGCCTTACATGGAGGGTGGATGATAAGGCAATCCTCATTCTTGTGATGTGTCTCGGTTTCCGGTGCTCTAAGAGAGTCCCGTATGTAAACTAGTCATGGCGAGCATGGTTTGGGGCTATTCCTGGCGCTCGATCGTCGACTTGCTTGAGAGCAGGGGGTTGATACTTCGGACTTGGACGAATTCTTGCTTGATTGGAGCCTGGCTCAACCAGCTGTCGGAGGGTCGACCGTTGCCGGAGGACAACGTGGCGGGCGACAAACCATGAAGAGACCGAGCGAACGGATGACGGGGACATTCGCCTGCAACCTGCCATCTGGTGCACATTCATCAGCATGTTTGGGTCCAGGCTAAGCATCCCTGGCAAACCTACAGCAGAAGCCGAGCTTGGTGGAATCTGCGCTGGAAAGATGGCCGGACTGCGAGAAGTAACGGGGACCCGGCGTGGCCGCGGTGATTGAACGCTTCGGACAGTACCGTCGACCTGCTGAGGCCAGCCAACACCACCCTGATCCCAGGCGTCCCCCCCCTTTCTCACGCCTGGGCTTCAGGGAGGCTTCCCGTCCCTCCGCTACAGGCTACCGGTATTTCCGCCCGCTGCATGAGGCCGCCTCCGACGGCCAGGCCAGGTGTGGATGGCAGAGGTGAAATGTGGACTAGGCTGTGGATCGAAGCCGGTGTGGATGGTTGGATGATGGATGGATGGTTGATGGTCGATGGTAGCCCGCAAGTCCGTGGTCATATTTTTCGCTCCTCCTCTTTTCGCTGTGCTCCTCGGAGCTTGAGGGCGGCAAGTGGTAGGGTCGAGAGTACCTGCCCCGCCCACGGCGAGGTGCAGGAGCGCCAGGTCGCGACTACCTAATAGTGCGAAGTGCTGAACCGGGCAGTCTCGTGGCCTCCACCGCACTTGCCCTGCAC
The DNA here is from genome assembly GCA_012184525.1 of Xenoacremonium recifei. Lineage (NCBI taxonomy): Eukaryota > Fungi > Ascomycota > Sordariomycetes > Hypocreales > Nectriaceae > Xenoacremonium > Xenoacremonium recifei. The sequence goes on along the minus strand of WOFQ01000014.1, from coordinate 230,077 downwards.
TCGAACTCGAACCTGGGCAGGTGCGGGCTGTGGTGGCGAAATTGGCACCACTTCCATCGCCCTCCAGCGCCAACGCCCACACCGCCCGCACCCTAACGTCTTCTGATCCGTGACTCTCATTCCACGATGGATGCCATCGCTTTGTCGCCCTTCCGTGGGACTGCATGGAGTTGCGCCGTGATTCGTACGCACTGCGCCGCTACCGCTACCGCTACCGCTACCTGCGCAAACGCAACGCAACACGAATTGGCAAGGCCTGCTAGCCTACCTAGCCTGCAGCGGCACGAAGCACCTCACCTCACGCACGGTACGGAGCACAGTAGCAGCGGCAGCCACCATCACCACCACCACGATGGCCACAGACGACGCCCGCCCGCGCCAACGACCGACGCTCAGTTGATTCCTGGAGGAGCCAAAGCCTGGGCTGGCGTTCGTTCCTTTCCGGTTCCCACCTCCTGCGCACGCAATCCCAGCCCAGCCGGACTGGCCCTGCAGGTCTACCACCTTTGGACGCTTGTTCATGATGCTCCACGATGCTCGCTCGCCCGCATATGGACGACAATCCTCAGTTGATCCAGAGAGGAGAGCCTGCCTGTCTGCACGCCTGGACGCTTTCCGTCTCAGCCCGGCCCCTCACCCTTCAGGCCCGGACTGCGCATCGTATCCCGCTCGGTGGCTAAGCCCCGGCTCCCGTTCATCATCGTCACCCATCCACATCCCACATCCGTCACTGCAACCGCTCATCACCGTGACCCTCGAACCATGACCATAACAGCTGCGCAAGTCTCACTTCTTCCCGGGGTCCAGGGGCCACCCGGGAAAGCAAACAAGATGGATGACGGCTAACGACCTGGTTGACTCGCGAGCTCAGCAGGCTACCGAACGAAGCGCCGAGACGAGAGATGAGAGGCTTTTGTTGATCCCGTCCTCAAGTCCTGGGCTATTGGACGGTGGTGGCTGTCTCTCAGCCCGTCGAGACTTTTTGAGTGTCGTGACGAGATCTGGCATCTCCATCTGTTCTCGGATCAGACCCTGGCTGGGGGGCTTGTTTCTCCTACGTCGACACCCTGGAAAATCTTGACCAACCAGAGAGCCCACCGATGCTCAACATTCAAAAGCATTTCTCGCTGGACGACGGGCTCTGAAGCGCCTGTCGGGGGTGTCCTAGAGTTTCGTGGCGGGGTGCACGCATCATTAGCCCTCTGCATGCCAATCCACCGGGCGCTGTGATACGCATGCCGCTGTGAGTGAGATTTGCAACCCCTTCCCGGTGGCACTTTTAGCAGCAGCCAGGCAAGGCAAGGCAATGTCCCATCTCTGAGCGGTGGGGCATATTCCCCCGGTCTAAGAGACCCCAGAACACAAGGGCCCTAGAGGCGGCACCATCATTGAAACACGCCTCCTCATCTCGAAGACACCCTGGCCAGCCATCCTGATGAGGGGCCTGCCGTGGTCTCGCACTGGCTGGGTTCGGTGGCTGTCGCCTCTATTGAGACACCGGTCCGTGGGCCGAAATCCTTCTCCATCCCTTCCATGGCCCGGCGGCTTCATGCAAGAGGCATGGCTAGCGGCAGGGGGGGACGACGAGACTGCTGAGCCCTGGCCTCAGGAAGCTCATGTTCTCCCTCCCACTCGCAAGCCCCAGCCAGCCCAGTGTCGCGGCGCGAGCGTCTGGGACGGGCCAGTGGACACGACTGGTTCCCTGGGGGTCGGCCCATGACCCTGTTCGCTCTCTCTGTCTCTCTCGTCCCCTCGCCTCATCGCCCTGCCGGCAGCGCCAAAATCGGCGTGGTACCGACCGGCCGACTTGGAACTCTGGGCAACCTGGCAAGCTGATTGCAGCCGCAAATGGCTTGTCGCGACTCCACCGCCCTCCGCAGCCCGAGCCAGACCAGACACACTCCATCTCTTGTCTTGTCTCTCACACAGACCAGACTTTGACTTGCCTGGTCTGGCTCTATCGTCAATCCGCCCCTCCGGCACTACCGTACCGCCCCAGAGGCAACCCTCCTTGCCCTTCCTCCCCTCCTCTGGACTGTGGAATCCGTCCGTTGAGACACCCCCTGCCCGTCCCGTATGACGCAGGCTACCCGGCCGCGGATGGCTCGATGGGCAATCCTAGCACGAGCAGAAACTCACAAGAGACAGACTTTTTGCGCCAGAGAGGGAGGCATGGAGGCCAATCCTAGCGCGCCCCCCCGTCTGGACGGACAGGCGCCAGCCCAGACCGCAGAGTGCCGTACAAACGCCATGCCATGTAAGTACGTTCGGAGGAGTGCTGTGTGTACTCCCCCCATCGATGCACCCACGTTTGTTGCGGACCACAACCACCTTGCCTTGCCTCGCTATTAGGTACCAAACCAAACCGCCCATGTCACTTATTACCTTGTGTCTGTACGGCCCACTCCAGATCCATGGGAAGTTGATCTTGTTGTTGTTCACACTGCTAGGCTCGATTTGTCCCTTATTGAAGCCATCAATGTGCCCCATGTTTCGTTGCTCCCTTCATGTTGGAGCCCCCCTGGTGTCATACCTCTGAACTCCCACCCGGCTCCATGATACTTAACCTTAGCTGAGCCCTCTCTCGCCTTCCAACGTCAACACAACGGACCATGATCCTCACATTCTAATATCACCGCCATACGACCACAATACTTTGACTCTTGTTCTTTTGATCGAACAAGAGTTCTTTACTACGCACCATCTCTTCTGCCGTTGACTTCCACCTACATCCCTACCACGTTCTCAATATGATGCACCCACTCTACGGCACCCAACCTGTTGGTTGTCTACCTGTGGCCTACCCTCACGACCCCATTCTCGACGACCTGTCCAGGCAAATGGCACTCTCTCAACCATCTCGAAGACTATCCCGTGGATCGAATGGCCAACGACCAGGAAATGCTATGCGGGTAGTGAAGCCCAGCAGTGCCAACAACAGCCCACGGTCATCCTTGATTGCTGCGCGAAGAAAGACACTTATGAATGACGGCACTGCTCAACGACGACAACAGCAGGCTCTGCAACAAGCTTCACTATACTATGGTACCGATCTCAACCAGGCCCCCAAGCGATCGCAACGCCCCGTGAGCTGGCATCCCAGTTCATATGGTCAGCAACTCCAGTTCCAACCTCAACAAACGTCCTACCCTCTCTCGACACCCAACATGTACGCGGACCAGCAAGACTTGTATACCAGCTATCCCCATTTCTCTCCTATGCAGGCATCATATTCTTGCAACACCTCGCCCGCATCGGCGTTTTCTCCGCTCAACCTGCCCTTTCAAAACGCTGAGAGCTTGCAATATCTTTCGCCCCCAACCAGGATGCTACCTCAGGAGCAATCCCCCATGTATACCGCGGCCGCCCCGAACCAGTACATGACGGAGAACCTGCTGGTGCAAGACGACGGTTTGGACAACGCCCCGTGTAATGGATGGGACTGGAACACTTTTGTGATGCATGGCTTCAACACCACTACGCCACCTACGCCAGAAACGTACCCGCAGAACGAGATGCCGCAACCTGCCATGTCTGACACGGCACTCTCATTCGATGCACTGGACGAGCCCGAAGAGGAGGGAGAGATTCTCGTTGGCATGGGTCTCTACGACACCCCTGACAAGTACGAGGAGGACCCCCAGCTCAACAACTACCGCTCTACAGTGTCTTCGCTCCTGGGATCTACCTTTCGCAACCCAGAGCCTATGGGCAAGGGCCTCAAGCTAGAGGAGACCTGGGAGCCTCCTAAGTCTGACGAGGACGAAGACGAAGAGGGAGACGAAGAATCAGAGGAGGAGGATGAATCCGAGGAGTAACATTATGATTAATGACCAACAAACTACAACTGGCTGGACATGGGAAAATGGGATTCTGCATTGCTACTGGATGGAAACCACGGAAGGCATTCTTAGGCGTATTGGCTTTGTAACACTACGGATATTGAAAGATCAGCGTCATGAACGCTGCGGTTAGAATTGGAATTAGGGAGCAGATACCCAGGGACAACACAGCGCCAAACGGACCAGGAGTTCGTGACCGGCACAGGGAGCCGAGGAGCCTTTGCTCTGACAAATAAGCGAATAAGGAAAATGAATAAATACAAGAGGATCAAAAACGATCAAGTAAAACATCGGGTCTTGTGTGCAATGGCAGCGTGAGTGACATTTCCCGCCAGTCCGACGGCGCGAGCCCCTCCCTCATCGTGACGGGCGGGCGTGACCTTCGAATTGGTGATGGATCGGATGGATCTCCAAACGTCTTCTTCGAGGGGGCCCCGCCGGCGCTAAAATATCTAAGCGAACAGAGCCGCGTTCCGACTTTCGTGCTTTGAACCTGCCCCCCCTGTCAAACATGTGGCACAGGCGGTCCGTGCGGCGGTCCGTCTGGGCGGAGGAGATGGCAGACGCTGATTGGCTGTTGCGGAGCTGCGAGGTAACTCCCCGGCCTGTGCGGACCCACCGCCTTCTCAGCCCAGTGGTGAGCCGACGGTTTGGGCAGGGGGTGAGCCACGGGAGTCCACTGGATTATGTCACGGTGTGGCGTGGGGTGTGGCTGGTTGCGTGAAGACGCTGGAATTTCTAGGAGAGGGACGCGAGATAGAGAGTTCTCAGAGACCGACAGTCTGAAAAAAATAATTTGAAATATAAGCAGACTACAAAAAGAAGACTCTGGATCTATGAGACTTATTTGGTTTTTTTTTTTTTACCGTTGGTGGCTTGATAACAGCTACAACTGTTGTCTCGACCTCAACATCTGGAAGAGCCACTGAAAATTGCACATAAAACTCGTCTCACCAAAACGCAGTCTCCAACACCACCATGGTCCAATACATCGTCACCCCCTGGCGCGACCGCCACGAACTCCTTCTCGTTCGGCGGCAGTTCTACGGGCCAGCATCACCGGCCGCGACCGCAGCAACCACTCCTTCAGCTGTAGCCGCCGGCCGAGGTGACGGCCCGGGCAACGAGACTGAGGCCCAGCGGCGGAAGCGCCAGCATCAGGCCGTCGCGCGCGTTTCGATGTGGATGCAGCGCGGCAACTGCCCTCACATGGCTGAGTCGACGGCCTTGCTGACGGCGGCGATGCTGAACGATGAGGATGCTGTAGCGTCGGAGAATGCGGCGTCGTCGAGTTATGCGGTACGGGCGGCTTATGCTGCGGCCTTCAGTCGGTGAGTTGTAGCATGTTCAAGCGCTTGCCATTCGGGAAATCTGACACGGGAGGCGGCAGGTTTGTCACAGGCCTGTTGGACGGTCACCAGGACAAGCAGCGGAAACAGAGCATGTATGCGTTGGCCAAGACGATCGGGCTGCCGGCGACGTTTGTAGAGCTGCGGCACCAGGCCACGCATGAGCAATTGCCGTCGCTGGCGAAGCTGCGGGCGGCCGCGAGGCGGGCTCTGGCTTGGATTTGGGAATACTACTGGATGCACCTGGGAGAGGAGGAGAGCGAGTGCCGGGATGCGGTGTTGGCGTATCTACGAGAAGAGGACGAGGAGAGGGCCCGGAGCATGGTGAGGGATGTGCTGCTCAGGCGGTGGGAGAGGGAGATGGTGGTTAGAGTCGTGGAGGTTGTAAGAAGGACGCTGCCGGGAAATACGGTGTTTGTGAAGTGCGCGAAGCTGGTGCAGGAATTGAAAGAGGAGGACGAGAAGGGAGAGACCATGGAAATGGACATGGAGGGAGAGGCCAGTGAAGCTATTCAGGAGACTGCGACGGAAGAGGAGGATGACTTTGGCTGGTCTCAGTTCAATGGAAGTTGGAAGCCAAAGCCAATCGGCATGGCGTGACGAAAATGCCACCGTAGGCTATGGTCAGGATGGAATTACTTGTAGATGTTAGATACTCATGATACCCATTTCGCGTTTACGTCGCTCTCCGACATCACATCACGTGCGGCCCCGGCGGAAACGTCATGATGCCGACAGATAAGTAGAGAGCTCCTCCATTACAAATCCTCCGCCAGCAATTCGACATCACCAGAGCATGTATAGCCTCGCGACCCACCGCCGACGATTGCTCACCAACAAACTCGGACTCATCTCTGCTGCTGTAAGTTCCGGCCTGGGGATTCTTTTTTTGGGGGTGTAGGGGTAAGGTAAGCTCCCGAGGGCTGATGGTGGCTGTGGTTAGATCGCTGCGACCCGCGCCATGCATATCCAGTCGATTCCCATGTGTAAGTTACGAGGGTTGTTCAGGATTCAGTGCCGGCCGGGCTGATAGTAATCCAGGGGAGGGGAGTGGAAATAACTATGCCTACCTGGTGGTCGATGACAAGTCCAAGGACGCCGTCATCATTGACCCCGCGCACCCCCCAGAGTGAGTAGGCGAAGCTGTTGAACCCTCCGATGGCATACGGCTCACCATAGATGCACAGGGTTGCCCCGGTCCTCAAGGATGCGATCAAGGCCGGCAAGATCAACCTGACGGCAATTGTAAATACCCATCAGTATGTACCTCAGCTACCGTTTGCCGGGAACCTTCACTAACAGAAGCACCGCTCAGCCATTGGGACCACGCGGGTGGAAACAAGAAGCTGGTAAAACGCGGCACGCAAACCATTCCTGTTCGGACTGACCATGACTACAGCTGGCCGAGCTGGGAACGCCCAATCTGACCATCATCGGCGGCAAGGACTGCGAGGGCGTCACCAAGACACCCGGCCATGGCGAGACCTTCCAGGTGGGCGGCATCTCCGTCCGAGGCGTGCACACGCCCTGCCACACCCAGGACAGCATCTGCTACTACATGGAGGACGGCAGCGACAAGGCCGTGTTTACGGGGGACACGCTCTTCATCGGCGGTAAGCCAGGCCTGGACGGGACATAAATAGAATTGTCGAGCAATGCTGAACGATGGATGCAGGCTGCGGACGTTTCTTTGAGGGGTCCGCGGAGCAGATGCACGAGGCCCTGAACAAGCGATTGGCTGCTCTGCCCGACGACACGGTCATCTACGTGAGTCGCCGAGACGGAACTCACCGTGTTTGATACTGATGCTGTAGCAGCCGGGACATGAGTACACCAAGGCCAACGTCCAGTTTGCGGCGTCTGTGTCGCAAAGCGATGCCGTCAAGAGCCTGCACTCATATGCCGAGAACAACAAGGTGACGACGGGCAAGTTCAACATGGGCCAGGAGAAGGCACACAACGTCTTCATGAGAGTCGAGGTGAGCAATTCTACTGGTGCCAGGTGGCAACTCCCAACTAATATATATCGAACAGGACCCTGAGATTCTCAAGGCGACGGGCGAGACGGGGCCGGTGGAGGTTATGGCCAAGCTGCGCGAGATGAAGAACAGCTTCAAGTGAGTACGTATAGTCACTTCCCGATAGCACGTCGAGGCACATTGGCCAACACCACATGTTTACAAGCAACAGGCCGCCAGAGCCCAAGATTTAGCAACAGCAATAGGTGGTAGCCGAAGTTGGACACACCAATGGAATCACATTCTTTGTTTTGCGCAAAAACCTGCATCGCTGCTCAACACACAAACAAACAGGGTCTCAAGGGTTGTCTCCATGGACCGCGAGGCACCCGTCACCGGGGACGTGGCATCGCTGGCAATCCGCTGGAATCACGCCGCGTTGGACGTGACGTCTTTTCATCTTGCTTCACTGTCCACACTTGCTCGCTGTAGTACATCTGAGGCGGCAAGCTCTAGCATATTTTGAAGCGGGCAATCACAAATAGACGCGCAATTGAGGAGAAATGTGTATAGCAAATGTCGTGACGTCGATGGACAACAAACCTTGTAGGACGCCCGCGAGGCAATTATTAGGGCCGTCGTGAGGGTCGGTCACTGGGTGCATCTATGTGAGATGTTAAGATGAAGAGAAACTTGGGACGGAAGAGAAAATTTCGGGAGGACTTCGTTGTGGACACTCCCAAGTCCGTGTAAAGTCCACACCGCACAGTCAGACAACACTGTACGGAGCTTCTTCCCTTCAACGCCCAGTGACATCAGCACCGTGAACCGCGACAACTTCATCCACAACGCCCACAGCATCGCCCATGGTAAGAGCCCCCAGCCCGATCCCTCAACAATCCGCCGCCCATCTAACGCCTCGCAGCCTCCGAAGCGCAAGCCGGCCGGCACCACCGCGGCCCCCAAGGCGCGCCAATCCAAGCTCGCCAAGGAACACAACGTCACGCCCCAAGAAGAGGGCGAGATCAAAGAAGCCTTCAGCCTGTTTGCCGAGCCGATGGATGGCGAGAAGCACGGTGTTCTGCCGATTGACGATCTCAAATCCGCGCTCATGTACACCCCCAAATCCTCCCTCTAAAAGAAGCAAAGCAACCACTAACACCGCCCCCAGCGCCCTCGGCATCCCCCCCTCCTCCCCCTCCGAACTCCGCGACTTCACCTCCATTCTCGACCCCGACACCTCAGGCTACGCCACATACGAGCCCTTCTTCGCGATCTGCGCGCTCAAATTCCACTCACGCGAGCACGACTCGGCCGCGCACCACGCCGAGCTGCACGAGGCCTTCCGGCTGTTCACCAACGGCGCCGACGGCCCCATCACGCTCGCGCACCTGCGCCGCGTGGCGGCCGTGTTGAAGGAGGATGTCGACGAGGAGGTGCTCAAGGATATGATCCTGGAGGCGAATGGGGGCGTGGGTGTTGCGCGCGGGGTGGGCGTCGAGGAGTTTGATGGCGTGATGAGGAGTGCGGGCGTTTGGAGGTGAGGGGGGGAGTGGCGGGGAGATCGAGGGGGTTTATATTATATGGCTGGACTATGGATGGAGTTGGAGAGGAATTGCTTTGGCGACGAGCACGGCGTTACGGAGAGTGGTGTTTATGGCAATGCAGTGAGTCTCGCGTCTACAGGGGTCGGGATCTGGTTTGATCGTGCTGACTGGCGTCTAGTGGTAGCGCACGGTACGAACTGTCGAGCACTCATATTTGACGAGCTTACGATATGCTTCCTTTCATATACCGACTACTGTGACTATCGGCCAGGTGATGATATATCAAATCGACCCCCAAGCAAACAAACGCCCAGAACATGCAAATCCTCTGCGGATATAGATGGCAGAATCCCGTCACGCGACTTTATTTCCAACCAGCGCGGCGCACATTCAAATCAGATCATAATCTCATAAGCCCCCCTTATTGCTCGGCAGGTTCAGGTTCAGCCTTCTCCTCCTCGGCAGCCTTGGCCGCCTCTTCCTGCGCCTTCTTGGCCTCCTCGTTGCGCTTCTGCGAGTCCAGCACGGCCTGCAGCTCAGGCGGCGCCTTGAAGCCCGCGTGGTCCGAGTGCTTCTTGTAGAAGTAGTTGTCGGGCTTGGGCCGCAGCTCGGGCGGCAGCTGCTCGAGCACGCAGGCAAGGATGTTGTCGATGGAGTTTTGCTTGGAGGCGTCGCGGTGCCAGATGGAGATGAGGTGGCTGTTGAAGCGGACGGAGAGGCCAACACCTGCGAGCTGGTCGCCTGGTTTCTCTCGTTAGCACAGCTGCCGAGCATGTATTTTATAAAATCGACTCACTGTCGTCCAGCACGGCTTGCAGCTGCTCTCCTATGGCCAACAACTGAATGCGCGTCCATACATCCGGTCCAATGCTCTTTGGCACGCGGAACGTCCAGCTACCTCCGTTGATATTGCGTCGGTCCTCCCACACGGGTCGGAAGCCCTGCTTGAAGAGGTACAGCGACTCGCGCATCTGGATCTGGTCGACGGGGGTGTTATTCGCGTAGCGCCAGAAGTCCTGGACGGACTCGATCTGCGAGCCGAGCTGCTGAAGCTGGACCTTGTACTCCTCGCCGTCCTCGGGTTTGCCCTTGGGATGACTTTTCACAGTTAGCGCCTCTTCCTTAGAAATACAGAGCTTCCTCGTACCGATCAAAGTAGACGTTCCAGTAGTGCTGCGTCGGAAGCGGCCGCATCGTCTTGAGGAAGTTGCGCGTAGCGTCACCACGCTCGGCAGCCGGCGAGTTGGCATCGACGGACTGCGAGAGGCCCGAGAGGCCGCGCGTGAAGGCGGTGAGGTTTGGCCGTGACATGATGATGCTGCTGCTGAGTGTGCAAGAAGCTCTTGACAGACAGTTCGAGGTATCGCGGGAAGGCAGCTGATGAGGGGCAGGGCACCGAGTCCGTCGTGGTGGTGGAGTAGCGATTATAGGGGATCGCTGGGCGCTAGACGCTTAGTGAGGATCAGCTCTCTTTGTCCCGTTTGTCCTCGAGATGCTTCGGCGATGACAAAGAAGGCGAAAGAGTTGATGCCCTGAGAAATGGAACGAGAGAAGAAGAATCGTCTGGTCTTTGACAGCCTCAGAAACGAAGGTCCAAGTCCCCCCTGTCGCACCCGTCGCCTGAAACGACAGGCCTCGAACAGCGCGGCTCTCAGCGACTCAGAGCCACCAGCTGTTACTGGCCCATTGTTGGTACAGTAGCCGCTCAGACCCTGTCGTGTCGAGCTGGCCCGGGCGCTTCCACTGGTTGGTCCTGTCAGCAAGGGGCCGATCAGGGAAGAGGACAGGGATGGGATGCTGGTCTGGTCTGGTCTGGTCAGAAGCTGTTGGCGATCCAGAGACTGAGGGCATTGGACGGCTCTCACGGCAACAGGGCGTGACACAGCATGTCTTGGATGACGAGGCCTGCAACCTATTCTTTGTTTTGTCTTCCGTCAGGAGACGGAGGGTTGAATGATGATGCTTTTGTTGAGGTTGAGTTGGTGACGCTCTGTCTGTGAGTGGCTGGTGTCTGTGCCTAGGCACACACCTATCCGGGAAGTAACCAGTTGCACGTCTAGGTCGCTCTTGCCCTTCCAAATCATGGCCAGCTTCAACCTCTCATCCGAGGAACCGAATATCTTCCCTCAGTAAACGCTTCCGTCCCTCACCTCAGCCCAGCACGGCAAACAATAAGCACATCTATCCCAACCCACTGGTGAGAACCCCAAGCGAAACGCCCACTGCTACCCATCACCGAAAAGCGGGGATACCGTCTCCGATATACATATCAGGACCAGGAGAAATCCAACTCCGTGCCTGACCCCTGATGACCTCACATCGCTAACAGGAATCCAGAAATACCGGTCAATCGCAGTGTTTTCCTATGAGAAGTCGTCAAAGCTATAGAAAAGACAAAAAAGAGTCTCAAGTGGTCCGTTTGATCCCAGAGCCATCACTCCCAAACACCATGCTGCATCATCAAGGCCATTCTTCACAATCAGACATTCTCTCTCGCCCCGAGCGGCATCCTCGCCGTATCCTTGTCCCTGAACCGCGACAAGTCGCCCCCAATCAGCTTCCGCAAGTTGCCCATATCCTGCAGATACCGCTGCATCTCGTCCTGTAGGTCATCTCCTCCGTAGGCCGTGCTCTCGGAGTCGTAGTCCTCGTCGTCGTCGTCGTACTCGGAGATTCCATCGCCGTTCTCCTTGTCCTCCTCGCCCAGCTCGCGCTCCTCCTTGACCGTCACCGCCGGGATGGGATTCTTGAGACTCTCGATGGCCAGCTTGAGGTGCAGCTTCAGCGCCTCGTTCTCCGTCTGCAGCTTCTTGATCTTGCTCTCGGCCACCATGCTCTTCTCCTCCATCATGCGCTGCATCACGCTCACACGCTGTTGGTACTCTTCTAATTTCTCCTCTGCCTCCTTGGCGTTCTTCTCGCGCTGCCGTGAGTCTGATACTGACACCTGCAGCACACGAATCTCTTCCGCCATGGCAGCAATTTGCGCGTCGCGCTCTGCTGTTGACATCTGGTCCTGGTTGACCACGGCACGTGTGCGGATGCGCTTGGCCTGGTCGGCGTAACGCAGCGTCGAGAGAGTCTCCTCGTAGTCTGAGGGCGCAATGCAGGCAATCATGGCTGTTTTGGAGTTGCCGCCCAGCGAGTCCTTGAGCAGCCAAGTGAGGATGGAGTCGCGGTATGGAACGACGTCCTTTCTCTTGCCGGAACGCATCGCTTTGGGGTCTGCCAGAGCCGCAATGACTCGGCCGAGGGTTGTGAGTGATTTGTTGATGTTGCTGCCCTCACGTAGACGGGCACCCGTAGCTTCTGTTGCCTTGGCTCGTTCGCTGCCCGCAAGATCGACAAGTCTGATACGAGAGCTTCGCTCCGTGGTCTCGTCTGTCTCCATGTCATGGTGGATCTGCTTGAGCATAATGGTGAAAACAGCGTGACTTCGACTACTGGTGTCGTTCATCTTGGTGCTGGCAATCGTTCGCGATCCGTCTCCGACTTTCATGTACCGCAGGATCTCGTTGATATTGCGAACGGGCACCTCGGTAAGGTCTTTGACGTAGGGGCCTTCAGTCGGCGACTCGCGGATCTTGAGATAGTTGGGTGGTTTGTTTGGCACGACGGGCACCAATAGGTCCCGGACATGCTCGTTGTAGACTTCAAAGTACGAGACTCGCACGTTGTAAGCGATGTTGGCGTTTTCCTGCTGCGCCGCATCGATACGCTCGAAGAGATCCTCGCATGTCCGAGGGATGAGCCCGGGCTGCTCAGGCGTCCCCATCATAGTATAACTCTTGCCAGAGCCTGTTTGGCCGTACGCAAAGATACACGTATGGTAGCCCTCGAAGTTGTGGTCAAGGAACTCCTCGCCCAGGCTGTTGTAGACGTCCTCCTGGTGCGCATAGTGGTTATCCTTGATATTGTGGCTCCAGAATGAGTTGTCGAAGGTGAACTGCTTGTCTTCGATGACCTTGCGCGACTTGAGGATCTTGGTGACGGGCTCTTGGTCTTCGGGAGCGTGGAGGGTGGTGAGCTGAGTAATAGGGTCCATTTCGATCAGACATTTTGCTTGACGCTCGAGTTCTTGACCATGATCAGTTTTTCCGTTCAGAGAGGGAAAGGAGCAAAGAGACGTACCTCGCTTCAAGAACGCCCGCACTCGCACGACAACCTTGACGTTGCCGCCCCCGTCCATCCTGGCATGCATAGGCACTGTCCCATCCCGCGATCGCAGTGATGGAGTAGAAGCTGAAGAGCGAACCGTCCGCACTTCAGAGGGCATTAGTCGCGCATCGAGAGCCATCGTCGCCAATGTCTCATTGACGTCCGAGATGCAGTCGAGAAGTCGCTGGCGAAGAATGTAATACATGCTCCGAGGTAAGGATGCTGATCTCTTTTGTTTACTAGCGTCATGGGGCTGTTGCCGGGGTAAACAGCGATGGGGCTGGTGCTTGCTGGCTGGCGCCTTCTATGGCTGTTACTGGCTGCCCGCACGGGACGCTTGGGCCATCCAAGCAGCCGCGCGCCCCGTCAAAGCTAGATCGTTTCTGGTCTAGACTGAAGAGTCGGTCGTGAACTTGACTTGGGCCAGAACGCATTATGTCAGCAGCCATGGAGTTGTGACGCGCGGGGCGCAAGGAGCCTTGTAGCAGCCCAAAACGCGTGCAGCCACTTACCAGCTGTAGTCTGCAGCTGTCCTAGGAAGCCGCGACCCGAAGCAGAGCTCGCGCCGTCCTCCTCCATCCAGCTACATATTACATTTTCCACCACCCCCTTCCCATTCACTTCATCAACATCAACCCCACGCAGGGTTTTGTATTTTTCCATTCCTTTCTTGTCTTCCATTTTCTCCATTTCCTCTGTCTATTCAGCCTTGTCCCAACACACAGCTCGCAATGGCGCGAACCATAGAAGAGGCGAAAGCCACTACGGACAGCACCGCCGAGGCGCCCAAGCGACGCGGCCGTCCTCCCTCAGCAAATGGCGGCGTCAAGAAGGCATACGTTCCCACCGGTCGACCCCGTGGTCGCCCCAAGAGCGACAAGCCCAAGGTGCCTCCCAAGCCTCCCTCAGGGCGAGGACGCGGTCGACCGAAGGGCAGCACCAAGAAGGTCACCACCACTGAAAAGAAGCCTGCCGCTTCCACCGCGACAAGTTCCACTGGCAGAACGCGCGGGCGGCCGCGCAAGTCCGACGCGACGGAGGGCGCATCAGGCGCAGCAAAGAAACGAGGACGCCCGAAGAAGGCCGTAGAGGAGGAAGCAGAGAAGGAAGAGGAGGATGAAGACGATGTTGACCTTGAGGCTGCGTCGGAAAATGAGGCGAAGGGTGAGTGAACATGCCATTGTGTGTACATATGCGCGCGCATCGAGACAGACCGGCATACTCACGACAGGGCCAGGCGAAGAAACCGTCGAAGAGCCCGCCAAGGAGGTCGGTCAATCACCATGGATCAAAGGTCTCAAGAACATATTTGGCTGATATTTTTTTTGCGCATGGTGTAGGAGTTTGACGGATCTTCCGAGTGAGACACGTGCGGGGTGATTCGATGCGACCTCCTGCGGTTCGAGGGTTGGATGTTTGGTGTTTAGGATTCTTGTCGGGACTCTCTTCTTGTTGTCGAATATCTGGGAATCGGAATGGGGCCATAGGCTTGGCCACGGGTCGACGGTGTATGATATGGCCGTTTTATGTTACAGGTTCTGGGCGATAATATGGACATGATGATCAACATGTCGGATTCCTTCCACGGCTGCGTTTCTCGTCAAGGGCATTCCATCGTGATATTGCAACCTACTCCCTCTTCCACTCGTCAAACTCAGCCTCCAAATGCTCTTTCAGCCGCTTGAACTGGTTACCAAAGTTCTTCCCGCACCGCCAACATCGAAAGTCCCATTGAAGGTACCTCTCGTGCTTGGTATCGCGCCTCGGGTCGTCCGCCGCCAGCGGGAAGTCGTCAACGTCCACGAGGAACGGCGTGTTGAACGAGTTGTAGTGCTTGCGATGGCGCAGACACTCGGAGTGCATATCGCGCGAGAGCACGTGAACGTGTAGGTGCGTCATGCTCGGCACCGCATGCACGCCCACCTTGACCTCAGCCTCCCAGTCGCGCCCCGGCGGAAGCTCGCCGTTCTCCGGGAGTTCTTCCTCGCCATTGAGCACGGCCTCGCGAGCAGCATCCGCACGACTATACTTGCCCAGCTTGCGGCGCAACTCGCCCGCCACGAGCGTCTTCAGCCGCTGCACTTCTTCCCGCACCTCTGCCAGGAACGCGGCGTCTTCGAAGGCGTCGAAGGGGTGGAGGAGGTTGTGGGCGGGCGAGCGCGGGAGGAGGAGCGTGTGCACGAGGGCCTTGGGGTAGCGGTCGTGGATTGCGACGAAGGAGGGCGAGTGGGAGATGACGCGTGAGGGCGGGAAGGACGTCGGGTCGGCGATGTAGGCGCCGAGGGCCATGCGGTCGCGGAATGGATTGCCGGGACGGGAGCGCTGGGGTGAGGGCGGGCGTTTGCGCTTTGGAGCCATGAGGGCTGTGACTGGAGAGGTGTTGGTGGATGGCATCATGGTGGTGTTGAGGAAGACGTACAAGCGTTGCGCGCCGGTGGTGGTTGAGGAGGCTCTTCGCCATGTATTTCCTCTTTGGTAATGGCCTCTTCAGGCTCGGAATCGGAGGCGGCCATGGTTTCTGCTTCGCTGTAGGTGTATAATCTGTAGGTGGAATTAATGGTGATGATGACAGGAGCATCTAAGTCGAGGTTCCAGGGCAGGCATCAATGCCCCGCGGTGGGGTCATCATCCCAGTTGCAGCTCCAGCTCCAGCTCCAGCTCCTTCCTCCATCCACCTCCCACCCGACCCTTCTTCAACCTCAGCCTCACATGTTCGTACCTTGGAAGCAAGCATGACCAACAGCTCTCGACCCAATGCTTGATCATATGATACCTCCCAGTGCCTCTCCAATTATAAGCTACGCAAATATGTTCAAAATTTGGTCCTGCCATATACTGACACCGTCTGAGACACCCCCTTCATGCATCCAACCCGTCCAGCTCGATCAGCTTCGTCACCAGCTTAATCACCTCGTTATCCCCCAAATTCGCCTCCGGACTCTCAACCTTCTTCGCAATCACATCGTCCACCATGCCCCTCAGCCTCGCAATCAGCACACCAATGCGCGCCCAGCCCCTGAGTCGCAACCAGCCGTCCACCAGCAGGCCTCGGCCAAGTGTGTCCAGCTCAATTGGGCCCGAGAACATGAGCAACGTGTAGGCATTGAACGCTGTCAAGTCAGATTAGTCTCTGTATTCTTAGTGATCGGGGTCCTGTCCACTTACGGGTCAGATCTCGGATGTATATCCGAGTCGTCGAGATGAGGCTGAAATACGCCATGTACGCCGCGTTGCCAGAGAACCCCTGACTGTCAAACAGCGTGCTACTCGGATGTACAAATACCCGCCCATTCTCCTGGTTGAAATACTTTATTTGCCTGGCCTCTGGATCTAATTCCACGGCCCCGGACATGGAACTCGCGAACTTCTTGTCCGGATACTGGATGCGCGCAATCTGCGGTGTAAAGGCCGCGGCGATGAGGGCCCGAAGCAGCTGCGGGCTCCCCGAGCTCTGAGCATGAGAGTCCTTCGCCGCCTCTGACGCCGGCACGATACCAATCTCAAGCAGAGCTCCGTAGTACTGTGTCCGCGTATTGGAGATGTCCATCAGTGTCTGGTGGTTAAGGAAGCTCTCCTCGCAGAAGGCTCGGACCTGTCGCAGCGGCACGCGGTCTTGCATCATGGCGTTCCACTCATGGAAGGCCTGAAGGTCCGTCAGGAGGTCGCCGTCGCCACTGTAGAACTGCATCCGAGCCTCCTTCGCCTCATCCCTCTTCTCCTGTGGCGAGACGAACGGGCTCCTGGTGCTCAAGATGGCGGCGATGGTCACGCAGTCGTCCAAGCAGCCAAAGATCGCTCCAAACACCATGAGCTTGCCACACCGCAAATCAGCTGGCAGCATGGCCAGCTGTTGGCCCATAGCCGTCAGCTCCTCGCCATCCAGCGCCCCCATGCGTCGCAACATCTTGATTGCGCCGTCTATAGCTGTGGCATCAGGTGGTGTGGGAGAGCGTCCCAAGAAGCCACCAACGTCCCGCATCCCCATCGCTCGCACTGAAAGACAGAGCTGCTCCAAAGGCACACGTCGGATCTCAGGCTCTGGTCGTTCTGCCATCTGCTGTTCCAGATTCAGGGTGAAGAGCTTGTAACAAGTTCCTGCCTGGACTCGACCAGCTCGACCCTTTCGCTGCTTGCAAGCAGCACGAGAAGCCCATGTCTCGCCCAGCTTCCTCATGTTGTTCTCCGCATCGAAACTCGTCTCCTTGACCTTTCCGCTATCGATCACCGTAACGATATCGTCGATTGTAATGGAAGTTTCTGCGACGTTGGTTGCCACAACAACTTTTCGCTTTCCATGCGGAGGACTGCTGAAGACTCGCTTTTGCTCTCGAGTCTCGAGTGAGGCATGTAAAGGCAAGACATGTAGTGAGCTGACCTCCCGCAGCCCCCTGCACGCCTGATTAATCTCGCCCACTCCTGGAAGGAAGATTAAAATGCCACCCGTCTTCTTCTCATACGTGAGCTCGTTGTCGATGGCCTTGACCAGATCGACCAGGAGTCCGTAGTTGATGCGATGGCCCAGCTTCTGAATGACCTTGCCCATCGCGTCCGCAGAGACAAAGCCACGATCGAAGCTATCCACACCGTAGCCAGTCATCCTAATAACATCATCCAGATAGTATTCATTGACAGGGAACGTCCTGCCAGCGATTTCCACCATGCCCACGCTGAGTCCTTCAGAAGCGAAATAATTCATGAACGAGGCCGCGTCGAGAGTAGCAGACATGAGTACCAGCTTCAGCATATTTGGCTTCGCCTTCATCACCTCACGGATGAGAGTGAGCAAGAAATCTGTATCCAGACTGCGCTCGTGAACTTCGTCGATCACGATATGGCTGACGTCTGCCAGCGACGCCACCACGTCTTCGACCCGGCCACCAGATGTTTGGAGCCGCCGCAACAGAACACCGGTAGTGACAAACGTGATCTTTGTGTCCTTAGATCTCCGGGACTCTCCTCGAATAGCGTATCCCACTTCTTCTCCCACTCGCGAGCAACGCTCCTCCGCTACTCGGTCAGCAAGGCCAAGGGCTGAGATACGTCGTGGCTGTGTGACAATCATGTTGGCACACCCTCCCAATCCCCTTTCATACAGATCATCTAGGACAAACTGCATCGACTGAGTCGACTTTCCAGAACCCGTTTCTCCGCTGATGATCGTGACATGATTCTCGTTGACCGTCCTGACAATTGAATCGCACATCTGCCACGCAGGCAACGACTGGCGCTTCACTATCATAGACTTCCACGCGGGACTCTGTTGTCGCCGGAACCACTGCTCAGTGCTCTTCGGATCCTTGACCCATTGGATTCTCTTCGGGGCACGCTGGGTGCGCTGCTTAGCAGAGACCGCAGCCGCAGGACGCATCTCTGAAGCTGCCGAAGATACAGCCGCGATATCCACTAGCTTGCCCGGGTTCTCAATGATGCCGTTGATGTGCTGCTGTATCCAATCCATTGCTAGAAACATCTTCATCGGTTCGTCCCGCAGCGATTCGTCGACGTATTCGAGGGCTCGCTTGGTAATGCTGAGCTTGATGTAGGAAGGGAGGTTGGCAATGATGGCAAGGACCAGTGTCTTTGGGTACGTAGCTGCTCTTCGGACCTGCAGGAATGTCTCGATATTGCCTTGTTGTCCATTCTTCACAGCATCCAACTTGATGCGGATGACTTTATCCCCTTCTCGACTGAAGTTTTCGCCATACATAGCTTCTAGGCTGCCGACCTCTTCCTCCCACTGCTCTTCAGGAGAGCCCATGTCGAGGAAGTCGTCAGTCTCAGCAGATTCTGTATCAGAGCTTCCCGCATAGAGTAGCTTTTGAAGCGCCTCAGCTGCTTGGTCTTCATCGCCGGCCTTTTCATCGAGCACTCTCGTACACAACTCAAGAGAATAGCCCGGCTGGGACAACCGCTTGATGATTCCCTCTCTCCTCAAATCCGTAGCAGCCACAGACACGCCAGCAGAATAGCTCTCAGGTAAAGCCCACCGAGGTAGGTCGTCCTCCGGAACGTGAATCAAAAGCCATTCCAGCGTCTCCTCACGATCTTTACAGTATTCGACGGCTTCTTCCACATGGCTTCGACGGAATCCAAGCTTTTCCAGCGTCGTAACAACGGAAGCTTTCTGCTGCTTTGACATGAAAACTTTGTGCGGGTTCCAGCTCACGCCGTTCCTCAGCAGCGTCTCCAGCTGGACTCTGACCTTCTTGCCCATCTCGACCTTTGGCGCCGTTGTCCATCCCTTCATGGGGTTGAAGCCCTGACCGGAGCCATCCTTGCCGCTATTCAGAAGCATCAACCCTGATGCACCTGGCATAGCCTTGGCCTTGGCCTTAGCCGCCTCAATCTCCTTTCTCTTCTTCTCACCCGCCGCCTTGGCCTCCTGCCGCTCTAACAGCGTCTTGAATGGATCAGCATCATACATCCACGCCTTGCCATCCTTAACATCCTGTGTCTTAAGCGCCTGGAACTCCTTCCATAGCGCCTTGTGGTCTGGCGGCAGCACCGTGTGCTTGTTCTGCATGCTACACACTCGGAAGAGCGCGTAAGTGGCGGCGGCATGCTTGGCCTCGATGGCCGTATCCCGCATGATGAGGTGCTTGTGGCTCAGCGGGATCTTGAAGGGCTCCAGCCGCGTGTGCACCTGCGTCTTAGGGTCTTTCGCACTCAGCGTGACCCAGACCGAGAAACCCTCGGGCGTCTTGCGCGTGTCGTAGTCGGGCTTGTCCCATTTCTGCTTCTGGCAGTATTCGCTCAGCAGGTTGACTGGCAGCTTGCCTGTCCATGAAGAGCCTCCGATGAGCTGCTTGACTGTAGGCTTTGGAGGCGGCAGGGCGGGCGCTTCAGGCGTCGCAACACCAGACTTCTGGCCCTTTTTACCCTTACCTTGGTCCTTTGCGTCCCCGGCATTGTTCGAGGCTGGGGGGCCGGCCTTGGCTTTGCCCTTCTTCACCATCTCCGCTTATGTGAGAGACTTCAGATAGAGACAGGACGTAATATCATTAGGGAACGTGGCAATATCAAAATTGCTGCACCTTACAAGATTCTCTGAGCCTTGTCAACTGGCTGCTGTCTTGGTGGGGTTCTGAAGGTCTGCCCTAGTCATGGAGTCACTAACCCGAGCATACTCAAAGAAAAATTACTTAGATCTCTTACCGAATGAAATTCCAATTACAGATCTTTGAGACTGTACGATGAAGGAAAAGGCCGGTGGTCTCCCGAGCGCTGAGTTGAGAGATGAGCGGCGATGAACCCTTGTGAGCGGTGCATTTAGTGGACGAAAAGAAAAGTCGAGAGAACCAGACTAGCACTGTATCGCATCGCGATTTCAGTGGTATGAACACAGTGTGTATTAGTAAAGCAGCCCCACCAAAACGCTCTCCCCTCTCTCAGGTGTCTACAGGTAGTTTCTAGAGGGCTTCAAGGCATAATATGACCTACACCTTAAGGCTGTTAACTGATTCTTGAAAACCCCCCAAAAAGCGATTGTTTTTGAACTTCATCGCTTTGCAATAATATCAGAAGGATGTCTGATTCCACGTTTACACATTGGGTTGAATCAAAGGCTCCCGCTCTCAATCACAGTCACAAACCCGGCCAGATTTAATTAAGGGGGAAATCATTCCTTGTTCAACTACGTGACTGGCTACTCTCAATACCAACTCTTGCCACTTGGCCATGGGTTGGCTGTTGTTGTAAGTTCTGCCATCACGGAGGCTACAGTGCACTGGCACCGGCCTCCTCGCTGTTTCTTTTCGCTTCCTCACACCCAACCTCCGCCCACTCTCCTCCGTCCTCATGGATTCCGTAAAGTCATCAGCTAGCATGTCGTGAAACAGCTCCTCGCCGTTTACGTAAATCCATCAACTCATGCCTCCTTTCTCACTCGTGACACGGTAAGGTGCCGCCGCCTCCCCTTTCTCTCTTTCGCTCTCCTCGCTCTCAGGCTGGAGCTTTCAAGCTACCATAGGGCCTGTATCTCTCAAGGATCCTCCTCGCATGAATCCTTCAAAATCGATTAAAAAAAGACGCGTGATGGGATGATATCATAGGGGTATGGGGATGAAATGTTGACAGCCCTTTTGGGGATTAAAAAAAACTGTGCTGGGTAAATGTGTCGTGGGTGTGATATGCTCGTCGCAGGGGTAGAGAGAGGGTCGTGATTATCAGGTGTACAAAGTCGGTTCGCTCCATTATATAGGTAGCGGGAAGGGAATATCTTCGTTTTTTTCTCCAAGCCAAGATGCAGTCCTTTACATGTCCATCGAGTCTCCGCCGTTGGCAAAGTTGAAGCCGCCGGATTGCGCAGCGCCGTTGGCACCGAAGCCAAAGGTACCGTTGGGGCCAGTAGGCTGAGCCATTCCCTCGTCGGCGTTCTCCTCGTCGTCGGAGAAATACTTCTCTATAATATTGTACGCCTTCATGTAAATTTCCTCGTTGGCATTGTTCTGGCAGTCGTGGATCTTCTCCATGCCGCCACACTCCTCGATGAACAGCGCATAGCGGTTGATGGAGTCGCCGCCGTCAGCCTGCTTGTCGAGATCACCAATCTTTAGGATGTTCTCAAGACCATCAAGGGCGACCTGGATGATCTTATTGTCGGGGCAGATCAACAGATCGCACAGGGGCTTGATACAGCCCTGGGAAACCAGGTATCGAATCTGCTCAGGCTTCTGAAGACCACCAGAGGTGGCATTGCTGATAGCCCAGCAAGCCTCCTTTCGCGTCTTGAGATCACCGTTCTGCAGGAGGTGGATCAGAGGAGGGATGATGTTAGCGTCGATGACGGACTGGATCTGCGACGAGTTGCCGGCGGTGATGTTGGAGATCGTCCAGCAAGCCTCCTTTCGGATACCGTCCTTAGTCGAGCTCAGAAGGGACAGGAGGCATGGCAGAGCACCACAGTTGATGATGACCTGGGTCTGCACGTCATCACCAGTAACGATGTTGCCCACAGATCGAAGGGCGGGGGTCTGAACCGAGGTAGAGGCATGCATAAGGAGTTCAACCAGGCGTCGCGGAATGCCAGCCTCGATGACGGCCTGAATCTTATCGTTGGATCCATCAGAAAGGTAAGAGATGGCCCAGCAAGCGTCGATGAGGACTTCGTCGTCGAGGGAGTAGACGAGCTTGGACAGGACGGGGAGGGCGGGGGAGATCTGGAGGGGATCATGTCAGATTCCGACGTAGTACCGACGGGATGGGGTGATGCCAAAACTTACAGTGTTCCAGTCGGGCTGGGGGGTCTTGCCACGGCAGAAGTTGCTGAGCGTCCAGGTGGCGTTTCGGAGCATGCTGAGCTTACGGCTGTCGCCGAGAAGGCTGAGGAGAGGCTTCAGAGCACCGCAGCTGAGGACATAATCGCGGCAGTGAGGGCTGTCACCAGCGATGTTGCCAAGGGCCCAGACGGCCTGTTCTCGGACATCGGGCTCGGGGCTAGCGAGGAGCTCGACGAAGATGGGGACAGCGCCAGCCTCGATGACAACCTGGGTCTGAGTGGCAGATCCGGAGGCAATGTTGGTCAAAGCCCAGGCAGCCTCAAACTGGACAAGGGTGTGAGGGGATCGAAGGAACTCGACAAAGCGGCTGACAACACCGGTCTTGATGACCTCCTCGATGGGGGGATTGCGCTCCTTGGAAAGGAGCTTTCGGAACTTGGTAGTGGCCTGGATCTGGAGGTCGATCTGATCCGAGAAGACACCGGCGACCATCTGGGGGAGGTCCTCGTTCAGCTAGCATGATGTCAGCAAGATGCCTCGAGGGTATATTAACAGATTTGAGATATCTCATCGCTGGACCCTGAAGGTCGCATGTGGATATGTTCGCTGTGGTCGCCGTGCCAGAATGAGTGTGGGGTCGAGGACTGTGTCCTTTTCCCCCCACATCACAGGCTTGGCTGCCATGGGCAAGTAAAACAAACAAAGCTCTGGGCAGCGGGCCAACAGGGCGTCGAAGAGGGACGGCGGGAGGGCGGCAAAAGGAGGGGGTGACAGCCAAAAGAAGCACATACCTGAGACTCAGTAGGGGCCGACTCATCGTCGCTGTCGGGCGCAGCACCGAGCGAGGCGCCGGGGCGGTTCTCACCACTGCCGATACCTCGTCGCTTGGCCAAGTTCTCCTCACGCTTGGCCTTTCGGATCTCAACTTGCTGCTCCTCACGACGACGACGCAGCTCTTCGGGCTTGAACGTGTTCTTCGCCTTGAACTGCGTTCGGCGATGCTCGGGGATGTATCGCTCAGCCATGGTGATGGATTTCTGAGGCAGAGGGGGGAGGCGAAGCAGAAGGGCGGTGGTGGTGGTCGAGGCGGCGAGCGGGGGTTGATCTTTTTTTTTCGCGAACTGATGATGCGATGCGCAGACCGAGGGAAGAGGAAGAAGAAAAGAGATGTCCCAAGCGACGTCAGGAGATGGGATCTGAGCGATGGCCGCGGATGCTGGCGCTGGAAGTCCCGGGGGTGAATAGAAGACGCACTGAGAAGGAGGTTTGATGACAGGAGGAAGATGATGGAGGGGAGCGGGCAGCGAGCAGAAGAACTGGAGTGGAAGGGACCACCGCCCGCCCGTCCACGAAAGCAGCCCGAAATTGAAATCACCCTAAGACTCGGGCCCCCTCCGCGTATCTTAGTGGGCTAGCCTCCCTAGACTCCCCTAATCAGCCGGCTTCAGCAGGTTCCAGCAGGTGCTCCAGGCGCCGGGCCTCCTGGAGTAACCGCTAAGCTGAAAAGCGTCGCCCGCTGGCGTAAGGCACCAACTCGGATTTAGCTGTGAATGCCTCAGGCAGCAGCCGCTTTGCCGCCACTACTTGCTAGGGCACAAGTGAAAACTTAAGAGTTTCGAAGACGGCTTCGACAGAGGACACCCCGAGGCAAACCTTATTGGAGTGATCGGCCTTGTTGGGAGGTACTTAACTTTCGTGCACAATAGAAAATTCCGCTTTAGGCAGAATGCGTGATTCATCGTTGTCGCAATCATGGTCCATCATGTCCAACGTCTCAAGATCAGGCATTTCCACTTACAGTCACGTGATGCCTCACGTGCAGTCGCGACAAAGGGAAAGTCCCACTCCCGAGTCCTAAACGCGTTTACCATAGCAATCTACACGCTATCGCGTCTCAGGCTGTCACCAGCATGAAAGCCGAATAAGGCAGCACATCAAAATTCTCCTTCTCAGCTGTATAGCTTCATAAAATGCTTCATCATGCCTCAGCCCGGTCAATCTGCGAATGAGGCGTCATCGTTGCCCCCGGGCTTTGCCACGGGTCAAGACATTCTCAATGGCAAATACAGTCCCAAGACCAGGGTCAACTTCATTGGTATCGTTACCGACCACCGAGTCCCAATGGCAACCAGAAGAGAGGGTAAGTTGTAAGTTTGATACTCGTCTCAGTCCTTCTCTAACATGTCTACAGATTGGAAGTGCCAGATCCGGATGATTGACCGGTCCCTCGAGGAACCCGATTCAGTGTCATTCAATATCTTCCGGCCCAAACATGAGATTCCCACCTTCAGCTGCGGTGATGTCGTTGTCGTTCACTGTGCGTCGGTAAGTAAGCACAACAAGTGTTGAACGAGTTTACTACTCACTCTGCTCAACAGGTGCAGCGATATCAGATGGAAAATCCATCGTTATTGACCAGCTATGATACAAGAATAAATGTCTATGAGAAGGCAAAGATTCCCAAACCACCAACAGATGCATTCTGCGCTCTTCGGCCAGCATCCTCCAAAAAAGACACAATCCCGGGTACCCGAGAGAATGCCTTCGTTTCTCATCTAATTCACACAATCGATCAGTCTCGCATCCCCGATCCATCCGAATTCGAGGTCTTGCAGATTCAATCCGGTAATGCTGGCAAAAAGATGTGTGAACTCAAAGACGTCAACGACGGTCGTTTCTGTGACTTCGTTGTGCAGATTATTAAGGACCCCTATGACCTCGGCGACAAGATGACTGTCTGGGTCTCGGATTATACTCAGAACTCCGGGTTCTTCGACCATATATTTGGCGGCCAGGGCCTTGTGGCGGACGGTCATGACGGTGATCCATATGGCTACACCTCCAAGTACTTGCCGCAATCGTCTCAGTCAGAGTGGCCGGGCCCGTACGGCAAAAGATGTATGCAAATAACCTGCTTCGAACCCCACGCAACCGTTCTCAGGGAATGTGGAATCAAAGCAGGTCACTGGATCTCGATGTCAAACGTACAAGTCAAGTACGGCCACAACGGGTGCAATCTAGAAGGGTTTTTACGGGGTGACGAGGGTTTCGGTGAAGGAAAAGTCCGAATTACTCGACTAGACCTCCACGGTGACCCAGAGGATATACATCCAAGCCTCAAAGCGGCCCTTCGCAGAAAGAGAGACTATGAGCGTGATAAGAAAGACCAGATTAAGAGCATCAAGGCGGCTGCTGAAGCTGGCCAGAAACGCAAGGCTGACACGGCGTTGGAATCGGATAAGGCGGATGACAATCAGAAAGAGAACGCAAAGGCCCGTCGAGCCCGTCGGAGGGCTGCGCAAGCGCATTTACAAAAGACGGGTTCGAATAAAGAGACTGAAGGGACACCCACTGAGCCGGATGTAGAGGTGGACGTTAACCCAAACGGTACGTGGAATCTTACTTGAGAAATACACAGGCTAATATCGCTAGCAGTCAAATGCGAGAACGAGAGCAAACGGTTCAGTTCACTTGAAGATCTGACGGAACCTATCGTCCAGGAACTGGATATCGAAGGAGAT
Source organism: Xenoacremonium recifei (assembly GCA_012184525.1). Taxonomy (NCBI): domain Eukaryota; kingdom Fungi; phylum Ascomycota; class Sordariomycetes; order Hypocreales; family Nectriaceae; genus Xenoacremonium; species Xenoacremonium recifei. The sequence goes on along the minus strand of WOFQ01000014.1, from coordinate 204,484 downwards.
AAAGTGAACCTTCAGCTCCCGTTCGTAAACGCAGTTTACCGTACCAATGTCCGTGTAGTGGACTTCATGCCCTCCAACCTCGAGGATTTTGCCAGACCCAAAAAGCTTTCAGAGTCGGAATTCGCAAACCTTTCCGACTATGAGCCCTCGGAATCCGGGTCAAACTCCGGCTCCGAATCTGAAAGCGAGAGGGTCACCAAAGCCAAAGAATGGGAATGGCGTTTCTATCTACAATTCGAAGACGCTGCCGTCCCGCCAAACAAAGAGAAAAGCCGCGTCTGGGTCGCCGTCGACAACCAAGCCGCCCAATGCCTCATGAGCCTCGACGCCACCAACCTCCGCGCCGACCCCGAGCGCCTCGAGGAGGCCCGCCAGAAGCTCTGGGTGCTCTGGGGCGAGCTGGAGGAGCACAAGAAGCGCGAGGCTGAGCTGCGGGCTCAGTCCATCCGTGACGGTAAACCACCGGCGGATTCGGACGACGATGAGGACACTACCGACGCTGAGGCACCTGTCAAGAAGCCTCGAGTGGCTAACCTGCCCTTCTCGTGCTGTGTTCGTCAGTACGGCGTCAAGGTGCGCGAACGAGATCCTGCAAAGGCTGACGCGGGGGACGTGCACCGCTGGCAGCGTATGTACGGCCTCTTCGGGACCAGAATCTCAGGGGTGTAAGGGGGGCAATTTCAGTGCTGTTCGGCAGGCATGGAGTTTATGGGTCAGCGATGGATACAGATACCTTTTTGTTTCTCACCATCTCGTTAATAGGGTCATAGGAGTGATAAAAGTAAATGGTGGTTGACCAAATGAACATACAGAGAACCGTCCCTGAACACCCAAGGCAACGTTTGGCTGCTCGCCTACCCAGACTCCGTCGTGACCATCATCTCCTCGCAACCAAACTACATACAAAGAGAAAAAGACAAGAAAAGCACCAAGAAAAGGAATTACAGCGTCCGGGTCATTTTCAGTCATGGCGAGGTTTTTCCACAGGCGAGCCCCTTAATCCCCCAGAACATCATCGTCTGATTCATGCGCGGGTCGTTCCGCTTCTTCATCCTCGTCGTCGTCGATCGGATCCTCTTCCAACAACTCGCGCCGCCGCAGATCCTCGTGCGAGCCCTCTTCGGGTTGCGGCTCGTCCTCGAAGGGGTTCTCCTCGCCGTCGGTGAACTCGCCCTCTATGACGAGCGCCGTCGACTTCTGCGGCTTGGGAGCGGCCTGGGCGGCGATGGCGGCGGCGGCGGCCTTCTTCTTGGTGCGTTCGGCCATCTTGGCTTCGTCGAGGTAGGCGACGACTTCTTTGAAGTTGGGGCCCAGCTTGGTCTGGTTGCGGAGGAGGCGGCGGCGCAGCTTGCCTGGGTTGTTACCCTTGTTGTCGAGCAGCCTGGCCGTCATGGCGAGGACGTACTTGGCCGTCAACTCGCAGAGAGCCTTTTCAGCCTTGAGTTCTGCAGCGAATCGCTCCTCCGCTGACAGGTTCTCGTCTTCGTCGTCCTCATCCATGTCTTCATCGTCATCCTCCATGGGGTCCTCGTCCTCAGCAGGCTCGTTCAGCGTCTTGTCCTTTTTCGCCTTCTTGGCGTACTGCTTTTCTGCGCCGTCGAAAATAGCAACGAGCTCGGAGATCAGGCCAGGCTCGATGTCCAAAACGAGGGACTTGTACTTCTCGCTGCCCGAGGCCGGACCAGCACTCGACGAAGGTCGGAAGTGCTCGATGGCTGGGCGAAGAGTGGCAAAGGTGATGTGAAGGTCGCAGAGACTTCCAGCAGCAAATAGGCGAAGCTGGTCGATTGCTGCTCGCGATGACAACGTCTCGATCAGATGCCTTCGGAACGATTGCCTAAGAGAGGACAAACTGTCCAGTTCAGCATCAGAAATGCCGACACCGGATGTGAGCAGCTTGGAGAACGCGCGAGTCTTCCACATAAAGTAGAACTGACAGGACTTGATGGCAAAAGTCACGGCCTCATCTTCCAGGTCGTCGACCTCTTCGTCGTCCAGCGGTTCATACTTGCCGCGATGTACAATATTAGAGAGGAGCTGGATAATGGGCGAAGAAGTCGACTCAGCCGAACTACCCTCAGCCTCCAGGATATCCACACAGTCTGATATGCTCGCCAACTTGCTGATCTTCATGAGAAGCGTCGATAGCTCTCGCATAGGTAGTTCCCCAAGATTGCCTCGTGATGAGAGCTCACAAGTCTTGTCAAAGTTGCGGAGTGCACTGGTGACGTTCTCCCACAACGTGGACAACTTGCTGTCTGTTAGCTCCTCCAGTTCAGCGTACTGTCGTGCGTGAAGCAGGGCAGTAGCCGCTTCAGATAGCACCCTCTTGTCATCATGTCTGTTGAACTGTGTACTGACTTCGTCCAGTAGCTTCTCGTAGATACCTGCGTCTTGCCTTAGCTGTTGGAAGACGTCGAGGTTAAGGAAGTGCTCCAGTTGGAGGACAGTTGCTGCTGTCTCAGGCTGTGCGCCAAACTTGTTAAGTAACTTGGGGATCAGAGTAGCCAGCTCCAATGCAATATCCTCCAGGGAGTCGACCGCCTCAACCTTGTGGCTCCTCTTCTTGGCCTTGTCGATGTCGGCAGACTGCACGAGACTGCACTTGACCGCGGAAGAAAGAACGTCGAGGAGTATAGACTCTTCAGCAGGTGACGGCGCAGCCGCCTTTTGGAAGCGAGACTGTGCGGCATCAGCCTTCGACCGTGACTTCGCTTTGGCGGCAGCACTCGTCGTGTGATCGAACAGAAGATAGCCAGCCAAGATACCCCATTTCTTGATCTCAGGAATCTTCTCATAAAGGACCTGAGAGGCAAGTGAGATTCGGCTGTCGGGTACTGTCGCTTCTAACAAATCTACAGCAACATCCGACGCAATGGCCGTTCCATCTTGGTGAGCTTCCTCAATCTGTGCATCGTAAATAGCGAGCGTCTCGGCGAGGCACTTGATGTGCAACCATTCAGGGCGGGGAGTATCGTAGTCATCCTCTTCGACGCTATCGAAGAGTTCATCCACTGCATCAGAACCGCCGATATCGTCAACTTTGCCTTCATGGGCATCTGCAACACAAGCGACGAAGAAGTTGACCACTGCTTTGCGGATCCTCAGCTCATTGTCAAAGATCAGCTTGCCTATTGAATCAATCTCGTCGGGTTCCAGCAACGCCGCTGCACGTAGAGTGTCAATGACCTGTATGGCGGCCACTCTGACCGACACCTCTGCGTCCCTGGAAGCCATCTCAATCAGTCTAGGGCGGAATCGTTCGATGAAGTGGCCGAGCTGTTGAGCGTCTCGTCTAAAGACTCTCGCAAGCTGTTTGAGAACCTCATGACGGGTGGGCGCGTTCGTATCTGACAGCATCCAGCCCAGGTATCGCAGGTATCCTGGTTCCAGAAAGACTGTGGGCAGTTCCCATATCCACGTCCCGAGAGCTTCCACACACTCCGTGCGGATTTTGGGATCAACATCTCGATAGCGATGGACGAAGACGGTGTCGAAGAATGACTGGATTGCATCGGTGCAGATCTTGCGGTATCCATTGGCCTCATCCAAGTTTCGCTGGATCTCGGCCGTCTTTGTTTTGTTCTTGCTTCGCTTGGAAGATTGATGTTGTCGCTCGATATCGCTGATTCTTCGATCCAGAGTATCAGCGACGTCGACCAAGCTGGACTGTATGGCGAGCGCAATAGTCGTTGCCGTGTGTCTGAACGGTCGCAGTGAGGACGACGACATGCTAGCCAACCAAGCATGAATGTTGTCAATGAGAGCCTCATCCTTGTACATGACATCGGTCTCGTGGAGAAGGGCAATCAATGATTGAAAGAAGTTCGCGAGCAGATCGCGGAATGATCGAGTGCTCTTCGCTTTTGAAATGAGGGGATAGTCGGTAATTTGTTGCTGGAGAGGGTCAGTATTTCTGCAGCGGTCACTGGCGCAGGCCAATACGCACCTCTTGGTAAACGCTCTGGATGTCTATCAGTCTATTCGGGATGTTCTCCGGGTCGCGCACGTCATCATCTGTCACCTCCTGGTCGCAACCGGCGCATTGTAAGATGCAGTTGACCAGATCGGTCAACGCCGCGGCGTCGTCATTCCTGTATTTCTCAAGCCATTGCTGAGCAACAGAGTCGGAAGAGTCCCCGGAACCAAAGATTTCAGCTACAATTGAGTCAGTATATCGCAACTGGGCCCCAGTGAAGTATGCTCCTACCGAACAGCCCTGTCCCGCGTTCGCCAGCCTCAATGCGAACAGTCTTCTTGGGACGGCTAGGCAACCCCGAGGCGTGAGGAGCCCGGGCAGGTTGTGAGCCGTTAATCTTGGGTTTCTTGGACGAGGGCTTCTTTGCGCGACTTGATTGCGACGCCTTCTTCCTCGACCGCGGCGCGGGATGGTCCTCGTCGCTCTCGTCGTCCACGTCGTCGCTCATGTCCTCGTCGGAGGCCGGTTCCTCATTCTCGTCATCTTCTTCATCTCCATTCTCGGCCCTCTTGCGCTTGCTGGACGAAGGGTGCGCCGCATCGGGGGTGAACTTGGTCGGCGCCTTCACGACGCGTCCGGAACGGCGACGCGACGTCGCTTCAGCATCGGGAGTCGGGCTCGCGTTGTTATCCATGGTTTCTTGTAATGGAGGTCGCGTCGATGTCATTTGATGGGGAAGCGACCGAGCGAACAAGTCGCGATCCGAGGTCGACGGCGGTAGCTTCGGGCGGCGATTGTCGCGTTGAAAGTCGCGTTAGTAGATGATGGTGGGCTGGCGGTTTGTGATGGATGGATTTCGGGGGGGGACCTCGAGGGGTGTGCCACTTTAGTCCAAGCCACGCCAGCAGGCTGTAGGGGAAAGCCACAGTGCTAAGCCACATGCGGCTTGTTCGCACTCCACTAGCCACAGATTGTGTCCTAATTCAGCGCAGTTAGTTCATGAGACACCGAGAACTCAGCAGAGACATGACACTTATTGGCGACATCATGTCTACAAATTCACACCATGACGACTAATTGTCCTCTTGCCAATTTCACATACACTCTCTGACCTTCATCCTCGCCATCAGCCAGAAGTATGCTGGTACAATGGACTCCCCTTTTCCGAAATCATCCTCCTCCGCCGGAGATGGCCGCATAGTTGCCAAGGTCCTCCCTGCTGGCGGCAGCGGCCTCGAGACAATCACCTATCAGTATCCGCTGAAGCTCATTTCTCCATCACCAACAACGTACCAGCCCAGCGTGTTGGTCTTTCTCCTATCGTATGGTGGTGGGCTTGTGGGAGGCGATGCTGTCGATCTCTCCATCCACGTGCAGCCCGAAGCAAGACTCAGTATCGTCACTCAGGGCCATACCAAGATTTTTAAGTCTCCCAGCCGAGATGTTGTCACAAGGCAGACATTGAATGTCCAGGTCGACCACAAGGCTGGTCTCTGTCTCCTCCCAGATCCCGTCCAACCGTTCGAAGATAGTGTATACGTTCAGACCCAAATCTTCAAGCTGGATCCTGATGCGTCACTCTGTTTTCTAGACTGGGTCACCCAGGGCCGAGTCGCGCGAGGAGAGGACTGGAGCTTTCACAAGTGGACTGGGCGCAACGAGGTCTGGCTCCGCGGCTCGTCTCCATCTGAGACAGACAGGCTGCTTGTGAGAGACACTGTGGTACTATCTCGAGAGGATAGCATGGCTCTCGGAAGACCACTCAAAGATACGATGCACAAAATGAGCGTATTTGGAACGCTCATACTGCGAGGTCCTATGACAACTTCTCTGGGGGAATTCTTTATGTCAGAGTTTGGGCAACTCCCTCGCCTAGGTGCTCGAGACTTTCGGTCACAAGATGCTCGAGAGCAGGAAGATTCCTCTCTTTCTGAAATGGAACGATGGAGACTACAGCGCCAGAACAAAGAAAAGAAGCAAGGCGTTCTCTGGTCTGCAGCTCAAGTCAGAGGGTGCGTCGTTGTTAAGCTGGGGGCGCCAACTGTGGAAGCTGGGAGAGAGTGGATCGCTGCAATGCTGTTCAAAGAAGGCAGCATTGCTGAGAGCTTCGGCGATCAGGCTATGATGTGTCTACGATGAGATCAGAGGACGGAGAATTATAGAATGCCTTGGAAGTCATACACCCAGACGACACTGGAAGACAATCAGTAGACAACATTTGATGTCGACACCTATGCGAAGGAATTGGGTTCTCGACACCTCTTATATAGGTATGCGAAGATATCAACGCAACAATTAGAATAATCGAATAAAATATATGAATTAAACGTGTCTTATAAACATGCAAGTGGTCGAGCTGCTATAAGTCATCTATCTGGTGGGGTCAGCCGGCTTCTGGAATGCGAGTCATCCGCAGAAAGTCGTCCCCCACCTTTCGCTACAAGTCCCCCTCCACTGTAAATTTTCTAGAGCTTCCTTACGAGAGCATCCTCTGTCTGCGCCGAGTCGAGTTTCTCCGCGACCACGAACCCTTGCAGTCCAGTTGCGGATCAATCACAGCAAGCGATCATGAACCGGGGGCGAGCCTCTACCAGAGGCACCCGAAGAGGAGCCTCCGCGGCTGGCACGCGATCCCAAGCCGCAGCGAGCTCTACCCCAGCTCCCTCGAGCACGCCCACGCCAGCCGCGGGAAGCTCGTCAATACCAGCGGAGGCCTCAGGATCAACCAGCCGAGCCACTCCGAGCGCTTCAACACGTGGCGCTGCGACGACCCGAGCGACGAGAGGCCCAACAACTTCCCGGTTCCGCCCCAAGGTTGTCCGTCGAGATGAGGCGCAGAGAGAGGATCTGGCGCGACAGGAGGAGCTGAAGGCTCAGGAGCGCGCGAAGGAGGAGCGGCGGGCACGAGGACGCTCACGGTTCAGGAGCAAAAGAAGCCGCGGCGATGCTATGGGCGCCCGTGGCGGGTTTGGTCGCATCATATCGGGGGCAAGCGGCCCGTTCAGCTCCGGCCAAGCAGGTATGTCGGCATTGAAGTGCCAGAGTTGAGGCCCTTCTAACATTACATAGCAGGCGGAGGCTGGTTCAACAGCGGTAGCGGACCTGGAGCCGGGACTGGCTTTGGAGGTGGTGGAGGAGGCGGCTCAAGGTCCTTCAAGTCAGAGTCCAAGCCCGGATTCCGCCAAGAGAACAACCGATACCGAGAAACGCGAATCAACGCAGACAAGCTCAATGTGAACACCCCAGATGCCGATTTGGACAGCGAGGATGAGGCCATGATGGAGGCGCTCAGCAGTCGAGCCACGACCGTGCTCCCCATGGGCATATACAGACGAGAGCACAAGGACGCCGAAGTCGTTGTTGCTACCACGGCCGAGCTGGAAGCAGCAGAAAAGGCTACAGGCGAAGAGGAGAGTCTCTGGGTCGACGGGAGCCCTGGAGAAGCCCCAATTATAGATCAACCGGAGGACGGATCCTGGGATACCAAATCCAAAAAACCGGTTGTAGTCAAGAAGGAGCCGGGCGTGGAGGAGGATTCCATGGACGTTGACCGAGACTCAAAGACGCCATTGGCAGAAGACGCCAGGCAAAAAGTCTTACTAGAGGCTCCCAAACCGAAGAAGACTATCCCGCAAGACGCCGAAGAAAAGACCATCCAGGCCGACCTCAATCTCATCGCGAATGAGCTGGGCAGCGTCACGATATCAGAGGACGGCAAGGCCCAGCCCAGCAACAAAGACGGCCGCATGTACCTCTTCCAATTCCCACCCCTCATGCCACCACTCAAAGAGATCGCCGCTCCCCAACCAAAGAACAAAGTCAAGCCCGAGCCCGGCGAAGACACAAACATGCTCGACAGCACCCCCTCCGTGGCCGACCAAACCCCCATCGACGTCGACCAACCCCCCGCCGCCGAAGACGCCCCAAACCCAGACGAAGACCCCGAGCGCACCAAGGGCTTCATGTCCCAACTCCTCGCCCAAGGCGGCCTCATCGGCCACCTCAAAGTGCGCAAATCCGGCCGCGCCGAGCTCGACTGGGGCGGCCGCACGCTGGAGCTCAGCCCCGCCGCCGGCATGAACTTCCTGACCACGGCCGTGATTGTCGAGGAGAACGACGAGAAGCCGCGGCCGGGCGTTGTGGGCGGCGAGAGCGTCGGCATGGGCAAGATCATGGGCCGCTTCGTGCTGGCGCCCACGTGGGCGGATGAGGAGGAGTGGGATGTTGCGCCGGAGGAGCTGCGGATTGATGTTGATGACGACGAGGGTGAGCAGCAATAACCGGTTTGAGCTGGAATGTTATGAGGAGCGGGTGTATGACTTGGGTTATGGTTAGTGAATCCGGCGCCTTGGAACTGGATATAGAGTACGGGATAGGCTCTGGTAGGCTGCCGCTAGATGAAGGGAAACAAAAAAGAATAGATACCCCCTGAATGATCAGATCGTCAACTTCAGGTCCACCGCCAAACATCTGGGTCAAGTCAAGCATCGACGATTTTTCTTCTAATTCGTGTGAATTCGATTTAATCAAAACAGAATGCCAACGAAGGATGTATCTAGCGACTTTTTCTTTCCTCAAAAAGCCCCAGACCCAGAAAGGACCCCTATCTATCTAGAAGCCCCTATTCCCATGGTATCATAAGCCGTCATTTCCTTTTATCCTAAGCCCATGACGCCGAGCACCATCCCCGTGTAAGAAGCTCCGTGTTGAAGTAGCAAAGAAAGACATGCGATAAAACGAGAAAATAAAGGAGAAAAGAGACAATGTTGGTGGTGTTTGTTGGTATTAGTGCGTTATTAGTCCCGCCTCCGGCCGTCACCTAGTCCAAGGCGCGATGGCAACTCCTGGCTCTGCGCCTCGAGATCGTGGATCTGATCGAACGAGTTAGACGGCGAGCGGCTGGATCCTCCGTGGTTCCAGGGTGACTTGGGCGGCTCATGCTTGCCATTGCCCTCAATCACGAACATCTCACTGCGCACGGGACTCTGCACCGCGATGGGTGTGACGGGCAGAGAAGGCAAACTCTTGTTGTCGCGGAAGAGCCCGATACTATTCGACGCAATGCGCGCTCGTGACTCCGGCTTGCTAGGCTCGACATCACTGAGGGAGACATCATTGGGACCGTAACCCGGCATGGAGGCCGGGCCGTTGCCTGTCTTGGAGCGGATGGCGGCCGAGCGTGTGCCCGATCGGCCGGTGCCGTAAGCATAGTCGGAGGACTCGAAGCCGCGGACCTTCATGGCGCGCAGCAGCGGACGTATCGTAGCTAGGCTGGATGCGACGATGGCCACGCCGGGCTCGACTAGGGTCCAGACCATAGCGTCGGTGCCGGCGACTGGCGAACGAGTTAGCCTTATGGAATATGGAATGACATAGGGTTCGAGCGAGACATACACAAGATGTCATCGGTGTTTTCCAGATCGGAGAGGAACTTCAAACGGATGAGGGTTGCGATGCTAGCACTAGGAGCCGTTAGCGGACATCAACACGAGGCGATAGAGTTGAACGACTTACAAGATACCAAGGCCTAAGATGACGATGACAGTCGCCTTGGCCTGTTTCGTCATTTTAACCTTCCACAGCATAGGAACCGGAAGTAGTGCCTAAGGAGATGAAATGTCAGCATACCCAGACGCCGTCTCGTGCGAGTCAGGGGAAGGGCTTACATAGAGCCAGTCTGACACAATGGTCATGACACTAATGGCATATGCGGCTGACACAATTGCCGCGGCGGAAACGCAGTGACCGGTCTCGATCCTGTAATCCCACTGCTTCTGGACCGGATTGCATTGGAAGATGTCCCAGATGAAGATGACGGTGCTCCAGATGGTAATGACAACCAGACTCCCCCTGAGAATCCAAGTGTACACCTTTTGCGCCGAAATTCGGAGGAGGAAGACACCAATGCTCAACTTGATGAACATCATGTCGATAACGTAGGTCGCCGTAGCAAGGGCTTGCCACTGAGAAGTGTCAGCGTTATGCGCTGCGAAAGACCGCAAGAGTTGCGACTCACCATAAGCGCAGCCACTTTCTTATCATCATTCGTGATGAAATCGTTGTGATGACCGAGCCCTACGTTGACTCCCAAGAGAATGAATGCGCACGATGTAGTAAATATTATCTGGCGCAATAAGTCAGCTGCATAGTCGACGAGCATGAAAGGAGACGACATACTTGGGCGATCAGCATGAACCAATCGTCGAGTTGAAAGCTATGCATTAAGAAAGCTCTCGTATAGGTGCGAAGGCCAACAGAAAACCAACTGATGGCCAAGAAAACGGCCGCAGTGCCGACCAGGGCATTGCCATTATACTGACTGAGGTCAAGGTCCTCGTCAGCCATGGCGCTGCAGCGTCACGAGCGAGTAGGTGTATTGGACGATCTCAGGATTGAAGCATGGCCCGGCTGTAAACAAAGCAAAGAAGATTCAGGACGCAACAACGAGAGACAGAGGAGAGCAAATGAGAGCCAAAAAGAAGGGAAGGGTTCGAGCTGAGGGGGGGACCGCAAACAGACGGGGCGACGTATTTCACAGAATCAGAACACAAACTTCAAAGTCCCGCAGCAACAGTCAGATCGCTCGCGTCCGAGTTGGCGGAACTACTACTCCCACACTCCAGACCGTCATCCAGGATCCAGGTTGGGGCCGACCCTTGGTGATAATGCGTTCCAGGGGAGGTGAGGGGCCTTGGGGCCTTCTAGTCGCGGACCAGAGACGGAACCATCGAAGCTGTCGCGCATGGCACAGGATAGTCTAGACAGTCTGCAAGGTACCGGGCTGACCCCAAGAGCTCTAGGCGGTGCGTGTGGGGAGTGTTGCCATGCGATGTTTGGGTATCTCATGCATCACTCTCCGGGCCGTCTGCAACAAAGGCCCGGATGGGGAGAAAGGCTACGGCTAAACAGTCGTTGTGCATAGAAACCCTGCCGGCGACAGAAGTTCTGGTGGAGCTCGTCACCGTTTTGAACCAACCGAGGTGCCATCGTCTGACATGGACGCGACGCGGTTGAGTTTGCTGCGCCGTACTGTCAGCATGAGGTGTTTGCGAGATAGCGATCAGGGCTCAAGCGAGCAGCCTTGGGGGAGAGCGCCCCATCAAAGACAGGGATGCAACGCGCGCAAGAAGCGATCTAGAAAGAAACCATCCTTCGCGTTGCAAAGTCACCGTCTTAGTGTCTTAGCCTCGTGCTCAACTTACTCGGTGCTCTATAGCGATGTGAGACCCTCCTCCGCGCCCCTCAAGGCTCAAGACGAGACCCGGATCTGCGCCGGCCTGCTCGTCCGTGGAGCTCGAATCATACCATCAGCCCAGTGGGCAGTTCGTGCGGGAACGCACCCGAGCAGGCATAGGGGAGATCATAGGCGTTCCCTGATGGTGTTCATGGCCGATGCATCTCCAGGCCACTAGGCCTCTTGGAGTAAGACGGCGCAGACCCGAAGCAGTGGATTATCGGAGGACCTCAGACACCAGCTCCGATGCCTCCACATCTTCAACAGCGGCCTTCGGACGACAACTGTTTCAGTATCAGCTCCAGGCAATGCAATCCCTGTCGTCGGCCGTTTGGTCGCTTGGAGGGGGGGGAACCAGGGGCAGCGATCAGGGGCGGAAGATGGAGGATCTGATGAGCAGCTCAAGCGACTTCGAAACCGCATAGGAGGATCTCACACTGCGTCACGATCCGCCGGATGTCAAGCGACGACCCTGCCAGACCGGTGTACTTGTAGACAGAGGACGGATGTTGTTTCATCGCATTTCCCAGACGGGCGATCCCTTCGGCTTCGGGTGCCATTGACAGCCGTCCATCGAGAGTCTGACAGCCCGTCGTCCCATCCGCAGCCGCGTCGCATTGCATAGGATCTTCTGTAACCGTCGACAGCTGTGGTATTCGCATCCCCCAGTTTCGGACGGGCTTGACAGGGCGTCGACCAACAGATCAATCAGGATCCCGCTGCATCTCTGCCCTGATGGTCTCCCAGGCGCACACGCCAAGAGCCAGGATAAGCCTGACGGGCAATTGTGATCCGGTACAGGCTGTGCATTGAGTCCTTGTTGGTCCGCCGCATCGAGTGACTCCATGCTCGTTGAGGCAGTTCACAAGTCCAACCGAGTGCCCGTTGCGGACAGCGGCTGCGGATGCTTGTCGAACACATCCACGTGAAGATGCCCAGCTTGGAGGGGAAGCTGTGAGCAAACTCTCCGCGGGTGGCAGTGCTACTGCAAAGCGTATCATGCCGTCCGTTCTTGTTGAGGATCTTTGTATGACTGATAAGAAGAGGGAGAGAGAGACAAGGCCGGCGAACGGGCGTTGACGGACGACTTGGTGGGGAATTTCGTGACGCTGTCGCAAGTCGCTTGGGCTTCCACTTCCACTTCCACTTCCAGGGACCCCACGTGGCTGGGCGACGATGTTGCGAGACTAGCAGAGGCGAGCAAATTGGTGTCCTTTTTGTTTCTTCTTCGTTGGGGGTCGATCTCGTGACCATCTGGCCTTGCTTTTGGTTGATGAATGAAGGTCAGAATTTGCGCAGCTTACCAGTCATAAGGAGGAGGAGAGAGGGCACCTACCTGTACTTGTAGTTGGAAGCGTGACTTCCTTATTTCTCGACTTTGGCTTACCTAAAGCATCTCAACCCGCTCCTACCTGTTTAACTGCTACCTGTACCTTACCTACCTTCCTGAACATCAAGCTCGAATTAGAGGCTCACATACAACTAAGTGACGTTCCAATACCTCAATCAAAGGGCTATTCGGTGCTTGGAATAATAAAAGACCTAAGGCTTTGGTTTATCGACGCTCTCCGGCAATCGCCCGTAGAGCGGATCAAATGCCCATCCGAAATGCGGATCACGGATCGCGGATCGCGGATCACGGGTCTCTCTTCTGCCTGTCCTCAGCTCCCCACCTACAAGGCTGCTGCATCCCTCCACGACAATGGCATCGTTAATAAATTCACGAAGCCAGCCCAAGACATTCTTCCTCAATCTTTTCTGCTTCGACTGAAGTCAATGCGACAGCCATGGCCGACATGGAATCCCTCGCAAAGGCCCATGGCCTAACGTACAAATCCGTCACTTGGGGCTGGCACGTCCTCCAGAGGATGAGCATCTGGCGCTTTGCAGACGAGCCCGTTGACAAGATAGGATATTGGATTGTGTATGAACTCTTTATCCTTAGCTCTCGTCACGCAATGGGACTTTTACTGATCATAGGCAGGTTCGTCCACGGCGGCGCCTGGCGCGACCCGAGCATCACGGCCGACTCCTTCTGGCCAGCCGTCAAGCACATGGCCACGTCCGGCGACTTCAAGTCTGAAGTGCGCGGCTTCGTCAGCATCGACTACCGACTCGCCCGCCACCCGGACCACCCTCAAAGCCCCAACACCCCCAAAACCGAGCTCAACGACGCGAAACACCCCGACCAGGTTCGCGATCTCGTGAATGCGCTTGCCTACGTGTACGACAACTACGGCCTGGATAAGTATATCATAATTGGTCATTCTGCTGGTGGGACGATGGCGTTCCAGAAGCTCATGGGCGGCCAAGGCATGGGCAGAGGCGTGTGGAGGAAAATCAACGAACCCGTCGCCGTTGTTTCCATTTCCGGGATATACGATCTTATCAGGCTGAACGAGCGGTTCGGGGGCCAGTACGCGGGTTTTATAGGAGGAAACTTTGGGTCTCGGGATCACTGGGAAGAGGCGTCCCCTACCCGGTTCCGTTGCAGTTACAAGAGGGAGTGGCCGGGCGGCATCTGCGCAGTCCTAGCCTGGTCTCCAGAAGACACGCTGATTGACGAGCCTGAGATCGATCTCATGGCTGCTAAGCTCAGGGGCGATGGCGTCGATGTCCAAGTGGTAAAGGATCTTCGCGGTGAGCACGATTTCGTATGGCAGGACGGCTCGCAGATTCCACCCCTAGTGAAGATGGCTCTGGCGAAGTGTCCGAGTGCGGCCTTTGATGAAACGATCAAGAATGCGTTCTCCTCGTAGAGAATAGGGAGTTGTTTCTATATGATGGGAGTTTTTTTCCATATGAGCATGCATTTCTTTGGCGGTACAACCTCATATACTCCGTCTCGTTTTAAATATGCCGAGCCCGGGTTACAGCTTTCACGCGGTAATTATCGATATCTCAATGGATGTTTCATGGGTGACTGTCACTATGGCTAGGGCAGGCTTCGATCCTCTTTTTATCACACTCACGTCTCGCGGGTTACGTGTCGCGCCCACAACAATGTAACTGTTCATGCCTGGTATTTGTGCTCTAACAAACTCATTAGAGATTCCACTTCAACATATAATCAAGAACAACACCAACGCCCCTAGCCCACATACGAAGCACAGCCAGAAACGCATGCTTAATTTATCTCACGATAACTCAACTAATATCTTTACCATCTCATGCAGTCAATCTCGGCATCCCTCGGCCGGCGCCGGAGTATAGGGTAGCCCCGCATGTAGGGTAACCAGACCCACCCATCCAATCCCGCCCCGAGCCGCCGAACGACCCCGCGCCGCGAAACCCGGCGCAGCACCACCATCACAGCCACCGCAGCCACCACCATCTTCAACCATTCAAAACTCCCTATCAAAACCCTCAGGATCTCCTCATTCTTCCATTCCAAAACCGTGCTTTGCGCTTTTGAAGGTCGACGGTGAAAGAACCTTTGCGCTCTTTTACCCCTCCACGCGGGGTAGCGAAACAAAACAAAACATGACGTAGCGTGCGCACACGTGACCCCCAGCCAATCGGCTGCCGCCCGCCCCCGCACCGGCAGCGGCGGGAGCACGCCGCTAGCGCCGGAACCGGACTAGCGCCGCAAAGCCAAGTTCGACCACCGCGGCGCATCCCGGGCCGGCGCATGGCGAAGATGGTGTCGCATTGTCATGAGAATAGTCGCGGCGATGCGGAACGTGATGCGGTTGCAATTATCGGTGTGTGAGGCGCGTAGGTTCTGCGCGGAGACATGCGCTGCGCGGCGATGCGACGACGCCGGCGCTTATCGCCCAGAAGTGCGCCTAGCGAGATGAAAGAATTTCGCAAGGCGCATCGCAGGCACCAATGGGACGCAGTTGAAATCAAGTCGTGTAAATTTGAACTACAACAACGTAATACTGTATAAAGGAAAGGAAATCTCAAGAAACAGACAAGGAAATCGGAAAAATAGAACCACTCGCCCACCCTTCCTTGCCCAAGTCCGCCCGCCCGCCTCGAACCAGAGACAATTTCAAATAGCATCCAGGTGTTGCGCATCCCATCCGCCGGCGCTTCGCTCCCAATACTTGTTATCCGAATTCCCCTCCCTCGGTGCCAGACAGCCGGCACGAGGAAAATAAATGAAACCATCCGTCCCCTCCTGCTCCGGAATTCCATCCCTCTATCCGCCTGGATATTTCCAAATCCCCCCGCGGGTTCGTTTTTTTGGGTCCCTCGTTGTTTCGCTTGGTCCGTAATTGTCGCATCGACTGGACTGTTCCTCCGATCTGTCGCGCAGATGCCACGAGGTTGACTCGTGGGACTGCTGCCAGATTCGCGCGCAAAAGCCAAAGTAGCAGAAGCCGGAAAGACAAAAGACAGTAGCAGAAAAAAAAAGCAGAAAAACAAACTAGAACAAACACTCAACTCCTCCGTCTTCTGCCTTAAACGCCGGCCAAGGAGTGTAATGGTCTGGACGACCGTCGTTATTACATCTTCCGAAACAAGAAATCGTCATAAAATTCTCCCCCGTCTGCAGATACACACAACAGTGGGGGGAGTCAGGTCAATTCGTCAGCCGAGTTGCCTCTCAGAGCGCGCAAATGCCATTTCGTTGTTTGCAGGACATCTGGTCGGCAAGGGCGCAAGCCATCTCGATAAGGACTGGTCGAGACCCTGGTCGCGAGGGGCTCACGTGTTCGCAGCCAGGGTCAATCGCAGCAAAAGCCCGGTGCAATCCGTTCCATCAAGTACATTCTGAAACTGAGGCGCCGGCGCAGAAGTCCTATCGCTTGCGCTTCTTGGACTTGTCTGCTGTTGAGGCGGTAGTGACAGCAGCGGCGGCAATGGGCGCAGCGGGAAGCAGAGCCGGCTGGGGCAGCGCGGCCAGCTCCTCTTTCTTGATGGGAACTCCCATGTGGCGGCCGTAACGCCCCTTGCGACCATTGCCTTCGTCTTCGCTGATGCACTGATCGGCCGAGAGACCGGCATCGCGGCATCGTCCGCAAGGGCGTTGGCGATCGCAGCCCTTCTTGCTCTTGCGACAACGCTGGCAGCGAGGCTTGGTGGACAAGTCTGGCTGTTCGTCCTCACCGGCGATGGATGCGACGTTGCTGGCAGAAGCAATAGACTGCTTGCGGGAGGGGGGCATGGAGGCCGGCGACATAGGGCCATTGGCGACAGTAGGCGCCTTCTTAGTCTTTGCATTGGATGTCTTGCTCTTGGCCTTTGGAGCAGCAGGCTTGGAGATGGAGGCCGACGATTTGTGCTTAGGCGCAGCCTTGGGCTTGACGGGCTTGGCTTTGTTGGCCAGCATCGAGTCATCCTCGTAATCGGCATCCTCGCCGCTGACCTCGGCGCTCTCAGGGGGTGGCATGAAGTGCGCCTCGGTGGTCTGGTAAACCTGCGCAGAGGCTCCGTTCACATCAAGCTTCTGGCGACGGGCGGGAGGCTGCTCAGACTCGCTCTCGCTCTCACCGTCGCTTGTAGCACCCGTTGAGGAAGCAGCGTCGGCTCTGCCGCTGAAGGTGTCGTCCAGCGTTGACGCAGACGTGCGGCCATGCGAGAAGTTGGTCATTTCGCCCAGGCGCATCAGCTGAATAGCAACGTCCTTGTCTTCCTCAGACATGCAGCTGCCAACGGTTGGGTCGGGAGTGGGCAAGATTCCCATGCCAGACCCGACATAGCCAGTGCCGCTGTATCCACGAGCCCGACGACCATCGGAGCCGGGAGTAGTATACATATTCGAATGCGAGTGCCCGCTGCCGTAGCTTTGAGGGGACTGCATGGGGATGGGGTTCGTGAACGGATTCTGGCCCGCATGGGTCATGGGCACGGGCGGGCGATGGGGTTCAATGCGTCGAGATGGGGAGACGGACGGGTTAGACGTAGCCGCAGGCATCTGAGGGGGAGCGAACAGGGGCAATTCCTGTGGCAGTGATGCGGTTAGTCTTGTGCGCGATGCGTCACCTGTTGTTCTGCACCGGGGCTTACCGAGCTCTCAAACTTGGCACGCTTCCTCCGGCCACCCTCGACGATGTTCTCAACACTGATGTCTGTGTTTCCAATGTGCTCCTTGTTTCTGCCCGAAACCGAGCCGGACGCTCCGTCGCCGCTGCTGTAGCCGTTGATGCTGTCGCTGTAAGTATCGGTGTGGTGGCGGGCCCCCGAGGACCGGCTCTTGGACGACCGAGATCGACCCTTTTTGCCATTTGTGCTGGTTGAAGCGCTGCGCCGTCCTCTTCCTGTATTGGGCGAGGGACTGCGTCGTCGCGAGGACCTTGAGCTGGGTCGCGAGATGTCTTGCGCATATCGCTGGGGCTGTTGGGGAGGATAGGCCTCCGCACCATAGTAGCTGTGGCCGCCGACAGGGGCATGATGGTATGTGTGATAGTTGTAAGCCGCGGTATTCGCGGGAGGCTCTTCAATGACCCGGACGTAGACAATCATGTTGTTGCGGAAGTTCTCATATCTGGCGATGAGGGTGTTGCCGTGTTCGTCCTCAAAGCTCACGCCCTTCGATCCGGTCGGGCCCGAGTAGAGACCGTAGAAGTTCTTGACGGTCGTCACAATCGAGTCGGTGGTGTCGTGGGGATATATCTGCACACGCATGGGCAGGCGCGCACGATATTGGGGAGAGTCGAGGAACATGAGCTCGAATGCGACGCTCTTGGGGATAGGTGTCTGCTGAGGCGAGAGACTTCCCCCATTGGAGGATTGTCCCGACATCTCAGCAGCGGTATTCGAGGGCGACATGGAAGCCATTGTGACCCAAGGAGAAGATGTAAATGTTCGATGAGGGAATGAGCGAGGCCGATGGCGAGGGCCGTTGGGCGAGGATGGTTGGGGACGGGCGGTTGCGGGCTTTGGCCTGGACGAGGACGCAAGCCGAGCCCTTGGGACAGCGGTATCACCACGACGGGAGTCTGGACGATCCAATCACTGGCCGATGGGCCAGAGGCGTGAGAGGATATACCGATCCGTAGATGATGATGGCTATTGAAGGGTGTTCAATAGAATCTGGGTCATCCGGACCGTGGGCGGTAAGCGCCAAGTTGGTA
This sequence comes from Xenoacremonium recifei, assembly GCA_012184525.1. Lineage (NCBI taxonomy): Eukaryota > Fungi > Ascomycota > Sordariomycetes > Hypocreales > Nectriaceae > Xenoacremonium > Xenoacremonium recifei. The sequence continues at coordinate 186,306 of WOFQ01000014.1, read as the reverse complement.
TCCCAGGGCTGGCAGAGTGCGCAGCGTCTGGGTGACGACGACGGAGGGGAGGGAGCGGTTGGAGCAGGCTCGGCGAGAGAGGACGATGACTATCGAAGGCTATTGGGATGATTAGCATGTGGGAGTTCTGGACGAGTGTGGAAGAGGTGCGGAAGGGGTCATCTGGAGCGATGGCGAAGCAGGATGGGCAGAGTGTGCGTCGGCAACCTGAAGCAGGCCGGGGATGGCAGACGGACAGGACGGGCTCTCAAAGGAAGCGGCCAGGGACGGCTCGGGGACGCAAAATGAGGACTCGGGGCAGATCGCGCATGCGAAGAAAGGCGGATGAACTTACCAGAGACGTCGGGAGACGGTTTGGGAGGTTGATGCTGGCGGCGAAGGTGGAAGAGGGTGTGCATGAGGAAAAGAGGAGCCAGGCGAGAGGTTGAACGATTTTGTCTCTGCCGAACGTTCACTAACACGACGGGCCACTCGACCGCAGAAATTGCAGCGCTGGACGGCCCCTGAAGGTTAGGGGCTTTACAGGCGGTATAGGCGCTGGAGGAGGCCACGAGAGCGCCGGACTACAGGGAGCTTTAGGGGATCGGGCGCTGTAGGCCGTCTGTCGGCTGGGTCCGCTCATTGATCATCCATCCCGCCCATTGTTCGACGGGACTGAATGGGCATGCCGCAGCTTGTTGAATAGCGGGAAAACGACATGCCGTTTACTTTTGCATCACTCTGCTCTGACTGTCTCGCCACGAGGAAACCCAACTGATCCGCATTTTGAAGGGCAGCGTTTTGTGTGTGTGCGCGCGCAAGTGTGTCTCGGCCGCTATGGGAGGAGGCTTTTTGCGCTTGCGCAGGCGCGCACATACTGTACATACATGGGATGGGAGCGCATGGGATAGTTAGCATGGGATGGAAATAGTTGCACGCCTAAGCCCTCCAGAGGGTGGAATGACATGACTTGACTTGAGTCTCCGTGTCCTGTCCTTCCTGTCCTGCCCGGCGAGCGTCGATCCGCTAGCACCGGCGCATAATCGCATCCGTGGACGATTGCGAAGGCGATGATAACAGGCTCTTCCAGTTGCGCCTGGCTGTCCCTCAGGTTCAGGCTCTTGTCGCAAACTCGAATGCGCTGCGCTGGCTCCCCATCTGCTGCTGCTGCTTCTTGTTAGGGCTCTCTCTGGCTCTTCCGATTTGACGGCCACGGCCAGCGACAAGGCCTCACCTATCCATCATCTAGCCTCAGGCAGCCTTAGCCCGACTGACCCGACCCGCCCCAGCGATCCAGTTTCTCATGAGAACCTCCGCTGGAGCGTCATTCCCTGTCCTGTCCAGTCCTGTCCTGTGACCGCCTCCAGCTCTCGTCCATCCAGTCTTCAGCAGACCTGCTAGCGACCTCAGCCTGGACCCTAGTTCGGGCTAGGCGCTGGCCCATCGCGAGCGGCCAACCGTCTCAACCACCGCCTGACAGCGAGACAACCAGATGACAGACTGCAGCCCAGCCCAGCCCCCTTGGCCTCGCGAGAAGTCATACAAGTCCAAGACATCCAACGGAGCAGAGACCCGGCAAATCGTCGATGGACGGGCTGTCGATACGGTGGAGTCTTGCTGGGGGGAAGGGGAGGAGGCGAGAAGGCCGTCTATCAGCGAGGTGCCGCTGCATTACGACGTTCCTGACACACACTCACACTCACATTCACGCTCACACACCACCCGACCAGCCTCTCGGCTTCTCCCAGGCGTCTCTGGTTCCTGCTCTGCGCTGTCGCATGTGCCCGATATGGCTGAGAGCCGTCCGAAATGTGGTTGCGCCCCGATATAATCTGAACCCAGCTCCCAGCAGCCCTCAATGGCTTGCGCGCCGTGAGAAGCTGAATCCGCCAGCCAGCGGCAAAGCAATCCCTTCTCTTTTCAGGCGCATCAGTCGTCGACAGATCGGTCTAGTACGACTCGCCTCGGCCACATGTTCCTCGACAATCGCCAGCCAATGACACCCCGCGGACCGCCCGTCAGCCCAGCGAGAGGCGCCCAGGAGGTGTGCGTCTGTTTCTATTCCAGACGCATCATTAGTTTGTCAGTATGGGGAGTAATCAAAGCGCATTTGTAGACCTTGTTGGCCGCCGTAGGGACGGATCTGGAAAGTCGACCAAAGGCCTCCCCTGGTTTCATCTGTCAGTGAGAACGCATTGCGCCTGGTCTGGCCTGGCCTGGCCTCATGTGCCTTGCTGGCTGGCGGAGTTGGACCGCGTGCCAGAACAGAAGTGCCCGGACCAGAACCCTGTTCCTGCTACAGCTCTGCCCGAGATCGTCTATCTGAGATGGTTGATGACCGAGGACCAGCCCTTCTCGAGGAAATGCGCCCGGTTCGTGAGACAGGCCCAGTGCGACACCAGCATCGCCGGGACGGGAAGCCCATCATGGCTTATTGAACGCTGCTGCATCTTGGCGCATGGCGTGGGAAGCGGAAACATGAGAGAGAGGCGGCGGAGATGCGATGCCAGCGAGACCCTACCTACCAAGATCTCGCCCCCTCACTCCTCCGCCCCCTCACACGCGCGCACTCACTCGCTCCCCCTATCACCAGCCGTTCCTTGTTGTTTATTGTTATTGTTGATGATGCGGTGCGGTTGAGCCGTCTGCTTCTGCCGCTTTGGGAACCGCCTCGCCCCCCCGTTCGGGTCTCACTCTGAACCATTCGATAGTCGTCGAGTTGACTGGCTCGCGGCGCACAAGTGGCCAAGCAGTTCCATCGAGCTAGGCCACAAGGTCGGGCCTCTCTGTTTCAGCGTGAGGCCTGGCCGGGCTCCGTGTGCGATGGACAATCTCATATGCACCATGTGCGCCGTTCTCTGCCCGTCTGTCAAGATCAACGACGCCGGCCAGCTGGGCCATCATGGTCATTGTACCTCCTCATACCCTTCTCGCAAGCTCAAAAGGTTGGCCCAAACGTTACTTGCTAGACCCCTGCATCTGGAAGCCCCGGGATAGCGTCCCATCCACCCACGGCATCGGCAGACGCTGCAGATGGGGCCCTCTTAGTTTTTCCCTTCTTTTCCCTTCTCAGATGTCGCGCTCAGAGATACCAAGTCCTGTACAGTGTCGGAATCGACGAGAAAAGCCCTCCAACATGACGCTGTCCGCTGTCACCGCTCGCCCCGCCTGCGCCGTCTCCATTCCATGCCGGGGCCTGCCATCCATCCATCCATGGGATCTTGCTTCGTACTGTATGTATGTATATGCGTGCGCATGTGCAGTCGCCGTGATGAACATGCGTTAGGCGTGGGAACTTGGGATGCGCTGGCCCATTGCGACGACGACAACAACAACATGTAATCCTGGTCGCGCGAATCAGCTCCCGCAGACCACATTGAGCCTGACCCGGCCAGCCCTCGTCCTCAGGGCACGCACGCATGGCAATCCATGGCACCCTGACGGTTGACCCAAAGTGACCCAGAATCGACGCCCTTCTCCAGCATACCTAGTCTCCCCCGTCGCCTCTCGGCAGTGATATGGATGCGAGCCTGTCTTCCATCCTTCCAATGGCATCCCCCCAGTCGTGCGCAACTTACGGTGTGTGTTGTAGTATGCAGTTGCGTGCGCGCGCGAGTGTGTGTGGACTGGACGGTGGACTTTTCAGCGATCACACAGTGTTGCTGGCTTGCGGTCTAGATGCCACTGCTGCAGCCCATCGACGAGACCATGCCGTTTTGCCTCTGCCACTATCGCTCTATCAGGGTCCGTCGATCCCAACAAGACGAGGCATGCGCTCGTTGCGCGCTCAGGCTTGATCCAGCGAGATTGCGCACTTTCGCTATTTCTTTTCCTGCCCGGTCGGTTGGATGTCTCCTCATATCCGCACGCATTTCGAATCCCTCGGCTGCCGTCCATGACAAAGGCTGCCCAGCTGGCATGGTGGCTGTCGCTGATGCGCCCAACGAACCTGCAGATCGGCGCCATTGCCGGAACCTTGCGCCTGTCCCAAACCTCTCAGATGCCCTGAATTGTGTTCCATGGGCCATACCTGATAAATATTGCATGCTCTGTTCCTCCACACCACACCACCCCCTCGCCTCCACTTACTGAAAGCGAGCGGTGACTGTCCCGACGGCTTTGATCTGAGCAGACTCTGAGGGCTTTTGCAAGGTCAACAACGTCCCTACGTGGGTGAGCCATGAAGGTTCAGCGTTCCTCGTGCTCTGCAAACCTTCGAGGGATCGTCTCCGGCTGGCTGGCAGGGGCGCGCGCCGATGCGCCGCCATACGCTTGAAACAGTCGCATCCGCGATTCTCACCTGTTCCTCGCTCTCGGCGCAAACCTGATTGCGACTGCGCTGGACGGCCTTTCGGTTGTCCTCGAGTAAGGATAAGGCGCAAAGGCTGCTCTCATTGCAGCGATTCTATTATGCGACGCAGCAGCGCAAACTGGCGCAAGTTGCGGACTCGTTGGGAGATGACTCTTCGTGGCTGTCATGGCTAGCGACAGTGGTGCCTGGGCCTGCACGTGCGATTTGCGCCGACCACTTCCACCTGCAACCATGGAGCCTCGTGCGCATAGCCAGGGCTTATCGAGGGGCTGAGCTCTAAATTCCCTTGAGGTTGATGAGGGTTGATTGAGTTGCACCATGGGATCGCTCGGAGGCGAAAAAGGGTGGCTGAGAAGCCTGCTTTAGTGGCAGCTTGCGCGGCGGCGATGAGGGGAGGGGTGTGATGCCATTCCGCCTGTTCTGCTTCCCTGCGCCGATACGAGATTTGACGCTGCGCCTTCCATGCCTAGCCTTGTCGTCTCCTGTGAGTTATGTCTCCTTTCTTTAAAGCTGGCCGCATCGAAAAAGCCCTGCCGCATCAGTCTCCCGGGCCATTAAAATTGATGTCGAAGATTGACATGAAACCACGGCTTTGAATCGGCCTCGGGTGACTGGATCGCTGGCGGCTTGGCCGGGCGCAAATCCCCGGATCGAGCTACGCTCAGGTCCCGCGCAGAAGCCGTGTCTCGGTGGTCTCGGAAGCCAACGACAATGTCGAATTACTGGAATTTGATGCTTTGCAACGAGTTTTGAGAGCAATTGCGAAGTCAGTGAAGGTGTCGTTGTCGTAGAGGAAGGTACCGCCAGGGCACAGGATAAGTCACGTGGCTGCGTGGTAAGCTCGCGTCAGACCCCTGTCCTGTGGACGCGCTTGATCGGGTGTTTCCGAGGGCGCAATTGAGACGGCATTATGCGGCATGAGGAGTTCCAAAGTGCTCCAAAATTGCAAGATCCGTCAATGCGGCTACGGCACATGTCTCACATAAATCTTGCGTCTTTGGCAGCACGGGGCGGGTGGTTTATAGACATTTGTCGTTAAACGTCATCTTCATGGGAGACGCGACGACGAACTGCCATAACCCGATATGGGCTAGCGGCTTGCCTGACATGCACTGGCGCGGTGGCCCCCGAAAAGCCGCCATCGCCCTGACGACAGCGGTCTTGAAGCACACGCCACAGACTGGCCCGTGCGCCGCATGCCTGTTTCCCACCAGGTTATGCAGCAGTGCGCTATAGCGGCGAGGTCATAGTGCAGCTTCATAAACAAATAAACAACATCTCATCTTAAAAACGGCAAGAGTGGAGCTGCCAGCCCGCTGTAGCCACAGCCAGTGGCCTGTATCTGCACGCCGTTGCCCGTTGCACAGCTACCTACGGGGTCGCAGCTCGAAGCTCCAGCTTATTATTATTTCAGGCCGGCTTCACGCTCCCTTCAACCTTCCAACTTCCTCAGGTGTCACTCACTTCTCCTCGAGTTTGTTTTTTTGCCCAGCGACTGCTGCTTTCCAGCTTCGCTCGACGCGACTCGGTCCTTCGCCTACGAAGCAGGCATCGCAGCCGGCTCGTCGCGTTCCTGGCAGCTCATTTCCCGGCCGCCATCACCACCCCTTTCTTCGAGCATCACAAGCATCTCACCTTCCAACGGCCAGGACTCTCAGCACGGGAAGCCTGACGGACCGCTTCTCTGCCCCATGTCGATCTAAAGCCGCCACCATCGCGTCTATCTTCAACTTTTCTTCTTGTCAACAGCCTCTTACCTGCAGGTAGCCCTTTCCTGCAAAGAAGCCTTTCTTTGTCGGTGCATTATATCCCGACGCGACCTCGACTTGCCCTTGGCCCTCGACAACGAAGACGCTCGATCGCGCTGAGTCGCGTTCCATAGTATTCTACTCACAAAACACCAGTTTTCTTCATCATGGACGCGAGGGTAAGTTTGTTCTGTTGCTTCTATTTTTGCCCTTGCTCTCGTAGCAGCTCCCTTTGGCCTCTCGTTGGGCCTCGGGCATCAGCCAGCTCATCTTAGACCCCGGTAATATCACCCTATGCTAACGCATTGACAGCCCTTTCGACCACGCGGCGCCGAAAACGTCCCCCCTCTGCACCAGCGACACAAGTCGACCGGTAACCTTGCTGCCGCCGCCAACGCGCTTGCTGCTGGTTTCCGCGGTCCTGCGAAGCGAGCAGCCTTTGGCGATGTCACGAATGTGGCCAAAAACGCGTGGAATGGCCGTAACGAGGCCAAGGGAGCTAAGCTCCAAGTCAAGCCTGATGTCGGCACGGTGGCCAGCGTGAAGGAGGCACAGACAGGCCATGATAGCAAGGAGCAGTTTGCCCGACCCGCGCAGCGTCATGCTGGTTTGACGTCCAAGCCCAAGGCTGGCCAGGAGAATAGAGTCCCCGAGGCGTCAAAGAAGTCGCAACGCGTCTATCAGGATCAGAACTCTCAAAATTACCTTTCCAGCAGAGAGGTTCACATCACCAAGACCTCCTACGTCGCGTCGCACGATGCGCCTCCGTTGCAACCTCGACACCACAAAAGCCAGCCGCAGTTGAAGCCCCAGCAGCAACAAACACTACGTCGCACACAGAGCAAGCACTTTGAAAATCTGAGTGTTAGGCCCGATCACGTTGACGAGAACTATTCGGCCGTCGAGCCCGTTGCCTTGCCCCGAGCCGACGGCACCTACAGCAGCACACACAACGCCTACATCGATTCCCTCTACCTGCCTCTCGATGACGAGCAAATAGAGATCAATCCTGAGGATCACTGTGTTGACCTGCCGTCAAAACTCCCCGAGATCGAGGAGGAGGGTGCCCTTGTCTCCATTTCGTATCAAGAAGCGCAGCTCCCTACCATGTCAGAACCTGAAGAGTGCTGGGAGGAGGAAGACGAAGAAGACTATGACGACCAAGACCAGGCATACACCACTGCACACTCTTTCCGCTCTCGTGATCTCACCACAGGCGGTGCTACCACCGTGTTGGCCCCTCGCATCACCGCCCGCGTCCAGCGGGAACTTGAAGAGGCCCGTATAGAGGTGGAGCGGACTCGCACTCAGGACGACATCGAGGAAGAGCTCTGGGATACCAGCATGGTTGCTGAGTATGGCGATGAGATCTTTGACTACATGCGGAAACTGGAGGTACGTGGTATAATCTGACGGGACGCCCAGGAAATTACTAATATGGTTCGTTGCAGATCAAGATGCTTCCTAACCCGCACTACATGGAGCTTCAGACCGAGATTCAATGGTCGATGCGGTCGGTGCTTATGGACTGGCTGGTTCAGGTGCACAACCGATTCAATCTCCTCCCCGAGACGTTGTTCCTGACGGTTAACTACATTGACCGATTCCTCTCTGCGAAGATTGTGTCCATCGGGAAGCTGCAGCTTGTGGGAGCCACCGCTATTCTCGTTGCCTCCAAGTACGAGGAGATCAACTGCCCGTCGCTCCAGGAGATTGTCTATATGGTGGACAATGGCTACACCGTCGATGAGGTTCTCAAGGCTGAGCGCTTCATGCTGAGCATGCTTAGTTTCGAGCTCGGCTGGCCGGGCCCCATGAGCTTCTTGAGACGGGTCAGCAAGGCTGATGACTACGACTTGGAGACCCGTACGCTGGCGAAATACTTCTTGGAATTGACCATCATGGATGAGCGGTTCGTGGCCTCTCCGCCGAGCTTCCTGGCCGCGGGTGCCCACTGCCTGTCGCGACTGATTCTCGGCAAAGGCGACTGGGTAAGTTTATTCGGTTATCACATTTACAGGCTCGAGACTAACAAACAAATAATAGACTAAAGCTCACGTCCACTACTCGGGTTATACCTGGGGCCAGCTGAAGAACCTGGTGACGATGATGATTGAGTGCTGTGACCAGGCTCAGCTCCACCACGCCGCTATATATGAAAAGTATAGCGAGAAACGGTTCAAGGAGTCTGCCCTGCTGGTCCAGAACGCGCTTGACGACGGCTTCATGCTGCCGCACCACTCAACCCCGATCCGACCACTGGCTCCGGTCTACTCTGAGGCCCGAGAGAGCAGCAACGAGCCGCTCTACACCAACGGGCTTCTGGTGGCTATCGAGGGCTAAGCATTGCATCGGCACGAGGCGGAGTGGTGTCGATAGCAGCTGGCAGTGAGGGCGGCTGACGGAGGCTCTTGTTGCCCCCGGTAGCTGTCGATACTGAGCGTCTTGTTCGAAGTCGCAGGGTGTTCCCTCGCTCCCACTGCATGGTGTTTGCACGTGCCTCATCACATTTTGGTTTTGCGATTGTGGCGGCCGTATTCCCCATTCTCTCTCACATTGTCACTCTCACCGTAGCTCCTCGGTGGGTCGGGGCTTCGGACACCGGGATCGGGCGACACCGGACCGGCAACGCTGTCCCGCTCACCGTCGAGCTTCCGGTGTTTCTCATCAGCAAAAACCGGGCCGGGACAAGCGCGCCGACGCGGTCAACACTCTGCCCCCATTTCTTGGGCAGAAAACATCTAGGTCTCTCTGTTTTCTAGGCACGCACTGCTTTTTCTATACATCGCATGGGGGCTCTGATGCTATCTACTTGAGCCCCTCCACATTATAGACGGGGACGGGACGGGAGGCACCTTTAATACTGTTTCGGCACCTGTTTAACGACATTTGGACGACTGTTACGAAGACCACGACGGCGACTTACATAACTATAACCACAACCCTTTCGTCTCTTCTCCTTTGCGCTCGGACGTTCGGCGTTGCGGACTTTGGTCTGCTCTCTCTGACATACCAACCTTACTCACGCTTGCGAAGACGGTCTGGCATCGGGATTTGTCCCCGGTCGAGGACGCGTGGGGCGTGGGGGAAGGACGGGGAAGGGAAGTAGACCTAGGCGATGGATCAATGGCGGCGGGCGGTGGCTGGGCGGTTTCCCGATATAGGCATGGGGATGAGATGCCAGGGCGGCAAGGCATGCTTGCTGCACGTTTAGTCCACCAGCAGTGGACTGCCTCTATGCTGCGAACCGGCGGCGAGAACATACAGCCTAGGGCCACATTGGAGACGATGGCATCAAGGAAAGAACGAAAACATGAAAACATCAGGAAAAAACATTTTACGGACACGGCTTGGTATGGACGGTGGAGTTCCGGCGGTTATCTGGTCATGTATGATATCTAATCTCTTTCCCGAGTTCCTCGACGAGGGCCGGGAGAATGCATTTCTTATGCTGTCTCTAATCTGTAGACTTCCAATAACATGGATTGTATGGAATCGAGGAATTCACGTCAACGCGCGACAGTACGGAGTAGTGAGATGAGTATCCATGGTATGGCTGATACCGCTGACTCGTTCGAGCTTAATTGATATGCAGGAAATAGTGAATACCTACCAGGATTACAACCATTATACCGGATACTGCGGATTCAAGAGACAGGATATGGACTTCTGCATTATCAGTCTAGATTAGGACGGGGTTTTGCGCAATTTGGAGGCTTCAGGGACGCGCCTGGCCCGGACATAAGGGCTGATCCATTCCTAGGAGACGGACGGAGACAGGCGCTGTAGATATATTGCTTTGTCGGCCTGCCATGCTGCACCCTGATGGTAGGAGATATGGGACTTCGTTTCCGTTTCGTTACCTATCTGCCCTACCTTTGGTCAGCCTCGTCAGTCCCTGGACCCCATAACCCTGCCGGCCCCGTCCGGTTCCCCCAACTGCTCTGTACCGCTGCACTTCTGCTGCACGCCAACTCATGTCTACTGCATGACAAGAAGCACACCGACGCCTCCGTGTTCTGCAGCATTGTGTTCGTGCAGCGAAGGTGAGCTAAAGCAGCAGCTCCGCTCAGCGGACGACCACTCCGACCCGGGAATTTCCGGACCTCCGGGGCGGCGTCAAGGGTTCAGATCCCCGCAAAGAGGTGAAGGGCGAGACGGGTGAAAGATAGTCTAGTGTGTGGAGAAGGTTGATGGGGGATATGGAGATGAAAGGCGGGTTTCTAGCGCGCCTGTGAGCAACCGCAGCAGTTGTCCTGTTGAAGCTGTTGCTGGGCGTCGGTCCGGACGAGCCTCGAGCGCTCCGTTAATAAGGCAAGTATGCGGTCTAGCGCTTGAGGGTCTCCGGGAGGCTGGAGGATGGTCTGCGGGCCCCTTGGGAGGGTATTTGAGGATCGAGTCGATTCGCTGTTTGATGCGTGCGAGCCGTAGACCCTAGTTGGAAGCTGGAGCCGTTCCAATGATCCATGATGGTCTCCGCTGGCTCTCCGGACAGTGAGGAGCGCGCCCCAGCAAGCAGGCCTGGGCTTGCAAGTGTGTTGCGGAGGGAGGATCCTCGCCCGCTACGGTCCAGCGGAACCGTCGTGCGCGGTGTCTCGGCGTGGGAGCGTCAGCTGGGGGCGCGGAGAGCTTCCCTCTGCCCTTTCAGACGCTTGGGATCTCATGTGATGTGAAGATCCTGATGCGCTGGGATATGTTTTGCGACAGCGGACGTTTGCGTGAGGAGAAAGGAGAGAGGCGTTGTTGAGAGTTGCGGCTCCAACTTTTTTTTTTTCTTTGCTGAACCCCAAATCTCAGATTGGATCTCTGCTGGACGGGATGGAAGGTACTTCTCTCCTCACAGGCCGTGCTGAGGTACCTGCACGGGCTTTCGGAGTAGAGCCGCCCGGGAATTACAGCACGTGCAGCGCAGAATATAACTTGACGATTCCCCAATTGGGGCCAACAGAACACAGCAGCCGCGCAAAAGAAACGAAAGGGCAAATGTGCGAATGACCAATTCCCCGTCAACCCGGAATTGCCCTCTCATAATGGGCCTGGACATACCTGCGCACACGTGGAGATGGCTGGAAGCCTCCGATTCCCGGGCTGTGACGTGCTATCTGGCGGCCACCTCATGTACACGAGACCCCCCTGTACAGGTACCTGTGACGCTCTGGCACAGGCCTGTCATTGCCCTGTAGGACCCCAAAATGGCAAAAACGACCCCTGGAGCCAGCCAGATCAGCCAATGGGAGGCGCAAAGCGAGATCTAGTGGATCTGCATTTCGAGCGGCTCAAGGTATCCCCGCTGGTCCGGGATTCCATTTCGTCTGACCGCCCAAGATTATCCGCAACAGCGCCTCTGGGCCACCAGACCTTCAGTGGGCGTAGCGCCCTCCACCATCTCAGGCACGCGCTGGCCGCTGCCTCTTTCCAGTAAGTCCAGTGGTCACCTGTAATCTTTGCTTCGGCGTCTGCCCGCTGACCTGCAGCGCATGAGAGTGCAGAAATGCCCTGTAGAGTACGTACCGGTACCTAGCCGCACCCCCTGGTGGAGCCGCCGCGGTCCCCCGGAGAAGAGCAGGAGCAGCGATGGGCGTCCAGCAGACCTCCTGCGCTGCTCCTGCCTTCCCCAGCAGATAGCAAATTAATGGATGCCAAAAAACTTGCAACGCCTCCCAATTGACGCAACCTGACTTAACCTCCTCCTCCCCCGTCCTCCCGGTCTTCCTCCGCGATCCTCCCCCCTTCTCGATCCCTTCAGTTGTAAGGCCGGCACTGCTCGTTTCTTTGTTTCCTTTTCTTTCATGCCTGTGTTATAGACTTGGCCTCCTCTCTCTTCTCCCTACGGCCCTCCCCTAGAGAACCAGACGCCCGGCCCATTCCCTCCCACACGCCCCCCAGTCCCCGTCACAGACTTGCCGGACCCAGCCGTTTCGGTTCCCGGGCGATAGGTAGCGGTAGCTGCTGTTATCACCTCAGCTCATCTCGACCGACCCCGGTCCCGTCGCGATATTTTTTTTGCCCTCAACGCCTGTCCCAGCCTCGACCGTCGAGCCTCCCGCTCACGCCCCACGGCGCCTCAATTGCTTAATTCTCGGGACGAGCCCTCTTCTTCTCGACCTGAATTTCCCTTCCCGATACCACCGAACACGATCTGTCCTCCCCGACTGCCACCATGTCGAAGATCGCCGTCGTCAAGGAGGCCGTCAAGGAGAGCCTCGTTGGCTCCGACGACCTCTCCGCCCAGACCAAGGCGCGCTTCACCACCCATGCGATCAAGGACCCCGAAACGGGCGAGCTGTACCTGGGACCGACCGAGTTCATCGCCGCCGTCGCGCCCAAAGATGAAGATTTTGTGAGTCAGACCTGGGTGCGGTCCGAGATCCCTCTCTGCTGGAGGACGGGAATAAGACATACGCTCCGACCTGGAATAGGAGACCGCCAATTGGGAGATAATTGAACTTTGCTGACCGGAGTGCGCTCTGTTTTCTGAAATAGCACAAAATCTCGCGAGATCAATACTCGATCCTCTTCCGCGTTGCTGACAGCAAGGGACAAGGCCGCGTGAGCCTCTCCGACTGGGCCATCTTCGAGAACCTCCTCCACAAGCCCGACGCTGAATACGCCATCGCCTTCCGCCTTTTCGATGTCGAGCGCAATGGCCACGTCAAGTATGACGATTTCCGCACCCTGTACGAGCTCAACAAGGGTCCCAAGAACATCCCCTTTGACTGGGACTCGGAATGGGCCAAGCTGTACATCGGCAACAAGAAGAACCGACACAACCTGGACTATCACCAGTTTTCACAGATGCTCCGCGGCCTCCAGGGCGAGCGCATCCGACAAGCCTTCCATGTTTTCGACAAAGACGGCGATGGATACATTGCTCCCGAGGATTTCGAGCGCATCATCGTAGAGACGGCCAAGCACAAGCTGTCGGACCACCTCCTGCAGAACCTGCACACCCTGTGCAACATCTCCAACGGAAGCAAGATTTCGTACGCCAACGTCCGTGCCTTCCAGAATATGATCCGAGAGATGGATCTCGTCGAACTGATTGTTCGCCGCGCTGTGGCCGAGAGCGCAGATGGCAAGATCACGCGACCCGAGTTCCTCAACGAAGCCGCCAAGATTACCCGCTTCTCGCTCTTCACCCCCATGGAGGCTGACATCCTGTTCCACTTCGCCAGCCTCGAGGAGCCTTCGGGCCGTCTGGGCCTGTCCGACTTCGCCAAGGTCCTGGATCCCTCATGGCGCAATCCCATTTACGAGCATGCTGAGGCTTCTCTGGTCGGCTCCCTCGAGAAGAACAAGACGTTGGTTGGCGGTGTTCTTGGTGGCATCCTTGAGTCCACTTATAACTTCGCTCTGGGCAGTGTGGCCGGTGCCTTTGGTGCCTTCATGGTGTACCCGATCGATCTTGTCAAGACCCGACTCCAGAACCAGCGAGGCGCCCAACCTGGACAGCGCCTGTATAAGAACTCTATCGACTGTTTCCAGAAGGTGGTCCGCAACGAAGGTTTCCGTGGACTGTACTCCGGTGTCGGTCCTCAGCTCGTCGGTGTGGCCCCTGAGAAGGCCATTAAGCTGACAGTGAACGACCTGGCCCGGAAGTTTTTCAGCGAAAAGGATGGCAGCATCAAGGTCTGGCAAGAAATGATTGCTGGTGGTAGTGCCGGTGCTTGCCAAGTTGTGAGTGCTTCCCTTTGAAAATCTCGGACGCTTTTGTGTAGGTGGCTAACCCGAATGCTGCGCAGGTTTTCACCAACCCTCTGGAAATCGTCAAGATTCGTCTGCAAGTCCAGGGTGAGGTTGCCAAGGCCGGTGGTGGTGCTCCCAAGCGCTCGGCGATGTGGATTGTCCGCAACCTGGGTCTCATGGGCCTGTACAAGGGCGCTTCGGCGTGTCTGCTCCGTGATGTGCCCTTCTCAGCCATTTACTTCCCCACGTACAGCCATCTGAAGAAGGACTTCTTCGGCGAGTCGGCGACGCACAAGCTCGGTGTGCTGCAGCTCCTGACGGCTGGTGCCATTGCCGGTATGCCCGCCGCCTACCTCACGACTCCCTGCGACGTCATCAAGACCCGTCTCCAGGTCGAGGCGCGGAAGGGTGAGGCTACGTACAACGGCCTGCGACACGCGGCCAGGACGATCTGGAAGGAGGAGGGCTTCACGGCCTTCTTCAAGGGCGGTCCCGCGCGAATCTTCCGGTCGTCGCCTCAGTTCGGTTTCACGCTCGCGGCGTACGAGGTGCTTCAGACGATGCTGCCAATGCCGGGCAAGGCGAAGGAGAACCAGACGTTCTCGGCGGGTGTGTCGGATGCCAGCGCGATGCTGGACGGGCCCAGCCTGGACACCAGCCCGTTCGCGCGCAGCCGCAATGCGCTGAAAATCATTCTCGACTTGGACGAAGACTTTGGTAAGGTCAAGCTTCCCAACGAGAAGGGATGGAGGTCGCTGCCCAAGATGATGGGCGGAGGCGGGGGTCTATAATCCGGAGGTGGTTGTGGCTCTGCTCGGCTATAGCACCACTTTTCGTGCAAGGCCGCGGTTGAGTGGTCGGCTATCCAGCATTACCCCAGGATAATGGAGGAGCAGCGACGAAAACGGGCAAAGAGGTGGAACGACTTTTGTGTCCCTCCCATTTTCATGCGCGACAGCTTCTGGATCAGTTTTTTTTTGTAGGTACTCCTGGGAACTCTCATCAGGTGTTTTGTGTCCTTGGGGTTTGCGCACAACCTAGACACACTTGCAGGAGAGGCAGAGGTGGCTTTTGATATAAACAAAAACGAGACCACGGTTTGGATCCATAGAGCAGATTGGCCGATAGATTGGCGTCAGTCTGGGATGAGAACGGAAGAGAAGAAAGAGAGGCAAAAGAAGAGCGTCGGGCGGCGGAAGAAACTGGAACTAGACGCTGCTGCATCAGAATCGGCGTTGGCTTGGGAGGCATGAAGAGGCTCACTGTTTTATTTCCGTTGTTCGTTTATTACACAATAACTGTAGAAGTATATCAATGCGAGGAGAGAAGAAAAGAATGAAAGAAAGGAAGAGATTGTGTCCCCAGGTCTTTACGGCAGAATTGAATCCCCCCTGGTTCCCGGACATGCAAACCCCTCACGGAGTCTGGCCTGAGTCTGAGATTCTCGAACGATGGGATTGGAGGAGGTGCGGGTTGCCGAGAGAAGCCGGCGGGTGATTGGGCTGGAAGAGCCGGGGTTGCGATGGCGCGGATCGTGAGCCGTGCCGTGCTGTTGCGGGGGTTACTGATTCATGTAAAAGTCCCAGTTGGAGTCTCGAAATGAGAGAGTGTGATTGTTTGGGGTGAGAAGACTCAAAGTGGAAAAGGTCACATGGTTGGGAGGCATGATGTGGTGTCAAGTGAAGCGTCGCGTTGTGGATTAAAATAAATCTCTAAGTGAAGAAGAAGCATCGTAAAGTGTTGTCCAACAGTGGTATCCATCCTGAAAGCATTGACGCCTGGTACTTAAGGACGGTCATCCCAGCTTGTCATAGCAAGTATATATATCCCAGCAAATTACATGATATCTCTTTCCCATCCAAACGCCAGCGGAGCGAAGCAAAGCAGATCATCAGTGTGGCCGTCTTGGCCAATTCGTGGCGCGATTATCACGCCTTCTAGATCATGTCTCTAGATTCCCCGTTTTCTCTTCCCGTCTCTTTCTAGCTCTGTATGTCTAGCATAGTATTTTGTGTGTCGTCTAGTAGTGCACATGGGCAAGTCGGTCAGCCCAGTCATCCTGCGCCGGCTTGAAGTCGGGCACCTTGGTCCCGGGCTCGCTCATCATGGCCTTGGTCAGCCACTCCAGGTACTCCTCGAAGCCAGTGGTGCTGCCGGTGATGATGACCTTCTTGACGCCGCGGATGCCCTCGAACTTGGCGAGATTGGAGTGGCCGACGCCGAGGTACATGGCCTGGTTGATGTCGATGGTGAGCTCGTCGAGCCCGCTGAAGCTGGCGGTGACGGCGTTGGCGTCGTAGGGCAGGTCGCAGTCGAGACGCACGTCGATGTGGAAGCGGCGGATGCGCGGCACCACCTTGGAGCACTTGACGGGCTCGGTCCACGGGCGCAGGCGTGGGAAGCTGGCGAGCATCGCGGGGTGCGCAAGGAACGTGTTGTCGCCGTAGAGGAGGTCGGTGGCCTCGTGGTTGATTTGGCGGTTGGCAAGCAGCAGATTGGGATAGACGTGAGCGTCTGCAGAGCGGCGCTTAGAGTAGGCCGGCATGTGGAGGAGTTGTTCGTAGATGTCGAGGCGGATCTCGACGGGGAGGTCCATGAAGCTGGTGCGGTGGTGGTGGTGTTCTGATTCAGAGACCGCCATGGTGGGTGGTTGTGTGAAAGGAATTGGAATGATAAGGGTGAATGAAGAGGTTGAAGATATCAGGTTAGGGAGATATGTAGATATCAGACAGGTGTGCGGGTGGTTGGCTGCGAGGGTGGAAGGCGCGATGGAGTGACGGCCAGGCGTGCTCGAGATGGCAGGAGCAGGGGAGAGATCAAAGATTGACTCTGGCTCGCGAAAGGTGAATCTGAGATGAGATAGAGAGATGGGATGCCACAAACGCGGAGACGAGAGGAGAGCGGCCCCCTTTCATTGATATACCAGCGCGGTGCTCGATGATTCACACGAGTCAAGCATGGGTTATCGGGAGAGCACGGCGAAGGTACGTAGCGGCGCCCAACGGCGTTCCCATGCCGTCCCATCTGAAGCGATTCACAGGCAGGGATGCGCGCTCCCGAGATCCATTCTAAACCGGTGCGAAAGCTTCTGGATCGACCGAAGAAGGCTAAGGCCCGGGCATCGCCAGCTAGCTGAAGCATGTGTGAAGCCCAGCCAGGCCCCGGCCTCACCTTGGTGATCTGACAGCTGAGGGCGGCCAGGTCAGCTCAGGCCCCTAATCCCTGCTTGACACTGCATGATCGGCGGTCCAATATCAGCGTCGAATGCTGCCAGACGTGGCCCGTCAGCAGCGATCAACAAAGACGTTGGTGAGGAAGATAAGCTGAAGATGGTCGGCTATGCTCATCCAGGACGCGCCATTGGCAGACTCGGCGGAGAGCGATGCCCAAAGGGAACGACCAGGTGAGAACTTGACATCTCTCTTCCCTCGCGCTGATGACTCTTGATACTACTGGGAAAAAAGTCTGACTTGTCAACAAGTCTTGTCTTTGACGATCCACGATGCCGAATGCCGCAGACCTGGCGTCAGGGACAAGGCATCTCGAAAGTATCCGCATCCAGCTTAACGTCCCGATGGCAAGGCCCCCGCCCGTGGAGCCTCTCTAAGTCTCCCGGTGAGCAACAGCCCGGTCAGTGGTGGTGAGAGCGCAGAAAGTGAGGTGACAAGTACCGTACCCGAGCCCCGGAACGGCCGCCCGGGTGGGTATAAGTGGACGATGGCTTCGGGAAGACCCAGCGAAAATTGAGAAACGAGAATAGGGAGACGGTGTGGGCTGCGAATGGAGTCACAGTCAAGGTGACAAGGTGAGTAGCGGTGTCGGCCACCGTGGACGAACGATAATTATCAGGATCAGGGCATCGGTCAGTAATTTACTCGGTCAACTTCCTTGACGAGGAGAGTTTCCTGGCACGGACGATTCACGAGTGTCTCATTCCTCACGCGTATTATTTTCGTTCTTATTATTATTTCAGTCCCGATAATAGCAGTACGTACTGACGATATTGTTAGTGTTGCAGAATTGCTGCCCGTCCAAACGCCCCCCCAACAGAGCCTCATGCGTCCAAACGGCGATAAGTCGGCATATGCCTGCTCCCAAAACCTGCCACTCCCGTCGCGATCGAGTCACAACCCATAAATAACTGCAACATGCCGGTACCTGAACTGATGGTGAACGCCACCCTTCCGCAGCCGCCCACCCACGCGTGCGGCCCCGTTTGCAGCAGCACCTGCAGCCAGCATCCGTGCCAATAGCTCTTATCCGTGTATTTGCAGACCCTCAATTGCTTGATCCTTATCGTGTTTCTGGCCTCAAACTTAGACGATGCTGTCCGGCCTGTTCCGAATCGGCGTTCGGGATCGATCCACCGCTAGAGGCAAACTCCACTCCGGAAGTGGCCTCCAGGGAACAATCGGTAGGGCTTCTGGCGTGATTGCGAGACCAAGGGGTCCAGTGCCGCGTGTCTGTTGATGATTAGGATTTGTACCCGTTTTGTTATTTATCGTGAAATGAGTCATGCAGCAGATTGATACCCCAGAGCCGCTGACGATTCTCTCAACGGACTCCTGCTGACGTGAAAGCCAGCCCTTTAAATCCACCTACAAACACGTGCTGCTTGGTGTGAAACATTACAGCGGTCTCCTGGCCCTAAATGCCCTGCAGCAAGCCACTGTAGCGGTTCGAGAGCCTGTCCGACCCACCGGGATCGCACCCTCCTGCAAGCCATCTGCTCTCCCCTGCAGCCAATGGCCGCCCGCCATCTTATCATCGGGTTCCTCTTTTGGACCCGGAAAATTCGTTCTTCGTACCAGCCCGGTCACTGGACGACTTTCCACTCCGTCATCTCATCGTCCTTTGATATTGTATCCATCTGACAGACTATCCGCCATCGCCAGGTCACCCGCACGCCGGCGCACCGCCACTTCCAAAGTCATCCGATCGCCATCGACTAGGTCGGGTCGGCTGCGTTGCGTTTCTGTCCCTGCGTGGCAGCGGCTCCGGTCTTGTCGTTTGCCTCGGACGGTAACACTTGAGTGTCGCCGAGCCGCGTCTTGAGGCACGGCACCGCATCACAACCGCCGCCGCTTCGAATGTATGGATCCGTTCCGGTCTTCAGTCGTGTGTTGACAGAGCGTTTCGCGGTCCACTCATAGTCCTGCCCCTCGACACCTCTTCGGGGAGTACACCCAGCAGCAGCCAGACGCCGCGCAACGCAGCACTGAAGATACATACCATCGCTTGGTGTTAGTCAGCACGACACGATCCACGACAGCATCATGGCGGTCAGCTTCCTCACTGGCCTCTCGGCGCTCTTTGGCTGGGTCTACTTCCTCGCCTGGAGTGCCTCGTTCTATCCCCAACCCTGGCTCAACTGGAAACGTCACTCGACGTCTGGAACCACTATCGACTTCCCCTTCCTCAACGTGCTCGGTGAGTCTTCCCACGTCCTTTGATATGTTGGCCGTGCGTCGACGAATAATACTCTGTCCTCTGGAGCATCCCACGCTGCAGCCATCCCGCGCACGTTCGGCACCCTGTCCTGCTTTGTGCTGCCTTGTTGCACCCTGGCCGTGGCATGATGGTCAGGACATCCCTGGACCCCTTTATGCCCTATCACTGTTGCATCTCTCAAGGATCCATGACCTGGGACGATGGCATTTCGGATGTGCTTCCGCTGGCTCTTGCACGTTGCTGACTGATTTCGTGTTGTCCACAGGCTTCGCCGCATACTTCGTTTCCAACGTTGCGTTCTACTACTCCCCGGTCATTCGCTCTCAGTACGCCGCCCGACACCATGGCCTCGAGCCCACGGTCCAGTTCAACGATATTACGTTTGCGCTCCATGGGCTGCTGCTGTCAGTGCTTGTCACGTCACAGTACATTGGCCATAGCACCCTCTGGGGATTTCCCGCCAGCCCCGGCAACCGCCCGAGCCGATTTATACTCGGCATCTCCGCCGGTTGCATCCTTGGTGTCGTCTTGACCTACTTTGTTGTCGCTGGATCTGCGGGGAATGATCCAGCCACCGACTGGGCAGCTCTCGACATCATCTACGCGGTGGGCTACGTGAAGCTGATAGTGACACTTATCAAGTACACGCCCCAGATCGTCGCCAACTACAGGAACAAGAGCACTGAGGGCTGGAGTATCTGGACCATTCTGCTCGACGTTACGGGCGGCGTCCTGAGCGTGGGCCAGCAGGGCATCGACAGCTATCTGCAGGGGGACTGGAGCGGCATCACTGGTAACCCGGTCAAGTTCTTCCTCGGCAACATCAGTATGATGTATGATGCCGTTTTCATTGCTCAGCACTACGTGGTCTACCGTCACAGTAACGGCGACGGTCGACCTCCAAATGAGAGGCAAAGGCTGCTGTCTGATGAGGAGCGGAGGCTGGACTGAGTTGAGCTGAGCTGAGCCGAGCCGGGGATATGTCCTAGTGGACGTCAGCGTTACACTCATTTTGACGAGACTAGCGGTGTGGATGTTATTTTGAAGACTTGTGAAGCGATTCGTTTACGTTGCATACATACCCTATCATGGATACAGGGAGTATTTGCATTGGGAGGCGTTGGGGTTGCTATAAATTCGGGTGTATTGATTTGCTAGCATTGAGCCACTTCCGGTTCTAGGTTATTAACAAGCAGCATGCTTCCCCATTTTGATTCTTGGTTGCTTTAAGTGTTGATTGGACCCCCCGAGGATATTGCGTTGAAAGAGTGTGCAGATCAACAAGGTTGGTCTTGTTTCGTTACAGCTGAGTGTCCGATATTTCGTATATCCCAACTTGTGCATGGCAGCTGAGACGTTCAGCTGGCCACCAACCGGACTGAGACCCAAAACGAGCACCTCGCCTAACACCATCATCCCGTCTTCACCTTGACGTGTCCCTCACGGGGCAACCCAATCCCTAATACGAGAGCAAGCCTTGCCAACCCCATAACGCCCAGCACGCCAAAGTTGATCCATTCGTCAGCCCGCCACCGACTCGGCGACAACGTCACATCCCAGCCCAGCTCGCGCACACTCGCCCCCGTAGTCAACACATCCGACAGCAGCATGCCCGCGCAGAGCACCCGCCAGGTGCGCACATCGCGCGTCGTCCGCAGCACAACCGCCAGGTTAAACGCGAAGACCAGCATGAACACGGCCAGCTGGTCGGTCAGCACGCGCACGGAGCGCAGCGCTGCGGCGGAGGTAGGCTGCGGCGTCATGGAGGCGAGGAATGTGGCCGGCTGGAAGTGGAGCGTGAGAGCGCCGATGAGGGCGAGGGGGGGCTCGATGTAGAGCAGGAGGATGCGGTAGGGGAGGGGGATGGGATGCGCCATTGGGAGGGGGGTGGTTGGTGGTGGAAGGGAGAGATGACGGGAGGTCGAGGGGTTGTTAGAAGAGAGCTCCGCATCTGACTCTCCACAGGATGGATGAGCTCGGTCAGCTGCATTTTGACAGGTGAGCGCCATCAGCAAGATTACCTATAGCGACAGCTGGGATTTCCTAGCTGGGTACCTGAATTGCGAGATGTAGAGGACCTGACATAGAGGTTGCATAGAGTGCGGATCGTCTTTGACCGCCTCGTCATTGCTGATGTGAGAATCACTTGTCGACATGCAGGTTAGAGCCGGGTATCTATTCCTTAGTATTGTAGGAGGCCGATGTAAACCTGTATCATCTTCTATCCGCATCCGTCTGGTCTATCATACAACAAGCACCCCCTGCACAACAGCTAGCTACACTTACACTCACAGCTTACACGTACAAGTACACTCTAGAGCACAAAGTTGATCGTCTTACCCCCGCGCACCGCAACAGCCCTCTTCGCGCTTCGCAGATCATACGCGCCCTCCCCAAAGCGCGCCTGTCCCTCCTCCGTCGCCAGAATCTCACGCACCATCCACTCACGCAGCGCCTCGCCCTGCAGCTCCTTCGGCGGCGGCGGGATATCCACGACGCCGCGCACCCGGCCATTGACCTGCACGGCGCACGGCTGGCGGCGCGGCTGGAGCATCGGTGCGGAAGCCGAGCCGTCGACGGCGGGGAAGGCCTCGGAGGCGAAGAGGGAGGGGGCGGAGGGATGCAGGACGGACCAGCATTCTTCGGCGAAGGCGGGCGTGACGGGCGCTATCATGGTGATGAGGGTGCGGGCGGCGGCGTGTTTGATGGGGGGTGCGGCGGTGGGGTGGGCGAGGAGGGTGTTGGTGAGGATCATGAGGTGGGAGATGACGGTGTTGAGGGCGTAGATGTCTTCGTAGGCGGCGGAGACGAGGCTGATGGAGCGCTGGACGTCGCGCCAGACGGCGACGTCGGCATCCCATTGCTGGAGCTCCGCGGGGGATGCCTTGCTGAGGTTCTCGAACTTGGCTGCGAGGTAGTCCTTGGGTTCAGGGGCAGCTTCAGGCGCAGGCGGGAGAGCCACGATGTAGTCGTGCAGGCGCTGTAGCCAGCGCGTGATGCCCGTGATCTTGGCCTCGTCCCAGTTGAGCACGTCGCCAACAGGGGCTTGGAAGAGCATGTGCGCTCGTGTGGCGTCGGCGCCGTGCTTGGAGATGCACTCGAGAGGGTCGACGCCGTTGTGCTTAGACTTGGACATCTTCTCAAAGGAAATAGTGGCGAGCTCGCCTGTGGCTACGACCTTGGGCTTCGCAGGGTCCGTGAGGTCGACCTCGTCAGGCTTAAGGAAGCGACTGCTCGAGGGGTCGATGTAAGTCCGGCCGTGGACCATACCTTGACTGACCAGGCGTGTGAAGGGCTCGGCGACGGAATCACTCGCATCGTACTGTGGGAGCAAGGAAGTAGTGGATAAGAACTTGTAGACGAATCGCGCGTAGAGTAGATGCAGGATAGCGTGCTCGATGCCGCCGATATATGTGTCCACAGGCAGATTCTTTGCCGCCTCGGGAGAGAACATTTGCTGCTCGTTGTGGGGGTCAACATATCGAGCAAAGTACCAACTCGAATCGACAAACGTGTCCATGGTGTCCGTGTCTCTGCGCGCAGGGCCATCACACTTGGGACATGTAGTGTTGACAAAGTCAGGAGTCTTCTCAAGCGGGTTGCCTGTCTTGCCCTCAGCCCAATGGCCGTCGACTTCGGGAAGCTTCACCGGGAGCTGGTCATCAGGAACAGGCACCGCACCGCATGAGTCGCAATGGACAATAGGGATCGGGGTGCCCCAATATCTCTGACGACTGATGAGCCAGTCGCGAAGCCGCCACTTCTCCATCGGTTGAGCAAGGCCGGCGCCCTCCAGCAACTTGACAACCTCGAGACCGGCCGCAGCAGATTGTTTACCCTTGAAGGGTCCGCTGTGCTCCGTCATGATACCATGGTCCACAAAGGGCTCGTTCAACATGGCTGTGGTGGACTCGTCCTCCGAGGCGGCGAGAACGGTCCTAATCGGTTGGTCAAAGTGGTGATGTTTCCAAAAGGCGTGGTCCCTGATATCGTGGCCCGGGACGCCCATGACTGCGCCTTCGCCATAGTCTCCCAGAACATACGGCGCAACATAGACCGGGATTGAGACCTTGGTAGCCTCAGGGGTGTCTTCGTGATACGCCAGGGGGTTAATAGCCCGCACGTGTGGCAGAAGATAGCCCACTTTGGAGTCGGCGGGCAAACCAGGGATCGTGTCGATGAACGCCTGGAGCTCTGGGTCTTTCTTGGCCAACTCAGCCACGATAGGGTGCGTAGACGCAAGAGCGACGTATTGAGCTCCGTACAGAGTGTCGGGTCGGGTCGTGTAGACTTCAATGGCAGCTTTGATGTCGTGACCCATGGCCAGCACAGGAAACTTGACCAAGGCTCCCGTCGACTTTCCGAGCCAATTTCGCTGCTGAGCGAGTACTCGTTCGGGCCACGCATTGTCCTTGGCGAGAACTTCAAGGTCTTGCAGTAAAGCCTCACGGAATTCTGAGATTTTGAAGAACCACTGCTTCAGCTTGCGCTTCTCGACCTTGGCGCCAGACCTCCAAGAGCAGCCATTCGAATCCACCTGCTCATTGGCCAGAACTGTCTTGTCGACGGGATCGTAATTGACTTCGGCTTCGGCTTGGTAGGCAAGGCCGCGTTCGTGGAGCATCAAGAAGAGCTTCTGGGTATGCTTGTAGAATTCCGCGTCGCAGGTCGTCAATTCCTGCGCCAACGAGTCAGCCCCCAACGAGATTTTGCTGGAGAATGGCCACACTTACGCGATCCCAGTCCCAGCTACCATTCATGAACCCCAGCTGCTCCTTCATCTTGGCAATGTTGCTCCTCGTCCAGGTCTCCGGGTTGATGCCTCGTTCCAAAGCTGCATTCTCGGCCGGCAATCCGAAGGCGTCCCATCCCATCGTCAACATCACCTTGTCGCCCTTGAGTCTCCTAAAGCGTGCAGTGACATCGGCGATTGAGTAGACCCGCAGGTGGCCAAGATGAAGCTTCCCCGAGGGATACGGAAACATGGGGAGGACAAAATGACTGTTGCCGCTGGGGTTGTTTGAACCAGCAGTATCTCCCGCATCCTCGGATTCCTTCCATTGCTTGCGCCACTTCTCATCTAGCGACAAGAGATCGACCGCGTACCATCTTCGAGAGAGTGTGAGGGCATCGTGGAGCTTGTTCGGGCCAAAGGCTGGGCGACGCGTGATGTTCGTCGAGCTTGAGCTTGATATGCAGCGCGGCAGAGCGCGGCGGGCCGCACCGCAGCTTACAAGCCTTCCATGCAGCAGCGGCATCAGGAGATTCGCATATTGCGAGAGATAGAGGCGGAGGGAGGAATTGAAGTCGAAGTTGAACGGCGCAACTTCCCCTACGGCTGGTCACAGGTAATAATGCGAGTTCAAAAATTCAGGAGCTCAGACCATTCCGGTACCTCGCCGGCATTGGGGAATTGGCGTGCCAGCGCCCTGCAGGAAAAGTACCCGCAGGTACCCCTGTTGGCTCAGGTGCGTCATGCCTAAGCCGAAGACGGACCCCGCTATGGGAAAATGCCCCGCCATTAAAACTTGGGGCTCGCGATAGAGACAAGGAGGGGTCTGGCTTGGAGTTTTGACCACCAAACATCGCGACGGGCCGCAACACACACAAAGGCTCTTGTTTTCCTGGCGTCAATGCCGATATATAGGTCCTGCTCGAGCCGTATTTAGTCAGCCACACTGTCCCTTCCGCGCTCCCATTGGGGACTTCCAGAGCCTCCTCCCCCGATCGAGTCACCGACGATTCCTTGGAGGGATCTCTGACTCCGACGCCTCCTGTCCCGCAACGATACACAACAGCCTGCGAAACGAGCAACAACTCCAAAGACGCCATCGCGATGGACAAGATTACGGACCTCATCGCCGCTTTGCCGGCCGATGGCACCTACTTCTCCCTCGAGTTCTTCCCGCCCAAGACCGCAATGGGCTTCTCCAACCTGCGCGACCGACTTACCCGGATGGAGCGAGCATTGCGGCCGCTGTTCGTCAATGTCACATGGGGCGCTGGTGGCACGACCGCGCAGAAGAGTCTGGAGTTAGCAGAGCTCTGCCAAAGGGAACTGGGCATGACAACATGTCTCCATCTGACGTGCACCAACATGAGCCGAAAACTAGTGGACAAGGCGCTGGAAGATGCCAAAGCCCTGGGTATTCGCAACATCCTAGCTTTGAGAGGTGATCCTCCGCGGCGGGAGGAGTATCGCGACCCCGAAGACAGCGAAGATGATGGTGGAGAGGACTTCGTCTGGGCCATCGACCTGGTCAAATACATCCGCAAGAAGTACGGGGACTACTTCTGTATCGGTGTGGCAGCGTATCCCGAGGGTCATGCGGATGAGAGCCATCCCTTGGGCCAGAGTCTTGCCCACGACTTGCCGTACCTTGTCGACAAGACGAAAGCCGGTGCCGACTTCATCATGACCCAGCTCTTCTTCGACATCAAGGCCTACGACAACTTCGAGAAGACTTTGCGCGAGCATCCCAGCGGTGTCTTCAAGACGATTCCCCTGATCCCGGGACTGATGCCTATTCAGAGCTACCAAATGATCAAGCGAACGACCAAGCTAAGCCACGCCAAGATTCCTGACCACATATTGGCGAGGCTGAACGCGGCAAAGGGAGACGACGAACGTGTGAAACAGGTTGGAGTCGACATTGTCAGTGAGTTGATCGAGGAAATCAAAGAGATCAAGAGTCGGAGTCCCGGGCCCAAGGGTTTCCACTTCTATACCCTCAACTTGGAAAAGGCAGTTTCTTTCATCCTTGAGCGGACGAACCTGATCCCCGATCCCCCTTCGGACGAGGAAGCGGTCGTGGTGGTCGATGAGGCTATTCCCATACCTGCAGTTCAGGTTAATGGCAGTAACAGCAGCACACATCTCCGAGCCAATAGCCATTCCCGAGCGTCTCGAAGACACTCTTCTGTCGGCTCTGACCCTCACAACCGTGTCATCGTCGGAGGTCGTCCCACGGTTCATCCCGAGTGGGAGGCATCCGGCCAAGAGGCAGCCATCCCTGCAGAGGCCATCAACACGCGCGCCAACACTCTCGCCATTTCTGAGGGAGAAGGTGTTCTCGGTAGGGAAGCTACCTGGGATGACTTCCCCAACGGCCGCTTTGGCGACGCTCGATCCCCGGCGTACGGCGAGATTGACGGCTACGGAGTCAGCCTGCACATGTCAATCACCCAAGCCGTCAAGCTCTGGGGCTACCCGAAGACACGGCAGGACATCAGCGACCTCTTCGTCAAGCACATCCAGGGAGAGCTCTCGGCCATTCCTTGGAGCGAGGAGGAGCTCCTCGCCGAGAGCTCAACCATCCAGCCTCACCTCCTGAAGCTCAACAGCAAAGGATGGTGGACCGTCGCCTCACAGCCGCCCGTCAACGGTCTTCGCTCTACAGATGCCACATTCGGCTGGGGCCCGACCAACGGCTTCGTCTTCCAGAAGTGCTTCGTCGAGTTCTTCATCCCCTCAGCCGACTGGACCGCCCTGCAGACCAAGATCCGCGGCAACTCGTCCGTCGCCTTCTACGCCAGCAACGCGCGCGGCGAGTTCCTCTCGTCGGACTCCAGCGGCGGCGTCAGCAGCGACGGCGCAAGCACCAACGCCGTCACCTGGGGCGTGTTCCCCGGCAAGGAGATCATCACGCCCACGATCATCGAGGAGGTCAGCTTCCGCGCGTGGAGCGAGGAGGCGTTTGGTATCTGGGGCGAGTGGGCGCGCGTGTATGGCCGGGGGTCGGAGAGCGAGAAGCTGTTGAATGCCATTAAGGAGGACTGCTGGCTGGTTAACCTGATTCATCACGACTATGTCGAGAAGGATGCGTTGTGGGAGTTGTTGGCGTAAGGAGGCAATGTGCGTTTTGTAGTTACATGTATTCTATACTGCACATTGGAATAAGGTAGAGAATGTTGATACCTCAAAACTGTTGACTTCAAAGAGACCGCCATAAAGCGATGATCACTGTCACGCCAATGGAGGAGACATCCTGCGCATGATTTTCATTCCCTGTTGCGGCTTGCTATCTACAGCTATAAGTAATCTCGTTGCGAGATGTTTCCGTTGCTAAACATCAACCATTCCCTTGTTCCGATGTGCTTCGCGTTTTCGCCATATCCCACCGTGCTCACATACGTACGACACCCTTCGCCGTTTTCGCCCTTGCGGTCCTCCTGACCTCCGAAAGCCATACCATGTCCCTGCAATAGCAACTCAACTAAACGACATAAGAGAAGAGATAGAAAGAAAGAGCTGGATATCCGTTCCCTTCCCCCTGAACGCCCATAAATCAAATGTCAGGCCGTAGTCCTGACTGCAGCGAGGAGTTGATGAGTCTAAAACTCAGTGCTGTACGGGTTGAACTCAGTCGACTCGCCATAGTAGGCATCGTCGAAGCTGTCCAGGCCATGGTTCATGTAGTCGGTGCGAATGGTCGGCTCCGCGGGCATAGCAATGCTGGGCTTGACATCGACATCGCCGAAGATGCTGGGCTGAGCACGAGCTGGCACAGCCGGAGCTGGTGCCATTCTGGCAGCCGGCATGTGAAACGTCAGGTCAATCTCAGGGGGTGACGGCTCGCCTGAGGACGGCATCTGAGCAACAGCCGCAGCTTCGGCCATAGTAGCGTCCGCGCGGACAGCGGCCTTGCGAGAAGGTGTCGTTTTGCGACCACCGCGGGCGGTAGCCTTGGGACGCTTGGAGGGCGTCTGATCAAGCTCGCTGAAGTCATCAATGTCCTCGATGTCATCATCCGAAGAGCCCAGCGACTTGATGACCGGCGTGGTGCGGGAACGTTTGCCAGTGCTGGCGCGAGAGAGGGCCTGGCGGAAAGGGGTTGGCTTGGAGGGCGTCATAGGGGCTGTGCCAGATGTGCCCGAGCCAAGGTCGAGGCAACTGGCGACGTCTTCACCCTTGATTGCGGCCTGTCGAAGCATTTCGGCGTCTTTCTTGATGCCACGGAACTGAAAACCGATGCCATCGGGGGTCGACTGACCGAAGTACTTGGCAATGTCTGCAATTAGGAGTTAGCAATTGCGTTCCAGGAGTCACAACTAAAACGAGGATAGCAGGAGCCACTTTGTTCCTGCTACGGTCTCGAGATGGAGAAGCGTACTGTCTGTGTCGATCGTATCCTGAGTGCTCGGCAGATCCTTGTCGTCCGTTGTGAGGTCCTTCATGTCGAGGCCTTGCTCACGGCCATAGCGGATGACGAGGGCCTGAGAACGCAGGCGGCGGAACCGATGGTTCAAGGCATGATCAGTCATATCAGACCCGTAACAGGCCACAATCTCTGGGGCGACGAGTCAATTTTAGACTCCTGGGGAAAATTGAGGTGCAGTGTGATGAGTGTTGGTGCGAGGGGCTGTGAGAAGACAAAGCAGATATGAACCACTCACCCTTGTAGTTCCATTTCACCTCGGGATGGGCGGCGACGATCGCGCGGACCATACGGGCCTGAGCCTCGTAGGACTTGTAGTTTGCCTTGGCACCGGAGGGAGGCATGTCGGCGATGGATAGATCGAGAATGTGTCTGTGTCGTGCGGTTAGTGAGGTGGCGTTGCAAGAATCATCGACGGAAAGGCCACAGAGGCAAAGAACGCAACGCACCAGATCAAGACCAAAACTTCAGTCGAACAAGTAGATCAGGCAGCAGACTACAGACAACGAAGCGTCAGTGATGTTGATGTAGCTAACTCAACATCAGAGCGTGGACGGAGATGAAGAGAAAAGGCTTGTTGAGATGGAGAGACAAGGCGGAGAGGGAAGACAACTCCGGGGTGGAAGACGATGAGAGAAGGGAGATGGAAGTGAATCCGGTCAGGTGGAAGGAATTGAAGAAGGAAATCGATGAGGTCCACTGATCCGTTGTGAATTCTAGACTCAGACATATGAAGACAATACTGAAGCCACTTGGCAGTGAATAAATGATTATGCGTATGAATTAAAGGAGAAGCAAACAGCGAGGATCCAGAAGTGAATTGATTACTGAGACAATAGCGAGACCAAAGGCGAATTCACTTACAAGCGCAGTGATTAGGGTGTCGAGTCGGTATAGGGCGAGGTGGTCGAGAAGCCAATGAGGTCCTGAATTTGGCGGTGATGTTAGTGAAGGAGTTGACTAGAGCGATGATGCAAAGCAGCAGGAGCTCAAATAGGAGGTCGGCGACGTACTGCCAAGTGTAGAGGAAAGAGCCCTCGAGCGGCTTTCCTGGAAGGAGCTTGACTCGATGCGACGAAGAATCCTGGTGTAAGGAGGCAACCAGTATCGGCAAATCAAGTCTTCAATGCAGCGACCACAGAGATCTGATGACAGCGTATCAGAGGCTTGAAGACCGACAATGCTCAAACAGGTACCCAGAAACGGCAGCTTTCTTTGAATAAAATCGCTGCCTGATGTTCCAGGACCAGCAAAAGAACCGACAAATAAAAAGAGTCCGGCAACGAGTTCGTCGTCAAGCAGTTGTAAACATACAATGTCAAGATACAATGCGGTCGCCGGTACGAAGGCGCAACCGCTAACGAAGGAAGCGCTTAAGGTATAGGAATGTCACTGCGGAGGAAGTCGAACTGCGGTCATACAGGTGGAGGTGTGTTGGGGAGGCGACGGAGAGGCAGATGAGGGTTGGATAATTCGGGGGGCTGGGCAACTGAGCTCGGGGGCGAGGTGAGTGGTGGTGAGATTTAGATAGAACGATACAAATGGAATGGAGATGTGGCGCGGTTCTACAAAGGTTGAAAAGAAGAAGCATAAAATTAAAAAGAGAGTAGTCAACAACAACGAGCTCATGAGACTGTATTCTTCAATCCTTAATCCTCTGTGCAAGAGGATGCGTCGCTGACATTGGTTCTATACACGTTGTGGCTGTACCGCCCTAACGGCCGTTAACGGCGTTCGCACTTCAGCTGGAGCCGGATTACGGCAGTTGCTGTGTCGATTCGCCCCCCTGACGAGACTCTGGGGAGATTGGGAGAGAAAAGAGACAACACTGACAGGGGTCAACAGGCAGCTCGAGCATCCCTGTCAATCCAGTGACGGGTGCCTCAATCGTACATTGTCCGTCCTAAACGTACGTGCTATTAATATTTCCCGTCAACCCTATCCTCTAGATCCCGTGTCCAAAAGTCGCCGTCTCTTTCTTAATCAACGTGTCAGTCAATCAATAGGACTCCCCGCCTGGGGAAACATGTTGCTCCCACATCCCTGTCTAGTATCGCCAATGCTTGGCACATCACCCGCATCGCAATGTATATGTACTTCAAAATAACAAGCAGCCCAATCCTCCCCCGACGCCGCCATCCAGGCCCCAAACCTACTGTGGCTCACTGTCGCTGAACGGCGCCGGTCGTCGCGAGGGCGTGAGGCTTCTACTATGACCTCGCGCCACCACATTGCCATGCGCCTCCGGCCACTGCTGCACCTCCGTCATGGGATGCTCCTTGATGACCGTCTCGCCCTCACCCTCACCATACATCCAGTATTGGATACCCAAGAAAGCGTCGCATGACGCCTGGAACATGCCCGAAACCTTGAACGCCCAGGGGATCTCAGTGGTGGAGGTGAAGAACCAGTAGAGCTTCATCGCATCACCACCCAGCCAGCTGGCGAGCACCGACAATCGGAACCCCTTGCAGGACCGCGACCGCGCGTTGGCCATAATCTGTGGAATCGGGAGTGTCGCCTCTACAGCCAGACCAATGGGGCCAATGCTGCTTGCGTAAACGGCGTATAGGCTCGGGATCTGCGAGAGCAACAACTCGCAGGCGATGAGTCCTGAGACGAGGTAGAAGATGCACTGCCAGTACCTGTCGAATCCGGTGGTAAGCCTCCACTTCCAACCATTGATGGTTACAAAAGACACTTACGGCTTTGGCGAGCGCCATTGCCAGAAGTTGTATGGGCGCTGAATCCCCCAATTCCCATCTTGCGCGCCTGCAAACGGCAGTCCCGCTTCTCCTCCCTTACTCGACGGCGACGGTCGGTGGTCCAGCGCGATCTTAAGGAGAATCACCTGCATGACGACCATAAGCAGCGACTGGAACAACAGGCTCATATCGTATTGCTCGTAGGGCCAGTAAAATATCCTGTTAAACGGGTTCGCGCCGCGTCAGCGAGGGGGGTGGTTCTCTCGGAAGGGTCGGTCATGGGCGAGCTCCCGAACCTCAGAAACGACGCAATCAACATGATCAGCGGAATATCCAGCGAAAAGCCCGCGCTGCTTTTGTTCCGGTGCATCGATATCGCTTGGTCACTGTAGGATATGATGGGCGACATGACGATGAAGAAGGGCGCCACGTAGGCCGTCAGCGTCGCGAACCAGCCCATGGCGGCGTCTTCGGAGGATCGAGGGCGCAACGGCAGCGTTGGAGATGGCGCCCTAACGATCGGGAGGTGGAGGACGAGGAGGGTGCGATCGTCCCAGCGACAGACGAGGGGTGGAAGAGGGCGGTGATGGCGGAATTGGAGGTTCTAGGGGATGATGCTGGGATACGAAGGGGAGATCTCCATGATCCGTAAATTAAGAGGCATTCCTCTCCATCCCTTATCCCTTATCGATTAGGGACGCGCCGCCCAATGATGGGCCAGGGGCGGATCGGCGTGAGGCTCACCAAGCATTGGCCCGTGCGAGACGAGCGGCATTTGGTAAGCGTCTGGGCCAATGGGGAGCCGAGCATTTTCGACGTGCCATGTGGGAATGAGGGTACATGCTGAGAAGAGTATGAGGCTGGTGAGACGACTGTAGATTTATTTGGTTTTTGTCAGATGAAGCCACCAGACTAGAAAGTTTGAAAAGTCTGCTTTGAAAGTGGGTTGGATGGGAAACGAGTTCTGACATTTTCTTGGGAACTCCTTGTAAGCTGCAGCTGCTGAGGTACTTACAGGTACTTGGTCAGCCCCGGGATATGCAGCAATCAGCAGATTAAATCCCGCCAAAATGGAATGCCAGAGTTCAAAGGACGTGATCAACTTGTAGACAAGCTTCATTTATAATTTTTTATTTCCTGAATAGTAAAGCAATTGACCTGCTCAACGCAAGCCTTACATGCCAGTGACTTCATTCTCGCGTCAGGTGACCTGCCCCTCCAAGAGCGCTTAAGGTAATAGGTATCACCCCGCCATCGCATGGGAAAAAAAATCCTCCCCTCCCCAGCGCCCGCCCAGCCCGCCCATCGGAACGGACCTGCCCCTCCACCCGGCTCCCATCATCGTGACTCGAGGCGGCGCCTCTGATTTTTTATTTCCCTCTTTTCTGTCTCTTCCTCTTTTCCAGTCTCCCTCCGCATCAATCCCCCCGCCCCCATTCCGTGTCTCGTCTTGTCGTCTTGACTCCCGTGACTCGCCATGGAGTCGCTGATGCTGGTTGGAGGCTCCGCCTTCACGTCCACCCAGGCCCAGGAGCTGCGCTCCCGCATCAACAAGCACAGCACCGATGCCGCCCAGGCTTCGAACCTGCACGGCGTTTGGGTCTACTTTGTGCATCTGAAGAGCCATGACAAGGCCCTTGTCCAGCAGAAGCTCACGAAGTGGCTGCAGCTGCCCGACCAGGACACCACCTGGATCCCCTCCAACACCGACCAGTCCGTCACCTACTACATTGCGCCGCGCAACATCTCCCCATGGAGCTCCAAGGGCACCAGCATTGCCCACGTTTGTGGTCTCCGCGACCATATCGAGCGTATCGAGCGCGGCCGCGCCATCACCGTCACCTACGAGAAGCCCTACACTGGCCAAGAGGTGCCTTTCAAGGACATCATCTACGACCGCATGACCGAGTCCCTGTCCACCGATAAGCCGGATCTCCAGGAAATGTTCCACGAGAACCAGCGATTCCCCCTCGAGATTGTCGACATCTTCGCCGCCGGATCAACCCCGATTGAGATCCTCCGCGACTACAACAAGAAGTTTGGCTTGGCCCTGGACGAGTCCGAGATGGAGTACCTCGTCGAGGTCTTCAAGCGCCAGGGCCGCCCCCCTCATGACGTCGAGCTCTTCATGTTCGCGCAGGTCAACTCAGAGCACTGCCGTCATAAGCAGTTCAATGCCAATTGGAAGATCGATGGCGTCGACATGGGCAAGAGCTTGTTCGAGATGATCCGAAACACCCACAAGAAGACCCCCGACTACACCATCTCTGCGTACAGCGACAACGCAGCCGTTCTCCAGGGCGAGACGGCAAGCTTCTGGGCTCCCGATTATTCCACTGGTTCCTGGAAGCTCACGAAGGAGGTTGTTCACGTCCTCGTCAAGGTCGAGACTCACAACCACCCTACGGCTATCTCGCCATTCCCCGGCGCTGCTACCGGTTCTGGTGGTGAGATTCGAGATGAAGGTGCTGTTGGCCGTGGTTCTACACCCAAGGCTGGTCTTTGCGGTTTCTGGGTCTCTGAGCTCCTCATTCCCGACGAGAGGGCTCCCTGGGAAATCGATTTGGGCAAGCCCTCCCACTTTGCCAGCAGTTTCGACATCATGCTCGAGGCCCCCATCGGTTCTGCCCGCTTCAACAACGAGTTTGGCCGCCCTTGTCTCCTGGGCTGCTTCCGTACCCTCCTGACCGATGTTGGCAAGGAAGGTTTTCCTGAGTGGCGAGGATACCACAAGCCCATCATGATTGCCGGTGGTGTTGGTACCGTTCGTCCCGAGCACGCCTTGAAGGACCCCCAAGATGTTCACGAGGGTGCTCATGCCATCGTTCTCGGCGGCCCTGCTATGCTGATCGGTCTTGGTGGTGGCGCCGCTTCGAGCAACGCCTCTGCTGAGGAGACCGCTGAGCTCGACTTTGCCAGTGTCCAGCGTGGAAACCCCGAGATGCAACGCCGTGCTCAGATGGTCATCGATACCTGTGTGGCTCTCGGCGACCAGAACCCCATCGCCATGATTCACGATGTTGGTGCTGGTGGGTTGTCCAACGCTCTCCCGGAGATCGTCAAGGATGCAGGCTTCGGCGGAAAGTTCGAGCTGCGTCAAGTTCACAGCGCTGATGGCAGCTTGAGCCCGCTCCAGATCTGGTGTAACGAGGCTCAGGAGCGATATGTGCTCCTCATCAACAAGGAGGGCCTCAACCGATTCGTTGCAATCTGCCGTATGTAAATCTTTTGCTAAGTGAAGTTCCCAGCTAACTAACTTGACCCAGGACGAGAGAGATGCCCCTTTTCCGATGTTGGAACTGTTGCCAGCAAGGACGCGAATGGCGAGAGCAAGCTGGTTCTCACGGATCGTGAATCTCCAGATATGCCTTCGCCTATTGATCTCCCCATGAATGCGTTGTTCCCTGCTGGACGCCGCCTGGAACGAGTTGTCGAGACCCGCGACCTGGGTCTCCCTGCCTTCGATGCGCTGGCCTCCATCAAGGCCGTCTGTGGTGACGATGCTATCGAGCCCGCCATTATTTCTGAGGCCACAAAGCGAGTCTTCCACATGCCTTCTGTTGGTTCCAAGTCCTTCCTCATCACCATCGGTGACCGAACTGTCGGTGGTCTCACTACCCGTGACCAGATGGTTGGCCCCTGGCAAACTCCTGTGGCCGACTGTGCTGTCACGGCCACGTCTTACAAACTTGGATCTGATGAGCGCACAGGTGAGGTCATGGCCATGGGTGAGCGTCCTCCCATCGCTTTGATCTCCCCTGCAGCATCTGCCCGCATGGCTGTTGCGGAATCGCTGCTCAACCTGGGAGCTGCCGATTTCCTCGGCGGAATGGAGAGAATCAAGCTCTCCGCCAACTGGATGGCTGCCGTCAACCACCCTGGCGAAGGAGCTGGTCTCTTCCAGGCTGTTCAGGCCTTGGGAATGGACCTCTGCCCGAAGCTCAGCATTTCAATTCCTGTTGGCAAGGACTCAACGTCGATGAAGGCTTCTTGGAAGGATAAGGAGACCAAGGAAACAAAGAGTGTTACTGCGCCCATGTCTGTGGTCATCACTGCGGTCACTCTTGTAGAAGATGTGCGAAACACGTGGACTCCCCAGCTGCGACGCCCCGAAGAGGTCGGCGAAACTATTCTCATGTACGTCGACCTCGCTCAGGGTCGCCAGGCTCTGGGCGGCTCTGCTCTGGCCCAGGCCTTCAAGCAAGTCGGCAACGAGGCTCCTGATGTGCGAAGCACCGATCTGATCGTCGACTACTTCGATGCTCTATCTCAACTACACAAGAGCGGCGTGGTTCTCGCCTATCACGACCGCTCTGACGGTGGTCTCATCACGACACTCGCCGAGATGATGTTCGCTGGCCGTTGCGGCGTCGATGTCATGCTTGACGACATTGCCAAGTCTGGCTCTATGGAAGATATTCTGGCTGCCCTTTTCAACGAGGAGCTTGGCGCTGTCTTCCAAGTTCGCAAGAAGGACGAGATCAACTTCAAGCGTTGCTTCGCCACTTGTGGCCCTCCTCCCGGTCTCATCCGCAAGTTTGGTGTTGTTCAGCCCAAGACTAAGCAGTTCCTGACCATTCGACATGGTGCTCACTCTCTCGTCAGCCTCGACCGATCCCAGATGCAGCAGTGGTGGTCTCGAACCTCGTATGCCATGCAACGCGAGCGTGACAACCCTGCGTGTGCGGATTCTGAGTACAGAACCATTGCTGACGCCGAGGACCCCGGTCTGTCATTCAACCTCAAATACTCTCCCAACGAGAACATTCTGCCCTTGACGGCTTCGCTGGGTAGCTTCATCAAGAAGGCTCCTCGGGTTGCCATTCTTCGAGAAGTCGGTATCAACAGCCACCACGAGATGGCCTTTGCCTTCAAGGCCGCGGGCTTCGATCCTATTGATGTCCACATGAGCGACATCCAGGATGGACGATCGCTCGCCGACTTTGTTGGTCTGGCCGCCGGCGGTGGTTTCTCATACGGTGACGTCTTCGGTGCCGGTGTTGGTTGGGCGCAGTCTATCCTGGAACACGCCCACGCGCGCAAGGAGTTCGAGACCTTCTTCAACCGGCCCGATACTTTCACCCTGGGCATTTGCAACGGTTGCCAAATGATTACCCGTTTGAAGGAGCTCATCCCCGGAGCGGAGAACTGGCCGACGTTCGTTGAGAACACCAGCCGTCAATACGAGGCTCGATACACTATGGTCAAGATCGACGACCGGAGCGCCGCTACGCCCTCCGTTTTCCTCCACGGCATGAGTGGCTCGTCGCTGCCCATCGCCGTCGCTCACGGAGAGGGCCGGGCGTCCTTCTCGTCCACCGGCGTCCACGACGCTCTCAATGCCGACGGCCTCATCCCCGTCAAGTACGTCGACAACCGCCTACGCATTGCCCACGCCGAGGCCTACCCCTACAACCCCAACGGCAGCCCCGGAGGTGTGGCCGGCGTTCGAAGCAAGGACGGCCGCGTGCTGACGCTCATGCCTCACCCGGAGCGCACCATCATGGCAGACGTCGGCTCCTACATCCCCCCGGACCAGGTCTCGGAGTGGGGAGAATTCGGCCCGTGGATCAGGATGTTCAAGAGCGCGCGACGCTGGGTGGGCTAGACGTTGCGATGCGAGAGCCTTGACCTGGCCGACGCCCGCATCTGATGGCTGGCCTCATCGCGCGACAAACAAAGACCCTGAACTCCCGCCACATGCAGCTCGTCGTTCCCACGGCGGGATTCTCGGCCGTGATCGTCTGGCGTTGCCCCCAACGGCATAGGGTAGGCTCGCACCAGCAGGGGGGCTGCCCTCTAAGCTGGGGGTTTCGCCGAGCGAATATGCAGGCACATGGGGAACCCAAGAAGAAAAAAATTCAAAGGTATCTCAAAGGGAATGAGAAAGGGAAGAAAAAAAAAACACTTGCTGCCCGAAGCACAGTTAGAATGTTGATCTTGTTGGTTGGTTGTAGGTTGTGGTTTGTCTTGCACAACCAGTGTCGATCCATACGTGTGCAACATGCATTTGGCCGACTCTGTTATGTTCTTTCATCATCACCCAGTCTTGAACTGGTAGCTACTTGTAGACGGTGATGGGTGTTTCCATTATACACCCTTCACCTGGTTCGTTGATTGCTTGGGAATATTGGAGTTGGAAGCCATTGGTTGACACATTGACATTTTATATACACTATATATCAAACTTTTAGTGCCGTAGTAGCACCTGGGTAGGTAGAGAATAAAGGGTATAAAACAGTAACAGAAACAGAAACAAACACATCTCTGTTTCACATCACATGCTAGCAAGTAACACTCTTGAGATGGGATGAAAAAAAACGTCACGGTAACGGTAACGGCCGAGGAACACCAAAAGGGACTGCATCACAACACCGAGAGTAAGCGGCTACAACCACAGAACCAAGTGCTCGGGTGGTAGGTAGCTCAAGGTGGGCAAATAGACATAACAGTCGATACCCCGACGCCTTCTGGGGGGCGTGCAAGGCACCGTCCCCGTTCCACCGGCTCGACGAGGTTGTGTTCCGCGGCCGCATCTCTGGGCGACAGGGCTGGACTCGCAGATTCGGGCATCATGGTGCGAGGAGGAAGGGTGGAGGGTTCCAGGGCTGGATAATCTGGCATGCATCCGTCCCGGTCTCCGTGGCACTGGCTCTGGGGTCTTTTGGTAACATGCTGGCTGGCTGCATGCTGGACAGTAGCGCTCGCTGGACGGCGGAGGCTGCCAGCGCACCGCCGTGCCGTTGCGATGCTGCTGCTGCTGCAACAAAAGGCCCGGCGAAGCGACAGCCTGAAGGCTTGGCTGGCTGCTGGCTGCTGGCTGACCACCCCGGGCAGTTGGGCCACCTCGCCATTCGGCCCCGTTCCCGGCTGCACCTATGCCGCACTTGGGCTCTGCCGGGGAGGTGACAAGGACGGAAGCGATACACGCGCGACTGCGGCGTGGACGAAGCGAGGGTCAAAACGTAGCTTTCGCTTGTTGATAGCATCTGAGTCCTTGTGTTAAGAGCCAGGTCCATCTGATCTAGGGGGTGCCAGATGGGAATCGGGGACTTCACCGTCGCCGCGCCGTGAGAGGGTCGACCGGAGATGCCATATGGGACCCAAGTGGGAAGCTCACCGTCGAGGTGCCCAGGCGCAGATTGTGCCCTGCGAACTAACACGGGGCGGACTGACGATGGCATGTCATATCGTGAGCGAGGACACCACGCCGCGCGCGCGTTGGCTCGGATCCGTGGTCACAACACTATCGTGGCCAAACTGAACCAAACCAAACCAAACCAAACCAAACCGCCCCATAGCCTATCAACACCTCTGCCAACAGCTCGGTGCTGCTCCCGGATCTATCCCAATGCAGTCAACCACCGTTTTCGCGGCCGTCGCGGAGGATGGAGGGGACGGGGAAGAAGGAGCCGGCATACTGGAGAATTTAACCCTTCAATCAGGAACCGTGTTTGCGCAATCGATTCTGGGAGAAGAGGTCAAAGCTCAAGGCATGCCAGGATCTTTGGATGTAGCTAGGAATGGCCCGAGAAGTGCCCTGATGCGTGTTGCTTACCTGGTCGACGGCCTCCCAGAAGAGGGCAGCAACTCGGTGGGTGGTCCGGGGAGAGCGTCCCAAGGACCATCAACCAGTTAATGTTGTAGTCGGCATGGGGGTTGTGACGCTGCTAAGTCGTTCTGGTGCTATATGCCGGCGACCATGTCCTAATACATGAAGATGTCATCACTCGCGGTGACAACACAGAAGTACCGGTCTTGGGAGTCTAAAAATAAGACCGCGACTTGGGACTCTCGGCGTTGCTGCAATGTCACCCCGAGCCAGGTCCTCAGGTCTCCAGTGCCGGTTGGCTAGTCGCTTTGAGTCGAGACATTTCGGCGTGGTTGCTTTTGCAGGGCCAGGATGCCACGAGGGACCGCCCTGGGGGGCACAGGCACAGACTGATAAGCCCCTCCCTGGGGACGACCCCTTTCCTCTCTCGGGAATGCTTCGAGAACGTTTCCCAGCACGTGGGCGCACTGTCCTCCTCCATGGCGGGGGTTCCGTGTAAAGATGATGAGGCCACGGTGCTCTCTGTTGAGTGTGTTGAGATTGTCCCCGGAGCGTCCGCACGCGGGAGTAGAAACTCGAGCGAGCGAGATCAGCATTTCGAGCGACCAACAATCTGCATGTCTCTGTTGGTTGTCGACCGGTACATACTCTAGACTCGACCGACGCAGCTGGCGACTGCGCGCTGTCAGGGAAACCCCCTCCTCGGAGAACGCTCCTATGCCGACGGTGGCACGATGGAAGCCATCGAGAGGCGTCGAGAAGGCGGAATATCGTCCTCTGGCGCCCTGGCACGGAAATGATGCCCTGGCCATCAGCCACTGACAACGGCAGACAGGCGAGGAGGGCCGCCACGAGAGGATCTAGCGGGATTTGCCAGACCCCAGGCGGCAATGGATTGGGCAGGTCCCGAGCGGATGATGTGACAGGCAAATGCCTCGTGGCGTCTGACCCCTTGCGTTCCCCATCCCTACTCTAAGCTCAGCCGCTCGGTTGACTCCCCCAGGTCCGGGCTGGGCTCGATACTGGTGCGTATACGGTGCAAGCTCCCCCCAAGCTCCCCCTAAAGCCCACCGGACAAGGCCGTCAGGTTGACGGCTCGCTAAATGAAATGCCCAAGTGGGCCGGAGGCTCGCTCCATGAGTCCATCGTCCTTCGTCTCGAGTGTTGGTGGGGTCGAATGAGGCGCGGAGACTTTTCGTCTACGATCAATAGCGTTGTCGAGTAGCTCGACAAAAGCGGAAATCCGTCTAAACGGCACGCATCTTCGCGGCCTACATCGAGCTACCGACCGGTGTGGGAACACCCTCCCATAAAGTTCTCTGTATCAAACAAGTTTGTGCTTCTGTCACCGTGTTAATGCCGGAGAGACCTCCCCTCAGTACGTACCACGATCCGCGCCTGGTCATGGAAAATGTCTGGAACCCCCACAGTCTGGCAGATAGCCCTGGGATTCCCTGCCTGCCGGGTTGAGCAACGACGTCAACAAGGGGATCGGAGAATGCCTTACTCCGTACATACGGAGCAACGGAATCCGTGCACCGTATTCCAAGACCGGACAAGGGTTGGCAAGTAAATTTGCCCACAACATGGAATTCGGGGTCTTGAACACCCCGACGGGATATAAGACCATCGGTTTGGCTCAGGGGACGCTTAGGCACTGGGGCTCAAGCTCTCGCCGCCGCCGCGAAGCGAACACCACCTTTGGTACCGTCGAAGACTTGGTGATTGGTAGCGTCCAAAGATGTCCGGCTGTCGCATCATCTCTTCGTCTCTCAACTAATGCGTGCTTATGAGGCGAGACGCAAGCCTTGGAAGACATGGCTGGTCAGCATCACACGACAGCAGCCAACGGGGTCTGATTTCCATTAGCCTCCGCCTCAGGATCGACGTCTGCCGCCTGCGGTGCGGCGGTAATTGACCGTCATGCTCCCAGTCTTGCGCTATCGACCGACTGCCGGGCTAGTTGCTTTACCGCCCCTCATCCCGTTGTGGTCCATGCCTACGATCTTGATTGAACAGGGAAGATGGTGTTCGGCATGACCAGTCGCACTGACCTGTTCGTTATGAATGAATCGAAGCTGATAACAGCGGATATTGGCCATGGGGGGTTCCACGGGCCAGGCATATGACTCGGGCGCTGGCTATGTCGACGCCGAGCCAGCCCTCAAGCTCCATTCGCCTGCCAGCTGTACACCGAATGTTAGGATGCGTTTATGTATGCCACACGGTGAATCCTCATATGATGCTTTCTCTTGCGTGTTCAAGTGTAGATTTTCTGGAGGCCCGGAAGTTGGTCAAATTTTTGTTCGCACCGAGGCCTGGCGTTGACGCCCGCGATGCCCGCCATAGCTTCATGCTAGAGGCTTCATGCTAGAGGCTTCATGTAAGGCCTGACAGAGTATTTATCAGACTTGCGCCCCTCACAGAGTTGTTTTTCGTAGATAGAGATGTCATAGGTATCCACAGATCGCATCACTGTCTCAAGAGGGGTTTTGGCGTGTGGATGTCGTCGTCCAAATGCCAATAAATCGCAGCCCAAAGCATTCGTCTCCGGATGGCTTGTAAGCCAAGACGAACTACGCTTTGGTGTCCTGATGCCACGAGATTAATTGGGACCAACGTTGACTCGGTAGGCTGGGGTCAGTTGGCTTGACGGAACGGAATGCCGAGCCTAGCTCGATCGACACCCCTGTTCATTTTCGGCTCTTGAAGTGGGCACTTAAGCACTTTCCCCTCGAATCAGCGCTTGAGCCTACGCATCAGGCTGCCGTGAAGGGAAGGATGCAGATGATACGTACGTATCCCGGGCTTGATCGCATGTACAATCTTCATAACGATGCCCTGATTTGTTACCGGCTCGCCGTCCGCTGCTCCCTCCTGCAGGAATCAAGAAAAAGGGTGGGCATGCTGACCCGTAAGGTAGCTGGCGCAACCAACAAGGCGACGCGTGTCCCAAAGGATTCTGATCATACATGATCCGCACCATGTGCAGTCTGCAATACATACTGAGAGCGCAAAATGACATATACAGCCTTTCATTTCCCTCGCGGCGTAAAGAATGCGGAGGCTTATAGTCGTGG
Source organism: Xenoacremonium recifei (assembly GCA_012184525.1). Lineage (NCBI taxonomy): Eukaryota > Fungi > Ascomycota > Sordariomycetes > Hypocreales > Nectriaceae > Xenoacremonium > Xenoacremonium recifei. The sequence continues at coordinate 144,635 of WOFQ01000014.1, read as the reverse complement.
CGCCTGGTCGGAGCAGCCCGTACAGGCTTGGTAATACAGCAGGCAGATCACTAGACGCCGAGCCCCTGTCATGATCTCGCGCTTCTTCTTCGCCCTCTCATTCGTAGAGATCCGTGGCCATTGAGTCAGCGACAATGTCGTTCGTTCCCGTCGGGACCGAAAGGAGAGCCAACGGCGTGGGGAAACCGGTCTCATTAGCATGCGGGCTCTAGAAACACGCTAGGGGTGTGCTGACTAGTATTCGTCTCATACGTTACACGCTTGGAGGCATCTCAAATGATGTGCTGTGGCCAGTAACCTGCAGGTCGCTGCTCGATGCAGAGTAATCTGTGGGCCGGTGCTGAGACACTAAATATAGGATGACGATGTTGGACCACCGGACTTGAAAGACTCCAGCTGCGTGTTGGTTGTGCATACTTGGTATACAAATGACTTGGGTCGGAACCAGAAATGGTTCGCTCCGCTCGACAAGGGCAGGCGGGCCACCTTTCCAGGGCGGCCGACAGCATTGGATAGGATATGAGCATCCGCGGCATTTGGGTTAAAGGAGTCAAAACGTGGAAACCCCTCATCGGCATCCACCATAGCCCAGCCATGGCGCCCCGTCGCGGTGAAGTGTGGCGGTGGTCCGTTGGAGTCGGGGCCGACCAAGACCTCTTCAAGGGAGCCGGTCGGAGAACAGTGGACTGGACGAATATTTTCAAGTGGGCTGACGGGCGTGATTGTCGATCTGTGAGAGACTTGAAACGGTGAGGTGGAAACCTGTAGCATCTCGGGCGTTTGGATGAGAACTGGGCACGAGCAAACAAACTATAGGAACTTGCCGTGAAGGGTCTCGGCCGAGCAAATGTCCTGTAATCCGTAAGCGATGAATGTTAGTGGCTGTACGGCAAGGATCGGAGATGAAGCTGGATCAGGAAGTCGAGAAAGAGTTTCCGAGCCCAGATCCGCGTAGCGGGAAAACCTGCGGCAAGACAGTGGATCCGGGGTAGAAGTACCAGAAAGTGACAGATGTAGCCTGCCATCTTGCAAAATATGACAGCCTCTTTCTGGGTTGAGAGGCTGAAGTTTTTGTGAAACCTCTAACGCCCATCATTCGAAGCCATATTAGATACTCGTGGGTCATCCGCAGTGCTTTTCTTGTGGCTAAGATCTCGACGAAGCTGGCCAGGAAGCTTGGCTATGGTACTGGTTCTGTTGGGAAAAAGAGCGTGCCAGGGATGACTAGGTGAGTGTTCACCTCCACCCAACATAGGGGTTAGGCTTGCCGTGCGAGATACTGGCGGCTCTGAAAATGGAGGATTGGACAAGCGGTCGCCACCGAGCCGGGGCATAGTCCAGAATCTCATCTCTGTTGCATTCCAATGCACTATCGCCCCGGAGCCGAAAGTCAAACCTCGATGGCCTGGGACGTGCAAACTAGGGTAGTGGTTAGGAAGAATGTTTCCGTCACGTCCAGTACTACTTGACTCACCAACTAGATCAACTGGAAATGCCGAGAGCTGTTTGACAGTGCATAGGAGGCGACGCCACAAGACACCAGCCCTGAAGGATGAGGCCGGCGCACTGTCCCATGTCGCATTGTTGTTGGGACTCCCCGCAGTCCGGCAGAAAGGCAGTGACAATAGTCAAGCCCGAGGTTGGCAGACTTGGACAACTGTTATGCTAAGGAATAGGGGCTCCGGACGAGCAAGCGAGGGCATCATCCAGACAAGGGCGAAACTCAGACAATGTCGCAGGCGAGGACCAGATATCAGATCCGAGCAAAGGGTTGAAGGGAGGATTCGGATCGCGTATCATGATTCGGCCGGGAGGTTCCAAGGAGGCTCCAGCGGCACGTGTTGGAGGTTCCTTCCCATAGCCGCATTCCAGGCCAAGACTACGATGAGACAAAACTCAATTGGCAGGCGTGGCCGTGATTTAGATCGCCCTGCCTTACGCACCTTCCCGCCAGTGCAAGTGCCAGCCCAGCCTTAGAAGGCACGCGCCATAAGCTCCTGCCATCATATCATGGATTGCTGCGACGCTGGAGGCAGGTACGGAGCATGTACCTGCCGAGCCTCCGACTATGCCACCCCACCCCCTGGATCAGGACGGAATTCAGACAAACTTCCTCCGTCTTATCCTCCATCACCACCCTCTCTTCTTAGCTTGCTCCGTTCAGTACAATACAGCGAGATACCAAGAAGCACCAAAATCGCCCGTAAAACCTCGGACCTTATCGCCCAACCTCGTTATTACAGTGGACCGCTGGCTGGTGGCGTATCTGCTGCTGTCGCCTGTTGCCAACTGATGCATTTCATCCGAACGATACTGACGTAACGTGTCTCTGGGGCTTCAGCCGCAGAGCATCTGGTTGGAGATTGCCGGGGCGTTGCCTGGAGGCAGCTGTGCGGCAGCATTTGACACTTGTTCTTGACGATGATGGCTCCGTTGCTCCGTATCAGACCGACCTGTCTGTGCGCCCGCGCGGTACGCAATACGCCTGACGGCGGGCTCGCTTTGATCGTGATTTTTTCTGACCAAGTCTTCCATCAGCACGAGCCCCGTCATGAATCGAAATTTGCTCCGTCCGGTGTGCATCTCGCGATTACCGCACCAGTCCTCAACAGTCAAGTGGTGATTCCTGGCAGCGTTGCTTAGCTTAGCCTGGGGTCCGCTCCGGTAATCCCTAGCCCAGGACCGCCCAGGACCAGGTGCTGGCCATCGTTAGCGGCTAAACATCATACGACTGCCGTGACGGGCGTCACGATAGTGCCATGCCATTCCCCTTTAAGATCCATGTGCCGCACTCAGCCAAGACGTCATGCCCGTGGGCCCGAAGTCGTTGACGACCGGCACTGGAGGAAAAGTAATTATTCCCACAGCGGCTCAAGGACCAACGCGCTGTGCCACAGGTGAAACCTCGAATCGTCCCAGCCTCAAGATCGGCAAGGCTTGGCAGAGATCCGTGATCCGGTGAGGAATGCCCTCAAGGCGGCCGGATTACGCAGTGAAGCGGTTCAGGTCCGCAGGTGTGAACCGAGTACTCCATACGTATGTACAAGTACAGCTTTCGAAAATCAACCCAAGGCTATCGTGCTCAGCTGGCCTCGAGACTGGGACGTGTCTACATATTGCTGCGTCGGGCGGCGGCCTCCCCGATCGAGGCAGATAGTAATCCTTGTTGCCTGCACCAAATCAGCTCCCTGGCTACCCCAACTCTCGCCAGGTCTCAGCCGTTGGCAGTTCGCCATTGGCGGTGGTGTGGTGATGCACCGCACCAGATTTGGACTGCTGGGAACCTGGCAGTTGGACAGCAACACCAACCATCATTAGTTTCTGCAGGGCTCGGCCGCCCATTCCTGTTGCCACTGTCACTGGCCGACAGGAAAATGGCAGCCAAGGCGCCCCAGACTCCAAACCGAGAGTGGGCATGGCGGCATCACGTCTCAGCGCCTGGGTGAGCTGAGCTTTCTGTTGGTTGCGAGCCGTCATTACGTTACTGGTGCGAATGCCCAGAGCCAACAACTCAGACATGGGCCCCGTTCAGTTGTTACCGTGCCTCCGCTGCTGCCCTCCAAAGGTTGCAGTGTTGTGTTGGCTGGAGGAGAAGCCAGACCAACCGTTGGTTTGGTGTGCATCTTCTCCACACAAGAGTGACCCAAGCCACCGCATGGTCGTTCACGATGAGACTGTCGACGAGCTGGCGCCGGAGCCTCTTCCCCAACTGCGTGTGTGGTGCCACCACCAAGTATTCCCTCACCCAAGTGCCTGTTCTGGCAATCTCCTCGAAGCAGTCGACATCGCCATCTATCCGTATGTGCTCCATACGATGTCAACGATATCTTGAGATCTGTGCTCGGCCAGGGATATGGCTTGCTATACAAGTATGCTTCGTGCCCGGCTTCTAGCGTCTTACCCCAATCTGCAGGTCGCGCGGACAGGCCCTCTCATCATACCAGAAGCCACGGAGGGAGGTGAGTCCTGATTGGGTGGGAAACGAGATCGCCTGTCTTGGAGGAATGGCAAAGCCTCATCGCCATGTCGAGCCTCGTCCGTTCGCTGATCCACCGCCCGTTCTGACCTGATGCTGGTCCCGCACTGCCCATTCAGCGAACCCAGGGGACTGGGAGACCTGCCGACCCCGTCACCCCTAGCGCAGCCGGCTCCCCTGAATCCCTGGCTGCAGGGATCCTTAAGGATTGGGTCCCGAATGCCCTGCAACATCGTCTGCCGCCTGCCTGCCTTCCGTGCATGCCGCTGGGCTGGCTCTTGGTTCAGATGCGTTGACGAGTACCGGAATGCTGTGGGAACCGGTTTCCCTTGCGCCTCTGTGGCTGGCTGGTCTTCCTGCGCGAAGTGCTCCATGCAGCATAATCGCTTCATCCTTCCATACGACAGGGCGTTCCGCGCTCGATGGACCAATGTACGTCTAGCGGACGCAACGCACGGTACCGCTCAGTCCATCCTTGTTCCACCAATTAATACCATCAAAACCTCTTCATCTGAACGAACGATGCTACCCCGCGCCATCTTGCTGTTGTCGCTTGACGGCATCATCTCTGTTCAATTATTCCCTCCATCCAGCGCTGCATGGAGTCTGTGGCCCCATTAAGAGACAGGGAAAGCATGGCAAGCAAATCTGCGGTCGACAGGGTACACACGCCGCTCCTGCTATGTATGTGCATCCTTATTTGAACCTCGCATTTATCGTTGCCTATACGAGGGATGTGCGTTATGTCCGGGGTGGCCTTAGGAGTCGACAGGCGTGCGAGTAAGCGAGCAATCCGACCGCGATGTCTAAGCTAGGAGCAGCGCATAGACCAACTCTTGTCGATAGCCTCGGCCTTGGGGTGAGTCTGTCTAGCCTCTCGATGGACATCAACAAGCGAGCAGGGGTTGCAACGTTAATAAGGGTCCTCCCACTCTTGGACTACGGCCTTCTCGACTCAAGGTTCCAGATTCACAGCCTAAGCGGACCCCGTCGACTGCTGCTGAATGCTGGTCTCAAATATTAGTTCATAATTATGGCTCGCCATCACATGGATGCCGTCATCTCGTTCTTTGGAAAGGGACACGGCCGCGACGCAGAAGGAACTGATTATGGCAATCTTGATCAGCGATCTGTTTGATGTGAAGACGCCCCCCCGTCTTGAAGAGATGAGCTGCTCCTCCTCCTTCATCTCTGGCGCAGCCTACACCCTTTGCTGTGGCAGAACCTCCACCAGTGAGCCTCCGCGTTTCTCCCTCCACCCTAGGGAACCATCCACCCTCCCGGCGGCTGTCTCGCGCGGCTTCTTCTCCGTACTTGCTGCTGATCCGTCCATCAACCGTCAGCCGTCAGCCGTGAGCGGGCCCGGCGCTCTGGCCTGTCCTGTCTGGTCTGGCTGGCATTAGCCACACACACCCTGGTCCTGGATGACACCCACACCCCCCGGGCACCAACGCCCTAGCTGTCCATCCTGACCATCCTAGCTGGATATTGTACATGTCCAGGACCGTACCGGCATGCGCAAGTTCTGAGGCTACTGTACTCGGGATGAAGGAGTATCCCCGAGAAGCCCTGCGCTACAGACTCAGTTGGCTCACCAGCGTGACGCTATCCCTGGAATTTGGCACCGAGCGAGAGCCGTTGGGAACAACACCCAGCTAGTGTCCACGCCATGATGCTCCCGATATGCCGTAGATGCCGGCTTGGGATCGTTCTCAAGGGCCTCCTGGGCGTGACAGCTATCCATGCTAAGACCTGTCTGGGTCAAGGGCCAGTGCCTATCCGCAAGTCATCCATCCCATCGAAATCCACTTCGACATCCCCATGCAAATAAGGCCACAGATGCGCGACGCACCACACGTGTGGTGACGGCACCACTCGACAAGTGCCCGGGACTCGCACTCGCGTGGCTGCCAGAGCAGGGTCCGTGGCTTGCTGGCCCCCCAAGGCTTGCACGCCTCCGTTCGGTATCCTTTCCGGCCCATCGTCTTGTAAATCTAACGGGCCAGGACCCAATCCAGGTTGCCCATCTCTCTCCATCTGCTGTCTCTTCCCGCTCTCTGGCTACTTCCGTAGTGTCTCTGCCAGTTTTGCCATTGCCAGCCCGTTTTCGACTATATCACCTGGTGGCACCCCTCCACTACACTCGTCCGCTTGTGAACCTCCCTCTTTCTGCCCTTCTCTACTTCTGGAATCCGGATTCCAGTTGTAAGTCTCTTAACTACCCATAAGCGAACGGTCAATTCCCGTCTCTCGTGCTTCCTTCCCAACACCCATCACTACCAACAGTCTGGGTCGAGTTAATATCGGCTTGTCGTCCCTTTACGCCCGAGCAACAAGCACACTCCTAACCCTTGGCCATTTGGACTGGGGTGTTGTGGCCTGTCTTAGTGGTTTTACGCAGGACGAGGCGTGCACATATTTGAGTGCTGCGCCGCCGGAGCGAGAGCTTGGCCCGAGAGGATATCTAACCAACCCTCCCTCCCTACTGAGGGTCACCCATCTGGCCTTCTTACTTTCGAGTTGTCGGTCTTGATCCCACACCGTACCGACGGCAGTATTTCTTGATCTCAGATATGCCCTGTTGTTGCCACTCGAGCCACTTCGAGCAACTCACTCAATGGGGATCCCAGCAACTTTAGGATCTCGTCCGCGCTTGGTTCTCCCCGATACCCCGCCAGAGTTGGTGAGCCCGGGTGCCTCGTCGTACTCGTCCAGGTCCTCTCCCTCGTCAGCCGATAGGACTTGGAACTCACCCGCTCTAGCTTCTCCTCGAATGCCTAACTATGAGAAGTTCACCTCTACCGATATGTCATCTAATACAGAACAAAGCATGGAGCTTGCTACTCGGAGTCGTCCGGAGTCCAGCTCTCAGAGCGCTCAGGGCGCTTCTCGACAACAGCTACCTTCGTTGAGTAGTCTATTTGGACCGCCTACAGCGCGTCCTTTGCACTCTCCGGTCTCTGACCGGTCCGGGCTGCATCACGAAGCTTCCCCTTTGGATCGCCCGCGGTTGCCAACTGGAGAACGCGGTTCTCAAACATCTTATTTCCCTCCGGCTTTGTCTCCTCCCGTATCACAGCCACGGAGCACTTATGATGCAGACCGGCAGCCGTTACGTACTCTCAGCCGGTCATTCTCCGGTCCTGAATCACCGAAATATCGTGACGCGGACCGTTCGGGGCCGGATTCGCACTTTGAGACGCGGGCGGCGAACTACTCTATGAATCAGGAGGCAAATCGACAAGAGTATTCTCTGGGATCGCGAGATAGTTCGTTGAGGTCACCACAAGACCAGTTTCGACTTCAGTTTCCTGGACCAAAAGACGCAGCCCCCCCTCCCTATTCCGACCATAGGTCAACTCACACCGGCGCGAACCCCCCTCCAACACCAACTAGCACCGTCAATTCAGACGGTGTTCCAATCAAAGATGGATTGGGTCCGAAGATCTGGACGGGGACACACTTTCTCCCGCGTTTCGTACGGGCTGCTGAAGTACCCGGGGAGGGGCTTTGCTATTTCTATGATGATGGAACCCATTGCAGGACAATGATCGATGGTGAGGCAGTCAATGCGCACTGGGGGGTTACTAAGGCTGGCAAGCCCCGGAAGCGCCTGGCTATTGCCTGTGTTACTTGTCGGGAAAAGAAGATCAAGTGTGATCCTGATTATCCTCGTTGCGTGCAGTGCGAAAAGTTTGGACGCGTCTGCAAATTCAAGAACGCGTAAGTTTTCGACGCTGCGGCATACCAAAAATCAAAAGGGGCTCATAAACTGACTGACAAACTGTTACAGGCCTCGAGGAGGACACAACGGGTCCCCATCAACACCTCCAGCGGAGCTTGACGATTATCGAAGACTAGGTGAACCATCAAGACCATCCGAGAGTGATACCAGCTCCCCTATCTCTCCTCGGACTACTTTGCGACAACCCTCACCAGACAACGGCTCCAACAAGCGACTCCGTGTAGGATATGATAGTTATGTTCCCGGGGCGAACCCTTCTGCCCATCAGCTTGCGCCTCGACCCATGGGCCCCCCTCGACAACTTCACATGCTAGACAGGCCGGCATCAGAACTGCCTCGGATCCCCGACAACGTCTTGAGCCGAGCGTGGATGACCGATCCTGCCCTTTCGGATGCGGAGTCTATTCGTACTGTGGTCAACCACTTCTTCGTTCACCTTGACAGCACGGTGATTCTGCGATTCGTTCCCGAGGCGCTCTTCAAGAGTTGGGCCGGCGCACCCAGCCTTCACAAATCTCCTGAAGATTTAATGCTTCTTTACAGTGTCCTCGCTATCGGAGTTTCCCTGTCTGGAGGACCTAAGTCGATTGCACACGAATATGCACAGGTCGCCCAATTCGCCCAAAAGACGCTGACCGTGAACTGTCTCCAGTTGGTACAAACTCGCATGCTTCTCTCACTATACTACCTGGCTATTGCCCACATCAATGAAGCAAACGAAATGCTTTCAGCTGCAGTTGCCACTGCTTCGTGTCTTCACTTGAATGTGGAGCAGGATGATTCACGAGAGACATCCGCCGCTGTGTTCCCATTGAAAATGACCCAGCCGGGATACCGAGAAGCGAAACGGAGAACGTTCTGGTCACTTTTCATGCTAGAGCGTTTGAATGGAATCTTCCCGGACCGGCTAGCTATGATCAACGCCGAGGATATTTACACGCGTCTTCCGGCTGATATTGACATATTCGAACGCGAGATCGAAGCATCAACGCCCATGTTCAACCCATATGCTTCTAACCTGAGGGACGGTGGAGAGCAAGGATTAGGTATTTCCGCTTATGTCGTCGAGATGGTGCATATATGGGCGGATGATCTCGCAAGGATTTACAGGATGGCTCGGCGAGCTCCTTACTGCGACGTTGATACGGAAGCAGCTGGCCATAGGGTTCACCAGCGGGTGGTTGATTGGTACCGTTCATTGCCTTCGCAATTGACGTTTAATCCAGCAAACCTCGAAGCCGCCACCCAATCAGGAATTCTCGGATCGTTCCTCACCATGCACCTCCTTTATAGCCATGCTTTGGTCAAGTTGAACCGTCATACAGTTACAACGGGACAGGGGACGCCAAGATCGAAGTCTTTGCATATCCACAACTGCCATGAGCATGCCACCAACATCCTCGATATTGTGAGGGCACTTATACGATTGCATAGAATGGGACAGACGGTGGTCAGTGCCCCTCCGCCCATGATGGCGGTCGTGGTAACGGAGGCGGTTGATGTCATCACAGCTGGTGGCCGTCTGTCGCAGCTTGGGGAGGTTATTGAGTGCGTCCAGATGGCGCAGGGGGTTGTGGAAGCTATGGGCAACGTCTGGGAGGATTCTCGAGTTGCGCGCGAAGCAATTGACGGACGATTGGCAATGCTCCTCCGAATCCGAGATCGAGGATCGCAGACGACGAGTCCCGTTGAGGGATACCGAATCGTTTACAGCGCCGACGGGCACGGTGACGAGAAGAGCCTTCGCTGGCAGATTGCCAACCCAATCGAGCGACTGTACCCTAAGGGTATGGACAACATTTACTCGTCGTTGTTTTGAGAAACGTGTACGAATATCAAATACGCCAACACCCACGACCACCACTCACACGCTCGCAAACGAACTTGCTTCTGGCATATTTTTCTATTTCACATATTCCTCCATTGTCTGATTTGTTTTTTATGGATCTTGTCGATTCAGCATGGTTTGGCGTTTTCTTGGTCTTTATATGGAATATACGGAATCATACGGGTTGGCTTCAGCGACTGATTGTCATCGATGGGGCTCGTCTGCATAAGGCGAGGTGCATCTAGTTGGTTGCATGAGGCATAGGCATTACAATACCCTGTATATGAAGCCAAGGAGTCGGAGTTTTTATGTCCAGGACTTGAGCGGGCTATCAGGCACTCAGGAGGGGGATTTATCGCATTTTTTAGACGGAGCACGCATAGGAGACCGAGTAGACGATGTCACGCTTAGTAGGGCGAGGAGAACCGTTGATGGAATTGATTTGAATCCAGCCAGCTTTTGGCATGGAATGAAGACCAACAGATGACGAATTCTAAATGTTTTATTGTGCAAATCTGTGGTACACTGCAAGTTTTCCTCGTTTCTCAAGAAGAAGCATGGGGGTTACATAGGTACTTGTGGGTAGAGGAGGATGAATTAAACTTCTTTCTATAAATGGATTAGCGCCTTCAGAGTTCAACCTCGAAAATGCCACTCACGTGTGAGGTACGTACTTGACTTTGGGATGGGCCTCGTCAACTTCAATTCTACATCTCATCCTTTGAAATATCGTAGCTGTTCGCGAAACCAGGGCACAGGCTCATATTCTCTATTCCTGCGGAGATTGAGACTGGAGATGATGGCCAGAGCAGACCGGAGAGATGGCTTTTCCTGATAGGCCAGTTGCTCATTTACTGGGCTCGAATGGTGAGTTGGAAACCTTCTCTCATCGCGTCTCACGCAACACTTGACTGACATTCGCAGGACCTGTACATGCGGTTGCCTACTCGGCTTCCCCGGGGACTTATATCCTTACCGGCTCAGCAGACCGCTCTGTCCGGCTCTACAACCCGTTCCCCAGCACAGAGCCCTGGGCCAAGCCGACTAAGGAGAAGCCTGCGATCCCTCAGGGGCGGCTCATCCAGACATACGCCGCGCACGGCTACGAAGTCCTAAGCCTCGCCGTCGCCGCCGACAACGAGCGCTTCGTCTCGGCCGGCGGCGACCGCTCCGTCTTCCTCTGGGACGTCGCCACAGCCGCCACGATCCGCCGCTTGGGCGGCAACGCGCAGGGCCACACCGCGCGCATCAACTGCGTGCGCTTCGCCGGCGAGGCCGACTCGCTGATCGTCAGCGGCGGCTTCGATACGAGCGTGCGCATCTGGGACACCAAGAGCGGCAACCCCAAGCCCGTCCAAGTGCTCGATGAGGCGCGCGATGCCGTGACATCGCTGGCGGTGCGCGGGCCGGAGATCGTGGCGGGCAGCGTGGATGGGCGAGTGCGCGCGTACGATATCCGCATGGGGCGGTGCACGACCGACGTGATCGGCGCGAGCGTCACGAGCCTGGACCTGACGCGCGACGGGCGCGCCGTGCTGGTGGGCAGTCTGGATGGCAAGGTGCGGCTGATGGACCGCGACTCGGGGGCGTGTCTGCGCGCATATGCGGACACGGGGCGGCGGAACACCGAACTACGTGTGCAGGCTGTGCTGGGCGGGCGCGAGAAGTACGTGCTTGCGGGCGATGAGGCGGGAGGCGAGGGGGCTGGGATGGGTAGGGTGTGGGCGTGGGATTTGTTGACGGGGAGGGTTGTTGCGAAGGTGAATGTTCCGGCGGGACCGCCTGGGTTTGAGATGAAGAAGATCGTGGGCAGGGATGGCAAGGAGAAGGCGAGGACGAATGTCATCAGTTGTATGGCGTGGAGGGACGATGGCTGGGGAGACCAGTTCTGCGTGGGAGGGACGTCAGGGGTCGTGACGGTATTCGGAGCCTTGTAACAAGCACATCTTCACACAGAGTGCAGGATATTTGATAGCTGAAGGCTTTTTTTTTTTTCCGTATTGTGTTTTTATTCTCTGCAATTATCCTGTTTCATGACTATATGACATCGCCCCCTTTACTACAAGCGAAAGGAGAGAAACAAGTCTATGCCAACGATACAATGACCCGAACCACCAGCGCCTAAAACACCAACCCAGTCCTGAGACGATGCTCATGCAGGTCCTGGAATATCCACACTCCCGTCTTTTTTATTTGTGATACATGAAATACACGGCCAGCTCCTTTTTGTCTAGCGACGGAGAGGTGGCTTAGCCCATGCTAGCGTACTTGAACCAGTTCGGCCGGCAGTCGTCGCGATGGAGCCAGGCTTCGCCGTCGGTGAGGCGGCCAGTGACGCAGCCCTTGCATTTGGGAGAGTTGGGGCAGTTGAAGAAGGGGATGTGCTGGTAGCCGATGTCGCGGAACCTAATGAATGGGTTGTTAGCTGAGTTCATAAGGGTCGTGCGACGCTCAGGGGTAACTGGTCTTGAGATGAAAAAGGGGGACTGACCAGTGAATCTTGCTGGAATCCTCAAACAGGCCCAGCGCAATGCTGTGCACAGGCGCATCACCCCATCGTTCATAGAAGAAGCCGCCGGCGCGGTCGAGATGGTTGAAGTAGTCCTCGTACTGCCTCCCGCGCCAGAACTCCATGTCGCCGACCTCGAAGTTGCTCCAGAAGTGGCAGGTCGAGTAGCCCTGAGCCTTCTTGTTGTTCTCGGGGCGCCAGGTGCCGTCCGTCACCCACTTGATGGCGCTTTCGTCGTGCAGGTAGTTGGGGTTCTCGGCGAGGAACTTGACCGTCTCGGGCCACAGTGTGGGCAGCGTCTTGGGGTCGTCGTAGAGGTTGATGGTGAAGCCGTAGGTCTTGTTGTTGTCTTGCATGTACGCGAAGACGTCGTAGTCGATGTCGCAGAAGAAGTGCACGTTAGGCTCGACTCGCCAGTAGTATCGCGTGTTCTTGAGGGCAGGGTGCTTGTAGAAGAGTCCACTGTTCCAGCGGCACATCTTGTGGTATGAGATCTTCTGCGCGTATTGGACACCCTTGTCCTCTAGAAGCTTGGTAGATTCTTTGTAGAGGTCCATGTCGATCCATGAGGGCGTGTCCCAGTGCTCGTCGGGGATGATCTCTGTCGCACATCCAAGTTAGCTAGGGGATGGGGGCTAGCATTTGCATCCAGATCGCCTACCGTAGTTGCACTTGGCATTGGTTGCCGCTCTCGTCTTTGCAATGAACTCGTCTGAGAAGGGAACATCATTGAAGAATGTCCAGGGGTAGTTGAACTTGTTGTTCCACGTCCTCTCCAGATCCTTCATCGACTGCACCATCTGGTCTACCTCCTCGTTCCTCACCAGCGCCAGCAGCGTGGCCTCAATGCGCTCTGTCTTCTTTGCGTCGGGCGCATAGTTCTTGCTCGTCCGGCGGAGGACTCCTTCTGGTTCGAACGTGGCTGCAAGCGATAACGTCAGAAAGGATTGCGCATGTGACCGTCATGGGACTCACGATCGAGGTTGGGATCGCGCTCAAAGTTGAGGTAGCGGTCGCCGGGACTCGTCACCTTCAGCGACGGGGCTATCAGCCTGAATATGAAGAAACACCATAGCACAATCGCTACGATGATGAGCGCCCGAACCGGCCGCGCGGGCATGTTGTCGAGGTGTCTAGAAGACCTAGACTGCGAAGATCACGAAACGCCACCAATGCTCGCTCCTCACCCGGCCATGTGATGCGCCTGCTGAAAGAAGCCGGACCGAAAGGAAAGCAAAGCGACGCTGCCTCGGGGCTCGTCGGGTCGTCGGATCGAAGGTCGTCGAGAAAGTCTGGGGATGATAAAAAGGTTTAAGGGGGTTACCTGTTCGCGGGCGACGAATGATGCCAGCTAAGGTACCGCTAACTAATTCCATTGCCCCAATCCATACAGGGGGAGCTGCCGCCACTAACCGCAAAGCGGGGCCGGGCTTTGACGCGCCAGACGCGCTTCCTTCCCATGGGACTTGACACTTGACGCGGCGGTTCGATGCGACGACCTTCCATGAGCATCAACCTCGAAATGGCCATGCGCGACCCGTAAGAGATGGCTTTCGCTGCAAGACTTGGCCCCCTTACAGGGGAGCTGGTCGAGGCCATCACGGGGACATCGACTGAGGTCTGCACTCCATCGCTTCATAGCTCGACCACTTCTGTACGCTGACTCGATATCATCCAGTCTAACCCCCGCAAGTTCAACAAATGTCACGAATCTGCCATACGAAGCCTCAAATCTCATCCATATCTCCGCACGAACCAGTTCGAAGTCGAGGCCAATTTGAACGGAATCGAGGAGCGCTTCCGCGTCAATGGCAGGGATGCGCTCGCCGATGCCTTGGCAGAAAGACGGTCGAGCCTCCGAGAGTTCTCGTCAAAATTCCACCCAGAGATGCTATATCTCCTCCTTGAGCTCTCAGATCAACCAACGTTCAACTCGAAACTTAGTGATTTGGACCTCCTCAAGCCCGATCTGGAAGACGAGTCCCAACCGCTGCGATGGGAGGACATTGCGCGAGAGGATGGATGGGCCGAGGATGCAGCGATTTGGCGATCCATACGATATACCGACAGCTCGGATGACGAGCAGTACGAAGTAGAGTCCAAGTCCCAATCCGAAGCTAGCTCAGTATCATCAGATGAGCCTCCCGTGGGAAGGACGGCCGCAGATCTCATCATCAAGTCTGAGGATACTGAAAGCTTCAGCCGCAGCCGAGAAGCGCAACACTGGCGCCTCGGTGCATCAGATCCTGCAGTAAGGCAGCGCAAAGTCCCCGTTACAGAGCTTGCTGCGATTCGAGATGTGCTTTTCATGCTCCAAGGATTCGACACAAGCCTATTCCAGGACAACTGGGCCATCAACCCTGCATATCAAATAGCACACCTTTCATGGGAAACTCACCAGGCACTCCTCACATACTTCTCGGAAGCAGGGCGCCAACTTGGCGTCTTACGCTCTTTCACTTCCACCGCTCGAAACTCGGCGCTCGTCCAGATCTTTCACGATAATGTTGCAGTGCGACTGAGGGACTTTGACAAACTGGTCTCCGGAATCCTTACGCTCTTAGCTGAACCGAGGGAAAATATCGTTATAAGTCTATTATCCATCAAGAGTACCATTGCTACCAGTCTTGAATCCTTGTTTTCCCTATCGAGCATCGTCAGCCGGGTCTTGGATATACCAAATACAGGTGCCTTTCGATACCTCGAGCTTCTCTTCGATGAAGCAAGCATAGCACAACTTGCTGGGCGCCCGAAGGTCTACGAATTTCTAGCACGGATATTTCTCGATTGCTTCCAGGTCTATCTCCGTCCCATTCGGCTCTGGATAGACCAAGGTCGCCTGCTGCCAAACGACAAGATCTTCTTCGTGTCTGAATCTCCCACCCGAGTTCCTTTGGGGCGGACGTGGGGGGATCAGTTCAAACTCCGTCATACGGCAGACGGAAGCTTGCACGCGCCTAGGTTCCTTCGCCCTGCAGCCAATAAGATATTCAATGCCGGAAAGAATATTGTTGTATTGAAACAGCTGAACCGATTCTCGTCCTCAGACTTGGATATTGAAGAACCTTCGTTAGACTATGAAGCGATCTGCGCATCAGGACTCGAGCTGGCACCATTCCCTGATCTTTTCGAGGCAGCATTTGATCGGTGGATTCGCAGCAAGTATAACACAACATCCTTGACTTTAAGGAATACGCTTTTCGAAGCTTGTGGTTTGTGGAATGCCTTGGACATCATGCAACGTCTGTACTTCATGTCGGACGGCGCAGCGAGCGAGTTGTTTATCAACGGCCTCTTCAGCAAGATTGACGCCCTGGCACCTAATTGGCATAATCGGTACACTCTGACAAGCTCGGCCCAGGAAGCATTCTCAAATGTTCTTGACTCGTCACGATTGTCAATCACTGTCCATCCCGACGCTTTGCGTATACCGCTTACTGCAGCTCGAGACTCTACAAGAAAGGCTCTGCCATCAATCAAAGTGAATTACCGACTGGCATGGCCTGTTCAGATGATCCTGTCAGAGCAGAGCGTATCTCACTATCAATCCGTGTTCACGCTGCTCCTTCAGATGAAAAGAGCCTTGAAGGTTTTGCAGAAGCAGAGGCTGCGAGAGTGCTACTGGACGGATAACGAAGACAACTGGAACGAAAGGGCGCTGTACTATGCGACGCGGGCTAGCCTTGTGTGGTTCTGCTCGACCATCCAGACGTATTTTGCGACGTTGGTGCTTGCACCCAATAGCTCCAAGATGAAAGAGGAACTCACTGAGGCCCTCGATGTCGATGCCATGATCGCCGTTCACACCGTTTTCATGAAGAGGGTTGTCGATGAGGCTTGCTTAGGCAGTCGACTGACCCCTATACGAGAATGTATCCTTGACATTTTCGATTTAGCCATCAAGCTGGAGCAAGCACAAAGCTCCAACGCGGCGCAAGAGGCAGAGGAGATGCAAGAGCTGTCTCGGCTCTCCGTCATGTCGTCGTCTCCGATGAAGCCTGGAACTCCAGCTGCCAAAAGGGCAAAATATGTGCGAGATAGCGACGATGACGAGAGTGATGCAGATGAGCCCGAGCCCAAGCCGAGGCTGAATAAGCCGTACGCGGAGGTCTTGCGAGAGATTAGGTCGGATTTTGATAGACATTTGCGGTTCATCTGTGGCGGGCTGCGGAGTGTGGCGAGGGCGAGCAGCGATGCTCAGTCGGCGAAGTGGGATATCCTAGCCGAGATGCTCCAGACAGGGAGCCGGGACGGGATATGATTATGATGAGTTGATGAATATGATACCCTTTTCGTATGACCGATTGCCTGTGGTTGTGCCCCAGATTGAATGTAAAGTCTCCGGTGTTGATTATTGCCAACCAGCCCGTAGTCGATCCGCAAAGAACTGCATGATGGGCAGCATCTCCTCTCGATTCTGCGGCATGCCCACCGCTCTCCTCTTCCACTGCACAACCCTCACATCCTGGAACGTCTCCTTGACGACATCCACCTGATCCGGCTCGAGCTGACACACCAACACAATCGTTCTGCTCTTCTCCTTCACGCTGCTCGGCGCGGCCATGGACTGCGGCATCGGCCCGCCCAGCGAAACCACGCCTTTGAACGCAATCCCGCGCTTCTTCTGAGCGCCCTCACTCACATCTTCTACCCGCGGAGGAATCCGTAGCCGCGACGCCATGCCCAGCGCCAACGAGCCTCCCTGCCCGAAGCCGAAGAAGATAATATCGCTCATCTCCCAGCCACACCTCCCAATCAACGTCTCACCCACCAACTTGTCCATAACAGCACGCTCAGCAGCCTCAAAGCCGGGGTCATCTTCCAGGTCGCCGGTGGTCGGATCGACGAGCACGTCGTCGCCCCAGTGGAAGTGCGGCTGGCCGTCTTCCGGCGCCATGAGGGGAGGCAGCGGGGAAGTGCCGCGGACGCTGATGGCCAGGACGCCGGGGAGCGAGATGTTGCGGGCGAAGGTGCCGAAGGGGATTTCGTGGTCGCCGAGGCCGTGGAGGAGGATGAGGATGGCGGTGGTGGATTCGGGCGGGGAGGGGAAGTGGAGGGTGTGAGGGAGGGAGGGAAGAAGGGGGGCGAAGTCGGCTTGGGTTGGGATTCGGGGAGGCATGATTGAGGGTTTTGATGTTGGGATTGGGAGATTTAGAGAGATGTAGTGATGGGGGAGATGGTGTTGAAGATGTGACGTTGCGGGGTGTAAGTGTGGAAGGTGCCCCTCGAGTTTTCGTCATGACTAAGTGGGGTTGAGACGGCATATAAGTACAACACACAACTTCTACCACCAGATTGAAACGACTGCTAGGTACATGGAGGTATATATTCATTCGTCGTAAGATTCCCAGTAAATACAAGACCCAAAACATCCAAAAGTCAAAGTGGTATCCCAAACACAAACCCCAATGCTCATCTAAGGTACGTAGATATCTAAAAATCAGAAACGAGGCACCAGCTCATCGACATCTCTAACCTTGACCTTTGACGGGCCAGGCTTCATCTTCATCCACTCACCATCCGCGGTCCAGATGCCCGCCTTGCTATAATCGCCAACCCTGCTTCCCTCAGTGAAGGCGAACCGGAAGTATTCGGGAAGTTCCACACTGTTGTTCCTAGTCCAGAAAAATGCATCCTCGCGCTCAAACGTGTCCTCGAAGTACGAGCGGAAACGCTCCACGTCGTTGACGAGGACACTAATGCCGTCGTATCGTTGAGAATCGGGCTGCTCCCAGGTGAAGGTAATGGAAGACATGCCATTTGTCGTGTTCGCCCAGTTGATCTCGGGAGTATGAATAAAAGGAAGACGCGTGCCTTTCTGAGCGTCGCCTTGCAACTCTGCAGAGGTCTGAAGCACAGGGTCGAACCCCCATCGCGCAATTCCGTTGATAAAGAGACCGATCAGCAAACCTTGGTATAGCAACGACGGACGAGTCTGCATGCTCGTTCCTGGGAGCAAAAGCAACGCCAAGATATAGTGGTGTATGCGCAAACTAAGTCCTGGAATGACGAGAGAAACAAGGATACTACCAATGAAGAGGGCATACAACTTCAGGTACTTGATGAAGCGGCCTTCTTGCCTAAAGAACCAGACCTGTGACATGAAAATCGTCGAGAGCATCAGGATGATGAGGGCCAGAGCCAGCTTGGCTCCCGGCTGCTGCTGGATATCATGCTTGTTGAGCCGTTGGATGGGGATGAAACTCAACGTGTAATTGTCCAGAGCACCAACCCAGCACGCACCCAACCATAGGATTGACTTCTCAACCTGCGCTGTCAGTCCCTTCAGCGTCCTGCGCACACCCATCTTGTCGTACATGACCCAGGCACAGAACATGGCGGGCAAGAACTTGCCCAGCAGCTTGGCGATCAGGCCCGGGATGCTCGAGTACGGGGGCGGGTCCGTCGCCATGCCGACTGTCCAGAATATGCCGGTGAAGACAGGGAAGAAGAAGAGGCCAGGGGATGACGTGAACAACGACAACACGCCTGTGAAAACGGCAGACACGGTGAGGACCGACCATCGCATGTCTTTGGCCGAGCATTGTATATCGTCGGAAAAGGTGAAGGAGAGCGGGAAGTACGAGTCGAAGCTGACACTAGAGATTCCATTGTGCTTCGACCCAACATACTCTTGCTGATTCCCGACCAGCTGAACAACACCACAACCGCCGTGCTCGTTGGAGATGACGCCCGCATGGATAGCCGCGCCGCAGATGTACGAATCACCGCGGTATATGGGCGTCTTGTCGTTTCCGCTGCTGGAGGGCCCGCCTATGACCAGAGGCCGGTAGATGACTTCCTTGTCGCCTACGGCCCGCGGATTGAGCACATGGAAGCTCTCGCAGTTGGCCGCGCACCGAAAGGGAAATCCACTGCCGTTGAACGGCCGGCAATCAGAGCCATCAATGCCACACTTATTGCCCGCGCCCCAGTACGTCACGCCGCACCCAATCTTCTGCGGCTCCCCCCAGCCTGCAATCTCCGTGGCCAGCGTGCCCTGGCGCTTGACCAGCGCAAAGGTCAGCACCCAGACGAAGAAGTAGCCCATGACCAGCCACACGCGGTGCTTGCGCTGCTTGGGCATGAAGCGCTCGACCAGCCACAGGGGGTACTCCTGGACCATGGGGAAGATCGGGCGGATGCGGTGCGGCTGCGGGCTGACCGGGCCCTTGGACCATTTGGCGATGCGGTGCGAGACACGGCGCAGCGAGTAGGGCACCCAGCGCCAGCGCTTCCAGCTGCCCTCGTCCTGGAGGAAGCGCGGCGTGGGCGGGCCGCTGTCGTCCTCGAAGTCGAGGCGCGCATCGTCATCGAGTGGTGCGTCGGGATGGCCGGCATCGGATCGCAGGTGCGGGTGGTCGAGGCTGTCGCGGGGGGCGTTGAGGGAGGCGTTGATGAGGTCGTCGAAGGAGTCCTGTTGCTGTTCGTCGTCGGAACCAGCCACGAAGGGCTGAGACTCGTCCTCTTCGTTGGTCTTGACCATCTCGAGAAGTCTCAGCAAGCGCAACAAGAACAAGAGACGGAAGCACGAAAGCTGGGGTTCGTTCTGGCTTTGGCTCTGGCTCTCGGCTCGCTCTCGCTATTCATAAGTCCGGGGCATGGCGTGCGCGTGGGCTGGGCTTTAATGTTTAGAGGCCGAGCGAGCGACTGGAGCTCTCTCGATCCGGACGATCCGCAGGGCTAGGCCGGCGGTGGGGGCGGCTGCCGTAAGCAAGGCGCGGCTGATTGGTGAGAATGGTGAGCGAGGCGGTCTGGTGATGAAGTGATGGCACTCTGCGGCTTTCACGGAAATGCCGTCATGAAGTTGCGTGGTTCAGAACTCACTGCCGGACCCTCCGTAGCACTTGGACAAGCATAATGGCGGGTTTATGGTTGCCTTATGCCCAGCCGCCGGCAGTCGAGAGTGGACAGTGACAGGGCCCGACCGAATACGAGCCAGATCTGGGTGGATGGACCCTGGCTAAGATCCCGGCAAGCCGATTCGACCGAGAAGGTGGTGTGGCGCAGCCGATAAGATCAGGAACCAGCCTCACAGTGCTGGACTTTCACACTGTGCCGTCGCACACGGTGATCTAGCAAATCTGCTGCCAAGGCGGTGCCTCAAAGACTCAGGCTCAACTCGGTTTGTGTGTTTTAGCAACAAACCACATCCGCTCTCTACTGCTGAGTCTTGGCATGAGTCGCAGGGGCCTTTTTCAACCGACTCATTTTTAATCATCTGCTCTCCGTTCATTCTGAGTCCTCTTCTCTGACGTAAAAAAAAAACATTCCCTTGACTCCCAACTCAACGCCCCTCCTCTCATCAAGATATGTCAAGATGACCGAACCAACACTCGACAACTCTGCCAAAGACTCAGCCCACATCATGTTTGAGCTTTTAAGGCCAGCAGCGGCAGACGTCGGTATCCCCCGCTTGGGGCGTCTTGCAATCCCAAACCGCAAAACCATCGAGACGCCAAATTTTCTGGCTGTGGCCTCCCGCGGTGTCATTCCTCATCTCACTCCCGACAATGTGTCCAGACATACGAAGTTTGAGGGCGCCTATCTGGCTCTGGAAGATTGTAAGTCTTTTTGATGTTGTCATGATATACAAGTCTGACCCGCAGTATAGTCCTTGACAAGAAAGAGCCGCCTATCCTTAATATGGCCCCTGGTCAGACGCGGAATCTTCACAAGTTTACAGCCTTTGCGAGAGATAGAACCCTCGTCCTTGGCTGCAGACGCTTTCCTGCTGTCACAACCCCAGTCGGGAACACCGACTCGCATCTCAGCATCTTCACCTCGACAGGCTTCCGCCAGTTGACAGTCAAGGAGTTCGCATCGACTGTTGAAGCCCTGCAGCCAGACATTGTCATCCCACCGGCTGATCTCTTCCACACGAGCACAACTCCTCCCTCAAAACGTCAGATTCGCATGGTCGAGCGGACGGAAGAGTGGTTGGATGACTTCTTTGAGCGTTCAGATCCCCAGGAACATCTTAACCCCATGGGTGTCTCTATCTTCGCTCCTGTCCTCCCAGTCGAATACCCCATCCAATGGGATTATCTCAGACATCTCTCCAAGGATGTGCGACATCAACTTTCTGGACTATCTATTTACGATGTCAATCTCATGCCCGAGCTAGTCAACTACCCGCCCCTTCTAAACTTGCCTCGACTATCCTTCGGTCCATCCAAATCTCCTCATGATATCCTTCGCCAAGTCGCCCTTGGCGTCGACATCTGCACACTCCCGCTCATGAACAGCATTTCCGACGCCGGAGTTGCTCTCACCTTCACCTTCCCCCCTCCCACGACCACGGAGATCCTTCCTTTGGGTATCGACATGTGGTCCCCTGAGCACACGACGTCCATGACCCCTCTCCTAGAGGGCTGCCAGTGCTACACCTGCACTAACCACCACCGGGCTTTCTTAGTCCATCTCCTCAACGCCAAAGAGATGTTGGGGTGGAATTTACTCCAGATTCATAACCACTGGGTCTTTTCCGAGTTCTTCGCAGACATTCGAAAGGCACTGAGTGAGAGCGTTGAGAAGTTTGAAGAATATAGCCGCCAGTTTTCGGCTTCTTATGATTCGGAACTGCCTCAGGGTAGTGGGACGCGTCCTCGTGCTAGAGGATACCATTTCAAGAGCATCGCTGGTCAAGCCAAGATAAACGAGCCTAGCTGGCAAGCTTTCAACGTCGACGACCAGACTCCTGCTGAAGCTGTCACCGGAGAAGTCACTCCTGTGAATGATGCTATTGAGACGCCAGTTGTGCCAGACGTTGATGGTTTGGTGCTGGAGGAAAAGGGCTTCGCGGAGAAGCGGGAATGAGGCGCCACTTAAGGGTTGGGGGAGAACCATAGAGTTGCTTCGAGTCGATGTCCTCTTACTCTAGCCACAGCGTCTTCAGTAAAGGCAGCGTGATGGGCCGAGAGCAAACTTTCTCCTCAAAAGGAATTACAGGGTTATTAACGGCCAATATACCCCTAAACTACCGACGGTAAATTGTAGTCATGATATCAATGAGACATCTGAGGCTGAAGCATCGTGACCCTACTGCTGCTGCTAGCGTGTTCCTAAATCGAGTAGCTGTTTACGTTTCCTACCTTAGATCAAAGACACCTCTCGACTGTCCTGGAGCTGGAGTCAAACTCGATAGGTTCATGACTGGATGATGAAGAAAATAAAACCATGAACCAAATTTCAAGTTAAACGAACATCTCTATCTCGGTGACAGACTTGGTTCGTACAAAGTGCTGAACTTTCAGACCCGACAGCGGGCAACTATTCACACCTATCACGAGCCTCTGACATGATCCCTAACTTCCACCAACCATGAAGGAATATATGCTCGATGGGTCACTGAACTGAGTGCCCTAAACGTGCGGTTTGCATTTATCCAACGTCGCCGGAATACGTTTGAGCCCGGGGCCGTGATATTCCATCCGAGAGTATAAACGTCACTGCCCTGAACACCACCATTCTCCAGCCGTCTAACCCAAGAACCCATTATTATTATCTTGACTTTAGAAATAGCGAATCATTGCATGCGGAATCTCTCTCGAAGAATCACTGAATCCCCACCGGCAGGAAGGATGTGGTCGCGGACAGTTTGGCTAGAACTATCTTCCCCTCCGATAACTGCAGGACGACGAGGCCTTGAAGGTTTAACTAACGCCTTTGCCTCTGCTTTCTGACACATACTTATCCGACCTCTGCACTGCGGCCAACTTAGAAAGTTTTCGGCTCTCCAGTTCTTCTCGAATCTTCAAGCACGCTGAGGTGTTTACTTGTCAGGAAGACCGGGAAGGAAGCCAGGCCCCCAGGGTACGCAATATGAATCTTCACAGCTGCTATCCACCTTTTACTCTTTTATAACGCACTCTACGATCTCCTCCTTCCACACATTGGTCCAGGCGCTTCGGGCAGTCTGAAGAGAGAGTGGTCGAGGAGCGTTCTATTCGTTCGCGATCAACAGGAGAGGTCGACGTGGATATACCGCGAGGGAAGGGGACAAATACGCTAGCGCAGAATATGGAAGAACGTTAGAGAGAAGGTTACAGATGTTGCCATAAACACCGATACTATGCTTAAAGTTACAAGAAGAATGCATAGTATCAGGTGGTATATCAACGGAACCTGCGTGCAAACCCGACACCAGAGTACAAGACGCGAATCAAAATACACAACCAAAAGCAAATCAAGCGTTTTCCTAAACTTGATGGTTTCAGATCTGGAACAAGTTCTCAAGACTTTGTCTCTTTCTTTAGAACAAATTTGAGCATCCCGTGGTAGTGGTTTTAGGGTTAGAGTTGATTTGATTTATGGGAACCATATTATAGGCCAGTATGCTCTTGAGCTCGTGTATAGTGGCTTCTCGGGAACTATCGACCTCAATGCGTCTTGAGACTTGAACGAGTGTCACCAGTTATAGAACATAAACTTCACTTCTATCAATAACATACCTGGTTTATGACTGATAATCATGATTGGATAATATGATGCAATGGATGGTGGAGTCATGAGATGACTGAAGGACTGAAGGCATATAGTGATCACCGGGTATACGTTCACGGGTCATTGCGAGAAGAGATGTGGCGAGAATTTGATTCCTTTGCTCGCCTACCCTAGCCTACCCTAGCCTTGATCCTCCGTAATACTCCCCATAGCCTATGTTTCATTCCTTATACCATGTTCTGCCCTCTTCCAACCCCCTTATTACAGGGCCATATACATTCTTACCCTCCGAGAGAACCTATTCTTCGTAGTCGAGATAAGTTCCCCGAAAGGTCGAGAGTCCAGCCACCTAGGCCGTGATATCCCATCCCAGGTCACCGACGATACCCATGATTGTGTCGGCGTCAACCTCCTCGTTGTGGGCGCCTCGCCAGCCAGCAAGGCACGCCGAGTGCACCCAGAAGTCTGGCTGCACGCGATGGCTCATCATGTGGCCGACGACCTCTTTGACGTTGTCGGGACGGAGGCCACCGCCGATGATGACCTGCAGGTCCTTACCTGCAGCGATGACAATATCAGCAAGACGGTCAACGTTCTCATTGCATTTGCCCCTGCCGCCAGAGGTGAGCACACCAGCGAAGCCGCAGTCCTTGAGGTCTTCGATGCCCTGCTCCCAGTCGAAGTGCTCAGCGATGATGTCGAACGCACGGTGGAAGTAGCATGGTATTGGTGATGCGATGCCAATGAGTTCCTTGCAGTAGTGTTTGTCGACGGTGAGCTTCTCTGGATCCTCCGGGTCCACTTCGAGGAGGCCAAAGATAAAAGCGTCGCCACGGATTGGGTTCATCATGCCGGTGGCCTTGAAGTTAGAGATGGCGCTGACCATGGCATGGATGTCAGCCATGTCATAGATGAAGTCCTCACTGGGATTGAGGGGAGGGCCGTGCGGACGAATCATGATGTGGATAGGGATCTTGAGCTGGGGAGCGGCGGTCACGAAGTCGTCAAGGTCGGGAGTCGTGCCGCCCTCGGCATAGGATCCGGAGGCATTGAGTTCGATGCGCTGGGCGCCGCAGTTCTGAGCGGTCAGGGCAGACGACGTGGAGAAAACAGCCACTTCGAGCGGGATCTTCTCATGCGGGATTCCTTCGAGCGGGAGAGAAGACATGGCTGCGATGGAAGCGTGCGTTCTTCAGTGTATCGGTGCGGATTTGAATGGAAGTGTTGGAGTGTGTCTGATCGCTTCGATGTCTGTTCAATCGTGTCGAGCCCTGACTGTGGCTGGTTGGTTGGATGGCTGTTGCAACCTGCCGAGTCCTGGGCGCGATGTTGATTGTGCAGGAAAAGGATCACGAGGCTGACGGGTCAGGTGAACGAGAAACAGTTTTATCAACAAGTGCAGGCTGAGGTTTCACTTCATGGTGCCAATGCGAGGAACGAGCCGTAGTGGGGCGACGGCAGCAGAGCATAGTGACATTATATGCCGGGAGCTGAACCCATTGTGGGACCGGCTCAGATGAAGGGAGGGCGGTGACCCTGGGCGATGAAGGTATATGAGGCGGGAGTAAAGAGGAGAGATGAGCCTCGACCGGCCATGAGAAGAGGTGAGATGGATCTGAGGCGGGGGATTAAAGTTGTCGCGGGGTGAGCACACAGGTACTCGACGGGTGCTGACTAAGGCGGGTACCCGCTGCAACCCGCTGCAACCCCTGTACTTCAGTGGAGTGGGCCGCTGTTCTTCAGTGGGTGAATGACCATGAATGACCGTGAATCGCTGGGCAGATTGGCAGAAATGCGGGAAGGTGCTTTCGGGGTCCTGCCTGTGCGGGGCGAGTGATCGTTCACCCCACCAAAAAGATTTCACCGACAAGCAAACACTGGAGAAGAGCTCTGCTTTAATAAGGGTCTTTTTTTCCGCCGATTCAAAATTTTCCTCTTCCTTCATCCTTGACAGAAAGCTCTTCTGCCGCTTCAATTGCTACTTCCCTGCTACAGCCCACCGGCTCTCTCTCGAATCGAGCTTTGAAACCCCGCGTTCCGCTACACCAACCGGTCACACACGCACAAAATGTCTACCAGCGACATGCAGGACGACGTCCTCCAGGAGGCCCTCGTTACCTACGAGAAGCTCCAGGACATTGAGGACGACTTCGAGGAGGTCGAGCTTGAGATCAGTAAGTTACCCCATATCATTGTCATGAGCATTCCTCTTTGCGCCTCATATCGCGACCTCGGATCTAACATGACTGCAGTTCGCCAGCAGCACAAGCTCACCAAGGACATCTACGCCCGCCGCGCCGAGGTCATTGCTAAGATCCCCAACTTCTGGGCGCTCGTTCTTGAGCAGGCCCCCATGGACATCGACGAATACATCCAACCCTCCGACTCGGCCGTTCTGGCGAACTCGCTCGTCTCTCTCTCCGTCGAGCGCTTCGAGCTCCCCGATGGTGACCCGCGAAGCGTCTCCATCAAGTGGGAGTTCAAGGAGAACGAGTACTTCGAGAACAAAGTGCTCGAGAAGAAGTTCTGGTGGCGCCGCTCCAAGGATGGCTGGGCCGGCCTCGTCTCCGAGCCTGTCCCCATCAAGTGGAAGGAGGGCAAGGACCTGACCAACGGCATGCTTGATCTCGTCCAGAAGGTCTACGAGGAGGAGAAGGCTGGCAAGGAGGGTGAGACTGAGGCTTCCAAGAAGCTCAAGCAGCAGATGGAGGACACTGGCCTTGGCGGAGTTAGTTTCTTCGCATGGTTCGGTTTCCGCGGCGTCAAGGTCACCGAGGAGGAGAACCAGGAGGCTCTCAAGAAGGAGCAGGAGAGGCGCAAGGCCCACAAGGAGGGCAAGGAGACCGAGGAGGACGCCATGGATGAGGATGACGACGAGGACGATGATGAGTACGAGATGGAGATCTTCCCCACTGGAGATGACCTCGCTGTCTGCATCGCTGAGGACCTCTGGCCCGGCGCGATCAAGTACTTCAGTGAGTTTTTCGCATCCTTCTGGTCAACTATTTGTGAACAAAAAGCTAATTCGTCTTGCAGCCCAAGCCCAGGAGCAGGATGAGATGAGCGACATGGACTTCGAGTCGGACGATGAGATGGACGACGCCGACGCTGAGAAGGGCGATGCTCCTCCCAGCAAGAAGCGCAAGGCCTAAATGCGATGTTTTTCAGATGATTGGGAGAGAATCTAGAGCGGGGAAGTTTGCGAGAACCAAAAGTTGTGATTTGCATAGACGATAGAATTGATAATGAAGCCCGAATTTGCGACGTCCTTAACTCTTTCGAAGAATGGTTCTTCTCACTGCAGCTCAATGGTTCGTCCACTGTGGCAAGCCGACCAACGATATTCCCCGGAAATAAGCCCGAGAGAAGAGCTCAAAGCGGGGCTTCTCGCGGAAGGAACACGCTGAAGGCACGATGATGTCAGTTGCCGAAATCCGGGGTAAATTTGACTTCCTCTGTTTCCGAAGCGCCCGCCAAGCCACACCTTCAAGAAACTGCGACCTCCTCGTGGTTCACATGACAGGACAGAGACAACCAATGGGTTTCGCAAAGGCAAAATGCAGTTTCATTAGTCAGCGGTGACGTGAGGATATGACATCCTGTGGCATCATCCGAGTTGGGTCTTTCATGACTTTCGGCATGCCTCCTCTGAGAAGAGCTGTAGCTATCCCGTCAACTGTCTCGAGGGGCCTGTCAACAGCCTCAGTATCAAGACCGAAGCCTACAGCAACCAGCACGATGGCGACCCCTTTTCGCGTTCACCTCAGTCCAACAACCACGGGCTTGTTGAGGTATGAGCACAGCCAGGAAGAATCGGAGAAGGTGTCTGCCCTCCTCCAAGAGGACCTGGAAGTGAGTCGTCAAGCTCCATCTTAGGATGAAGTAGCTAACATCATAGACTCATCATGTCTTCTTCAATGCCTCCGGCTTCCACAACCATGTCAGTCTCCCAACACTCACCACACATGACCACCCTACTGACCGTCCCCCAGATCCCTCACCATCTCTTCACTCTCTACGGCACCGGCGCGTCCGGCCAAGACATCCAAAACGCTTACACATACAACGCTGGCTACCAGTGTCGCGCGCGCGCTCCCTCACCCAGCCGAGTCCAGGCCTTTGAGGCCGACTGGGCCAATGCCCGTGCACATCTCGGCAACGGCGACCGCTACGCCGACTTCCTTCGCTTCTTCCAGGACGTGATGGAGCAGCGCGGATGGCAGGCCGTGCTGAACGAGTACGTCTTCAAAGAGAACGACGAGCGCAGCCGTGAGCTGTTCAACCGGCTCTTCGCGGGGTTCTTGCACCCCATGATCCAACTCATGTACGGCGTGGAGTTTGCGCAGCCGGCCGTTGTAGCGACAGGGCTCTCTCAGGCGGCGGTGCATAAGGATAAGCTTGGTTCGTTTCTCATACGAGCTGAAGAGGCGGCGGATCGGAGGAACGTTCCCATGGGCACGATCGAGAGTCTGTTGGAGGAGGCGCGTAGGACCAAGAAGTTAGCGCAGGCGGCGCGGTTTTCTGATAGTGATAAGATTGGGGAGGGCATCATGGGGAGGGCGCCGGAAGAGGCGCTTGATCTTACGGCGAGGGTGAAGGTTCGGGAAGATGAGTTGGAGGAGAGGACGGCTGAGATGTTTTGCACTGTGGCCTGGATGGCAACCGCAGCGGCGTTTCATCCGCCCAACATCCCCAAGTATGACTTCTATCTCATGTAAGTTTCATATCTCGACTCAGGAGGATCACGGCACTGATATCTTAAGGCACCATGTCAACTCGGCACCCTTCTTTCTCACCATCAACTCCTTCCCATGGGTCCCAACCTCCACCAAGGTCCGCCTGCTTGAGTGGAAGATCCGCATGGATATCCTGCAATACACAGCACGTAGCTGTCCGCCTCTCCGCACTGAACCCATAGAGAACTACAGACCGAAGGACAAGACGCTCGTCTCTAAGCCGGAAGACCTTCTTCCACGCTTCCACCGTATCCCCGATGATGGGCACACTATCAAGCTCGTGCGCGCTCTACTACTAGCCAGAGACCTCTCGAAGAAGTATGAGGGGCGGCCCTGGGTCAAGATTCGCAGTGACGAGGTGTGGTTGAGGGTGTTCTATATGCTGCTCGATGGGAACGAGAAGATGGAGCCGAAGTGGGTGAGGTCTGCTGGGTTTGAGGAGGCGTGGAAGGAGATTCCAAAGGTAAACGAGTCTGCATTATGAAAACTGATTCTCGATGATGGACGTGTATGAGTATGAGCATTTGTATGTTGTTACATGTATCATATTTCGATTTCTTTACTACCATTCTTTCTCTAAGTAAAACCTGCCAACTCACAAGCTCCTAACTTAAACTGAATGCCGCAACCCAGAGCAGAGCAAGCACGACTCCTCCCAGTACATTATTCTAAAGCTGATTCCATCTCAACCGAAAACTACCACGCGTCCCCCTATACTACCCTACACTATATGCAACCTCCTCAACATGCAGTATCTCAAGCATCCAACTTCCCTCATCCCTCACCAATCAATCCCGCCTCACCACCGCCTACCCTACGCCCTCCCCCTCACCACCAATCACACCCCCTCCCCCCTTATCGCCTCCCCCGGCGACTCCGGACCCCAGTGGATCCCCCGCCGGCCGGTTCCGCCGATCCCCACTCCCCGCCGGCACCGCACTCCGGCGGTCTCCCTCCCCCGATCGCCTTGCCAAATTAGAAAAAAAAAACTCTTTCTCTTGCAATCCTCCCCATCCTTCGGCTTGGAGATCATGCAGTGCGCTAGAAGCCGCTGTGCTGGCCGCTTGCGAAGTGGTTGCATGCGCGGTGGGCGCGCCGCCGCGTGGGGGTGTCAGGGGTGGGCGGCAGAGATAGAGAGGCTGCTTATCCCGTCTCCGATAGTAACGTAAGGTGTGTGAGGTGAGGCAAGGTTGTAGGGCTGCTGCTGCTGCTGCGGCGGCGGGCGTGCATGTGGTGACGACAGAGGATTCCGGATGCACCGTCGCGTTGCTTGAGGTGCAACATTGCATTGCATCGGCGCCTTACTGGACGGAGCCGTCGGTGTGATGCTCCCGGTGCGACGATGACACCTGGTTCCTGGACTTAGTTCCACTGAGTGACAGACGCTTTGACGTGCGAGACATGATGCTTTGCTTGTTTGTTCTCGTCCTCTCCATGTTTGAAGCTAATGTACAGGTATGTGATATCATGCAGTAAGTATTGTTCGTGAATGTCCTTTTCGCCCTGGCCGGTTCCCGTTGCCAGTTGTTTCCCTTGCTCTGCCTTCCCAACCCTGCCTTGCCTTGCCCATCCATCTAGTAATGGCCGGCGGCTATCCTTACCCATCCATGCCTGCCACCCCCCAACCACCCCCCTGATGATAAACCCTCCGCCAGATACTGTATTTCTTTGCCGTGTCCAACACGTAACAGATGCTCCCGCCCGCCGCTGATAATAGTAAATTAGAACATAATCCACTCCACCTCCACTCCGGGACCGCCGATGCATTGGGTCCAGTTAAACGGCCCATGGCGCTTCGACCCCGGACTGCCACCAGCACCCCCCTCCTGGCTCTGGCTCGTCCAGCCATTGGCCCAGAGCTTCTCCAACACCTCGAGAGCTGCCAAGTTGTTCATGTACCCGGACCGGGACATGATGTCGCGGCACTTGGTCCGCACGATGTTCTGCTGCAGCTCGTTGACGCACTCAGACCCGGCCACGAAGAGGGGCCACAGCAGGAATTTCTCCGCGCTGCTGCCCGACTCTAGCGTTGTCGCGTAGTACACCACCTGGCTGACCAGATTCTGCAGGCTGGTGTGGCTCGAGGGGATGCTGGGGCTGATCAGCCGCTCTGTGTATAGGAGTGCTGCATATCGGAAGGCCTCGGACAGCGCGCCCAAGTCGCGGAGCTGGCTCTGGCTGGGCGTCCCCGGTAGGGAGGCTGCCACCCGTGTAGCATCAAATTGCCAGTTCTGCAGAGCTAGACGGGCCTCTTTCCACTCGTGCCAGAACTTGGACCTGCTGTCCTCGAACGTGGCAGAGGAGTAGATGGCTGAGGTGAGCAGCTGTTGGTCATCGAGGGTTGAGCCGTATCCATTACCCTCGAACCGCTGGCTGGAGACACTGTACATATCCGGGATCTGCTGACCAGCCATGTCACCCATGCTGATGCTATCCCTGTAAACGTGACCCAGAGGCGACGAAAACGGTGAATGAGACCGGATGGCCATGTTCTGAGGAGTGGGAGATGTGACAATCTTCTCCACAGGGCGGTTTTGAGAAAGAAGATTGAGCATGCCTAGCTTTCTGATGGTCTTGAAGAGCTCCCGATCGCAACCCACCAGATTCTCCGCGCCAACGGGCAGGAGAGCATCGGGGTTCATGTTCATAAACGTATTGTTCACCTGAGCCTCTCGGTCGTTGATGCTGGCAGAGATGGCATCGAAGTAGGTGAAGATGGCTTCCATCCATGCCGAGTCTCCAGGCTGGGCATATCCCTGCTGTGCTCTCAGGGCCAGGATTTTGTTGACGCCAGCGAACTGAGTATGGAACTTTGCAATTCCAGACTCGACCATTCTGTAATGGCATAGCAGTAGGATGGTAGCTAGGACGGAGTCGTGCGTCGACTTGGAGGGATCGTTGAGTTGCTGATTCAGGAGCTGGACAGCCAGATTTCGATGTTCATATTCCTCCGCAAGGGATTGATCGTCCGTCTGACCACTAGCCACAGCCTCTGCCGCTTGCTTCTCCTGCAAGAACCTCTCAGAGAGTTCTTGCGTATCCCGACCCAAGCTCAGCTTTCTCTTCATTCGCAGATTGCAGGCGGCTAAAGCACAGATGGCATGTTGGAGACTCGGGCTATTTGCCGCGAGCTGAAGAACGTGATTTCGAAAGGGGTTGTGCGGCCCATCAATGAAGACCATTGACGGGCACATGAAGTTCTCGTAGTAGTCCATGAAGAAGGGCATCTTGGAGGTGAGGTCCTGGCTCACGTGGATGGCCTGAGCCTCGGAAACCGTGGGCCAGTGGGAAGGCGCGTACTCGGAATGTTGTGACTTGAGATCCTCCTCTCGGGGATTGGGGGATGCCCAGGATGGGGTGGTCGAGTTGCAGCTGGTGCTGTAAGCGTCGGCTTCAGGAACACCTACTGAGTGATTAGAATGCGTAAGGTGCGTATGCGACCGGATAGTTCTCACTGAGGGCGTCGTATTCTCGAGCGAGCTTCTGATTTTGTTGTGTTTCGTAAGGATCCATGTGGATGCTGGAACAGGCCTCCGAGGGGGCGTACACAAGGCTGGGGCACGATGTAGGTGCCGCCGTCCGCTGGTGGTCCACGTAGAGGGAGGTAGGAGGGCTCTGAGGACCAGGGGAGCTATGGCTTGGGGCATAGTTCTCGTACATAAGGCTGGGGCTGTTGACAAAGGGAATGTCCTCGCGACTATATGACTGGCTCATGGGCGACATGTAGTCAATCTCGCTGAGAGAGTCGACAGACGACGAAAGACCCTCGGTCACAAGGGGAAGCTGGAACTTGGGATACTTGGGGATCCCGTTTGGGGAGTTTGCCACTCCGGGGGAGTAGGCGATGCTGCCCCAGCTTCCTTGCGGCATGGGAGGAGTGTTCTCGGGCTGTGACATGGAGAGGTAGTCGTAACCAGCCAGAGGATACGGAGTCGTGGGCGCTGAGGCAGCCTGAGTGACGACGGGAATGTCGATGGGGCCTCGAGGCGTTCTCCTGGCGTCGTCTTGCTCCGGCCATTGCTGTGTGGTGCTGGAGCTGGACCGGGATCGAGCATTTGCCGTCTTCTTGACGGGTTCCCTGGTGACCGGAGGAGCCTTTGCGATGGGCAGAGACAGACCGCGGAGCTTGCCACGGCTAGCAACGCCAACTCCCCAGGTCAACTGAGTCTTGTAGCCCGAGCACTCGTTGCCAACCTCGAGGCATTGCGAACAGTAGGGCCTCCGGCGATCGCACTTGATGTTCTTCTTAGAACAAGCAAAGCAGTCGTCCGCAGCGCCGCCCGCAGGGGCGCGTCTTCTGCGCTTGCGGACGGCAGAGGGGTCCTTGACCGGAATGGTCTGTTGTGAGAGAGCAGCAGTCATGATGATGGCCGAGCTTTCAATCGTGTTGTTCAAGGGTCATATACGAATAAAGTGGACGAGGATGTTGAGTCGAGATTATAAATGTCGATTGAGGTTTGGGGATGCGTTTCTTTATGCGTCCGCCAAGGTGAATTTATGATTCCCAAAGGAGACATGCGAGTTGGAGGAGGAGGGTGAGGAGGCGGCGCGGTGACTTGAGAGTAGTGAGAGAGTGGGAGGGTTGAAGGTTTGAACAAAGAGTTGGAGTAACGTTGACGTTGGGACGATCAGGTTGTTGTCGATATTAAGTAGACACAATGGGACAGGAACCAAAGAATAAAGTAGGAGGAGATAGGGGTCTGCCTTGTAGAGAGCACTTGGGATAGATAGGTTGGGGTTGAGGGCGGCAGCAGCGTTATGTAGGTAGAACTTGCAAGTATATTGATTACAAGGATGTGTCGTCCAGATAGAGAAGAGGGGACTCGAGGTCAGGTACGCCTGTAGGAAGTGAGGGAGGGGAGGGGACGAAGAGAAGCACGGGCTGGGGGTCTCATAAGGGCATGAGGGATGATGGATGGACGTGAACCTGAAGCCGGGACAAGGAGGGGGGGTGTGAGAGCGTGTGGGAGCGTGTGAGAGAGTGGCTAGAGTAGGTCCATCGACGAGATAGCGGAGGAGAAGCCCATCGAGAGGGCGGGAGAGCCATCATGATCCCCAGCCGTTGCGACGATGAACTGAGAAGATCAGCGGGGGCATATCGGCCGAGGTCTGACGAGGCCGGGGTTCCCTGTTGCTGCCCTGGTCCCTTCTGAAAGTCTTTTCTTCCCTGCACGCCCCAAGGCGAGAGAGGAATCACTCGGGGGGCAGCTGAGAGAGCGGCGAGGAGAGAGGGTGGGCAGCAACTTAGCAAGCCAGATTGTGAGAGGGTGGGATGGCTGGATGGGTTGGAGAAGGGGCCCGTGAAAGATGGGGATTGGAGGATGGAGAGACCATCTCGCGGACCAGTCGCAGCAGCAGAGGCCGTCCAGGGGGGGTGATGGCCTGGCTGTAGGTGGGCGGTCGGGTGTCCGGGGCGGGGGGCGTATTCGGGGTTAGCGGCGCACTCCAGCTGCAAGGCCTCTGAGAGGAGAGACCGCTCACTCGAGGAGCACATCACTGAGGTGTCCTTGGAGCGCGGTGCGGTAGCGCGGTGTAGGGGGGTGTCCCGGGGGAGGACCAGGGCATGCCAGGCCAGTTGGCCAGGTACCTTTTCAAAGGTCGGGTGCTGACCAGGGGGGATCGTTCCCTTAGCCTCCCTTCGAGTTCCCAGCTAACCGCCCGAGTCCCATCTGCGTTCTCACGGCTCCGAACGGGTCGGTGTCCCTGGCCATGATCCAGGGAACTCGTCGCTGCTGCTGCTGCTGCTGCTCCTAATGCTGCTTCGCGGCGGTGTTGTCTGTGTTTGGTCATCGCTGATATGTGGACGAGATGTGGCGGAAATGACACCCCGAGGCCCGAGATCCTGCTTGAGGGCACCCTTGCGCCTCGCCTCGCTCGATATCCCACTGCCTGCTCTTGCTCGTCTGCTCTCGTTCGTCCCGCCGCCAGTAAAGGTCCGGCTCGAACGGTGGATATGGGAGAGTGGGAGCAGGACCGTCCATCATCCATGTCATTCAGCAAATGGCATCAGAGGGAACGACGGGATTCATTTGGGCGACACGGAAAGGACCCGGCAACTAGAGAATTAGCATCTCTGGCTTCAGAACTCACGATATGAGTGGTCGCCAACCGAACCACTACCTCGCCTTGAGTGTCTACCGGTCGATTTATTTTGTTGCCTTGCGTTGACCTGTCGCCCTGCTATGAAGGATCTCGGTGTCGCCGAGTACTCTATCGTCATGCCGCCTCTTCAGTGTGTGCACTAGCTCCCGATTCGTCACCACCATCTGGCGTTTAGAGTGAGGTGTCAGGTTTTTGAGCCCCAGCATCACCACCGCTCAAAGCGAGGCGGCACTGGTTCAGAACTGAGTCTTTTTTTTTTCTCCGGGCGTTATTGGTCTTCCCGTTCCTGGTAAATAGATTGGGCACCAGCAAAGTCAATTCCAATCGGGCGGAAATGACAAGGAAACGGTGAACTCAAAGGCAAAACGCCCGTCAGCGGCAACGTCTTGAAGCACATCCGGAATGCTCACACACCTGATAATGTGGCTAATTAGCTGGGCTTTGCTCCAAATCACGACGACCCGCTGCTCTGGCGGGCGACGCTAGACAATCACCCGCGGTTGCGCTACTGTCACCACCCCCAGTTCAAGAGTCGGTCCCGTAACTGTACGAAATAGCCAGGGCCTTTTGCAAGCCCACAAACAACCCACCTCCACTTGGACAGGACTTTGACTGCTCTGAAACTACCAGAGTGTCGTGGAAGAGAGTACAAACACTCCCAAAGCGTGTTGTTCTTTGCTTGTTAGTTAGTTTGCTATGTTAGTTTTGCACTGGTAGTCTCTTCAACCGTGTAACGCTATCTCGCACCGTCAGCAATTAATGGTTTGGCCAAAGCCACCGCTCTGCTGTTGACAACGCGCTCTCAACTGTCCACAGCGTGATAAGACTCTAGACCCGGCTTTGGCCTGTGTCTCAGTTAAAAAAAAACTCGTGGCTCCCGAAGGCTCCCAGACTATCGGCCGAGGGCAGCCGCAACAGGTGAGTTGTGCATTTTGTGGCTGGAAGATTTTTTCCTCTTGTTTTTCTGAGAGAGCCGCGGGCACTGGGCTTCCCTCCACCCTCTCTTGTCTTTGACTGGTCCAGATACGATACTCCAGACAGGCCGGTTGGGGGACTCTTGGGGGGGCCTGCAAGATGGCCTGTCCGCGCTTCAGGTCACCTAATGCCATGTGTCAGTACGGTTATCACTGGCTCTCAAAGACTTGGTGCTCTGAGGGTTGAGCACTGCCCGCCTCCTCATCTTAAAAAAAAGTGCTTGCGCTTTTCACGCACAAGCACGAGCACAACCAGTGCAGTGACCTCGACGGCTCGATTCCCGCCCAATCTGGCCATGGTCGACGGGACTGGCTCACGCCATCATCATGTCGTTGCTCTCCAAGACGGGGCGGAAGCGCGGCATTAATCCCGGCCCTCTCTCCGTCCAGCTGCAGGCCCGTCGATTCTCCAGTATCGTGACTGGCCGGCCATCCGTTAAGTTGGTGCCTACTGGCACTCCAAGTCCGCTAGCGTCGGACTGGCGGTCCCTGGAATGCTTCCATGCGTCCTTCTACGGGCCTTCGACGCCCACCGGACCATCTCTCGCTCTCGACCTTTCCCCTCTTTTGGCCATGCGCAGCCAAGGATCGGCCGGTCCACTGACATCATCTCGATTGTCTCGTAACACCTGTTGGAGAGTTGGAGGGGGGTTGGGGGTCTGGGGGACGGATTCGAGAGGTGCGCCACGATTGTCTCGGAGGAGCTGGAAGAGAGCACGCACGCTCTCAGGGATGCAGATAGTTGCTCGCGTCGTCTTATGCTCGCCATTGCCTCCGTGGATGGATGTTAATGGAGGACGATATTAGCCAAGGGTAAATGGAGGAGGTCCATGAGGAGAAGCACCGGTGAGGTGGGGTTCCTTCCCTCTTCCCTGCCGCCTCCAATATTCCTTCCCTCCCAACTCCCAGCCAGCTCCGGGGCAGGTCACGGCAGGGCAGGCTCGTCCCGTGGCTCGGAAAAAAGATGGCACGGCCAGATCACGAATGCGACGCTTCACCGCTCGAAAGAGGGAAGAACCTGGCAGTTGGAACCTGCAAACCGGCGTCATCTGAACTTTTGGCGTCTCTCCTGTCCATGACGAGGTGGACGACGGCCAACTGCCCATAAACGCACTGGCGCATCCCTCCATCACCATCAGTGGCATTGCCACACTCTTTTGACCCCAACTCTCCAGAGTCCTACTTCTTCGTATTCTGGCTGAGGTGAGGTGCACACGGAGTGGCCAAGGCAAGGTACGCATGTTCACACGGAGCAGGCAGTCTAACAATTACCGACGAGCGTGAGGAGAACATGGCATGTACATCAAGGGGGGCAACAGTCTAGTGCAGCACATCTAGCTTCGGACCACGCCAAATGTCTGTCACCCCATCGCCCAGAAGAAGTCGAGTTGCCCTCCCCCTGGTCTAGTTGGCGGACCGGTATCGAGGGGAGCGCCCTGGTGACGTGCATGGATTGCGCGGATATCGCGCCCCCATGTTACGCCTCTCGCTACCATACGATGCTCAGAGAAATGGTGGCAGATGGACGGAGCATGGCTTCGGCAAGTCTCCGTACTACGCCTTTCCTCTTGGAGAGGTCCTGATGAAGTATCCAGACAGACACGCGGCCGTGTCGAGCGAGCAATCAAATTCATTTGCGGCCGGTCTTTCTCATGTCAGCCGAAGGAGGACGCAAGATCCTTTCTTCATTGCCTTGCCCTAGCACATATTGCATCTTCACCGCCAGCGCTCAAGCCATCGGACGACGGCGGTTGACGAACGAGGGGCGTTTGGGGCGTCTTGCGCAGAGACCGCAGAGTGGCCGAGCTGGTGGCTAACTTGAGGCCATCATGTCTCGGGGCTTCCAGCGGGAGGGTTCGGACGGTCAGACCTGCGGCCAGTGGTAGATCCTGTCTAGCATCAACCCTGTAACCCCAGGTGCTGCACCGCACTGTCTGAGGAATTTACAGGACCGGCCGGCCGCTCCCGATCCGTCTGGCTGTCAAGTCAAGCATTCATTGTGAGGCTTCGGGCCACAGAAACGGTAGTGATCGCCTTCAGCAGGTCCTCCTTCGGTCGACAGAATGAATTAGCTACAGCTTTCCATCGGCCGCCACGAGGGACAGCAAGACAGACCTCCGCGCAACCAAGAAATCCCCCAAGTTCTATCGGTCAAGGATAGGGATAAGGGTCTTCTAGTCGCGCCAGCTCCTGGGTTGATTGACAGGGCTTTTCAGTGAAACAACCAGCCATTTGCCCTTGTCAGGTGGGGGTGAACACCTTCACAAGCGTCTGTCTTTTGGCTCGTTCGCGCACTCCGCGTTGATGAGATTTCTTCCCATCTGTTGGAATCACCTCTTTTTTCGCCCTGGCCGATTTGCCAGGCAGCATTTTAAATCATAATTAGAAACTTCCGAAGGATGCAGCTATCGCTGACCGCATATTCTACAGTTTTGACAGTCGAGAGCATTTCCAAGGATCGGATGCAGAGCCATCTTAGCCGCGGTGGCTTCCTAGGGGGCTCTCCGTACCAAAATTGCCGTGGCCTTGTCACTAACACTGTAGTATGATGAGGGTTTGCGTGGACGGGATGGCGAGACGGGGCGAGCAAACATCCCCCCGGACCGAACTCTTGCACCCCTGATACAGCCTCTGCTGCAACATTTCCATTCGCTGTACGGCGTAAGCTGCGAGGTGAAGGAGGACTTGTATGTGCCAAGGAAGTGCCCAGACGTTGTGCTCATCTCCAGGAAGCCCAGGACAGGTAATGGTCGATGCGGTCCCAGTGCCGCGGCTCCATGAACACCATATCTACCGCCTTTTCTCAATGCTCTTGAGCGGACCTTTTACCTCGTTCGTTCCGATTTCGTGCGCCAACAATACCGTTGGCACTGGGATCTAGGACAACAGGGACGAGCATGCCGGCGGCACTTCGAACTATTCGCGTCTAGCGCCGACATGGGGCAGCAGAACATGCATCGTGCGTTAGAAGGACCGAAGAACGATGCATGGAAGCCCGAGGATGGCCAACGCCAAGTCTAAGCCTCTCACTCCTCAAAAAGTCCTGCCACCTGAGCTAAGATAGCGCCCCCCCCCTCATGGCCCCTCTGCCTCCTCTGGCTCCCCGGATTGGACGAGTGAGGCACCTTGCCGAGATCCCTCCCGCGTTCCATCGTCGCCGCTCAGACATGATGACCTTGACCTGGCCAGCAACCTTATCGACAGCCGGATCATTCTATTGGATCAGGTTTTACGAGCAACAGCGTCGAGAAAATTCTGCCGTGGTTATCTATCCAAGCCATGGATTGAGACGCTTCTGCAACTCCAGTCGACTGGGGGAGAGGCCCGAACACCATGTTCACTGAGAACTTCTGGGTTGCTAGTGAGCCCCGCCTTCTTCGGTGCAACACTGTGAGAGGAACCCTGCTGAAGACACGCTGCAGCTGCAGGCATGTTGTAGTTGCTGCTTGGCTCGCAGATGCAGATGAGCTTCTGTGCTGTGATGTAACACAATCAGACCAGTTCTCTGGTTTGGGAGGGAGAATGACCAGCGAGGGGACCAGTGGCAGGCTGTTCCCCAGCCTCGAGACCACCACATACCACCTCAAGCACGTCAACGTGACCCGAGCCCAGTCTTTTCGACCTGGAGACCAGTGGACGGTTTCAAAGGCAAACGGCTTTCTGCAAGGGGATCGTCGTCGCACAGTCAAAGCGCCCTGACGATCGGAGATTGACAGCTTGTCCAACACCACCAAACAACCCGCAGTCACACGTGCGTCCTCGCCATGACGACTTTATGACCCGGCATAGCAGCAAATCTCAGCGTTACGATGGCCGTGTTGCACCAGACATGTCAGCGGCAAGCTGCACGAACGATCTCGGTGTCACAGGCACATTGGGTCGATGTTACTGGGGGTGGTCCATTCAATCACAAGGGCAGGCTCACCGACCAGCAACATTCAGTGTCTCTGATCATCGGCCGGGGTTGTCGAGCTCCTCTTTAACGATTCCACTCTCTGGGTCCATGGACGTTGGCTGGACTCGCTCCGATTCGACACATGCCTTTTATTGCATGCTACGTTGCAGCACTGGACCGCTCAGCGAATCGGGGGAGACGTGTGGTGATGACCAATGAACATTCGTCCACAAGCCCACCATGTTCCGGCCTCTCTGGCAGAGGACGGAGGGACGGAGCACCGGGTGCCGGCGCTGGAGGGTGCTGAGAGGTCCGGACGGCGCGGCAGGCTTGGAAAGGACCGACAAGTTGCGACAGCAGCGCTGATTGAGGCTGACAGAGGCAAGGGGGCCAACGGAGGCGATAAGAGGCGAAACTCCCGACTTTGAAGGCACTTCTCTCGCCGATGTTTCGCCATCCACACACTCGCCGTGTGAGCAGACGCTCTTTTTCGCACCGAGGCCAGGCGCACCGCGTTAAGAGAGAGCGAACAGACGGCCAGGGATCGTGTACGGTACCCTTTGCTCTGCGGCCCTAGTTGAGCTGTCAAAAGGTCTTGGTGGATGCTTGAGGAGCATTTCCCCTGCAGTCCCCGTATCTACGGAGCCCTATCTCTCGAATTCGTGCTGAAAATCGTCGCAGAAAGGCTCATCCCACAGATTTCTGTTCACCCCTGAAGCCAAAACCAGCCGCCGACAGGTTTCTAGGGATCAACAGGAGCTAAGACCAGGTTTCCCCGCAAACTCGGCCGACACCGATCTCCTGTAACTCATCTGCTCGCACCAATTTCAAACAACCTCGACTTCACATGTCAGCCGAGTCTTTTTCGAGACGTAATATCATCGAATTCTTGACTAACAGTTCCACCACCGGCGTTGCAGAGGACCAGGCAAGCATTCCTTAGCCACATATCCCCAGAAACTTGGCATGGGGCTGCCGTCGGGTTAGTCGGGGCGTTGCAGTCGATGGGCGGCAGTCGAACGGCGCTGGCGCTGGTTCCGGGCTTCTAACTGGTGTTGGGCTACGCTGTCAAAAGTGGCGGACGGACGATTATGGAGGTCGCCAACCCCCATGGCGTTGGCCTGATGCGGTGGCACCAGGCTTTCCATGTTGTGCCGAGCCTAGGCCGTTGGTTTGCTGCGGTCCTTCGCAGGGAATTGGCCCGAGGAACTCTCCTGGAGGGATTGCCACCCATGGCACATCCCCAGCGAAGCATCGAGGCCTCTCCTTGTGCGACGAGCTCCCAGGACCATCACGAGATGCCAGAGTCTTTGCGTCCGGAATACCTCACTGTACTCGTTATCTCGAGCGTGGGAGACAGCGTGCAAAGGCTCCGCCCCGAGTGAGTTCTATCCCCGCTCTGCTCCCGCAAAAGTTCCTGGTGCTTCGGTGGCGGAATCAGGAGTGCGCTGCAGACCTCACTGTAGATACAGAACCGTCTCCCTCCCAGACCAGAACTCACTACACCCACACCAGCAGAAAGGAACAACACTAACAAGAATCCCAGCTCACATCTTCTGTTATCAAGGACCGCAGACGCCCCACCCCCCGCAAACCTGCCCTACGACCACAACACAACCTCAGCATCATGTCCCCTCAGCAGGAGTCCAGGGTGCAAGATTGGATAGGGATAGGGCCTTCCGTGGATGTTGCTCCAGCCTCCGCTCCAGCCTCTAGCTTGGACGATCATCCGCCTTGACCCTGACATATGGATGCAGGAGCCGCGTTCTTCTTCGATGCACGACGTTCATTCCAGTATCCCCATTCATCCTCCTGAATCTCTCCCGCCCATCGTCGTCCCTGCAGCGCATGTCGATTGTTATCAAAGCCCGCTACAATTCGGGCAGCCTTCCAGAAAGTTCCCCTTCCTCCGGCTGCGAACATGAGGTGATATCGCCAAGTGGCTCCCGGACTCCCAATGGAGCAGCTTCGACGAGTCCTGCAAGTGCAGGGAAACGTGACCCATGGTGCCAACTTTTGCTCTCTATGACAGCCCTCCAACAAGCGTTGCTAGGTGGGATGTTGGCGTTGGCCGCTTTGACCGAATGATCCCGACCATGTCTCGCCTATCTAGGCCTTGTGCATATTGTGGCTTCCAGACCGCGGAATTTCAGATTCAGGACCTTGCTCTAGCTGCTCCCCTCCCCCACGGCATCCGTGTCACACACATGCTTTTGTGTCTGCCAAACCAGGGTCAGGCCGAGGGACGACGCAAGTTTTGATGACAAGAGAGAAACTCGCGCCGCCGGGCAAGCCACGCCGCAGCCACGCCTTGGGTGTCCCGGGGAGTCTCATCCGTCCGCTGCCACCAGCAAAGCCAGAGCCAACGATTCCACTTACACGGGGCCACGCATTGACGGCAGGGCGAAGTCGCCGCTGGGGACGGGGGCTTCGACCTTCTGCATTGAGGGGCTGCTTGACCGATTCGGTGAGGCTTTCTTGGTACCGACGCTCACAAAAGGAGTCGCGCTTGGCTCGAGCTTCAACGGTGTTGCGGTTTGTGCTGCTGGTGATCCGCGATGGGATGCTAGTTGACAGCTGAAGACAAGGAGATCGTGACAAGCATCACCCCCATCAGGCTGATTCGGCAATGCGAGAAAAAATGGGGAGATCGTCGCCCACGTCTGAACCGTTGCAAGGTGTCAAGGTGTCATTGCAGCTTCTAGAAGCCGTGGAAGGAAGGTCCCCAGCATGAAACTGCGGACGGTATCTATCTACCGTGGCGGAGGCAGAGGGCCTGAGCTACCGTATCTTGGCGCAGGAACTTCTTCTCGCGACGAGCCTCGCTCGGCTTCAGACGGCCCAAGGCTAGAGGATCTTCGCTCCCGTGCTTCCCCGGTCCATGGTGGCTGTTTTGCAAAAGGTCTCCAGGTATGTATACTTATCTGGGTATCTTTCAGTCCGGTGAATAACAAGCTGCAGGTTACCAGGACTTGTTGCCAGTCCTACATGCCAGAGGAACCTTTGCTATCAGTTGGTTGATGAACTTCCCTTTCATGATAACATCCTCACCAGAAATCCCACGATCGAGCCCCGCCGAACTCCGATATCATGAAATGCGGAGGTCGCCACGGGGGGGGCTCTAAACTGAACTACAATTCTGCCATGTCTCTACTATCGGTGAGGCGAGCTCAGCTCGTCTCCGCCTCTAACCACAAACTCGCCGTCGCCACCGTTAACGCTTCAAGTGGAGGGCCACCCTTGGAAGCATTGGTTGGCGCGGTGTGCGCACTGATAACTATTCATCATCACGAATTTCCAAGTTTGTGAACGGCCATAGCGAGGCTCTGTGCTTCGCGGTGAAGCAAAGATGTTGTCATGAAGACGCGTACATCTGCTGGGATGAAGGGGTTTCAGGCCGAGACACTGCCAGCCTACAGCCTCTCAAGCCACGCCTTGTGTAAAAGTTTTCACGGGCCGTTCAGTTGGCCTCGCGATCGACGCCCTAAGGCGGGGGCCATTTGACAGCAGAGCTTCACGTTGATGTGAGACACTTGGACATGGGGCCTCTACGGAGCCTCCAACCAGGAGGGCGTGTAGTTTCGCTGGCACTCTTGAGGCTGTGTATCATCTCCATGACTGTTGGCAACTGTTCAATCTCCATAATCCATGAGGATACTCATCTTTGCAAAAGCACCTCAGGGGGCATCTCGACACTCCCCCCCTGGCTC
The DNA here is from genome assembly GCA_012184525.1 of Xenoacremonium recifei. Classification (NCBI taxonomy): domain Eukaryota; kingdom Fungi; phylum Ascomycota; class Sordariomycetes; order Hypocreales; family Nectriaceae; genus Xenoacremonium; species Xenoacremonium recifei. Next base: position 101,715 of record WOFQ01000014.1, on the reverse strand, counting down.
GAAACATCAGCTCTAGCGCTCGGTGTCCCTTTACCGAGCGGGATGTTGACTATGCACCTCAGGGGCTCGACCTCGTTTCTCGATTTAGATTCTGGGAGGCGAAGTATCGCGGCTACGGTCTCAAGGCTGCTACCGCGGTGACGAATTGGTCACCGTCACCGCTCCCCTGAATCGATGGGGTACGGTTGAGAATGCTCGAGACTTGGTACCGCGCCCGTGAGGGGTGCATTCGCGCCGTTAGTCAATGATGGCTTGGCAGCCAACCTCGGTAGGCTCCAGTTGAGGTCGTACAAATCCCATGTGCTTTGATGAACTTGACAGTTTGATATGTCTAATAGGGGCTTGCGAGGAGGTTGTATCTTCGTAGCAGACGATGCTTCCCTTGGCCCGTCTGCTCAGGCGCCAAGCAATCATCTCTTCGTTGGCTCTACATCTCCGCAGTCTGTAAAGGCCCGTTTGCTGAGTTTTCTGGGCAGTGCCTCTTCGTTGGCTGGACACTGTTGTATGGGAAACCCTTTTGGCATGCTGTGCGAGCTCAGAGGGCGGCTTTACCAGACGCAAATTGTGATATTATCTAAACAAGAATGCTCTTCGTAGCTGTGAGTTTGAAGTTTCGCGTAGCCCTCCACCCTCTCGGAGATCTCTCTTTGTGTGATTCATCTTTAGGCAAGCGTGATTCTCCAACGAGCGCGCGGCAAGACGCGGGATTCTATGTCGAGTCAAGAATAATACTCATAATTTTCACGATTTTATTCGAGAAATTTTGTTCCTGGATGTTTCTCATTCCATGATCTTGAGGATGGAATGTGTGTATTATAGTTTCCTGGAATCTTTTGATGTGTTCTTGTTCAATTCCGCTCGTCCCTAAATCTTCATCCTCCGATCCTAACCGCAGCATTAGGTAAGAGCAATTGATCTAACGATGTGGCTGGGTCTTGGTTGCGTAACTCCTTTCTGAGAGAGTGCTGAAGGGTGAAAGAGTCTGTGAAGATGTCCCTGGTGTTGATGTGGTTTCGCGTTGGTGTTGTATGGTGGTGAGAGTGGTAGATCATGCGTCTCGAGAACAATAGAACCAAAAGTTGCAAAGCCTGGAGGAAAACACTGTCTCGAGCTCAAATAGTCGGCAGTCGACAAGCTCATACCGCTTTATGGAAACTTTCCCTCGAACGTAGGACTAGATTTGAGTTCTGTCCCTGCTCGGTAACCTCCATGTTATCTGCGAGCTCGTTGTATCTATGTGTACTGGTTTCTCTATAAGCTTCGAACAGAAGCTTGATCATGTAGTAAGACCCGAACCTTTGAACTGGAAGGCTATCATTCAAAGCTCAAATCTTTCAAATTATTTACCACAAAACATCAACTATTTGTGAGAAATACTGCAGTGGGAAACATGACCTCATTTCATCCATGAAACTTACCACTCGTGCGTCTTCTATATGTCTGATCCCCCGACATTCACCGACTCCCCAAGGCTGATGTATAGCCCTATGAAAGATGGAGAGAGATATGTGAAAACATCTATTGATGGCCAAAAGCCATGTTCACGTCAAAATCTCGAGATACTTGACACTTTGCCAACATTGATGCCCTTACCCTAGACTAGAACACCGGAGTAGAGTAGGAGAACAACTGAACTAGACACTCTGGAATATGACATAGCACAAAGCAACTCGAAAGGAAATGTGTATCTCGTCATAATAATAGATCTAACGTCGACTAGTAATTTTCGCACCATCTGCTATCAAACGCCCGCAAAAGTACCTGTAGGGCCAACATACATAACGCCCTCTACATTTATCGGGTATCCTTGTGCACTTATTTGTACAGATCGAATCATACTTCATGGTAAAAAGGCAGGACGCGCGTACTCCCTCTCAAAACAACGACACTGGGAAATACAGAGAGGGAGAGCATGATCGCTCTAAATTCAAGCCCCAGCCCGCGGCGCAGGCGTCACCAGCGTGAGCTCCGGGAAGTACTGCGAAAGCTTCCTTGGATTTCGCACTTCCGCCCGGGTAGGCTCGTCGCTGTCTGAGGCGTCCATCTCGGGGATGGGCATGTGGTTGTTGGTGATGTTGTTGCCGCCATCGAGGAGCTGTGCCGAGCGTCGTTTGACCTTGATGTTGCCCTGGGCGGGAACGATGGGTTTCCTCGAGGGCTCGCCCTGAGGCGGTGATGAGACCCGAGGGGGGGATGTGATCTGAGGCTGGATGACGATATGAGTCTCCCTAGTCGAGTTCGGCGTCTTGGACCGACGGGAAAGGTCTGGGCTGAGGCTTCGTGAAGAACCGTAAGGGATCGATGCCGTTAGCATCTTGCGGTAACCATCAAGATCTGATTGTCGGTCGAGGCTGGCTGGGCTCGCAGCGTCGCTGCGGGTCTTCTCGTTGGAGGTCAGGCCCTTGGCTTGGACGAAGGCGCTGGAGCGCACGTGGTGAGGGTCGCGCTCGTAGTACTTGTCCAATATGGGGTGGACCATGACGGTTTGCCGGTGAATCGTGATCATGGAGTTTGTCGGGACATTTACCCAATTTTCTGTCCGAAACGTTAGCATGTTGGGAGGGTTGTGGGAGCAGGAGAGGTGGTTTACGAACCTCTCTCGAACGTCAAGGGCTCGCTGGCCACGAGCACAATGTCGGCGCCCTTGTCCTTGCGTTCCATCTGGTACTGTCGGTCATTTGCGGCGGCTGTCCGCGTGACCCATTGTGTCCCCGAAGAGTAGTACAAGCTGGCGGCTTCGTCGGTGGCACTGCTGATGTAGCGCGTGCAGATGACGCTGTGGCCATCGGTGACGGCGAAGTTGAGCAAGCTCCGGGTGTCGACGTCCTCGTTCTGCAGGATGCTCTCGGGAATGGCGTCCGTCATTTCGTTGATCTGGGCAATGGTGCGCTCCATGGCCTTGCGCAGCACTGTCGGCCCAAAGCCTGTCTCAGGGCATGCGCTGGGATCGTGACCGAGGCGCTCGAGGGTGTCGAGGAACAGGGCAAAGGCCCATTCGCTGTCGGTACCGCCCTTGACGCCGAGGTACCACTTGTCGGCGAGGCGCTCCCCGAGGCGACGCTTGATATACTTCCACCCACCCAGCCCGCCATTGTGCATCCACATGAGGCTGCCATGGGTGAAGGGGTGGCAGTTGTCCTCGCTGAGGGATCCTTCGGTCGTGGCGCGCACGTGAGCGAAGATGAGGCGTGAGGCCGTCTTGGAGGCGATGCGCTGGAGGTTCGTGCAGTTCCATGCGGGGATGGTCGACGTGAAGAGGCAGGGGGCCTCACCCAGCTTGGGGTCGGTGTAGAAGCCTATGCCAAAGCCATCGGCGTTGTTCTGGCCTCGTCGAGTATCCTGTGACGTGGAATCGGGACATCGGTCAGAGGAGTCATGGAAAGGAAGGTCGGAGGAGGGCTCAACTCACGAGACGCAATCGCGAGTCAAAGGACTGCTTGAGGATGGAATGGGTCGGGTCGAGGATCAGCTTCGACAGGAGGATCTCGTCGCTCCCCTTGTAGACCTAAAACACGACGTCAGCAGTCGACTCTGGCGAGATGGCGAGGATCAGGCAGGGCCCCCCGATGATCCGGCGTCGGAGCCCGCCAGGCCAGGGGAAGAAACGCACCAGGAAGCGGCACATGGTGAATCGATGCGCAGGGCTGACGGTCCAGGGCGGAGATGGACGAGAAGCGACCGGATGAAGGGCGACGGGCTGAAATATGTACTTTTCGAACGAGCGAGAGGCGTTGCAGGGAGTTGGGAGAGCGAGCGTGGGCGGTTCCACGGGCTGGGCTGGCTATTGGGACCGGGAATTGTGAATCACACTGTGAGATGGCACCATTGGATTTTTTTTTCTTTTTCCCGCTGTGTCTCCTGGAGCTAAGACAAGGCTGAGTCGAACATTGGGGGCGCCCGAAGAGAGTGATGTTGGCGAGAGACGAGAGTCGGTGAACGGCGAGGAGGAGGAAGATGGACGCAGGGGAATATCTTTGTTCCCTCCTCGCGGCAAGCTGCAGCTGACAGGAGGCGCTTTAGGCTTTGGCAGCGCCGTCTCACAGCAGCGTCGTGCCTGGCGATGGCATCATTCGCGCCAATGGCTTTGGACTCCGGGGGAGTGGCTCCTGGTGGATCCGCTAGAGGGCGGTCGACGAGGCTGGGGGGATTTTGGGCCGAGACTTCGGCGAGTGTTGGGAATTGACTGAGATGGAGCATCGGGAGATGTGAGACTTGAATTGGCTTTTCATCATCCCGTGAAAATGTCTGTCGTTTTTTCTGTGCCATGACTTAAGTAAGCTGAGGTGATCGGGCAGGTGCAGTATGGGCCTCGGACGCACCTGCCTCTGAAGCACGTCCTCTCACGCGTTCCAGTGCCACTCCGTTTCTACCTAAGCTGAAGAGCAACCCAGGCTCATGACCTGTATAGGTAGGTACCTTATGTAAATGGAGGTTTACACAAATCCTCACCTAAAAAAAAAAGTGGTACTCCAGTTATAGAAGCATGGTCTACCGAGAATATCCAATACAATAAACCTTTTGCTTCAGTCTCTATTCGAGTCGCTGTCTCGGGATCCTCCTTCTAGTGGCTCTCCAGGGCACCACCACCCTGAATCTATAGCGCTGTAACTCCCCGCCGCGCTCCCGCCCCGCCCTGCCCCCCGCCAATCCAATTCCAGTGCAGCGCTGGCACCGCCTAACGCGCCCTGCCCAGCCCACTAACGCCACCTGGAGCCAGTGGGAGCCGCCAGAATCCATTTACACGGTCTCGCGTCCTTTACACGACCACGATCGCGTCTCTGCAGCGGCAGGTCTCTGACTTCATATATCATCTCCACCTCACCTCCGCCTCCCAGCCCGTCCTTCTTTTTCCTGCTTTTCTCTTGTTATCCCCTCGCAAGCTTCTTGTCGTCTTTTTAGAGTTGTGTTTTTCTAAGACTTGTTCTGCCAGTAGACCATGTCAGTTAAGTTCTGATCTGGTTAACGCTTCGATCCTGTCTCTCTCTGCTGTCTCGAAACGCACGCGTAAACGACCACACCTGACCGATTCACGAAAACCGCCAAAATGTCTTCTCCTGCCGCTTCAAATGGCCTCCTTTCGCCCACGAGGACCTCCCGGCGGAAGGAGAAGCGCAATCCCTCCATCACGCCTCGCCGGTTCGGCCGCTTCTTCACACCCCGTTCCTCGTCTCTGCCCACTGCTAGGAGAATCCTGGGCAGCCTGGACTCGGTGGCTACCAACCGCCAGCCAATCTCGCCTCAGTCGCTCTTCAGTGACCCCTTGACCTCGGATCCGATTTCTCCCTCACCAACTAAGCGATTGGGCGGCCTGGAAGAGGATTCGAGGAAGCGGAGTTGGCAGGACGAGAGCGATGGCCAACCCGCCAAGCGGAGGGTGACTATAAACAACGAGATGCCTCCGCCACCACTTAATTTCCTCCGACCAGCTTTGCCTCTGGCTGAGGAGGATCTCCCGACGCTTCAAGAGAACAAAGATTCGGCAGGGAACCGTAGGAAGGCTACTCTTGTGAGTCACCATAGCAACCATGATTCTCACATTATTCTCAGAATCCTCAACTGACTTTCGCAGCGCAACTTCTTCAAATCCAGCCATAAAGGCATCCCAACTGGAAAGCAAAGGCTTAAAGATAATGTCGAAAAAGCTACACCAGTTTCCAAAGAAGAAGCTGTTCTTCAGCACTACCGTCCCCAGCCTATTCGAAAGTTCGCCAACCGCGGGCTCGAAGCTCAGCTTCTCAGCCGTCAACACGGAACCGCCCCGGGCCTTGGCCACACCCCTTTCGCAACTCCGGCCTGCGACCCTCGAGCTGAGACAGCCAACTTCTACAGCAACAACACTGATGTGGCCGCGTGCAATGCTCATGAACGGGAAGGTAATACTATCCCTTTCTGCGTTGCCAATGGGCATCGTCAGACCATGACTGCTGTGGGTGACGAGGAGGGATATGTCCGCATCTTCGGCAATGAAGGCGCTGCTACGTTCTTTAAGGTCCACGACAACGCCATTATGGACATCTCCTTCTCTGAGGATGACACCCGCCTTGCTGCCGGTGGCGGTAACCGCTCGGCTAGCATTGTTGACGTCCCGACCCTGAGTGTGGCTGCCAAGCTGCAGAATGGTCATGACGACTCCCTTCGCCAGGTTTCTTTCCAGCCCGGCCGTGGTGGAAGCAATGTTCTTGCTTCCTCTGATCGTGCCGGCCGCATCCAGATCTGGGACCTACGCTGCTCGTCGGCCTCGATCTCGGCCTGGTCGACCGTGCTGAGCCCGCGCGATGTCGCCCAGCACCCCTTTACAGCCCGAACCATCAACACGCTTGACGGCGCTCATGAACGCACTGTTCAGGGCATCACGTCTTCGGCCTCCGTCACTGCTATCCGCTGGTTCCCTGCCGGTCGTGAGCACCTCCTGCTGTCCGCCTCTGAAGCAAATGCTTCCGTCAAGCTCTGGGACACGCGGTACATCAAGTCGCGCCGCGATAACGTCGAGACGCCCCTGGCCATCACCCTCGAGCCAGCCTCTCACACATTCCGCCCTTACGGCATCACATCTCTCGCCCTCAGCAGCGACGCTTCCCGTCTTTACGCCGTGTGCAAGGACAACACCGTGTATGCTTATTCCACACCACACCTTATCCTCGGCCAGGGCCCCGAGCTGCTGCATCAGGCCGACAAACGCCGTCCCATGGGCGCCTCCGGACTCGGCCCCCTTTATGGCTTCAAGCACGACCTCTTCCGCGCCCAGAGCTTCTACGTCAAGGCCGCTCTCCGCCCTGCCACTAACACCTCCTCAGAGCTTCTGGCTGTCGGCAGCTCCGACTCCTGCCCGATCATCTTCCCCCTTAACGAGCGCTACCTGAACACGCACTTTGCGCGCTCCTACCACCACACCCTCGACGCAACCACCCCAAATGCCACCGCGAGCTTTTCTTCATCATGCTCCGTCGCACCCTCCGCCAGCGTCCCCATCTTCCGCGCTGGCACGCCCCTGATCCGCGGCCATGAGCGCGAGGTTACCGCTGTGAGCTGGCGTCGCGACGGAAGCCTCGTCAGCGTCTCGGATGACTACTCAATCCGCTGCTGGCGCACCGACGACGCCGACCGCGCGCGATACCTGCGCCAGGTTGGCGAGTTTGGCGGCGAGCGTCATATGTGCGGCTGGGCAGATGTTGGTGACGACTGGGATGACGACGAGGCTTGAGCAACGAATATACCACGGGGAGTAGAAGGGCTCTCGTAATGTTAGGGGGAGAAGCCCGATCAGACGAGACTTTTTTTTGGAGAGTCTATGGGTTCTCTTAATGCGAGAGGGAGAAGCCCAATTCGACAAACCTTTTTTGGGGAGTTCATGCAGTCTCGTAATGCGAGGGAGAGAAGCCCGATAGACGAGACCTCCTTTTAGGGAGTTCATGGGATCTCGTGATGCGAGGGGGAGAAGCCCGACTAGACGACACCTTTTAGGGAGTTCATGGGTTCTCGTGATGCAAGGGGAGGAAGCCTGCCTGGAGACGACTTTTCATTCTTGTCTATACTATACCCGCCCCTTTTCGCATTCCTGCGGCGTTAACACCACGGATGGATGGATTTGGGATTCATTTGACTTTTACAGCGTTGGAGTTTTGGGCCTTCCTTCGGAGACTTACTTCTTCACATTCGGAGATTTCTTCACACACCTGGGTGGGACATATAACACATGACGAAGACACGAGTAATAACGATTATACGAAAATAAATAAAGAAAACAATTTTGAAGATAAAGTCCTTATTTATGTGATATTAAGTATGCTAGTCATGATCCATCTGGGTCATGATTGCATATGCGTGTATTCTGTTTCTCATCTTAGGGATGTCTTCTAACTGTTCCCCTTGGAGTCGTATATCTAAACCATACCAACCAACGCCGGCTATGCGTATTCCTCCCGAATGGGTATCCTAAAGCCAAATGCTATGCCATAATCATGATTGCTCAAATATTACCACGTGCCATCTACACCCCTCACGCATGACCTAAATGCTTCCGTGCCGAGACAAACACCCCAAACACCACAGCTCCGAGACCAAACATTATCAGCCAGTTGACAAGCTGCGTACCGCGGGAGCGCTTAACCGCCACTTTGAGCTTGTCATGCAGAGTCGGCACATGACCGCCCATCTCGCCATGGAACGTCGGCCGCGGGAGCTGCTTCTGAAAGCGCATAGATTTGGAAAGCCCCGGGCAGAGTGACATGTCTGCGAGTTCAGGGTGGTTGAAGAGGCAGTTTCGCGCTGAGCAGCCTGGGAGGCGTTGCTTGGTGCAGGCGCAGGTGCTGTCCTCGCTGCTGCTGGACGAGATGCGCGAGGACCGGGCACTGCGTTCCTTGGCGACGGCGACGCTGTCTCGGAGACGGGCCTTGAGGGGGTTCTTGAGGTAGCTGGCGAGGTCCAGGTCGTCTAATGGTGCGTGATCCTCTTCTTTCCGGTTCGGATCGTCACAGACGGCGTCCAGCTGTTGAACAACCAGCGTCATGTTGTCAAAGATGCAGACGGCTTCTTGGACAATCTCTTGCCTCTCCTGGGGCGTCAAGAGTTCTTCTGAGTCCTTCAGATGCTGTTTGAACTCTCGCTTCAGATCCTCGCCATCCATCGCCGTCGGGAAGTGGAAAAAGCGTAGGGGCATGGTGTGGCTGCCATGTGAGTTGAAGTCGTCCTCTGGGATCTCCTTCTCGCTGAGCCCGCTGGCCGGCTCCGACTTCTTCTGAGTGTCCCGTTGGCAGGCATGTAGGGTTGGCTTAATCGGCGACGGTACGCTGTCCCAAAAGTCACTGCCTACTGACTCCAATGTCGCTCTGATAAAGCGACCGCCTGCAAACAGTGCCATGAACAGGATATATGAGTATGCCAGTAAAACATGGGGACGGTGCTTCACCGCCCGTTTGATATGCTCGACAAAGTCCCCTAATCGGCCCATTCGAGATATGGCTGTTAGCTCGAAGTCGACCGCATGATCAGACCATCCTGTCAGCGCTTTGATGTCTCCCCTCAGACGATCTGCCCGCATTAGCCCGGGAAGGTACAGATGCTCAAGTATCGAGTGCATGCGCGACGATACTGGAATCTCTGGCTGCGGTTGAGAGGGCGGTGGCTGTGCCTTGTCGACATTCAGGGGTTGATCACTGCTGGTTTGTACTTGAACGGTTGGACTTGAGGCTTCTGAGGTCGGTGGGTTATCCAGGATATCGTGCCAGAGTGCCTCGAAGGTGATGTATATGGGCGCGATGTGAAGAAGCCCAGAAATGTAGGCTGCTGGATCAGCGGCTCGAGGAGGAAGAGCCCACGGTAGACGTGCAACGATGAGCTTATTAAGCTTGGCGTGAACAGATCTGGTGGCCACGGCAATAGACTCGGCCAGGGCGCGGTCACCAGTTGCTTCGGAGGTTGTTCCAGACATTTTGGTCGTCCGAGGGCACCCCAGAGGCCCTTGATGGTCTGTGGTAGATTCTCAGGGGAGAGTTGAAGTACACGGGAGAGAGAGTCGTTCTATCTGAGAGCAGGTTGAAGTTGAAGGGATCGTGACTCGGTTCTAGGGTTGAAGCGATGGACTAGGATACTGTAGGATCGAGAGATAGGATATTGTGAGGTTGGTAGGAGAAGTCGGAGGAAAAGAGTCGAGATTGGATGACGAGGCCAAAGTCGACTGATATGAGACTTCAGCCTTGGACGTAGAAAGTACGACCAGAGCTCTGCTTGCACCTGCTGAGCGGATCTCAAGAGAGAGTGAATGAAAGAAGACCGTGGCGGGAGTGATCTCGAGTTAGGATCAGAAGTTGCCTCCTAGGATCCTGCACTTTGTAAAATAGTCCCAGTCGTCGAAAGTGAACAGGCCTGACTCAAGCATAGGTACTCATTGTTGCCCAAAGCAGCACAACTCACAGATCTGAGAGATCTGCTTCCGCGTCCGTGAAACTCTGCTTTGGTTGCATGACAGAGAAAGCACCTCAGCAGCCGCCGCCATCCCGCCAGATTTCAGATTTCCAGGGACCGGGAAGACCCTTCTTTTGGCTGCTGCCAGTTCCCCTCGCAGAGCTCGTCTCGCCCCCAAGCCATCGCGATCGAGATTTTGGTGTCCCATCGATCGCGATGGTTTTCGGCCCCGCTAAGCGCCGCGCCGCCGCGTCTCCGGGAGAGCATTAGTCCGGGCTGGGAGGGAAGGTCGAGACCTCGCTGGTTCTTGCATTGGTCGAGGATTATTAGGGGTGTTGTTTTATGTTGGAATGGTATATTTGTCTTGCATAAGAAGGAGGTCTGGACTGTGGTTGGTGAGTCCCCTGTAATAGTGGCTGAGATGGTGGCTGATTTGCGGCTTGTGGATGCGACTCCAGATCTTGGTACCTGCGTCAGCATCTAGATAGATCGATGCTCCCTACTTTAATTACTCTGTAGATAGTTTCTTGACCAATTAGACCGGTTCACAAATTTATGCACTTCACGGCTTTGGTCAGCTTTGGTGGTCCAAGTGAAATCTTTATACTACAGGAGCAGTAACATAATGATGCGAGTCTGCTCTTCCATTGAGACCCTACCCTCCATAGTCCTCATCTATTGGTATCCAAACGTTGAAAAACCCAGCACTCTAGAATCCCCATGAACGCCACTATGCTGTAGAAACCCTTCATGGCATCTCTTCATGATATCCCTTCATGACCAACCCAGTTAAACGGTGTCGCATAGACCGTCGTTTAGACGGTCTCTTCCCGCACGTGGTCCTCCTCATCCTCTTCATTTCTCTCGTCAACCGCATCGTGACTCTCGTGATTGATAAATAAAAATGACAAAAACACAACCGAGGCACCAACCCAGTACACAAAGCTCGAGTATCGACCATATTGGAACATCTCTCCGATCAGAGACAGCGGGATCGTGAGGGATATGCCGACCGTAACAACCAGTGGCGTAGTAAGAAGCATAGCCCATGCCCATGAGATGTCGCTGATGAACGATGACAGAGAGTTGCACTGCGACTGGTTAGTCCGGCAGCGTCATGAAAGAGTAAGGGTACCAACCAAAACTATGGTCCAAATCCAGCTTGTCGGCGGGAGTCCAAACTATTACTCTGTTAGTTATGTTCTTATTTGGAGTCAGTCTGAACTTACTGTCTCTAACCCTGTCCAATGCAGGATGAAGAAGATGGGCCACAGAAGGGTCATGTTGAACAATCCGACCAAACCGAAGAAAAGCTGCATATCCACGCGATCTTCGTCACCGACCCGATACTTCATGACCGTCACATAGACGCCGTAAACCATAGCACTAAAGAATGCCATGGCATCTCCAATTGCTATCTGGCCTGGCGTCTTGTGTGGGAACGACCCTCTGTCCTCGTCGCTTTTCCCAGACAGATCGACAGTAGATACCAATATGACTCCAACTAATGAGCCCATGACGCCGAGAAGCTTGCGGAACGAGAAAGCCTCGATGCGGAACAGAGAGCAGAAGATCAAGGTCCAGACACTGCTCGTCGAGGACAATATCGTCCCGCTGGCAACGCTGGTGTACTCAAAGCAGGCCGACACGAAGTAGTTGGCGACGAACCAGAGCATGGAAAATTCGAGGCTGAGGACCAGAGTCTCCCGGAAGCCCAACTTATCGGTTCCGTATTTCCTGCTCTCGGCATCATCGTCCTGGTTGACTAGCAGCCGCTGGGTAGCAAAGTCATCATCCTCTTCTCGCAATGGTTCGAGCGAGGCGCCATGGAGCTTGAAGTCGTTTCGCAGCCGGACGAGATCGTTTCGGAATCCACGAAGGCCAGTTCGCCTCAGGTAGAGAACGAACTTGGGGATCAAGGACAGAACGAACACGGTGCTGTTCATGTAGACGACGAAGAACGGCTTGCTGTAGGTATTGTCGGAGAAGAGGGTCTATGCTCGTTAGCTGAAGGAAAACTATGCGCAACGTGGTCTCGAGTCTTACGCTGGCCAAGAAGTTGGACAGAGTCCAGAGAAACACTGTCACCAGCAGGAAGCATATCCCCAGCGTCCGCCTTCCGACGCCGGAGAGTCCGAGGCTCGCTCTGAACCCTTGGCGGGGAGAAGAGGCTGAAGAGCACATCGAGGCGCTGAGATCTGCGCTGTCTTCTGGCTGCCGTCGCTGGTGACGATGCTCAACCTCTCCAACAGAGACGACGGCCTCGTGTCCAGCCATCTTGAGTCATCCAATCTGTCTTCGCCTCGATGCGCTCGGCTCGCTGATGATGTTATCGGCGGGTTTCGGGATGGCGGGTTCGAGTGGATGTCGTTATCAATTAGTCCGTGGCATTCGTCTTTGATAAGCTGGGCGAGGCACGAGCGACGGTACGAGATGGCGTCGCTGCGATCATGATCTTTAAATAGCTTTAGAGAAGGGTGGATTTGAACAGGAGACGATGTGTCTTTGTATCTGACAACAGAGTCTCTGACCCTCCATGTCAGAGATTACGAGGTTCGCAGCCAGTAGAGAGGGCGGGGCTCCAGAAGTACATGTGCCCGAGCTGGGCAAGGTGTGGGCGCCACGTGGCGGTGCTCCAGCCTCAAAGCGATCCAAGATGCGCGCCTCAGGCAGACCAACATCCCTTTGTTTCCAGTGAGAGACTCATGCTTACGATGAACTATATGTTGAAGACTTGAAAACAGAACACTCACGCCCGAATCAACGGAACCTATAGTCTTCTGTATACTTTCTATCCAAGTATGTCGCAGCTTAACAATCGCAGATTATGGTGGACGCAAGCATGTATATTTGGATCGAATCATCATACGAAGTTCACTCACCCTTCGCTTCAAATAACACTTACATATGGACAGCACTTGACATCGATCCTATATGTCAAGTGAGCGAAAGCCCATCTGTATCCCCAGAAGCCACCTAGAGAATGGATGTACTGACAGACTCTCAACAAATGCAAGACGAATATTCACAGCAAAATGATAGATGAATGCTAACTTGTGTCTCAAATTTCTTCACCTTTATGGCCTTTTAAGTTGTTCGATTGGTCGTTGAATCGTGCCATATGCCTATGGACCAAATTAAGTTTATGGCCTGAAAATGTTGGCTGAGGCATCCATCCTCAGTCACTGACTATAAATAAACATCACCCCTCGACGCGTTCCTCCCACCTTCACCCACTTCCTCCTCACCTATCCCTCACGCTTCCAGCATCGTCAACGCTCCCAGCTCCCAGCTTCTTGACTTCTACTCTTCCGGAGATCATATTCGTTGACGCCCTTCAAGCTCTTCTCCTCTATTACGTCTTCCTCACCTCTTGGTTGACGCGATCCTCTACCCTTCACACACTTCTCACCCGCATTCACCCCTCACGATTCCCGTATTCGCGACGCTCCACGCTCCTGGCTTCTTGCCTTTGAGACATCATATTCGTTGGCGATCTTCAACCTTTTATCCCCTGTTTCGTCTTCCTCATATCTTCATTGACGTGGTCGAACGCTCAGATCCTCAAAAGCTCTCGCCAACCTCATCTTCAACTTTCAGCCAAAGTCCAGCCCACGCAGTTCCTGAGTTAATTCTCACTTATTCAGACTCTCAGCTAGCTGGTTCTCGGGAAGTTCAAAGACATGGAAGAACGTCAAAATCCTGAAGGGGCCTCTAACAGCGTTCCGGACCTTTACACCGCCAACTACCCCTCCGACTGGACCCCATACTCGCCGATCAGGAGAGAAGATCAAAGTCATATTTCAGAACCCCTCGAGTCAATCGTTGGATCAGCTTCAAACCCTACTACAGCTACGGTACCTCCATGGAGAGCTACGAAATATCCGGCTGTGCGTTATCGAGATGACCATTTGTGTTTTGATGCCGACTATCCCTCAAATTACCGCCCGGCAGCCGGTTATCCCTCGACTTTCAGTCATCCAGTGTTCTACCCTACGCCTATAAGCTATCCTCCCCCTCCTCCCCCTCCCCCAAGGGAGCCTCCTCCCCCTGCAAGAAGAATTCCTGCTGTCCCAAGAGTCTGCTACAATAACCTCTATCAGTTTGCAAAGCCCTCGGATTAGGCATTCGAGATTGATCTTATCATAGAAGGAAGTAGAGGAGATCTCCGGCAATCCAAGTTCGTCGTTGACTGGGGCCGGATGGAGTCAATGTGCCCAGCCTGGGGCAAGAAGTATCGAGATTATGAGCGAACTTTGCTCGTATGGAAGAGACCTGAGGCAGACGCAGGTTTATATGTACTTCTCGCAATCATTCACGGGAGACTCGACCACGATGAGATACCCCGCCTGACCCTTCTGGAGCTTTATTACTTCGCGCTCGCCTACGATTGGCTTGGTAGACCAGAGCTTGTTTTCCCAAGAGAGAGGGTTCGTGGTCGAAGCAAGTACGGTCGCGAACACCTCGAACGCTTGCAAGTCGCTCCGCGCCCATTCTTCCCGCCCGGAATGCTCAACAACCTGGCCCTGAGCATGCTGAAAAGCATGATCAGGAAAAAGAGAGACATCGCCGAAGACTGGGCGATGATCCAGGTGGTGCTGCACACCTTGGGCGTCAACCTGGGCTCGGGAGAGATCAAGTGGGCTCTCGTCATAGCGTGCCAGGAGAGCGGCTTCGGCTTCTCGAATCGAGAAGCAGAAGAAGAAGAATTGGCCTCCCTGTGCTTGGCCCCGGAGAAGCTGACCGCGAGGCAGCTGGGCGAATTCCGACGCAATCGGGAGACCGGTATGTTACCCTTCTCTCTCTCTTTGTCATGACTAAGACTGAAACTAACATCTCTTATTCCTTCAGCCAGAGAAATCTGGCGGGAGCGACAGACATTCCTCGGGAAGGTATTCGACGGCATCTGGCACCTCGCCATGCTGGCCGAATGCCGGAAAAACGGCATTGTCGTGAGCGAGAGGACGACACGACTCTCGCAGAAGTTCCACGTCGCGGGCTGTGGTCAATGCGGCCCGCCCTGTCTCGACAAGTTCCGGCCTCTACTTATAGGGGCATCTCTCTGGCCGCTCCCTCACGCGGCCGCCTACTCTCACAGCCTGGCCAGCGTCATGGGCCGGCTGGACGACTTCACCCTCCGCCTTGGGGACGGAGACACCCGACAGACCGATTCCACAGGTCTGGCGGTGTGCTCTCCGCTCACCCATATGTGCGACTTCCTCGTGGGGGAGTTGAGAGAGGCGTGTCTCGCCGGGGACAGGGACGGCGCCGGCCCGTCTACGGGTGAGCCGATGGAAATCGGCTAAGGCCGGGGGAGGCGGTGGTGATGGTTGGGGGGCGAGCAGGAAGGGCTCGCAAGAGTGTGTGTGTGTGTGTCTGGGGGAGGAGGCGAGCAGGAAGGGCTCGCAAGAATGTGTGTGTGTGTGTGTCTGGGGGACGCGGTGGTGATGTTTTGGGGGGCGGCCAGGGAGGGCCCGCAAGAAATGTGTGTTTGTCTGGAGTTGGGAATATCTTGTTCTATTATGCTATAAAGACCATTTCAAGAGATTCCATCCCCTTTCCTTCGACCAAGACACCAGCCTTTCTCAAGATAGATACGCAGTTCTGTACAACCTCCGCAGATACTCCCTCAGTATTGGCTGGGAACTTGACAGTCTTGAGCCATTCCCTTGCATCAGCTTCCGTATAATCTAAATTCGTCGAGATATAAGCGACCGCTTCTTCTTGGTTTTCATTAAAGTGAGCGATCCCCTTGTCCAGCTTTCCAAACAAGTCCTTGACTCTTTGGTCAAGACCGCCCTTTGTCAATGAAGTCGACGCCACAATCTTCCAGCTGCTCCACGGCGTGTAAATCTCACCCACGCGGCGGATCTCGCCTGAGTCGTAGAACTTCTTGGACGTGAAGTGCTCCCACATGAAGAAGTCCGCCTCGCCAGAGTTGACGGCATTACGAAGGTTTTGGAACGTGTTGAGCACCACCGTATCGCTGAAGGGCTGCGGATTAGATGGCGTCAGCCAGCCCTGCTGGTCGGCGAGCACGAAGCCCATGACATAGCTGCCGGAGCCAATGCGCGAGACGCCGATCTTGCCGCCGGACAGGCTTGCGACAGAGGAGATTTCGGGACGCTTTGCGCCAGTAGAGATAGCCCAGCCTGTGGCGTGTTAGTTTCTGGGTCATAGCCAAGTTTATGAAGGGAGAGATGAAGTTGAGAAGAGGCCAAGAAACTCACAGAGAGGAGTGTTAACGTATGTGCCGACAAGACGGTAGCCGCCGTCTCCCTCAACGCCCTCCTTGCCCAGCCCTGCGATCCAACCCTCCGTCAGGCCGATGCCTACGTCAATCTCACCGGCACGAATAGCCGTGACCATGTGGCCCGTACCAGAGGGAAAGGGAATGAGAGTGGCATCGAGACCGAAGTGCTTCTGTGCAAAGTGAAGCGGCGTAGAGAAATGCTCAGGCACGAAGCCGATGCGAAGGGGAGTGCTGGTCATGATGGCTGCACACTTAAAGGATTAATATTAGAAACTTTACTTCGACGAGAAATGTCTAAACTGTACTTACCTTAACGACCTTTCGCGCACTCTGTATATGTCTCTGAGGTGAAGTTTGAGGTTGGGGACGGCGTCATCCCGAGATGCGGAGATATGGAGAGTTTGCGCGATTGTGTGGGGCTAGCAGTTTGTCAGTTTCGGGAGGGTGGCGTCGGATTTTTGAGAGATATAGTGTTTGCTGCTTCTTGGGATCCTTTGGATAATGGACGGGTTGAGGGAATTGTCTGTACGAGAGTAGTCAAATTGATAGTGCGGCTGTTGTTCGCACATTCAAGAGGGCATGCCACAGTACATGCGAACAGCAAAACCCTGGAGAAATCAAATACTCGAGGAAGACAAAGAGAACTTGTTCTTAATTTATGTTAAACAAAATTAAAATCGAGAGACCGAATTGTCAGTCAATCATCTATGCTCAGGCTCTGCTATTAGAGCGTCTTCCCGCCACCAGTAGGGAGTCTGCGCTCAATTCAATGGATTGACAAACTATTCTGAACAACGGTTCATGAGATTTTCGAATGAATCACACCATGGATGCCGGAAACCAACTGAGTTTAAATCATTGTCAAATTTAAGAATCCGTCCCCAATGGACTCGGACATCCAGATCGGGAATTATACTGCGAAACCCTGCCGACGGATTATCTTTCACCAGCAACTCATAGGGCGTTAAGGATGAGGTGCCTTCGGAACTCGGGCCGTATCACTAGGGTTCCCTTGCGATGACGACGCTCCAGATGTTGGCAGCCTATGATTCGTAATATCTACGCCAAGAATGGCACTGTAGGGAGCATTATTGGAAGGCTTAGCAGGGAGGAACTGTGGCGAAGCCATCGTCAATTCCAGGGGCTATTTCAGGGTCTCCTTCAGTGGGGTCGAGCGCTGAAACTGGGAGTGACTTGGTAGATCCATACTAAATACGCGGTGCTGGAAGTACCCGTATCTGGGCTGGAACGGGAGAGGACCCTCCCGGTCTTACTTTGAGTTCGCAACTGCCCTAAGCTCCCGAAAACATTCTTGACTTCAACATCATCGCGAGCAAACATTATTACCCCCGTCCTGATGGACACAATTCATCGAATACCGCATCCTTAAGCCCTCCCGCACCTCTCTTATCCGCTATTCATCATGCGCGGAGCACCGTCAGAGCACGAGCTGAGTCTCGCTGAAGAGGACGAGCCCCTGCTGGATGACGTGGAGCAGTCCCTGATGAACGACCCTTACGAATCCGACGACGACATTGACATTCTGCCACTGCCGCGACGCCGGTTCAGTCCTTCGCGATGGCAGGCCAAGTCACCGCGGCAGGTCATTATCCTGATTGCCCTCCTGAAGTTCGCCCTGGTGGCGAGCGGAATGCTTATCCTGGTACCCATGGCACGGCTTATCGAGGATGTCTTCTGCCACGCCTATTACGAAGATTCATCACCGGACATCATCGAGGAGATGAAGTGCAAGGTTGACGAGGTTCAATCACGCATGGCGTACTTGACAGGCTGGAGCGGTCTCTTGCACTCGATTATAGGTCAGTCAGTTTCATCTCTTCGGACAAAACAAATGTTGAAACAATCTCTGTCTAGGCCTGATGGTTACATTCCCGTACGGCGTCATGGCTGACAAGGTCGGGCGTAAGCCAACTGTCATCCTCGCCTTCGTCGGCCTCGTTATGTCGTTCACTATTGGCCCCTTCATGTTGCACGAGATGAAACATCGAGTGCGAGAGAACCCCTACCTGCTCATCATAGGGGCCGTATTCCAGCTTATTGGCGGAGGCGCGGGGGTCATGCTCTCGACTACCTATGCCATGGCTTCCGATGTTAGCACTGAGAAGGATAAGTGAGTTTTTCCAGACTTTGACTGACAACCACAGCTGCTGACAATGAGATTAGGGCTTCGAACTTCCTCTATCTCACGTTCGGAGCTACCGCTGGAGGGCTAGCAGGACCTGTCGTCGCAGGCCTCCTCATGGAGCGATTTGGCCCTTGGGTGCCCATATACATCGTCATGTTCATGCTGCCTTGCATCTTCTGCGGTCTCTTGCTGCTTCCAGAGACTCTGGCCATCAGCATCGAGAAGAAACGGGATCTAGGAGACGAACCTGCCATTGACTCGATCCGGGGCTACATGAAGCACGGAGTTGACGAACTTCGGCGGTCCCTGAAAATGCTCGAGGACCCAAGCGTACCTTTAATTCTGGTATCCTTCTTCATCCAGAGCGCCCGTTACGCGGCATACACCTCTACAATCACCCAGTATCTTAGCAAACATTTTGGTTGGCGACTGGCTGAGGTCAGCATTCTTCTCTCGCCCATCGGCATCCTGCATCTAGTCATCTTGGCTGTGATGCCGAAGATTTCGGCGCTGCTGATGTCACCACGGTTCCGAATGACACCAGTTGGATCAGATTTGTTTTTGACCAAAGTCTCAACCGCTATCCTCGTGGTGGGAGCCTTCGTTCAAGGGATCAGCCACAACATCACGCTCTTCCTACTTGGAACATTCATCACGACCTTTGGGTCAGCCGATAGTCCTCTCGCGCGATCTACTGTCACACGTTACGTTTCGCCCGAATACGTCTCTCGTCTATATGCCCTCGCAAACATGATTGGGGTTTTTGGATCATTCATCGGCGGGCCGGTCCTCGCTTGGTGCTTTGATCAAGGGATGAAGAAGAAGGGGATCTGGCTCGGGATGCCGTGGTTCTACGTTTCCTTTTTGTGCACTTTGGCTGGCGCTGCTTTACTATTTGTAAAGCCACCAAGGAAGGTACATCGAGAGGATGAGCTGGTAGATGATTTTGAGGATGCTGAAGATCTGATGCCAGATGATCCCCTCCGGCTTCGTTAGATGAGAACCCTAGGGAATTGGAGATGAACTTCATCTGCGTTTGTGCTGTAGGCTACGAGGCGTCAAGGATCTGTATAGAAAGGAAAAATTTATATCAATGTTAAAATATTCATGACATCCATGTGTAGTCTTCGATAAGCTGCTTCTGATGCGACCCATCGAACTTCTCTAAGCGCCACCAAAGTTGACCTTCCAGATAGAGCCTCTTCGGGAACTTTTGCTAGCGAAAATGGGATGCCACAACACGAGCCAGTGACAATCTGGCCGCTCGAAAGCCTTGGCATTTTGATAACAGATTGAAAAAATGGCCGTTTGGTTTAGCATCGGTCTGCCTCTGGTACCATGTTTGGCTGCCTGGCACATTTGGGGACGCGAATTGCTGCGACGCAAGCAGTTGAAGAAGACCGATCTGCAATGTTAGTTTACAATCATTGGGGAAATATTTAGGCAGATATCAAAGCTCACAGCAATACGTGTTTACATACGTACATCAAGTACGGAGTAGAGCGAAGATAGACTACAGTCGATGGACGCACATCCCTGTAGCGTCGCGTGCAGGCACCCAGATAACTCCGAGCCGCCAGACCTCCATCTCACTTCAACTTCACTCCTTCGACTCCCATGGAGTCCTTGTGTTGTTGACCGCGATCACCAGATTTAACGGGACCAATTGATTGCTTAGCAGAGATGGTCTCCTACAACAGCACTGCATGCGGCGACAGCGTCTTTGGACCCAGCGTCTGGGCAGAAGGCTGTCGCGGAGGATTCGACTTCACCCGTAAATGATTCATGGTCTTTTCTTGTGTAACAAGCTAACGAGAGGCAAACAGTGACGTTTGAAGAAAGTATTCTCAGCATCACACCTGCGGCCGCCTTTTTGCTACTCGCAGGACCTCGGGCATTCTATCTCTTCAGAACGCTGGATAAGACGAAGCGCCAGGCGACGTACACCCCGAAGCTGGTATACCCCCTCTACTCCTCATGAACTTCCAGCGGCTTACTTCTCTCCAGGCAGTATCCGTTGTGTATTCAGCTCTCCAACTCGTCCTTCTAACTCTCGTGCCCACGGCAAATCGTCTCAACACGCATTTCACGCTCGCCGCTGCCATTCTCAACCTACTGGCCTCGCTCACGATCGTGCTCCTTGCCCATGTCGAGCATGTAAAATCCATCCGGCCCTCGTTCTTGCTTACGGCCTATTTGTTCGTCTCGCTGCTTCTAGACGCTGCACGATTGCGTACCGAATTCCTCATCAAGCTCAATCTCGCCTATGCCGGAGTTCTTTCTGCGTCCTCTTCAGTAAAGCTAGCTCTGCTAGTGCTAGAGACTGTCGAGAAGCGTGGCATCTTGATCGCCGCGAAGGCGCCCTCGAAAGAGAGCACTAGCGGACCCTTCAATCGCGGGTTCTTCGTCTGGTTGAACTCGTTGCTGGTCTCCGGATGGGCGACTGCACTGACGATCCATGACTTGCCTACTATCTACGAGAAGCTCTCGTCTGAGAAGCTTGCAGAACGCTTTGGACCAGCTTGGGACAAGGGTGAATATCAGTCATTCTCGCCATTTGAGTATCTGCTCATGAAATTCTAGCAATCCGCAAACACAAAACTCCCTCCTTATTCAGGACAACTTTCAAAGTCCTAAAGTGGGATCTTCTTGGTATTGCTCTGCCTCGTATTGCTATAATCGGGTTGAACATATCGCAACCATTTCTGGTATCTAATGCCTTGAGGTTCCTATCCATGAAAGAGAGCGAATCGACTATGAATCTCGGCTATGGGCTGATAGGCGCATTTGCCTTGGTCTTTATTGGATCAGCAGTGAGTTACCTTCAGAGGGCTGTGAGCTTTTTCTAAGTCATTTAGATCATTACTGCTTGGTATGAGCATCTAACCTTCCGAACCGGTGCCATGGTCCGCGGCGGCTTGATCACCCTCATCTACAGCAAGATGATGAAGCTTCCATCGAACAATCTCAACGAATCTTCAGCAGTGGCCCTAATGGGAAACGATGTAGATACTCTCGCCGATCGACTGAATTCTCTGCTGATCGAGTCATGGGCAAACACCATAACCGTGGGTATTGCCATGTGGATGCTTTCCGCTCAGCTGGGACCAGTTTGCGTGGCTCCGATCATAACAGCAATAAGTGAGCCATGGCTATGTGAAGTTAGTACTGATTATGTGACCGGCTAACAAGACCAGTCTCTCTTGTTCTATCAACAATAGTTGGAAAGATGATGTTCGGACGACAGACAGTATATCAGAAAGCAACACAAGACCGCATCAACCTTACCTCGGAGGTCCTTGGGTCTGTCAAAGCAGTAAAAATGCTAGGATTTACTGAGAGGTTTTCGAGTTTGATCTCTAAGAGACGCGACGAGGAACTGGAGATTGGCAAGAGATATCGCCTCATCAGCGTTTACATCAACGCCATTGGTAAGTTATGAGCACCCATGAATATCATAAATTTTGGTGCTAATACACAAAGTCAACTGCAATATGAGCATCACGCAAGCAATCACCTTTGGAGCGTATGCTATCGTGGCAAAGCTCAGCGGAGGGGAACCATTCTCAGCCGCTCAGGGCATCACAGCACTGTCGATTCTCGGAGTCATGATGAATCCCCTGACCTTCCTTCTTGGAAATATTCCTTATTCGTTCTCTGCACTTGGATGCTTCAAGAGGATTCAGGACTTCCTTATGCTTGATGAGAGGACTGAGCACCGAATCATTCGAAATAGTGATCGACCACCGACCTCATCTGAGTCTGATTTTACGGCTATTCCTGAGGATATTCCGTTGAGTCGAATGAATAAGGCCGATAAAGCTGCGAGCAAAGTCCACATTCAGGATGGAAACTTCACCTGGGCAGAGAAGGATGTTCTTCATGACATTTCCATTTCGCTTCCAAGTCATGATTATGGATCATTAACCATGGTTGTCGGTCCTATCGGATCTGGAAAATCAAGCCTTCTGAAAGCCATTCTTGGAGAAACCAATTTCAAGTCTGGGACGACCTCAGTGGACTCGCCAGATATTGCTTTCTGCGAGCAGACGCCTTGGGTCATGAACGCCTCAATTCGGGCGAACATCATAGCCGAGTCTACTGGATTTGATGATATCTGGTACGAGACTGTCGTGCAGGCTTGTGACCTTACAATTGATCTTGCGAGCCTTCCCGAGGGAGACCTGACGGAGGTTGGCGACAAGGGTGTCAAGCTCAGTGGAGGACAGAAACAGCGCCTAGTAAGTACGGCGGTTGGTTGACGAGGCTATGATGACTGAGTTAGAACTAGGCTATTGCCCGTGCTGTGTACTCGAGGAAGCCAGTAGCCATATTTGACGACGTCTTCAGCGGTCTAGATAAAGTGACCGAGCAGGCTGTCTTCGCCCAGGTATTCGGTAAACCCGGGCTGTTGCGGCAGAATGGTGTCACGGCCATATTGGCAACTCATGCTGGTAAGTGATACGTCACACCCAGCTGTTATGATGGCAAACCTGACAAGCCATATAGTTCACCGTCTCCCTGAATCTGACCTCGTCATTGCCCTCGGCGCAGGCGGGAATATTGTCGAGCAGGGGACATTCAACGACCTTAGATCTAAGGGAGGATATGTTCAAGCTCTCGACATTTCACCGCCTGTAGATGACGACCACGATGAAGAAGAAATCTCCAAGTCTGGATCGGGGTCTTCTAGCGATGTTGAAACTCCGCAGCAGCCTGACATTGCTGTCGTCTACGATACCGAGGTCCCCAGCGATTCGAGCGTCTTCAAATACTACTTCCAGGCTATTAGGATGCACAACATGGCCATTCAAGTCATATGTATCGTGATACAGGCTGTCATAAATCTTTTCAGATGTAAGAAGTCATTCAATCAATATGCAGAAGCATACTAAGTTGGAAACCCAGATGTATGGCTTACATGGTGGGGTGATGGAAGAGGCCATAGCAGCACTGATCTTGGGTACTGGATGAGCACCTATACTGTTCTCTCGGTACTCGAAGGAGTCTTCGTCACTCTTGCCATAGCGTAAGTGCTTCGATTTTACATCTTGTGATATTGCCTCTGACGGAACTTTCCAGGCAATTCCTTCTGATCATCGGACCTACCAGTGGCAAGACCCTCCACAGAAGAATTCTTGACGCAGCAATGAAGTGAGAAAAAGGTGAACTTGCTCGAAACCTTGGTCGGCTAATAGATTTTCCAGTGCACCAATGTCGTTTCTCTCGAATACTGAGACCGGTTCATTAATCAACAGGTAATGGGCTTTGCTGCCATCTCGCTTATGTGAGAACTAACACCACCCCAGATTCAGCCAGGACCTGCGACTTGTCGATGTCGTACTACCACTGGCCCTGTCTACGTCCCTCTTTGGTATGTATCCTCTGTTATTATATCATGAAGAGTACTCACACCTCTCGCTCAGAGGTTGCTCAGTGTCTCGGGGTAGCTGGACTTGCTATGGCCGCCGTTAGCTGGTTCGCCATTTCGATCCCGCTTATCATCGCCATTCTTGTCCTTATACAGCGTTTCTACGTTCGAACTTCCAAGCAGCTACGTATCCTGGAGTAAGTCTCCACGTCCCGATCTCAACAAGAACCATACTGACCAGGAAAGAATCGAACACAAGGCGCCGCTATATTCCCATTTCCTCGAATCGATCCACGGCCTCACGACTATCCGAGCGTTTGGCTGGACCAGACCATATACGAACAAAAACCTTTCTCTCCTAGATGAGGCACAGAAGCCTTCTTATTTTCTCAACTGCATTCAGCGCTGGCTGACTCTGGTGCTTGATCTTGTGGTCGCTGGGCTGACCATTCTTCTTGTTGTCCTTGCTGTTACACTACGAGACAAGATGAGCTCGTCCCTCCTCGGCATAGCACTCGTCAACATGATGCAGCTGGGTACCAACATGAAAGGAATTATTTTATCCTGGTCTACTCTGGAGACTTCTTTGGGTGCGATTGCTCGGATACGCATCTTTTCACAAACCACGCCATCGGAGTTGAGCTCCGATGAGTCCCAGCAGCCTGAAGAGACCTGGCCAAGCAAAGGGAGCGTGCAATTCAGTAACATCTCGGTGCAGTACAGGTAAGCCAGTTTGCAATGAGGCACCCTATTTCATCCACTCATGGTCATGACTTAGTTCAACCTCGGATCCGGTTCTTCGCGGGGTTCAGCTCAATATCAGCCTCGGAGAAAAGGTCGGCCTCTGTGGCAGAAGTGGTAGTGGCAAGAGTTCCCTGATACAAGCTCTCCTTCGCATGGCAGATATCTCAGATGGTCAGATTATCATTGATGGAAAAGACATATCCAAGATCCCGCGATCGGTCATCCGTCAAAGACTAAGTTGTCTTACACAAGATCCTTTTCTCTTCACGGACACTATACGGTTCAACGCCGATCCACTAGGTGAGTATTCTGACGAGGACATCATAAAAGCTTTAGAACGTGTTGGGATCTGGTCCGCTATCAAACTCAAGATTCCCGATAGTGCTGCACCGTTGGACGAGAAGATGAACGAAAACTTCTTGTCACATGGCCAGCGCCAGCTGTTCTGCCTAGCCCGAGCTCTGCTAAAAAGGAGTTCCATCCTTATTTTGGACGAGCCCACAAGCAGCGTCGATAGCCAGACGGACGCCCAGATCCAGGAGGTGATCCGATCTGAATTTCCAAACTGCACCATTATAATGATCGCCCATAGACTGGACACTCTGCTTGACTTTGATAAGATCATAGTTCTGCACAGCGGATCAGTTGTCGAGGTCGGCACACCGACGCAATTACTGTCTGATTCTACCGGAGCATTTGCAAAGCTCTACCGCGCTGATAAAAGCAAGAAGGAGAGGAATCACGATATGTAGATTAGGCATACAAATCGGCAAAACAAAGTTTTCTATCCCCCCTGATACATAAGATACGGAACTTCGCAAATCTTCTATAAAAACCGTGTTCGCCATAACTTCTTTGACCATCTTGACCATCCGATACACATTATAGATGTTAATTCTCCAGCAGAAATGACTATTAATGCTGCCCAACAGAGTGTGTAGGTGAGAATACAACTAGCTTCCATGCATTGGAACGAGTCTATGACGGACTCAGATCAGCTCATCCAAAGTCTGGTGGAGTCTTATCATCGATAAGTAAGCCAGGTCGACGCACTGCGAGTACGAGCGATCGTAATTCTGAGAAGCAACGTGAATTTACAATGAAAGGTGGTGTTTAAAAGTGAGTTTCCTTCCTCGCCATGGGTTTGACGCCTGCTCTGCGCCTGCATGCGTTTCCTCTCCTAAGTATTAGCCTCAGGCAGAAGCTTGGTCAAAAGACATTTTATGACGCAACGGCTATCAATAATGAATCGCAAAATGAATGACTCATTGCTACTCAAGTTGACTTGCTATCTTGAATGGCCGCGTGATAGTAAATGAGGTGATGCACAGCCTTTCTGAGAAGACCCGAGCAAGCTGATGGATCATAGAACGGAGTCTCATTTGAAACGGGCAGTGCAAAATCAAGCAAAGCCTCATTAGCATTTTCGGTAATGGTGCGCGAAAAGGTTCGGAAGGTTCGGAATGGACTTCTGCACTCACCTGGACGCCTTATTGCCTACCGTATCCGCTATTTACAGAGAAACAGTTGTAGTGCTGGCAATGGGGTTTTCAAATACTTCATATGAGTGAGTCCTGACTGATAAACGTAAGTGATGAAAGAATTAATTGTTTTGTACTTAAGTCGCCTCTTCCGAGAGCCATGTAATTCTCACATATGCTCATTTCAAAAATCCAGTCCTGATTTTTAGGCATTTGGTCATTCATGACGTGAGACAGATATGAAAACTTGAAAAGCCGTGTTACGAGGCGAAAAGTGGCGGTGTTTGACTATTACTAGCCCTGCAAATGTTTGTCAGTGAGGCGCTCATCATCACAAGACATGCAGAGATCGTGATTTTCGGCGAGAGGCAAGATCAAGTCAGCGTCTTCCGATGTCGAGTACCTACATGGAAGGCGAAGGAACTTTTGATTCAACTCAGCGCGCCAAGCATAATCACTCACTTGCCGAGATCTTCATGGAACTTATCACACACCGATATTGCTAGGTTGCTTCATTCAGAGCATGCCGCAAAGACGCGATGCCTAATCACAAGTCCTCGAAGTTTCATCAGAGTGGAAAGGAGTAACGAGTATAATAGATACATTAACTAGGCACGCAAAGCACATCATTTCGCAAATTCATAGAGAGGAACAAAGGACTGCCTCTGTCTCTGCTGCACGTACAACATATCTTGCGCCACAATATCTCACTGCCTCACGAAAACATCTCCGAAATAGCCAAAACAATGTGCTACTACAGACTTAGGGGCTATGTGTGCCCAAAGGGCGGGACTCAATATGACCAGCGAGAGGACTTCGGCGAGTGCGGAGATGCGGTGGGTAAGGACTACACTGACCCGATCAGTCAGTGCCTCAACGGAATGAGAAGGTTTGACGACCATTACATCGAAGGCTTCTTATGCGAAACGTGTAAGGGAAAAGACCGAGAAGGGCGATCATGAATTGGAGAGAGAGGGAGAGGCCTACGTAATGACCTGTACCTCCATGTGACGGCCCTTCTGCACTCACATGGCTTCAAAGCTTCGACTAAAAGGGAACTGGAGAGCAGGTTTGCCTCAGAAATTCACAAGGATTCATTGATTAGGAGTGAGGTCGATAAATCCTGGTAACCTAGTTGAGGCGTTGCCCAGCCCCAATTCCATCTTCCTTAGGAAACGATGACTTCATTGCAGACAGTGGCAATGCACAGCTATTGTGACCTTCATTGCCTACATTCACCGAGTTCACGCGGATTATAGCATGTGATAGCTTCTTGAGAAAACTATTTAAGACACCTTTCTCCTTCCCACATCCATCGTAAACCCTAAGCAACGCCCAAACTCATAACTTAAACGTCTTTGCAATTTCCAAAAGAACCACCCCTGTATCGAAATATCATATAAGCACATACCAAGATGTGTTTTTCTCAAAATAAATACCGAAAGTGCACTAAGTGCCTCCGGAAGACGAACGAACGGACCGAAATCACTCTATGCAAGGAGGGTGAGCGCAACAAATATACGAACCCGGCCGAACAGTGCTCCAAGGGGCTACGATCTCGTCCTGATGAAATTTGGGAGCGGACATGTGATTCGTGTGCTCAGAGCGCGGCATCTTGTAACTGAGTCGTTCGGTTTATGTGATGGCTGGAAGTCAGGAAAAGCCGAAGCTGTTGCAGTTCAGTTGTTTCTCAGACAAGAATGTTTCGAGACGGAAGGGAGATGTTTTTCATGCGAAGGTTTATATAATTCATGTTCAACGAGTGGAAAGATGACCGGAAAGACGAGCTTGGACTATTCTGAACGTCAAACCCGGTGAGAAAAGTCCATGAGCTAGCTAAGAGCGCCCTTATGTCGAAGCTTGCATTGGCAAGAAAGTAAGCGATTCCTCCGGCGATGATCTTAGCAGACCATGAAGAAGTGGCGTGGAGGTGTTTTGTATTGTCCTAGATAGATTTATAGAAGAAACCATGACTAGTATTTGAACATCATTTCTTTACTTCCTCGTCTCCTGACGCAGACGCTTAGGGCGAGTCAGTATCTCCTTTCGATATGCTTTATCAACCCGTGAACGTGTTGACCGGCTGTAAAATAAACACCGACAACCAAAAGTCCTTGGCGAACTTCGTGCACTAAGTAGAACCCACATGACAGGCGAGCTGGCCTAAGTTTCAACCCAACTCTCAACGCTGAGATTTAGACGTTGCCATATGTTTCATATTCATGGAAAAGGTACTCTGCAAATTTGTAGCGTTGGCAAAACAGCCACGGCTTGAGGTGGCGCCTTTGTCGGAGGGAGCATCCTGATGATAGGGACACAAGGGAATTCTACCCCAGAGTGATTTGAGATCGGTTAGCTACTGAGCACCGGCATCACCCTCGAGGTGCACCGCAGAACAGTCCGGGAGAGGAGATTCAAGAACCTCTCGGGCGTATATATATAATGCGTCTCCGGGTTATGGCACCGGCGTTGAAAGTTTGTTCTCCTGTTAGACCTTTTAATTCGCCTGTGACTTGCTTTGAAACAGTCAACTGATAAAAAAGGACAAAAACCCAGGCTGGAAACAATGACTCTTTGCTGGGCTTAATAGCGCCGGCAACGTTAGACCTTGAGATACCAATCTGTGCTTGCATACTCCGTGGACTCGAGAACTTGGATGAAGTCGGCGAGAAACTGAAGTTTGTATGTCCTCAATGACAACCCGTGCTGGACCGTTTGGAGAGCAAGAGTGACCTCGTGCTCGAATACACGTCGGAGCCAGCAAAGTTGTCTGTGGCCCAAAATAAGACATATCCTTCAGCTCTGAACTGTCCCTCGGGATGGCACTAGGTTCTCCAAGGTTGGCAAAGAACCCGAATAAGCTGAGCCACTCGCTGGGATCCAAAAGCGTCCTTGAAGTGATCCGCATCCCTACCCGGGGCCATTTGTTAGGAGCTGTTTTGTGAGCCCAATCACGAGAACGGGCGAATTAGGGAAGTCGTGCATCGGATAAAATACCGCCGCCTGAGATCTTGCACGAACTATGGCTTTAATAGACAAGCCGGAAGTCGAGTCTAAGAGATACTTGAAACTGGCCGGTAGTGTGGGATGGATTTATGATATAACAGTAAATGAGAGGCGCTGATCTCAAAATCAAGCATAGCGAGTATCATGCCAATTCATGTCGCACTCGGACTGTACATCTGCATCTTTAAAAGGGAGGAAGTATGGCCACGGCTAAAGTGAACCTACCAAACCAGAGGAAATTGGGAAATCAATAATATATAGGAGGAGAAGAGTTTGTAATTGGATTCGTCATCCGCATCTCCTTTTCTTCCCATGCCTTGAACTATCCGTTCGTCTTGCAGGAGTAGTTTACCTCACATGGTGTAAAGAGACCCCGAGAAACATAGTCTTGGCTCGTACGTCCAAGATTCTTTGCTGCTCGCGCCGCCAACACAGAAGTGTGGGGCAGCAGGATGCGTGAGAGCGAAAGCATAATGTCTCCATGGCGACAGTATTCCGTCAAATTCGGCGCGTCGGTGCCGGAAGATCGAGGGTTTGCGCCCGATGGACAGGCCAACAAGCATCAAACATGAGTGCGCATGCCTTTCGAAACCATAATGGACTGCCTGTTGCAATACATAAACTGGGCGAGATAACTGAGGCCGTCAGGGAGTAATCCGCTGGCTGCACATCTACTCCTTCGACCTTGCAGCGAAGATTGCTAATCCTAGCTGTATTCTCGCCAAGAAAATGCGCTATGCCCGTAATTGCTATATAGTCTGGGTGGCAATCTTGAACGCCGAGTTCATCTGTAATCGATCGTTGGACAAAAGGGTCTCTGATATAAGATGAAGAGCAATCAACAACCATCGTAACGGCCTAGTGAACCTGCCAAGGTATGCAAGCTGACACCAATGCCAGAAAATTCGTGTTTTTGGCTCACGCGCCAAAAAATGTTTTTCAGGGTCAGTGGCCACTGGCAGTGCTCTTCTACCAGCAACAGATCGCACATCCTTGATGGGTTCGTCTGTATCAGCAAGAACTGCGAAAGGCGTACGTGATACTGAAGGCTGTATAGATAGAAAAAAATGGAAATTGATGATAGAAACTCCTCGCATTGACCAGCTTCGACGAAGGGTGTATAAGTTCTTTCCAACCACGGTGTGAACCCGCTGGAGTCCTTATCAAAGCATAAATCTAAAGAAAGAGACACGACGATTTTCAGATAGGTGAGAGAAGGCAAGAAGCAAGTACGTATTGTGCCTTATCGCAGATGAGCCTGCCCTAATGCACATCTTGTATATATATATGTATAAAAGAGGAGTGAGGTGTGAAGTTACAGCTCTTGTGTGTTCGCGGAAGTTGAAGGCGGATGACTGAGTATTTATACATGTCCACTAGCAACTATGTTTTCCTCTCAATGTCTTATTGCTCCCTAAGATATGAAAACATGGTGACGACAAAGTCTTATAGGATGCTATCAAACAGCTTGATAGACATGCAACAATACCTCAGTTTTAACAAACCAGGTCGGAATCTGATGGAAACAATAATACAGCTCATTTTTGGCTTGATCTTCTGTTTATGCACGTATACAATCACATCTCCTAATATACACAAAATCCGCCCCTAATCACCCATGATCCAACGCCGGCAATGATTTACATATACAGCATACCCAATCCTGTTTCTGCTATGCCAAACTACACATCCAGCCGTGACTCATCAGGACGCTCCTCCAGCATCCCTTGCTTAAACAAACCCCCGCTCTCCCGCTAAGTGTACGTTCTATCGTAACATATATGACAGATCTGGAAGATCTTGTAGGATATTTGCGACAATCTCGTCGTCTTTTGCTGTGTCGGTTTTGGGTAGTGGTGGCGGTGCCGCTAGATGTGGTGTTTGTGGGCTGGGTAGAGAGACTGGTGATAGAGGTTTAGTGATGAAGGCCTTTCCAGTCGTGAAGGGTTGATCCGCATGTAGAGCAGAAGAAGGAGGGGTTGGCTCAGGCTGTGGCATTTTGTTTTCTTGTTTGGGTACTTCTGACTTTCCTTCAAGAAAATCCGACCCAGCAAAGCTCCAGGGGTCGTGTTGTATGTCGGAGTTGTTCGTTTTCTCCTGGGGTGCTTGCGATAACTCTGCCATGAAATCGTGGGTCGAAGTAGGCCTGTTGTTTGCCAAACCTCCAGTTCCGTTGACGACAGGTGCGGAGGGGCCAGGCTCGGTACTGGAAGCGCTCGTAGTTTCGCTGTGATCACTCGCAGGCGATAAGGAGCGAGCAGGGCTGATAGATGGAACTGGCTTGGAAAACGAAGGTTCCAGGACCTCTGCTAAAGGAGCAAAGCCAGTGGGATGTGTCTCGATTGTGGGCGAGGTCATCATCTCACCCCAATCCTCGTCGTCTTCCTCATCAGTAGAGTCATCCTCCTGTGCATCAACAGGGGTCTTCCCCAATACTGCGGCGGGAGCCACAAGAGGCTGTACCATAGACACTGGCCGAGACGATACCATCTCTCCCCAGTCGTCATCGTCCTCGTCAGCCGTAACAGGTGGTTGGCCGAGTGGTGAGGTTGGCGCTGCTGAAGCGTGGACCATCGACACGGGTCGACTGGGCGGTTGTAGTGATGGTACGGTTGTTGTTGGTGGTACAGTTGTCGTAGGAGACTTCAATGTAATGGATGCGTGATCTGTACTTGGAGACGTGTTTTCAGACGGAGGAGGAAAAGCGAAAGTTGGCGAGCCAGCACTGCTCCATCCAAAGGCCGGCACAGTAAGTGACGAAACCGTATTAACCGTCGCTTTTGACGCCACCGAAGCAGTCCGGGAGTGGCTCTTCCTTCCCAGAAGCTCCGAAATCTCAACAGGAGGTGCCGAAGAGTCCCAGTTGAAGATGTTTCCGTTGGCAGCTCCGGTCCGCCGACCCAATACGACGCGTCCTGTCATTGAGTCTTCCTCCATCCACCGTCGAACAATTCTGAGACTCTGATCCCGGACCTTGGAAGTTCCCCAGCTGATACGAACATAGTTCTCGTCATCGCCCATGTTATGTTTCCGTATTGAGCCAAAGCGTGAGGTGCGGTACCAAGCTTTGCGCTCAGATATCGACGCGAATGTGTCGTCTATGATGACATCTGGTATTGGTTCTGGGGCCGGAAAGGATGCGTCAACCGAAGGAAAGAGATCGTCGAGTTTGCTCAGGTCGGTAGAAAAGGGTATCGTTGGTTTTGATGGTAATGAGCGTGGAGCCGGTTGTGGTTGAGATTCGACATTTGGGGCATGCCCAATAGATTCGCTGATAATGTGACCCTCAGACTTCTTCGTGGGCACATCATCTGTCAACTCCTCTCTATCCTCCTTGATATCGAATTTTTGAACTGGTGGTTTCTCCGAGACGAGTTGTTCTGCAGCGTCGGCCTCGTGGGAATCTCTTATGCCTTCTGATTCGGACCCTGAAAGTGATTCGTCGTCGTCGTCGTCTTCGGAACTCTGTTCCACAGAAGAAGATGGCTTCGGCACATCCGGCTCAACAACCGGTTGGATCGCGTGTCCATTGACTTCATCTCCCCACGGATCCTCCGCAATCTGCTCCTCAACAGGAACCGTCTTCAGGATAACGGGTTCTTCCGAAACATCAGACTTGAAGCCATTTGTGGATATAGGCTCCTCAT
Organism: Xenoacremonium recifei; assembly: GCA_012184525.1. Classification (NCBI taxonomy): domain Eukaryota; kingdom Fungi; phylum Ascomycota; class Sordariomycetes; order Hypocreales; family Nectriaceae; genus Xenoacremonium; species Xenoacremonium recifei. The sequence goes on along the minus strand of WOFQ01000014.1, from coordinate 69,167 downwards.
CTTCCTCCGTTTCCTCCTCCTCTTCTGATTCTTCCCGCTTGACCATCTCCAGTTTTAGATCCAATTCAGCGCTCGAGAATCCGGCATCCATCGGACTGGCCATTGGCGAAGCATCGAGTAGCACCCGCTTAGGAGGCGGCTCAACCGGCGACAAAGAAGCGTTCGACCTCGCCTTAGCTATTCCATCAAACATCTCGACCAACTCTTGAACCTTGGAGCTCTGCCTGGATGTCCCAGGTCTTGTCCCAGGATCCAGGGCCAGTTTTGGGCGCCCCTCATGTTGTTCGTCATTCTTCTCGTTGTCATCGTCGTTTTCGGGCGGATTTGAGGTCTCTCCATTGGCAGGTGGTTCAGGATCCAGGTCCGGCATCCTCCAGATATCTTCCGCATTCTCAACCGTCTTCCCCGGACTCCTCCCTGCGGCATCACTTCTCAAGCCTCCCCAGCCATCCACGGCTGGCGAAACAGCCCTCGTAGATACTGCCTCCAGGGGCTTCAGCCCAGGACTCCTTCCCCATGGCGAATCGCCCTTCCCATCATTCCACCCACCCCAAGCCTCGTCCTCATCCCACGGCGTTCGTGAGGCGCTGTGCGGACTATTACTGTTGGTAGTCCCAAGGCCATGGTGTTCAACGGCGGAGAAATGCGCAGGCGCAGGAGGTAGCGGAACGTCTAGCTTCGGTGGTGACGATTCGGCAGCGGCGGTGTTCCAAGGGGAGCCCCAGGGATCGTCCATGCTGCGCGCGAGCACATGTCGTGGTGCTCAGGGGAGCGGTTGTGTCGGGAATAGGGAGCCCAGTGTTTGGAGCTGGTTATGGATGCTACCGGGGTTGCAGGAGCATTGTTGGAGGGTAAATGAATCAGACGCTGGACGTCTTCGAGGCTCGTGATGTAGGATCGTAGACGTTCGCTCGGGTAGCGGCGGTTAGGGATAGCGCAGAGGATCCGTTCGCAGGCAGCAGATAAATGCGATTGCGCGTCGCAAAGACAATTAGTAGTGGCAGCTGCCTGGTATCGTGGTCAAGGAAGTCTTCGTCAGTGTCGCCAGGTTGAAATCTCGACGTTGCCAGAGCTAAGAGGACGGGAAAGGAAAATCGTCAGGGGCGCGTCTCGACTCCCCGTTCCAGTTCCAGTTCCAGCAGGTCCAGTCAATCTCGCCCCGCATCGCAACGGAAAGCCGTGCATCCCGGCCGAGCTAATTAGCGCCCGGCCGCCGATGCGTCCACTAGAATCGATTGGCCCAAATGACACCATCGAGTCAACACCACTAACACGTTGTCATTAATACAGGGGGGGGGTTCTCATTTACAGATGTTTACAGCATTTGATTGACTATCATCTACTTCCTACATCAGATCTGCTGCTTTCTGCCAAAATTTTGTCTCCAGCCAGCTCGACAGGCGTCTTTCCCGTGTCATCCGCTTGTGACTGAAACTTATAGACCTGTCTGGCCCTATATCTGCTCCGTTTATCTTCCATCCGTCCAGAAAATCATCCGTACAACGCCATGCACTCCATCGCTAATTTCGACATGATGTTTTGTTCTTGTTTTTTTCCCAGCAAAATACTCTCACAGCGCAATCTCGTGGCCTGGCTTGAGAGTCCACGACTTCTTCCGTCCAGCACCCTGTCTCACAGCCACTAAGCCGAGCGTGTTCTGTACTTGAACTCGCGAGGCGCGATCGCGGAATTGGTTGAATATCACTTCGACGATGCCCACCTTCGACAATTCGCTGTTGTCAAGAATGGCCTTTTTGACGTCGTTCATTATCTCGCTCTTAACCAGCTTGAGCGCTTCAGGAGCAGCCGCACTGGCCGTCATAGCTGCAAAGGCGTTGGCAGGGGCCGGCGGCGGTGCCATCTTGGTTCCCGCGTCTGTCGCTGCCTTTGCCGTCTTGGATTTTGGTTCAGGCTCCCAGTATTCGGTTGACCACGGGTCAATGCCATGTGTCTGCTCGAGGCGTCCTATTGAAAGTTGTTAGTCCTGGATCTGAATCAGGTCCCTGAAGCCAACTTACCGTGCATAAACTCCATCTTGTTCTCATAGATGGAGTAGTTGGGACCCTGCCGGTCGGCATCCTCAAAGCAAATTCCCGTGCTCTCCGGTTCCATGGCATTGGCAAAGATTCGTCGTGACAGTCCACTATCTTCAGAGTCGTCAAGAAATCCCTCCATGTCATCCTCTTCGTCAAGCTCCTCTTCGTCATCTTCCATATCAAGATCTTCTCCCTCTTCCTCTTGCCATTCGGCCTCCGAATCATAGTCGTAGTCCAATTTGAGGCATCGCGCCGTCGGCGTTCGAGCAATTTGTGATAGGTTCGGCAAGCCAATGAAATAAGGCTCGAAAGTGCAGGTTCCGGAATAGGGTGGTCGAACATCTTGAGAGAAAGCAATCACCTTCATAGGAACCTTGGCCAGCTTTCGACGAGCCTCTGCCAACGCCCGGCCCTCCTCTTCAGCATCCTTGGCCTTCACGGTGTCCTTCCCGAGTTGCTCCATGATATGCCGAACGGGATGGTGTCGTCTGCCACGACGAGGAGGCTTGCAAGGCAATGCGAATAAGCGGACAACGTCAAAAGAACCTTTGCTGGCCTCAGCCTCTCGCTCTCCTCGGATCGCTTGGTCTAGGATCTGAGACTTGGCGTCTCGAGTTTCATCGTCCATCTCGGGGCGGATGGGAGCCAATTTGGTGTTCTCCTTGACGAAGAAGGGTCGAAACATCTTGTCGTATTGAGATTGTTGCGGAGGTGCCACCGCTTTGACGGGGCTGTCAACCTTTCTCGACTCATCCTTGACGGGCTTGTTGGCTGATTTCTTGGGCGTGAAGAAGCTGTTGAGCGACTGCTGGCTCTTTGCCTTGCGGTCCTTTTCTTCCTGGATTCGTCGCTGCTCTTCCTCCTTTTTCTTGCGCTTCTCTTCTCGCTCCTTGGCCTTTGCAGCCTTTTCCTCTTGAGCCTTAGCCTTCTCTACTGCTTTGATGGCTTGTTGTTCTTCACGCTCCTTGGCCTTGGCCGCTTTCTCTACCTCGGCTTTAGCTTTCTCTGCCGCTTTGACAGCCAGTTGCTCCTCTCGTTCCTTGGCTTTAGCTGCTTTCTCTGCTTCAGCCTTAGCCTTTTCTGCCGCTTTGACAGCCAACTGCTCGTCTCGTTCTTTCTTCTTGTCGGCGAGCTCTTTGTCGCGGGCCTCCTTCTCGGCAGGAGTGAGACGCTTTCGCTTCGCGGGAGGGTTCGCAGACGAGGGAGTGCCTTGATTTGTAGTGGCAGAGGAGGTAGGGGTTTGGGCACTGGCGGACGGTTTGACAGCCTCGTTCTTGATTGGAGTTAGAGGCGATGGGGAGTTCAGAGCTGGGGTGTTTTTGTGAGCCGGGGATCCTCGGGACAGCTTGATAGAATCCGTAGTTGGAGGCAACACTATAGAAGTTAGTTTCACATCATCTAATCGGGCAACCCAAGACTCACAGCTTTCGTCTGGCTTGATCGTTACTACCGACAATGATTTGGTCTCTCCGTCAACCTCCATTTTGTCATCTTCGGATATTTCATCGTGGGATCGCTTTCTCGAAATAGCCTCGGACTCCGAAATATTTGGCGACATCTCAACTAGCGGCATTGAAGTCGTGATAGAGCAGTCCAGCTCCATGTGCAATGATGTTGGTTCGTAGGGTTGAAGGATATCGTTCGGTATCGGACGTTGGCTTCGTGCACGGCGACAACTTGCCACAAGGTATCGAGTGCGTCATCAAAGAGAGAAGAGTGAAGAACCAAGGCAGCCTCAAAAGACAGTTTCGAACAGTGCAGGAAGCCGGAAGTCGAACAATGTGGATGACTTCGGTTCCTCAATGGTGTTGTAGGAAGCCTAGAACCGCCTGAAGCTCGGAACCACAACCGCGTCCCCTCCATTAAAGAGAGACGCGAGACGCGTTAAATTGGCGCCACAGAGGTTTAGCGGACGCGTTTTCCGGGGCTGGCCAGAAAGTGTGCACTTTCGGCTAATCGCCGGTAGTGGTCTGTTGAGGCTGGTGCTGAGGCAGGTGAGGCTGCCTCCCCTAGCGACGCTTGTGGCTTAGCGTCAAGAGACCCTCCCCTGTCGTATGATGCCATTTCTCCAAATCGCGACCTCCTGAATGAACATTGCCATGACCCTCCAGACGACGATCCCTTAGGATCCGACGTCAGAGGTCAACGGAAGGAGGGGTTTAAGAAGCTTAAGTATAGATCTAGCGGCCGTGCCTGAGGCGCAGCTGACCGGAAATACGAACAGAGCGCAACGTCACTTTAACAATGGAGCGAGGCGAAAAGGGAATCCCTGATACGAGTGAAAATCCGTCGATCAATGCAATCATTCTCGACATCAGGCGTGAGTCTGGAGGGCATGGCACAGAGAACATTCACAGGTTCGCATGAGCCCTCTCGTTATGCTGTTCAACCCCTTTCATTTCGTATTGGTATACTCCATACTACCAATCCTCCATCCTGTCGTCTCGGTCCCCAACGGGGTGGTATCATTAAACACACTTTTGTCTTGAGTTCCCGTGGCAGCTTGCCACCATCCATTGAACATTAGACCCAGCGTCCAGCTCGGGAGCCTCTCCTCCTCAGTTTTGCACAGCAAAGCTTCCATCAGTTTACACAAGTAGAATCCAGTAGCGAGAGAGTATTCATTATAGTAGGGTAAAGAAAAGATGAACGAAGGAGTCATTGGGGTATCAGGACTCTTGAAGCGACCGTAGTTGGGTTGTAAGAACAACCAGAAAGCCAGGAAAACATCCAAAACGCCGACCGATGCAACCCTGTTGCGTACAATAAAGCGAGCGGCTGATAATAAAGACAATATGCTGGACTCTTATAAAAACGGGCGGTAGTGATATCGTAGTTGTTTGTAGGAGATATAACGTGATGTTGAGAATTTGAGGATGCCAACGCCGTATAGGTTCGGTTTAGATCTCTCAGGGTCTTAGTCGGGGTTGGCGATGAAGAGGCGTCCAGAGGTAAGAGTTGATGTTCGCTCGTCCACACTCCCGCGTCTCCGGAGCTCCTCGGCTGACTTGACGCTCTTCTCCCTCGTCAAGGCCGAGTGCATCAACGAGTTAGCCGCCAGCCGCGGGGCACTCGTCAGCTCGCCGACGTTGTCAGCACGCTCGGCGCTGCTGCCACTCCTAGTGCTTCGAGCCTTTCCGCTAGCTGCGTCATCGGCTCCGCCAACGACAATATCGATGGGCTTCTCCTCCACCATGCTGCCGGTGCGCTCAGGGGTATCCCCAGGACTCCACCGGCGACTGTTCTGGCTGCCCATGCCTCCCGAAGTTCGGTAAGGAATGCCGCGACGGCCACTTGCTGTGCTGCTGCGGCCACTGCTCCCTGTACGTCGGTGATGAAGGCGGGACATGGTGTGCAGGTCCTCCTCGTCGCTGCTCTCGGCTTCGACTTCAGTTGCGCTGAGCCGCATGGGCACTCCTCCGACACCAACGTGGTTCTCTCCGGGAGCATACCCAACGACAGGGGTCTTTCCATGATGTCGGATTTTAGCGGCGACCTTGCCGGTCGCGCTGATGCCAGTGCTCGTACGACCGCCTGCACCGCCAGAACCGTAGCCAGTGTTGCTGCGACCTCCACCGACAACCTCGAGGGTGGCGCGCATCTTGGCTGCTCGCTGCTGGGCGGCAATTCGGGGGTCCTCGTACTGGGCGCGGTCGCACCATACCGTAGCCTTTTGCTTGCGCAGGAGGGCAACATAGCTGGAGGGCTGAGGGCTGGCTCCACCACCAGAGCGACTGGAGGTGGATCGACGGAGGTCGGTGGTTGACGATGTGCGGTAGGCGGCTGGAGGTGGAATACTCGACGCGGTGCTGAAGGTATTCACAGACGGGGAGCGTCTGGCGTGCTGGCTACCTGGCTGGGCCAGGTGCAATGGCGTCGGGCTCTGGATCTGCATGGGGAAGGTATTGGAGGAGGTCGTCCGAGATCTCGAGTGGCCGTAGGCGTTGGTCTGGTCCATAGGCAAGGGCCGTCTCCTCGGAGGTTCGAGCATCTTCAAAGCTGGCCACGCAGAGGGCGGCTCTGGGTTTTAAAGGCGTCAGAATCCGTAGCGTGGTGCGTCTGTCGCAGGGGCAGCAAAGACCCGTTCGCGGGCTCGGCTGCGGCGGGCGGAGCTGAGCTGAGCTGGCCTGACGGGGCCCCAGATAGGTGAGTCCCAGCAATCAATCGGTCGTCAAAGTGAGGCAGCCTGAGACGGCGTGGGCGGATGGGGGGAGAGGAATGCAAGGGCGACGGTGCGAGAGCGCAATGCTATGCAACGGGACCGCTAGGAGTAATGACGATGCGCGCTCGCAGCCACAAGAATTCGGGAAGGGAGAGTTGCCAGCAGGTGAAAGGCGCGATATAGGGCTGGCACTGCGATCCAAAGGAGAGTCGAGTTCGAGGTCGGTGATGAGGGGGAGGTGAAGGAGGTTGAGAAGGAGGGTTTTGGCGGCGATGGTTGGGCGGGCGGCCAGAGCTGTAAGTACCTCGCGGCTCCCGCTGTAAGACTGGCTGTACAGGCGTCAGTCAAGACTCGCCAGGGCACCTCGTCGGGCCAGTCCAACGTTGCATGGGTCAGAGAAGTGGAGGAGCTTGTCGAGGGCGCCGCTTGGCCGCTCACTTGCAGGCGGAGGTGAGGTGGGTGGACCGGGACCGGACTGGACTGGATGCAGTCACAGCGGCGGCAGCAGTGAGGTGGGCACTCTTTGGCGTCTTCTGGCACCCTTTGGCACTCGTCTAGCACCCCTTTGGGCTCTAGCGGGGATGCAGCACGGGCTTAAGCGCTATGATGCTGTTGGGCTGGCTGGCAGGTTTTTGTTTGTTGTTTGTTGTTAGCGGAGGTCTGGTCTGTCGGCCCCAGCGGTTCCAGCCTGGGCCTCGTTAGCTCGGCGGCGAGCGGGCCAGTCGGTGGTTTTTCTCGCTGGAAACCTTGGAAGAAGGCCTGAAGAAGGTATCGAAGAAGCCCGCGCGTCTGCTCGATCTAGGAGGATAAAAAAATGCCGGCACGAGGGAATTCGGCCGAGTTGCGAGAAGTTGCGAGAATCAGGCTTCCGAATCCAGGCCGGAGAGGGGAAGAGGCCAGAGGGGGGCTGGGAAAACGGAAAGTGCGCGCCAGAGCCTGGAGGAAAGTGCAGCTGAACAAAGGTCCAGTTTCTCCCGAGGAAGAGCCTGGCGCCCGGACGCTGACTTGACTTGACACTTGACCCCAGACAGCACAGAACAGCATTTCCACTTCACACCTCACACAATCACTCGCGCTAGTAAGCCAAGCCCAAGTGATGTAATGAACGAATGGCTGCCGGCTGTCCGTAATCCACGTCTTGGCTGACGGGCTGGAGATGAGCAATGTGTCGACGAGGGCCTGGACAGATCCAAGGGAGGCAGACTTCCCAGGCTTTCCAGATTGCGGCACACGGCAGCTCGCTAATAGTTCGTTTGCAGGGTCAATTTCAAGGGCCAGAGCAAGACAATCCGTCGCGATTTGGCTGTCTAGCCGGCACCCTCGCGAGGGTCCGATTCCCTGAATGAGCCCAGAGACCGCGCCAAGCACCAGCTATCACAGCGCTATGCTGCAGTAGATCCAGATGGAAGTGGGAGAATGCAAGTGGGGGTGACAAGGGAGTCTTAGCATGGGCTGGCAGCAGGGCTGATCGATAGCAGGACTCACGACGAGGCTCCGACTGGTCCCCCATACAGTCAGCGGCCGACACAACCGCAGTCTAGATGACTCCCACGGCCATCTTGTCCTCGAGAGTCGACATGAGCGATGAGGAAGAGCTACCCAATCGGGTAACCATCACGACTTCCGTGCGACTGGCTACCATCCCGAGCGTCGGGCAAGGGAGCACACAATCCAGGGCCCGGCTGACCTCAGGATGGGAACCAGACTTGCATTCATTGCACCCTCTTGCCCTTGTCTGTGGCTTCAGTTCATTGCCAATCCCTGGTCACGCAATACGCGGGGGAGCAGGGGGGTGTCCCTTTGGCTGCAGCAGCTGTAGAACCAAGATGCCTTCCATCTCATGCCAACTGATAAGCAGCCAGGCGATGTTGGATAAGGATAAGACCATTGAGTACGCAACAGGTTTGACACAGCGGCTAGACCCGTCTATGGGACCGGTTGAAAGCCACTTCGTCTCGAGGCAGACCGTCTGCTTCGCTGTCTGGACGCGCACTCTCTCACCATGACCATCATCATTGTTCCGTCAATATGCAGACGTCCGGCTGTGCGGCGCCGTGCAGCTGAAATATGGGGAAGCGACATGCCATTTTCTGCGAGAATGCCGGTTCGTTCAGTCACCTGGGAGAAGAGCAAGAGGACGGAATCCGATTTCCAAAGTTAGGTAGCGAGCGATGCAGCCGAGTTGTCGGAAAACGGCCCCCATGCGAATCCCCTCCATCCCGTGAGCCAACACTAAGCAACGAGGTTGCAGTTCATGTACATGCTGTACAGGCATGGGTCCTTGTCAGAGCCCAATCGAACTCCAGGTCGCATCCACGGGTCCTGACATTTCTACTGGATTGTCAAGAGGCCGTCTCTCCCGGGATACACCTCGGCGAGCAACTGAGACTCATAATTATCAAGACATACGGTGAGAAGCAAAAAGAAACACTCTCTGGTTTCAAGCTTCCCTCCTCCCCCACCATCGTGGACGGGTGCATTCTCTACTCGCACTTGGAGCCCTGTTCAGCTGAGCTTATTCTTCCTGAGCCCACCTTTTGAGGCGCTCCTCAAGCTTGAAAAGTGCTAGGGCTGAGGGTTAACGGCTGTAATTCGCTCATGTCAACCACCCGCTGCGGTCTCACTTTCTCAGCTCCGTTAGCCATCGGAGCCTAGACTCAACTTTCTGCGTCAGGTCGCCGAGGGGAGAGAAGTGCAAGCTTCAACCGACAAAAAGTTGATTCACAGCAATTCGGGCCCAAGGAGAAAACCCGACGCGACCAACTTGGGGCCCCGGTGAGAATTTGCACGACCCTCGTCAATGGATATCAGATCATCTCCTCTTTCCCCTCCGGCACTCGCGAGTACCAACCCTCGTCCGATGCCCACAGCGTGCCAACAAAGTTCTGAGACGACATTGTCGGAGCTGTCACTCCATCATCGTCGACGCCGCAATCAAGGTTTTGGGCCTGTCCGAAATCCAAGGCCTGAACGAGTTGTCGCCATACTGGACGCCACATATAGCCCCTACGACGTGACATCCGCCTCAGAGAACGGGCGATGTCCAAGGCAGAGACACAGACCTGCGACAATTAGACCGAAACTGCAGTTCTCTGAGGCATGTAAGAAGTAAGCTCAGCCAGGCTCCGCCTTTCCCCACGTGGGCCGTCGCCTCTCGGGCTTCGCCGTTGCCTTCTGTTAGCATCACCGCCAACTCACGCAAAGCCTCCTGGAGTCGCTACGCTACCGTGACATTCGCCAGCAAGAACCCTGCAAGCATGCAACCCACCAAGCCAGAAGGCCCAAGCCCTTGAGCCCCAGGACATGCCCGACGAAAGCCTCAATTCTTCCAGAGGCTGTCGGTCCTGCGTCATTACTGGTCTCGGACGTACCTGTGCCCGAGTCTGGAGCGGTCCGAATGTCAGCCAAGCGGATTATGGCTGGCTCAAAGTCCTGGCTATAGCCCTATGGGCGATGGGCTTGGGTACGGCGCTTGACACTATCACCCTTTCAGACGAACTGTCGGCCATCCAGCGTCGGCCACATTTTACGCCTTCCTTTTCTTGCAAGCCAGCCGCAGCCAAGCCGTCAACTTTGATACAGCCATACACACAAGCTTTTACACCATCACCTCCACCGACACCATCGTCAAAGACATCAACATACACACATGCAAGGTTAACACGTCCATGCCCACAGAGAACTAAGCAGAAGAATCTCTTCCCAAGTCCCAATGCCCGACAAACCCGAATACCGATACTAAACCCTGTACTCCAGCAATACAGTCGTTTTGCTTCCCTGATGGAGCTTAGTGATTGTGAATATTCAACTATCATAGGCGTGCAGGACAAGTCATTTCTAGCCGACCTTATGTGGGTGGTCCAAAGCCAACCAACACCCTCTTCGATCCGCTTCCGTCCTCCCCGATCAGGAACAAGGCACAAGGCACCAAGCAAAAGCTCCAAGTGTGCCTCCATTGTCTCACTCTCAAAGCTGTCAGTCTCGCTCTTGGATGCCCCGAGGATCCACAGTGTCTTTCGACTGCCATCCCGATCCCGTTATCTAGCGACCCGGCCGGTGCATCCGCAGACTGGGTCCCCGCGAAAAAGAATCGACCGACAACTTGGATGAGCTCCGAAGCCAAATCCCGATGCGGGCTCAAGATCTCGATCCGTCCATGGGCAGAATGCCATCCTGCCTTGGTTTTTGTCTCCGCAGGCCTTGCAAGAAACTCACCAAGGAATCGCATGGGAGCTCACAGAATCTGAATCTTGGCCATTAGCCGCGATCCTGCCGTTGCAGAATACTACGGCTTCTCTAGACCACACCCTGAAATCTCGACGCGCAGTTGATGCCGCATTGGGCGGTGTGTTCCAGACACATGCTAGCCGGTGCAGCCTCTGGCGGTTAGAACCCTGCTGCCATCAGGGATCATTTTGACTACTGCTCATGAGCTGGGGATTGGGTTGCAACGACAGCAACAGTATGCGTTGACCATGACGCTTCTGATCCCCACCACTGGCGAAATGCTCCGGATAAGGACCTTCGAGCAGTTGGCGATAACTATCCGCATATAGTCCATCCATGTTATTGCTCCCCTCCGCAATAGCGGCTTCCGCAAGAAGGCGACAGGACCAAGTTTTTGTTACTGAACGACCAATCCACCACACAGTTTCCGACCCGAGCCCACCATCATGAACCAGGTTTACTTGAGAGCTCACCCTTCATATCCAGACTTGGAGAACCGCACCAAGCCTTGAGCGGTGCGCAGTTGTCACCGTCCCAGTGCCCATTCGCCGTGTGTTTGCCCCTCACTGGCCGACTACTGCCTCTCCATGTGCGCTCTAACGACGCCCAGTCTGCGAGAGAAGTTGGATCGACTGGCCCACGACGAGCCATGCACGCACTCGCTAAATCGATAGTTGAACACTCTGTGGGCCGAGACTCTCTTTTGACAGGACCAGCCGGAACCAAACCCACCCACCATGACTTGTCCGACACATTAGGGTTGATGGATAAGCTGGACGGCTGCGTCCTCGTAGCTTTCAGCTGCTGGGGTCTTGCCATGCGGGGGATCTTCAAGCCACTACTTCGTACAAATCACACAGAACGCTTTTGGAGGTGCCAAAAGCCGGTCTTGTTAGCCCAGAAATCCTTCTCCAGGCAACATACTTGGTCACAGTCGCCCTCTCATTCGCCCATGACCGAGAAACGTTTGTTGATGAAACACGGAACAGGCTCACCCGTGAAACTTTGTTTATCGGAAACGGTGCCACTCGAGAGCTCAAGCTCGGGGCTGTTACGCGTCAGGAAGGGATGAAGTCATCCCGATGATTTATATGGAGGATGGCAGTTGTACCACGTTGTCTTGCCGACCGCCAATGCGGCCTTTGCGATTGTTTACGATCCGATCGAAGTGGACGAAAATCTTCGACGATCGCTCATGCCCTTGGAGAACTTATGTTCAGCATACACAGCTCATGGCCGTGTGTCGTTGGACAGGCCAAGTTGGCCAGCAGGTTCATTGCAACGCTGTTTCGCGTGCCTATGACGAAATGTAGTGCTCGCCACTACGCTGTCGGGGTTGAAATCCTAGATCTGCATATCACAAGCTACTTGTATTTGAAACGTTGCAAAAACATGGATGCGTTTTTTCGACCAGTGTCATGATCGCCAGTCCAGATTCCAGTTCCGAACAATTCCTTCCTCTCGGTAGATAGTCACTATGCTCATATTAGCGAAACTCACATACATATTCTTTGAAACAGGGTTGGGTTTAAATCTCGTCTATTCCTTCATCGTTTACATTCTCGGGCCTTCGGTATGGATAGGAGTTTGGCTGCGGGTTAGTAAAGGTCAGTTCGTTTAGCTTTAGAGGTTGTGCTTCTTCTCCTCGGGCTCGAACTTGCTGTGCTGCTGGCTATCGCAGTATCTGCAGAGGTGCTGCATGAACTTGACTTTGTCCACGTCCATGGTATCTGCGCACTTAACCGGCTTATTATGGCCTCGAGGGGCATTGATGCATTCATACTCGTAGTCGCTGCACGGGTCAAGGCTAGCGACCACCTGGCCGGTGAAGTGGCCCCGTCGACCTTCAACGAGTCGCACTGGATACTTGACATCATCTTTCTTCCCCCGTCCGCCACCAAACCCGGACGCGTTGGAACCCACGCTTACGGTGGAAAGACGTCGACCGTTGCTTCTTGGAGGGCGCTTGCCGCAGGAGCTAGGGCAGCTCGTACAGCTACTTGTACCGCAGTTACTGGGATTGCTAGTAACGCTAAAATAGCTTGTACTTGTAGTGCTAACACGGCTGGTAGTGCTGCCCATACTATCATTACTACACGTAGAGAGCCGGCGGTTGCCGTTCATCGACAGTCCTCGGTGAGCCTGCTGAGCCGTGAAGGACAGTTTTCTCTTGACATTACCCGAACCGTGGGCGTTGCTTTTCTTACCGTTGCAACCGTCCTCGTTACAAGGGCAGAAAAAGTAAGTAAAAACGTTGGTGCACATCGTGCTTGTAAGTGAAGAGTTTTTGGGGTGGTTTTTGATGTTGTGTCAGTGGTGACTGTGAGTGATCAGTAGGTAACTGCTGAGAATTGCTCTCGTTTTGTTGTGTTGTTCGTAGATGAATGTGCAAGTGTTGATGTTTTGTGATGTGTTATGGTATCGACATTTGATGCCCTTTTATATGAAGAGGAGCCTTGCTTGTTCATATGATCTCTAGAATCACGGTTCGTGATACTTTAAAATAATGTCTATGACAATATCGTATTCTGGGAACCAACAGGCTTTTATGCTCTTCTCGTGAACAATGGCACTTGTATGCTCAAACAAACAAAGGATGCGAGACATTTGTGGCTGTTGGAGCGAGGCGGGCCGTAATGGCACAGAGCCAAATTCTTCTTTGTTCTAGGCTCTTGCTGCCGTGCTGCAATCTCACACTGTCTCGCGAGATCTGAACTGAGAGGTTCTGAGTAAAAGGTAAGACATGGGGTTGTTGCTAACCTAGACCGGCATCCAAACTGTTCGAATTTGTTCGTTTCTGGAGTCTAGATCTTGCCTTTGTCTTATCAGCAAGGAAAGTCCCTACTGTACCTCTGATTGAAGCCCAATGAAGGCCAATCACACAAGAGGCGGTAATCTTGCAATAGGAGTCGCTACGTTTCGCACACGGTTCACTGCGTGGGACGTGAGACCTGGTGGCAACGGTTGTGGCGCCAGCTGAGAGATCACAACGTTGTCTCGAGACTTTGCAAGGAATCAGCCTGACCGTTAGAGGAGACACGGATCGCAAAAAGAAGCGTCTCGCCAAATCACACCGCTTCGACCAGATATTGTGACCTGACTATCATCTCCAAGCCGTCCTTCATCAAACTGGCTATGGAGCCAGCGGCAAGCAGCCACTAGATTTCCCCAGACGGCTGATTAGATCCGTCCGCGTTCGTCCATTCCACCTGATTTTGCGCTGGCCTTAATTCCAGACCCTGGAATGTCTTATTATTAGTGCCTGACGTCAAGAAAAAATTTCCCAGCATCCTGGTGAGGGGCAGCTTCCCGACTTGCGTAGGAGAACTGCCAATCAATCAGGGGAGAGAACGACTGGCACGTTTAGGCGCGGCGAGTTATCACAGGCCGATCTTCGATCTCCGCTAGAAGCTTTCCATCTTCACATCCAACTTCAAGAATCCATCCCGTCGCATTGGAGGCGCCCATCCCTGCAGAAACCTCGACGGGGATTCCAATTTCGATTTCCTGATATGGCTTTGCCATGAAGTTTGCAAAGGAGCTTGAACGCGAGGCCGTGCCTGGTGAGCATTCTCCCTCCGTGCCCAATCTGAGCCCAACAAAACAACAGCATCTGCGACGACGATACTGACAGAAACTCTACCTTAGAGTGGCGCATCAAGTACCTCAACTACAAGGCCGGCAAGAAGTACGTCAAGGCCGTAACGCGCGCCATCGGCCGAGCGAATGCGACTCCTTCGACGCTCCCACGACGAACACCGACCTTCTTCTCGCCGCGAACGCCCCAACAAGCGAATGGGAAGAACAAGGACAGGAGCAATGGCACCAGCAATGGAGCTTCCGCTGCGCCAGGCACTGCCTCGACGGAATCGACTGCACGGCCGATTCCCTCGTCGCAGGGCCGCGAGCGCGAAGCCTTGAACCGACTGGGCGCCAAGATGTCCTATGGCAGCTTCGTGGCAACGCCCCCAGACCGATCGCCAACCGACACGCGCCCGACGAGCAGACATGAAGCTATTCCCGACGGCCGCAACACCTTCGAGCTGCCCGCGCCGGCAATGCAGGTGCACTCGAACCCTCCCGAGCACGCTACGGCGGCCGAGACCGTTCGCAAGACGCTGAACCGGCTGGCTCCTCGACGAAGCGTGTCTCTCTCCGATGCAGTACCCGGTTTGAACACTCCGGCTTTCCAGGCCGTGTCGAAGCGCAACACGGCCTCGACGGTCGAGTCCCCGTCGCATCTGCGCCGACTGTTCACCCACACATCGACGAGCCGCAACGAGTTTGGCATGCAGAACATTGACCTGGTGCGCGAGCGGGAACAGGAGTTCTTCGATTTCCTCGACGAGGAGCTGGACAAGGTCGAGACATTCTACAAGATGAAGGAGGAACAGGCTGGTCAGCGCCTGAACATCCTGCGAATCCAGCTTCACGAGATGCGCAACCGCCGTATCCAGGAGATGGCAGACGAGCTCGACAAGGGAGATCGCGTGTCTCATGACGGCGGCCGCGAGAATGGCACGGATAAGATCAATGGCTGGGTGAACCCCATCAAGGCCAAGATCTTCCCTCCAGGTCCAAACTCCAAGGCCCTGCAGAAGATGACCCGAACGCCCGTGGTAAACCCCATGCGTGGCGATGCCTCTCGCGACTACATCCGTCGACCGGAGCATCATGAAGTACCATACCGAACTGCTAAGCGGAAGCTCAAGCTGGCTCTTCAGGAGTTCTACCGTGGTCTAGAGTTGCTCAAGTCCTATGCCCTACTGAACCGCACTGCATTCCGCAAGCTGAACAAGAAGTATGACAAGGCCGTTAATGCCCGCCCTCCCTACCGATACCTGAATGAGAAGGTGAACAAGTCATGGTTCGTCAACAGTGACGTGCTCGAGGGCCACATCCGGGCCGTTGAAGACCTTTATGCTCGTTACTTTGAGCGTGGCAACCACAAGCTCGCTGCCGGCAAGCTGCGCAGTCTCACCAAGAAGCCTGATGACCAGTCCTTCAGCACGTTCCAGAGCGGGTTGCTCATCGGCACTGGCGCCGTGTTTACTATTCAAGGTGTCATCTACGGTGCCCAGCTGCTGTTTGACGATGATCCAACGGTCCGGCAACAGACAAGCTTCTTGATGCAGATCTATGGCGGATACTTCCTCATGCTATACCTCTTTGCCTGGTTTTGCATCGACTGTTGCATCTGGACCAGGAACAAGGTCAACTACCCCTTTATCTTCGAGTTCGACCAGCGGCACCACCTTGACTGGCGGCAGCTGGCACAGTTCCCGAGCTTCTTCTTCCTCGTCCTGGGCTTGTTCATGTGGGTCAACTTTAGCAGATATGGCTCGCCAGACATGTTCATATATTATCCGGTTGTGTTGATCGGCTTCTCGGCACTCATAATCTTCTTCCCTGCTCCTATCATATGGCACCGGAGCCGAAAGTGGACGGCCTATTCTCATGTAAGTTGCTTGTCCCTGAGCAGGTCATGACCAATCTACTGACAGTACATCATAGTGGCGGCTGCTTCTTGCTGGTCTCTACCCGGTCGAGTTCCGAGATTTCTTCCTTGGTGATATCTACTGTTCGCTCACTTATGCCACGGCGGTACGTAGAGTTGACATCCCACATAAGGAAAGCAATACTGATAGTGATATATGACTAGAATATCGAATTGTTCTTTTGCCTTTACGCTAACAAGTGGAACAATCCAACCCAGTGCAACTCGAACCATTCCAGGGCACTTGGGTTCCTGGTCGCCCTCCCGCCGATCTGGCGTTTGCTGCAATGCTTTCGTCGATACAAAGATACTCGAAACATCTTCCCTCATCTCGTCAACGGTGGAAAGTACACGGCAACTATCTTGGGCGCTGTCATGCTCTCGCTGTACCGGATAGACAACACACGGACTAATCTTGCGCTGTTGGTTACCTTCCAGACAGTCAACAGCATCTACTGCTGTAAGTCATCTCATACCCTTTGCCACATCACGTCTCATGAGCTCATGACCTGTTAGCAATCTGGGACCTGTTCATGGACTTCTCGCTCCTCCAGCCGCAGTCACGACACTTCTGTCTCCGCGACATCCTTGCCCTCAAGCGCCGCTGGCTCTACTACGCCATCATGATCATCGATCCCATAGTACGTTTCGCCTGGATCTTCTACGCCATCTTCACGCATAACACGCAACACTCGACGATCGTCTCGTTTATGGTCTCTTTCATGGAAGTCACCCGCCGTGGCATGTGGGCACTATTCCGCGTTGAGAACGAGCACTGTGCCAACGTCGCTCAGTACAAAGCCTCTCGAGACGTCCCGTTGCCATACCGCATCGAGCCACTCATCGACCGCACCAGCAGCGACGGTGGCCGCCCCGAGTCCCGTGCCACGATCGAGTCCCCTGTCGAAGAGCAACCCATCCGCCGGCCCACGGGCACGTCCACTGGCATTGCCGCCGCCGAAGAAGGTGCCGCTGTTCGCCGTAGACCTGACACCAGCTCTGGCGTACGACGCAACTTCTCTAAGATCTTGGCTGAAGCTCATAAGCAAGATTTCGAGAAGCGCCGTCGCCCCGTGGAGCAAGCCGTCGGCGAGAGTGCCTCAGGCGGAGCACAAAGCGATGACGACGACGATGACGATGATGACGCGCTCGACGAGTCTTCGAGTCTCATGGAAGTAAGAGAGGCAGAGCAGTTGAGACGGAACGCGGACCGTGGTCCTGGGGAGTAAACGACCAGATTGCATAACCAACACTATTCTAAGGAGGGAGAGAAGGATATACATTTGAGGAGTCGAGGAGTCCCAAGAAGAGGAGCATACACAGGGGGATACACGATTACAGAGGAGTGAAACGTTCAGATACCCTTATAGACTGACTGAGCAAGCTGTATAACATAATATGGGACGGGTAATGAGGAACACGGGAATGCTTTTGGAGTTTTCTCACAGCTGTTCAAGCACACTTAGATACAATATAAAGCTGTATTGCCTCATTAATCGCTTCTCATGTAGTGAGCCGATGATCACGGCACGCCGAACCGTGAAGTCTTGAGACGGCGTTCATGATGAGAAGACGAGACACTGTATCACAGCGCATTACACATGCCGGACAACATCATTACAAGACTCAAACATTATTACATTATTATGTCAACCAACAGTATAAACAAACTCATACACAAAGACAAACAAAAACTCTTACAATATTAAACATTGCCCCCCCGACTCCTCGCGCCGCCGGCCCCCAAAAAAAACCACCACCACAACCACCCCAAGCCACCACCGCCAACACAAGACAAAACAAAAAAACAACCACCACCACCCACCCCCTACTCCTCCTCGAACTCCTCCTCGATCTTCGCCCAAGAGTCGAGGAAACTCTTGAAGAACTGGACCCCCAGGCCGGGGTCCAAGGCACCCGTGGTGGCACGCACCGAGTGCATGCTCAGCTGCGGCAAGCCCGCATCGGCCGCCCGCACCCCCAGCATGCTGCTGAGGGCGGGACCGATGGTGCCGCCACTGCGAGAGTCGTTGCGGATCTGGAAGACCTGCGTCGTGAGGCCCGCAACCTCGCCGACGCGCTGGAGAATCGCGGTCGAGACCGCGTTGGTGGTCATGTGCCCGTTGGGATCCTGGCACAGCACCATGCCCGTGTTCAGCTTGGGCACATGCTCGGGCAGATAGGAGCCCAGGAAGTTGGGGTTGCCGGCGTGCGTGACGTCGGCCGAGAGCAGGAAGGACTTGGCGTAGGTCTGGCCGAGGACGCCGGGGCCGTAGGAGGCTGGGTTGAGGGCCTCGACGGCGCGCTCGACGACGAGGGGGAGGAGGTTGCCGCGGGCGCCCTGGCGCGTGAGCGAGCCGATCTCCTCGTTGTCGAAGAGGGCGACCAGCTTGATGTGGCCTTCGTGCGAGGCGGACTTGGAGGAGAGCAGGGCCATCATGGCGGGCCAGGAGCACAGCTTGTCGTCGATGCGGCCGGCGAAGATGAACTCGCGGTCCATGCCGCCGGTGGTAGGGGGCTGCACGTCGAAGAGCTCCAGCTCCCAGCTGACGATGGTGTTAACATCCTTGATAGCGAGCTGCTTGGAAATGATCTCAACGAGGCGACGAGGCTGAGTGTTGACGAAGGATCCGGTGGAACCAAGGGGCTTAGGGTTGACCGGGAACGGGTTGAGGCCGATGATAGGGACAGCTTGGGTCTCCGGGTTGTTCTGGCCCATCATGCCCTCGCCGAAGTGAGGAGCCAGCGTCGGAATCTTGGCAACGGGCCAATCCAGCTGGACCAGCTTCGTCGTGGTCTTCTCTGTCTCAGGGTCGCGGATCATCACGCGCCCGCCGATGCTGAGATCTCTGTCCCACCATGTAGCATTAAGACCGCCAGCGTAGGGAGCCACACCGAGCTGGACATAACCCGACTTGTCTGGCTTGTTGCTAACAGGCTTCAGCTTAGCGGTAAGAGCGTCGATGTGCCCACCGATCATGGCAACGCCGTTGCCGGCCTTGTAGCTCTGGCCGACGGTGAATGCAACGATAGAAGTACCGTTTCGAGTAACGTAATACTTGCCACCGGCCTTCACTTTGCCGGCCCAGGAGTCACGAGGGGAGAGCTAGAGAGAACAGTCAGCCTTGAAAGCGAAGTGAGGAAGAAAGGAAGATAGCATACCTCTTCGAAGTCAAGATAGGCGAGCTTGCTCTTGAAGTAGTTGACAGCGTGGAAGACGGTAGGGTTCTCGTGCAGGAAGTCGCAGAAGGGCTTAGTGAAGGCCTCAGCGGTACCGTAGTCGGTCTCGCACAGGACGCAGCTCTCGCCCTTGCCAGGGGTGTTATGATACTTGAGAAGACGCTTCTCCTCAGACGAAAGAGCCTCGTAGCAGTCTTCGCAAACCATGTTGTAGTCGGAGACTCGTCCCTCCATGTCAGAGATCACGAAGCTGGTTGACATGGGGCTCTGCTCATGCTTCAGGACCGGCTGCTCCTCTTCTTCGCCTCTCTGGGGATAGTCATCTTCCTCATCGTCACCCTGAGGGTAGGTAGCAGTGTTCTGCTCATAGCTGGCAGTGGTCTGCGCGTGGCCAGCAAAGGTCTGCGTATGGCCAGCAAAGCTCTCGTTGTAGCCTTCAGTGCTCTGCATACCGGGCTGCTGCTCGTTCACCGGGGCACTCTGTTGAGCGTTGGGGTTGTAAAGACGATAGGGGATTTG
The DNA here is from genome assembly GCA_012184525.1 of Xenoacremonium recifei. Classification (NCBI taxonomy): domain Eukaryota; kingdom Fungi; phylum Ascomycota; class Sordariomycetes; order Hypocreales; family Nectriaceae; genus Xenoacremonium; species Xenoacremonium recifei. Next base: position 49,546 of record WOFQ01000014.1, on the reverse strand, counting down.
TCTAGTCATCTTGGCTGTGAGCAGCTTGCGATGAATAGAACAACAGGGCTTGAATGCTTTGAGAAGCTTGGAATGCGGTAGAGAAGATGAGCGAAAAGGAGAACGCTGAGTGCTGTTGAGAGAAGAGGGCAGGGGTTCAGGCTTTGTAGGCAGCCGATGATGAAGGATAGGAGTGTACAGAAGCTTTAGAAAGCTTGAAAGGAGTAGAAGACGGTTCTTTGCAATCTGAAGAGCTTGCGACCGAAGGAAATGAGCGCCCGTGAGCTTCTGAGAGTTGTAGGCAGAGGCGGGCGGTGTTCAAGGGCCAGAAGACAGCTGAACACAAAGAGCAGGAGAGTGTGAGAATAGTCAGAAGCTCGAGAGAGTATGATTGCAGCGCTCGAAAGCCTGAAGAGTTGTTTCTCGCCCGAGAGGAGAGCGTGAGAGCTTCTGATGGTCGTAGGTAGAAGGGGCAACGCTCAAGGGCTAGAAAACCGTCGAACACAAAGGACAGAAGAATGTGAGAGCAGTAAGAAGCTCGAGAGGAGATGAATGCAGCGCTCGGAAGCTTGAAGATTGAATGCTTGCTCGAGAGGAGAGCGTAGAAGCTTTGTGAGGGCTGTTGAGGGTCGTAGGCAGAAGGGGGCTGTGTTCAAGGGCTAGAAGACCGCCGACCACAAAGGACAGGAGAGAATGAGAGCGGCAAGAAGCTCAAGAGGAGATAAATGCAGTGCCCGAAAGCCTGGAGAGTTGTTGCTTGCTCGAGAGAAGAGCGTGAGAGCTTCGCGAGAGCTGTTGAGGGTCGTAGGCAGAACGAAGAAACGTTCGAGGTATTTGAGACCGTTAGGTGCGCTCTTGGCGAGGGCAGAAGAAGAGAATACAAGCTGTCAACCGCTGCGTAGCAGGAGATTGTTATGCTTGACAGTTTGAAAAGCTTTCTGTCGCAGGAGAGAAGAAAGTGTGGGTGGTGGAGGTGATGAAGGAGGAAGAGTCAGTGCTCAATGTTTTGGAAGACCGCGGAGCACGCACCACACCAGGGCAGGAGCGGGAGAAAGCTGGAGGGAAGGAAGGGGGAATACTTGACAGTCCGAAGATCTGTCAGACGCAGGGGATGAGTGAATCAGGACGCGAGGTAGACGCAACCCTTGAGGCTTGGTAGAAGTGAGGATGTGAGGAAGACACAAGTGAGTGAGATGGATGGCGGATGTTATGAGACACCAAGTGGGCAACGTGATAAGAACAGTGGGCGTTATCAGTAATTAGGATGGGCCTGGGGGGCAACTTGTGCCTAAGACGGTTGCCGGGTGACTTGGCCAGGCGAGTTCTCGCGTGATTCGACTGACAGAGGTGACGCTGGGTGAGTGAAGGACAAGGAGGGTTTGAGAGATTCTTAGAGGCCATGTGCATCTGATGTGAATTCTGAAGTCTTCAATTGGCTTTCCCCTATGCGGAAGTCTATCTGTGAACTTGAGATGCAGTCTGCTGGCCAGGGGTTGGTCCAGCCGTTGTCCAGCCCCACGTCAGTTACCTTTAGTGGATGCGCGCCCTAATTCGGGACTACTCGCGCTGTCGAGTTCCGCCGAATGCAGTAAGAACACTCACTAATAAAAGCTGCCTATTCTGTAAGTGAGTGTCTCCAGCGACGAATACACATCTGCCATCTCCAGGTGAATGTGAATCACCATGTGGTGGGATTTCGCCAGCCCTGATGCCGTCACTCATGGCATCCGTGATTCACGGCCACTAGGGCTATATTCCTTGGGCTTCCACCGCCCGTCAGAAAAATTCTGCCTGCCTACAAGAAGCCCACGCGACCATTTCAAATAATAACAAACCTCTACCTTTCAACCCAACCCGCACACATCCATCCTCTCATCTGATACAACTCCAACGTTTCCCATCTCCCACCGCCCTTTGAGGGTATCTCATGACAATGACTCGTCACCGTCTGCCGTCCCATCAGATCGCTCGGCCTGCTTCCGCTCCTCCTGGCGATGATCTGACGGAACTCCTTGCCGGTTCTGAGCTGGTTCAGATGCTCATCAAGAATCCCCGCGTTGGAGACGACGGTCAGGTAAGATCCTTTTGCCATTGAGTGTATGTATCTGTCATGACTGATCACGATTTAGACGACTCCTGACGTGAAGGTTGGCTACAATCCTGACCACCCTCCTAAGGTCAATTGCGTCTTGGAACACACGATTGAGCTTAAGAACAATGGCACTTTGGCCTTCTGTGCTGAATTCCATCCCGAGGGCAAAATCATCGCTTTGGGTGTCATGAACGGCATCCTTCTGTATGATATCGAGTCTGCCAAGACTCGCCTCCTCGCAGACAGAGCCATGCGCGCCAGTGTCGGCGCTGACGAGAAGGCTATTCTTGACGTCGCCTTTAGCCCTGATGGCAGATATCTTGCCTCCGTTGGCGAAGATTGCCACCTGAGAGTGAGTATCATATGTTTCCCTCAGATACAACTGGCTAACATATCATGAACTAGATCTGGAACCTGGCTACTGACAATCTCAAATCCATCGTCGAGACTCCGGCTGTTCTCCGTGCCGTTGTCTTCGGGCAGGATGGCCAAACTATCATCACCGGCGGAGATGAGTGCAAGGTCCGTACATGCACATGGACCCCGGAATCCGCCCTGGAGTAGTTCTCCAGTTATGAGGTTCCCTCGCGTATCATGTGTCTTGCCATCGCACCTCTGGGTGTGACATTTTCCGCGGGTATGCTCGACGGCTCTGTGAACGTTTACGGTGCTACGTGGGATAATGGTTTGTCCATCAACTGCCAAACCAACGCGGCAGGACACCGCCACGGAGTTGCGGCCTTGAGCTACAAGACTGATTCCTCCGCCTTGGTGTCCGTCGGCCTGGACGGCCGGGTCATGACATCGTACACTGCAAAAGATACAAAACCCCTGGTGTATCCTCTCATGGTGAGTAACTTGGCCTAGTGATCTGGAGCTTTGAGCTAACAAAGACTCAAAAGCACGCTGTCTTCACCATGGATATCACCACAGACTGCCGTTGGTTGGTCACGGGCTCGCAGAACGGGGTGGTACGCCTCTGGGATGCTCTCACGGACATCAATGAAGTCACCATCCGCTGCCACCGTGGTGGACGCATCTTCGCCGTCGCTGTCAGCCCATTTGGCAGACGCCTTGTATCGGCTGGCCAGGACGGCCGTGCTCGTGTCTGGAGCTTCCCTGAGACCGAGCCATTCTTTGGATGATCTAGACATCGCTCCTCTGAAGAATCAACTGCCAACATCAAAGGGTGAATGGCTTCTGCGCTTTAAAGCCAGAGCCCTGCGAGAGACAATCACTAGCATATGGATCTTTATGGACATGTACACTGATCGGGTGGAGGAACTTCTGCCAACATCAACGAGCAAATGACTGCCGCGCTACAAAGTCAGAGCTCGGCGAGGGACAATCACCAGCACAATATTTTGGAAGTTTGTGCATATTGCACTTTGACATGCTGCGACTTCAAGGAGCAAATGGCTGCTGCACTTCAAAGCCAGAGCCCTTAGAAGGACAATCATCAGCCAATAGTCAGTAGATAGTCTAAGAAAAACACCTAAGTGGCGCTGCATTGCTGTCCCATAACATTGAGGCCGTGAACGCTGATGTAGTATTTCGAGATGAGAACGAGGCGGCGCCAGCGAATCTTCCAGACCCAAAGGCTGACTTGTGGCAGATTCAGATCCGTAGCATCCATCCTACTCTGTCCACCCAACCTGCAGTGTTCCTCCAATAGCTGATGGACAGCCCAGCTGCCGAACTGCCGAGCCTGAGTCTCAGCCTCGTAGAACCAGATCTCAGCCAGTCAATCATCGCCATGGGCAGACCCGTGATTGATAAGTTGCCTGCGCTTCGTCTAGTTGCCTAAAAGTGCAGTGTGGCAGTGTTGCTGAATGGCGGCAAAGAATCTGCAGGATTGGTTGATTCTGCTCAATTTATTGGGGGCCGGTCCGCCTCATTCGCCAGGGCCTCAGCACCTATTGGGGCTTCAGCATGTGAGCCATTCCCCTACAAATACAGAGCTTCCCCTCTTCGACAACAGCTGGTCGCTAGCCAGCTGAAAATCTCGCAGTTGCACAATTTGGGTGATCAGATTCTAGGAGGCAACATGGCAGAACCTCAGGCAGAAAATATGGCAGGCTCAGATCTGCCCCTCGCTCTTCTGACGCGGATCTTGGGAGGGGTAGCTAATGCAACCAAAGCTTCCCCAGACACAATACAGCAAGTAAAGGACTGGATCGAGACTATTGCGGCTAAAGACGACCTTTCTCGACAATTCACTGAATCTACAAACTCCTCAGCAGCTTCAGGCCTTGAGCTGATCCACTGGGCACTCACCAAATGGCCTCAGGGCTCCGACGCGAATATCCTGGCAGGCTTGACAATCGCTGTCGCTGACCTGAGAGAGCATTCTCGCCACGAAATACCCATCAGCGAGACCAAGCTCTCTCTTCTCTGGGATACAGTCTACCAGGCCCTCAACAACGATGCCCTTCAAGAAACGTGGGTCCCCTCTCGAAGCGCCCAAGGATTCCTTTCCGTACCGCTCTGCAGCATCCTTACCGAAGACAAGAAGATCGACGAGTTGATACGATTCCACGTCTGGATGCCCGATGGCAAACGAGGGAACACAGATCTTGCGGTACACTCTCACCAACCTTGGGCCCAGAGCTGGATCCTGGCTGGTGAGGGCCTAGATTTGCAATACGAAGGCCACCGCGTTACAAACCGAGCCAATGCAACTCATGAGGAGTTTGGTCTTACCTGGAATACTGGGACAAGCTCCGGGAAGCAGTACTCTGCACACCAGGTCTCTTCTCAGGTTGCCCGCAACGGGAACCTCGTGAGAGTTCGCCTTGCCAAAGCTGAGACTCATCGACGAAACGATACTTACAGTGTTCCCGCAGCTGCGTTTCACAGCTCCAAAGTTGCACCAGATGTGCTACATGCGACCTTCTTCTACTTCGACTCCTCCCGAGGTTTCATACAAGATGCACCAGTCCTCGGTCCCATCGGGGGAGAACCCTACGCACAGGTCCGAGATCCTGCAGGAGAAACACCCAAGTCTCTGGCTAAATTCGTCTACCTCATACGAGCTTGGGAACAACACATGGAAGAAGGACAGAAGCACGCTCGAAAAGCAGAATGGGAAGAAGCACTGCGTGCGTTGAACAGCGCCTTAAATCTTTGCGAGACCGCAGAGGGCTTCCCTAATGCTAAAAGATACCGAGGTATTGTCTTGGGAGAGCTGGGATGTACAAATCGGCGGTTTGGAAGATACACAGTCGCTGAAAGTCTCCTCAAGGAGGCGTGCCAAGAGCTCTCGGAATCTCCAGAACAAGCAACCTTTAATGGAGAACTTGGCGTCGTGTATCGACACATGGACCGACTTGAAGAAGCCAAAGAAGCGTTTCAATCCCAGTACGAGACAGCAAAGAAGCTGGGTTTGCTATCGGAGGCTTGTCGGGCGATTGGAAATGCCGGCATGGTAAGCTATCAGCTTTCGCAGCAATCAGGGGACGAAGGACTCCTGCAGCTGGCAATTGAACAGCTCCAAGAGCGTGTAACCCGATGCGAAGAGATCAGAAGCTCTTTAGGGGAAGTCGGTTCATCGTCATACTCGGCCCAGAAGACTAGTCAGATCGAGATTTGGACAACCGTGGGATTGGCTCGACTCGCAATGTGCTACACCGTTAAAGGAGACGCCGAGGAAGCATTTACGGCCACTGAGCAGGCTCTTGAGCACGCTCAGAAGAGTGGTGACCCAACAGTGGTGGCAATCTCCAGGTTCTTCTATGGACGAGCCTACGCACTGAAAGGGGAACACGACAAAGCTCTCGAACAGTTCAACGCCCAAGATGCATGCACGCCAGCCATTGCGTTTTGCAAAGAACCCTCTGAGGAACATCGCGGCTACTTGGAGTATCTGGTCGAAGCGGGAGCAGACATGGACCTCGTTGACCACCAAGGATACAAAGCTTTAGACTACGCCGTCTTCAACGGCGATGAAGCCAGCAAAGACATTGTGCTAAAGGGACTACGTAAACAGTTCAGCGGAGAGGCTGACTTGGAGGCTATGCTCCAACAACGCGAGACGGAAGCAAGACTTCGAAAAGGATACCGCGAACTATTCCAGGAGAAACTCCGACCAGTGCTTCTCGCCGGAGGCGACGACTGCATCGAGAAGCTACGAATAGCATACGCAGAAGCCCTTTCATCCGACAAGGCCCGCGGAGAGACGTTTGACTACTTCAAGGTCGTCCCGTATACCGAATTTCTCCGTCATGGAAAGATGCCTCGATCGAGCGACGGGCTGACAAGGAAGTTCGTTCATGCCACCGACAACGATACGGGAAAAGCGAAGAAGAAGTTTGTCATATTCTTCTCCTACAGGTGGTTGAATCCCATGGCTGGGCCTGGAGGAGGCACGCCCGACGACGAAGACCAGACGCAGTACCGGCGGATGAAGAAAGCAGTGGAGGAGTTTCTGGAATCTCATAAGGACATTGATCCAGAGAATTTACAGGTCTGGATGGTAAGTTGTGACTTGAGCGAGGTCTTTGGAGTTCATGACCACTGACCCAAATAGGACTATTCTTGCGTGGACCAAGACGACCCGACCAAGGGAGTTGTAGCCCTTCCAATGATTCTGGCACAATGCGATGCGGTGATCAGCCTCATCGACAACCAATACTACGATAGGGCATGGTGCTCGGTAGAAGTCATGATGATCAAGACGCTAAAGGAATCATACAACGTCCATATCTGGTACGAACAACCGATCGAAACGAACGAGGAGAAGAAAGAGATACAGACGCCAGGAAAGCTGAGAGGAGGGCCGATGGGACTTGAGATTCGCATGGCGGATAAGAAGCTGAGTTTCGAGAAGGATCGCATGAAGGTGCTGTTTCTGGAGAGGCAAAGCAAGTTGCTTGGATAGTCTGCAATTATGGCACTAGAAAAAATGCAGACGTCACGGCATCGAGCAGAGCGGCTCAGACTTGTTTAGAATATGAGGAGATGATGGAGGCATACGAGTTACGACGTGATGGGTTCCCTTAGCGAGCATCATATGATGAGCAACGGCCGAGATTCAAGACTCGATTTCTACTCTACTACACCAATTTATTTACTGTCTCGAATAACTGTGCTTGTTTCGTAAAAATATGTCAATGGCTTTTTGAGAGGCTGCAAAGTTTGACATGGCAGAGGTTGCGGGCTGCTTGAGAAGCGGCCGCCTTGAACCAAATTGCAAGAAAATACCCCATCATCAGCTGCTTAGAATTAGCCCAATGGGACTCAAGAGACTCTCCTTGTACAAATTTCTCGATTAGTCCATTCCAAATTCCAACGGTCGGCCGCCCCGGATCTGAGTTCATGGTGCCGGGGCCGTTGGTCAACACACGTTACATGACCTTATTCTCCGGCAAACGCCACAACACTATACCAAAACTCTATCCGTTCATTTTATGACCGAAAACCTACATGTAGCGGAAGTATGTTCTTAGCAGTTGCTATCTATAGACGGACAGGCCATCAACTGACTCGTTGCGGGAGCCGTTCCTGACCTGGCGCAACGCTTGACAGTTTGGACCAGAGATGTCCGAGGAACGGCAAGGAGTTTGAGAATCCATGTTAATTTCGTCATATTGGATCTTTATGTAGGCAGATCAGGGAGCAGCGCAGTTTGAGGGTGAGGAACTTCTGAGACGAAGTGGATGAAGACTGGCGAGGGGTAGACGATCCCTCCTTGGCAATGAGGAGCTGAGAAAGGATCATGACGAGAAGCGCTCGAGCATTATATCGCGAAGAAGAGTGCCAAGAGAAGATCTTCTTTGGGGACCATCTTGCATGCATATAAAATTCACCTACCGCTGTTAAGCAAGGGCCGGTCCCAATCTCCTGCAGCCCCGGCTTCCGAAGCTGGAGTCTATGATCCCGGGCGAGGGAGGTTCGGCCAATATTTCTCTCCACAGGGATCGACGACGGAGCATTGGGGGTAATCCGATGACAGCTCAACTTCTCGTTTAGTCGTTGTTTCTTCTCGGCCGACGAGGGATAGGTCCAGATGTGGCTTGCTCGGAACATGTGCCTGAATGCGCCAGGCACACGCAACATGACTCTCTCCGAACCTTGTCAGCTAGTGGCAGACAGCGAGAAGAGACCAGGACCGTGGAGGCACAGAATAGTCGAGATTGATGCCCAGGAGCATGTCATTCTGTGGAGGACTGCGAGAGATGGCCGAGCGTTTGTGCATCCTAATTTCTCGCGGTTGATTGCCGTGTGACGTCAGTGTCCCGTTTCCGTTTGTTACGGTCAAGCTAGAGAAAGAATTGGCGAAACTCAATTGAACGCAGCGCTCCAGTCAGTTCTCAGATCTATCACTGCAGGAATGCTCGTATCGATCAGAGAATATTGGCCGAAGACCCTGCAACTCCCAGCAATAGTCTGTGGTAGACGCTGACAGCGTCATGTCAGGTGTCTCTCTCTCGTATTCGCAGGGCCCTAACGCGTCCACGGGGCCTCATCCGCTAAACTCCCTGGAGCTACCCTGGCGGCTAGGCGGTCGGGGCGCTGTTCTAGGCCGTGTTTTAGTGCTGGAGCTGCTGCAAGCTAGGGGATCCGATTTTCTCTCCGCTTGCGCTTGCTCTCCGCCTTTTGTTTGCTGCTCTTCCGCATCATTGCTCTTGTTGGGGACGGAAAGACGCTCCAGGGAGGCGACATACGGGAAGGAGCAACGGTTGCACATGCCATTGCACAGTGACGATCGAGGGATACATAAGAGAAGATCGTCTTGCTCCTTTTCCACTTCCTTCCTCCAAGAACTCATAATACCGTCTCTCGCTTTTAATCAAGCATCACTCCGTCACCACAGCAGCAGCAGTATCCATCAGTTTTGGTATCCCAGCATCACTATGAAGACCGCCGTCCTGCTCAGCTGCCTCGGCCTCGCTGCCGCTTCTCCCCTCGCTTCCCGCCGCAGCGTTCCGTCTATGTCCTCATCCAAGGGTTTCCGCCTGGTTCTCAACGTCACGGACCCTTCGCACGACTTCCACCCCTCCGTGCAGCACTCGTTCGTCAACAGCATTCACACGGGCGCCGGCCTCGCCCTGGTGGGCGTCACCGAGGGAACCGGGCCCGTCTTCTACCAAAACGGCACTGAGCATGAGCACCAAACTAGCAAGGCCACCACTATCACCGACTCCGGCACGCCGTTGACACCTGCTGGCATCAGCCTCACCAAGGATAAGGGCTCCGAGACCGTGTCGACGGCCAACCTCAACTTCGGTCTGGGCACGCCAGGTGTCCAGCTGACCACGGCTGCTCAGGGCTACGTCCATCTGCTTCCTGAGACGTACCTGGCCTGCAACGAGAGCCTGGCGTACTACCAGGGGGCGTACTTCATCATCATTAAGCAGGCTGAGTCCACCGTCTGCGAGGAAACCGGAAAGAAGGAGGTCCACGTACCCAAGCACTGCGCAGAGGTTCAGCTGCTTCCCCAGTGTGCTGTGCTAGAGAAGCTTCCTAAGGGATCCTACGCCAGCCACGAGTACGCGCTCGAGTCTCCGTGCTACGATCATGTCGCGGCGATTGACTGGAGCAAGTACTGAAGACTTGGAGGGCAGGATTGAATTGGGTTGGGGTACTACGACGGGTCATGGATACAGCATTCTGGAACAAAACATTGGCATGGGGCATGTTGATACACAAGCGAGTACAATTACACACATTGACGGGAGTTTGATGGCGCGGGCACGGTAGGAACAACATGGGTTACTCGGTATAATTAATGATATGGATTTGCATTCATCTCTTTGATCTCAGATGTCGTGTTTGACAGCCATTTCACCACGGAAGGGACACTGCATCGGGGGAGATTTGCAGTCTGTCTGACAAGGGACGGGTGTAAGTGCGGGCATCGCGGGTGTGGCACCATTCGGGGCTGGTTGTATGCCCAATGAGCCGCCCGCCAAGTCCTCGACTCTTTCAGACGAGTATCCTCACGGTTGCAATCCTTCTGACTAAGGAGATCCAGATCCTATCGATATGCATGAGGCTCAAATGCCATCAAGTGACGAGTCAACTGACCTGACCTGACCTGACCTGCCTGACCTGCGGCCCCGCCCCCGCCGGCACCGTCCGAATGGCCCTCGGAGACATTGAGTTTGGCCAGTCTGCATCGAGATGGCCCAGAGGCTATCTAGACGTCGACACTCGCGAATACTTGGCGAATACAACAACTACTCCATGCCCTGGCATCTCTTGGAGTCCTGGACAAGCGTCCATCTCCGGCAGTCCGAGTGCGGCGCCGGCATCGCCTGATCCATCCATCCATTCCATCATGGTGAACCCACGCGTTCCTCCTCGCCGACGATGGCCTCACCTGCGCGTCTGGTGATATCGCCCGTCGTCTAGCTTGATGCTTGGGCCAGCTGCTGGCGTCCGACGCTGTGAGGGCGCGCAGGCTGGTTGAGTGAGTGATGGGGCCAACCAGGATATGGCAGGCTTGCATATTGTGGTTCGATGCGCATCACGGCGCATGCGGCGGCGCGGTTCCCGATTTCCCCTCCCTCCCTGACTGTGCTTTTCCCAGCTCGTGGCCAACGAGGCTGCTTACGCTCTTCCTTTCTTTTGCAACGTCGTCGGGTCCTCTGTCTTCTCTTCTCGCGCAGCCGCATCCTGCTGCCTCCATACCTTGTCTCTTATACCGCCATTCTTCACTCTTGCGACAACCCTCTCCTCACACCGCTTAGGCGGTCAACCCGTCCGGCCATGGAGAGCAACGGCGTCTTCCCCATCGACGGCTTCCCGCCGATCCCCCGCGCCGTATGGAAGCCGCGCCGGCGCTGGGCCACCGACCCCGAGTTCAAGCGCCAGCCGCGAACCTATCTCGACGCCATCATGCACGTCAGCAGCGGCCACGCCCGGCCCTACACCTGGGGCTTCACCGTGTACCGCACCGTCTACACGCCCGAGAGCGACGCCGCCTTCCCGCGCGCCCTGGCCCGCCTGCGCGAGTACGTCGACCGCGCGGTCTACGCCGACGTCAAGGCCTGGCGCAAGCGCAAGCCCTGCGACGATCCGCTCGATCCCCTGCCGAATGATGAGTTGATGCGGCGCTATCAGAACGAGGTTGTTGAGGATGCGGCGACGTTGGATGGCGCGAGTGTGGAGGAGGTGGGCGAGCGGTTTGATCGCTGGGTGGCGGAGCATATTGAGCCTGGGAGGCGGGTGCGCGAGTGCAATACGCGCTTCCAGGCGTGTCTGCTCATTGATGCAGAGGTCTTGCAGGACATTGAGCGCATTCCTGAGGACCCGTTTAACTACGAGAAGACGAAGTGGTATCGCTGCGTCAAGGTCGTAACTACGCTGAAGCGCCCATCGGACAAGGGGGGGCGGCACTGGTTCCGTGTTGCGGTGCCCAAGTTGATCAACCTGTGGTTCACCGCGACGGATGTGCCCATCGATGAGATTGGCGAGCCAGACCCGAAAGACGGTATTAAAAGCTGGGTGGGCAAGCTGAGTTAGTATGCGTAGCCTTTCGATTCACATAATGATTCATCATGTTAATTCTGGCGTAAGAGCGGTGGGAGGTATAGACGGTGGAGGTTGGGCAACGGTTGGTTTCTCAGGCAAAAGGGTGCAATATTCCCGGGACCGGACATATTGTGAGCTGGGCTTAGGTATACCATGAGGGCTTACAGGAGGCGTCTTTCGGGCTTGCGAGAGTGGCAATACCGCATCGGTCTGGTTTTTGAAGAATCCTCTCCTCGGAGATTATACGCAGGGAAGGTCATCGTATGAAGCTGTCGATGTACGCCGCTCTCGGAGCTGATAGGTTCGGCTGGGCAGTGAGAGAAACTCGACCATCAAATAGGCTCAGGTACAAAGCGAGCTAGGTTTGCAGAATAATCAAATTGTTTTTTCCGTTATTTTGAGAGCATCTCGCAGGTCTTCTCATAGCCTGGAAACCTCATAAAATCAAACAATTGCTGCTCCAGTTCGCATCATGTTTTCCCGTTCCCCTTGTATCCTCGAGTGTAGAAAGACTTTCTGAGCTTCGACCATTCTTGACGCCTTTCTATACGGGTAGAGAATTGCACCTTTGGCTCCGTCTCCGCCAACCCAGGTCGATCTTCACCGTTGTGTGCCTCTGAAGTAGATGAGATAGGGATATCAATTAATGATTTCATTTGTCCTCCTGATTCTTCGCGGCCACTTGATTCACCTTGTCCTCCGCTACAACACTATGCTGAAGAAGCGCTCTGGATCAGGGTAATGTTGTCGCCCTTGAGAAGGATTCGTCCTGTTACACGTTAGCCTGAGAAGCCTCTCACAGAACGCGAACTTCCTACCTAATGAACTTCGGTCCTCCTCGGCGCGCTCCTTAGTCACTTGCTTCACCATCACTGCGTCGTCCAGCACCAGGTTCAGAAACTCGTCAAAGCCCTAAATGGTGAGTCAGTACCACGCCCTATCCACGAAGCTGTCATGACGAACCCTGATCTTGCCCTCGATCCGCATATCCAGCTGCTCGTAGAGCCAGACGCATACAGTTGCGTGCTACCAAAGTTAGCTCAGGGCCCCTGCTTCCCGCGCAATTCGTCTAGCTCACAGTCTGAAGAAGCTTGAAAATCATGTTGCTGCGACGCGTTAGCAAGGAGAAATCTCATCTCGAATCTTGAATCTTACATCGGAGGGACCATAACGCGGCGACCGCCGCCACCGCCTCGACCAGTCATATTGAACGATTAATGGAAAGAGGTGTATTAATAGGAAAGGGATGCAACGTCGTTTCCGAGCTGTTCGTTGATGGACGGATGTTGCGAAGGCCACGCGATGAAGCTTTGGAAATTTGGAGCCTCACCGACGCTATCGATAGCTCGGTAGCGGAACAATTATCTTCCGCGGAAAGGCTCCTTCTGTCTCAAGAATCCGACGTGATGCTCAACAGAAAAGTTACCTACGCCGCATTCTTCAGTACTATGCATCTTGTGCTAGTTACAAGACGAATTAGACGAATTAAGTCTTGATTCTTTATGCTGCACAAGGGAAGATGGTGGAGGACTTCCCCAGACAGATGGAACGCGTTTCCAAGTGACCCTTATTGAGCAGCCCCACAACCCATTACCAGCTACCCTGTAGGATTTACTTGGAGGCGGTTCTTCGTGAAAATTGAACGTAAACATAGAGAGTTTGTTGTTGAGTTCTGTGAGAGTAATATATACTTTATCGGTAGTAATATTAAAATATCGCGCCATTGTTAGAAGGAGCAGAATGGTCTTTTTAATCTCGCTTGTCTCTCCATCAGATGAATTTGAGTGGGCTCTACCGAGTAGTCTTCATAGGAATCGACAGTTTCTTTCTATCAAAGAGACTGTATGCGGACCAAGACGCTTCTTCCAAAAATTCTGACTATTCCTCCTATCATGTTCGTCATTTTTACCAGAAGCCATCGAGCAAACCTAGTAATAACTTGAAAAGCACTGGCTAATCACTTCACTCACAGATCGGAAAGCTATTTCTTGACCCCATACTACCAAACCAGAGTTTCCAGGAAGAAAGATGCGCTGTCAAATCCTATATCCTGAAATACGATCCTACTTGCAATTGAAATCAATTTACAGCGCCTGGTATTGCCAATAATGGCATGTGAGGTAATTGTGGGGAATGACGTTATGAACTTCTCTGTCCAACCTGAGAATCTGTTGGTAAGACGGGATTGCACAGAAAGGATTAAACAAATGGCGGTAGGATCTTGAATCATTTTGCCTCGTATTTCGGAACGGAGCCTCAGACTTCAAATATACACTCTCTCTGGCTCGAGACACAATCACAGTCAAACACCTACAACATGTCTGGTCCTGTCCTGAAGGTTGCTATCACTCAAGCAGAGCCTGAGTGGCTTAACCTTGCAGAAGCGGTCAAGAAAACCATAAGCTTCATCGAAGAGGCAGCAAAAGGCGGAGCAAAGATTGTTGCGTTTCCGGAATGCTGGATCCCGGGATATCCAGCTTGGATCTGGTGAGTTAACACTGCTATGACAGGGCAAATGCTTTACCCAATTTCCGGCATTGCTTGAAGTGGCGCTGACATGTTGGTCTGCATATTAGGCAAAGGCCCTTAGACCTTGTCTTTCACACCCGATACATCAAAAACTCTCTTATGCTGGACTCCCCCGAGATGGATGCTATCAAAGCCGCAGCATCAGCCAACGATATCGCAGTGGCCCTTGGCTTCTCTGAGCGTACCGACACCCACTCCCTCTACATCTCACAGGCCTTGATTACTCCTCAGGGTGACATGGCTATGCATCGCCGCAAGATCAAGCCAACGCATATGGAGCGGACCATCTTTGGCGACGGAACGGGCCCAGACTTGAACAACGTCGTCGACATCGATTTCGGTGAAGATGTAGGCATTCTGAAGATTGGGACTTTAGCTTGTGGGGAGCATACTCAGCCTCTGCTCAAGTTCCACACGTATACCCAGAAGGAAGTACTTCATATCTCCATGTGGCCACCAACAGACCCTCATGGAGGGCCTGAGGACCCCAGTCTATGGTGGATGACCGCAGAAGGCGTCCACAACCTGAGTCGGACGTATGCCATCGAGGGCGGAGCCTTCGTATTGCATTGTACTGGCGTCCTCACCGAGAAAGGCGCAGATGTCATGCAGACGAAAGATGGCCTGATGTTTCAAGGACTTGGAGGAGGATTTAGCTGCGCCTTTGCGCCTGACGGCCGCAGGCTGACGGAGCCTTTCGGTGAAGGAAAGCCGACAGAAGAAGGCATTGTGTTCGCGGACTTGGATCTGGGCCGAATTATGATATCGAAAACTATCTTCGATGTCGTCGGACACTACAGTCGACCTGATCTTTTGTGGCTCGGAGCAGACAATCGACCAAAGGAGCATGTCAGACATAGGAAGGACGCGAATGTAGAGTGATTGTAGTACCGACTTTGCATGCTGTCTGGTCGTTTGATATTCGAGGCATTTGTATTCCAAAAGAAGTATTTTGTGAAGGGACAGATCCGAAAATGATATATTTACTCTGAACGCGATGATTCTAGGTGCCGCGGAGACGGTCGACTCTGGCCGTGAGTTATTCTTTCAAAGTCATGTTTTGGAACTCCCTTGTCACTCGGAAATTTCCCTACGAATTTGATGGCGTCATCATAAAAACACTGAAGGGCATGGTTGATTTGAGGCGGGAGAGCGTGCAGACACCGCCTCCTGGCAAATTTTTGATTACTATCCAATGATTCACGCAGCAATCCGCCTTGCGGAATCATTGGTTGTGAGGGAGGTTGATCCGCTCCACAACACCTTTTGAAGCTGAGACGCAGGGCTCTCATGCCTGTTGCCTTGCATCCTTTAGCTTTGCAGAATGAAATCATTTGAAGCACGTCATAGGACGTTTGAGGTATGTCGGATTGGTTGAAGCTCAGGTATCCCGGTGAAAACTGCATTGATACCCGACTAACGTCATCATAGGGCTGCTGGTGACCTATCCACCTCATTGAGGCCATCTATCTGCGTGTTAATAATACGGATGCAGATTTATGACGCACCAACCATGGTCAGGGATATTATTGAATTTACTCTGGGAGGAGTCTCCTAGGTAACGGTCAGGAAAATTTGTAGATATAATTCTAGTTTTGGCATGACGTATTGAGTAAAGTAAGCCGCAGCGCATACGTTCTCAGCTACGCATTGATGAAGGCTTTTCAAGGTAATAACTAAAAATATGACTGAATTAAGGATAAGATTTTTTTTTCGTTGTTTTCGACTTTCATCAAAGCTGTCTGATACATTTATGTGTCCTAGTTACGGTGGGTGGTTCCCAAAGTAGATACTGACCCGGATGACGGGCTGAATACCCTGACATCAAACTAATCTGCTTTCCTAAATAATATGCTCATAGCCCTATGTTTTCAACCATTATCTCTCATTCTATCCATATCATTTTTCAGATGCGAGCACCAACAGCTAATATGTTATTTACTTACATGGCCTGTGCAAAAGGTCTATGCCTGACACATTAGCCCCTCTTGTTGAATAGATAGGGATCTGCGTCCTCTTCCCAAACCCAAGTTGCCCCGACTACCTTTGACTTCTCGTCTCTTGTGAAGGTGAGAAGACCAACTAAATAGTAGTCCCAATCAAGCCAACCACCAGCCAGCCATTCGTCTCTAGTTTTCGGCCAGTAGCTATACTGGTCTCGGTTATAGTACTCCAGTTTCTGCACAGAGTCCTCCCTCTTGTTAAAGCATAATTCCATCTTGCCCTTTTCAGACGAGTCTCGAACGACTAAAGTAATACCTAGCCCTTCATATTCGCCCCAATAATCTGCATGACTGGCTTCAGGCATAGACACATCGCGATGTTCTTCCAAGTCTTGTAGGAGATTCTGAAAAGCTTTCTTCTTAGACTGAATCTCGAATTCTACCATAGCCATGATATCTATCTTCGGTTTAAGATCAAAGACCGCTTGTAAAAGCGTGGAAGCGGAAAAATCAGCAGCGTCGACAAAGTTGGTCCCACTGCTTAGGACAACGATCCCAGTGCGTGTCTTAGGGAGCCAGTTGACGGAACAAGTGCCACAGAAGCCGATTCCTGTGCACTTTATCAACAGTCTCTTTTTTGAGTCTTTGCCAAGAATATGTTCGTCTCGAAAAGGCCGCTCTGCCTCTGTGGCGCTGTCGGCCAGTGTCAGGTTCCATGAGCCCCATGGGACTGCGGAACTCGGCATGAATGTCTTGAGCCAGCCAAGGTGATACTGAGCTTCAATCCCATCTGGATCATGTAAAGGCCGGGTCCAGTAGTAGTCGTTAATGATGGCGTTGATCTGTTTGATAGGATTCTTGACTCCTTTTAAAACCGGAAAAGTAGCCAAAGCTTTCTCTGAAGCATTTGTCGGGGAATGAGGCAGGTTGGCAGAAATGTATGCTTCCATGAAGGCAGCTACATAAATAAGCATGTCGTGCGCTGAACTTCGGATCCCTATCATTCCCAAGATAGGGGAATTTGTCTCCTTGGTCCACTCGTGCTCCATCTTCTTCCAGGATCCGTCGCTCGTCTGAGCGTATGAATATGCGATATTCCCACTGGAATCGAGCTGAGATGAAGTGACAGCAGTGTGCTTCATGCCCAAAGGGTCCAAAATGCGTTTCTGTAGAAATTCAGAAAGTGGCTCTCCGGTCACCTTCTCGATAACTAAGACTACCAGCCCATATCCTATATTGCTGTAGACCCAAGAGTTGAAGTTGGGTTTGCCGTGGCGCTCGGTAGGCGACTCGTTGAGAACGCGAATGAAGTCGCGCTTGGGAACAAAGACCTTGCCCCTAGGGCCAAGGAGACTGGTGACAGGGTTGTCAATGCCGCCAGAATGTCGAAGGATATCATTAAATGTTGATTCACTCGCCACACGTGCATCTTCTGGTTTGAACTCCGGAAGATGCTTGCTTGGAGTATCTACCCACTGAACTTCCCCTTCCTCGACTAGAAGACCGAAGCCTGCCGAGATGAAACTCTTTGAGATGGAGCAAAGCGTGTACAACGATTTGGGATCGGCTGGGATACTCGGTTCCAGTTCACGAAAACCAGTGCTGTTCTCCAGGAGTGTCTGACCCTCGTGCATGACTGCGTAGCTGATTGATGGTACTTTGCTGAGAGAACGTATTCTTTCAATGTCGCTTTCTGCCCCTGCCAGTCTTTCAGTGAGGGCCTAGCGATTGCGTGTCAGACTCGGCCGCTCTGGGTCCACTTCATTCATACCTTAAGAATTAAAAAGACTTACCTTGTCCACGCCGCCCTGGTCTGCTAAGCAAACATCATTTACACTTTCATTGTTTGTGCCGAATATTCGGTGAAACTTTGAATTTTGTCAACAAATTTATTTTTCAATGGAGGACGGGAAAGCGGAATATACCAATCGGTACAACCAGCTGGAGGGATCGAAACTTGTCATCTTAGGGGGATGGAGGGGACGGTAGGGGCGCGCGTCAGCTAAATAGTGGTAAATGGGTTTGGGAAGAAGAATTAGGATTTCCATCGCGAGAGCTGTGCGGTTCCGACCTCCATTTACCATTTCCTGAACGATGAGGCTCTTCTACTCTCCTGACAAATTGAGCGTTACTCAAAATAGGTCCGAGCCGCGGGATAGGCGGGTGGCGGTGGCAAGGGTACGCCTCAGAATACTTGTCTTGCATTTTAGTGATGCTGCCTGCCCCATAGGGGACAGCAACTTCGGCGGCCAATCATCCCTGTATGCAGCTTGACATGTATGTATGTATATAGCTACCCACCCCTACCTGGCTGAACAGGACTTTGCCTTATCATGTCATCGCGCGTCGCCTGGGTCTTGGATCCAGGAATGATACGGCATGGACATGCCTGACATACGTTGATGCCTTATCCACGGAGCGCCCGGAGACGACCCTGGATCAGTAAGAGACGGTTTCATCCAACCCCTCCAAGCAATTCTTGCTTCAGCCACGCATTGCTTTTGAGGCCCCCTGCCACCCCGGTAAATGCCGAGTGGTACGGAAAATCACAAGACATGGGCTGTGCAATGAGGCACAGTCGCGGCTGTGGTAAGTGTTTAATTGCACGGGTTACTTCCGTTTTCAACACGCAACAATGCCGTCTTATTGGGCCACATTCAGCTGAGGTCCCGAAACAAAGACTCGGTATCAAGGTAACTTGCGGACGAATTTGCGGCCATGACCGGAGAAGTGTACACGGTGGCTGGCCTCGGCATTCGAGAGAATCGGGGCAACCCTGTGCGGGCGTGCAACTCTCTTCACTTCTGACAGAAGGAGAAAACCCATGATCGAGGAACGGCGATCAGGAAATTGAGCAGAGCCTCATTCATACGTACCAGGGATCCTGGCCGCCAATCCTTCGCAATGAGGTATATAATCTGGGGCTGCCGACGCCCACCGTCAATTGACTCGTCCTTCTTGCGACTCTGGCTTTTGAGATACTTCTCTGCCCAAGAAAATCAGAACTAATTGTCTCCAAGTATCTTTCAGAAGATTCCACGTACGCCATTCTGAGCCTTCTTGTGTAACTGACACAACTGATCAACCTGAATTTAATTCCAGTGCAGGTTACATTGTGTTACGACTTTCTGGTTCAGCATGCCGGCACCAACTTTGAAGCAAGATCCCACTGCTGAGAAGAACTATAGCAACACGGGAGGAGGAGGACAAGGAGGAAGAGCTGGCGGCAGCAGCGGCGGCGGCGGCGGCGGCGGAGGTAGTACCAAGGGAGGTTCTACAACCAACAATGGCGAAGACAAAGAAAAGGAAAAGAAGACTTCCTGAGGGGGGCCCGCACTTCGAGGGAAAGGACTTATCAGGAATAATAGCCCACAGGCGGCCATTCGAACTTGAGGCGAACAAGGCGTTTTATACACATTTATTCATTCTCACAGATGGACAATAAGCAATTCTTTCCCTTTCTTCCTCGACCTCTTGACTGGCCCCGAACATCAAAACAGACGGTGTCACTTCAATGAACTGCCTCGATACCTTGGCTTACTTGCATACCAGGATGTGGCTTCACTGATTTTCTGGAGAGCTGAGACGTCATAAGTATGACAGGTGATCGAGAAGAAAAATGCACTTCATACCACCACCACCGGATAAATGAGGCATTTTATGCCGACTTTTAGGGTGGATGACTGATGGAGGCAGTGCATATGTAGACTCATCTTGTTGGCAGGCGTATCTTTGTTTGGGAGACCCAATTACACTTCTTCCCATCCCACCCTTAAGTCCAGGCTGTACGAGTAGACGAGGCGACAACGTTGGGCCTCCATACCACCTTGGCAGTTGGATGGCCGTTTTGATGGTTGTTTGGTGACGATTGGCCACGTACTGAGGGCAGAAGTGACTGACTGTCGGAGCATAGGGTCGCCTGGATTGAAGAAAAAGGTGCGTGAAAAATATTGTGTCGCCACACACAGGATTCCTTCTATCCGATCGACATTCGGCTGCTCACTCGTTCTCGAACACGACCTATACCTGACCGAGTGTATCACGAGAATGCGTCTTGTGGGACGACACATGCGGCTTTACGATGGCTGACGACATGAATTCAGTCTGGCACGAGGCCGTGGCTGACTATAGGGCCAAGCGGACCGCCACCGAGCTTCAGAAGATCGAATCGGTAGAGACGGTGGAAGCAATCCTCTTCCAAGTCAAGACTGTTCGTGATAAGTATCTGAATACCAAGACGACTCGCTTTTTTGACCGTCTGTGTTGCGTGCTTGGCAGTCTGCGGTGCTTCAATGCCTGTATGACAAGCTTTCTACAAGCAAGCCCTCCTGAAGTCGCGCTCATTTGGGGAGCCTTGTCATTGGTTCTGGACGTACGTCTGCCACCTCGCCACTTGGGAACGAAGTTGACAATCGCCTGGTTAGATATCTGCCCGATACAAATGTGGCCTGGAAACTCTAGTAGAGACGCTAGAGTCAATCTACGGAGCCCTGTCCCGTTTTGAGTTTTACGCTTCGGCTTGGCTTCCACACAAACCCGAACTCCTGAGGAAGGCTCTGGTAAATTATTGCGTTGAGCTTATTGGATATTGTCAAGACGCGACCAATTGCTTCACAAGAAGTACCATTAGTATGATAACCTTTCAATTCTCACCTGCCGACCCTAACCCTCTTGAAAATTTGTATATCCTTCCCTAGGATTGGGCATTACTCTTTCACAGATCACATTTTCCCTCTACATGAAGTATCCATCCGTGAACACATCAATCCTTTCCCTCATGATCGTTTCACTGGTCATTGACTAAGGTGTCCTTTAGAGAATATCCTCTCCTCCGCAGTGTCATCATTTAGGGACAAGTGTGAGAAGAGACTGCAACGTCTGAGAGACTTGAGAGACACAGTAGATCAAGAGGCAAATTTTGTTGGGCAGTACCTTATCCATCAACAACAAGAGACGAACCGCCGCGAGTTGTTAAACCTCCTTCGTTCCGAACCCGCAAGCAATACTCGATTACCATCCAAAATGCGGTTCGGAAAGATTCCGTACGATAACTTGCCCATCCGGCGAAACCCGTCCTTCTTCGCACGCAAGCGGGAGCTCGAGATGCTGGAAGCCGTGTTGTGCCCTGACACTAGACCGCGCAGCCTCTCCTGTGCCTGTCTTCATGGGCTTGCTGGAACCGGAAAGACTCAACTAGCCCTCGAGTTCGCCTATGAACATATAAACAGCTACGAAGTTATACTATGGATTTCGGCTCAAACCAAACGCAAAATTGTTGAATCATTCACCGACATTGCTCATGGATTAGGCATAGTGGATGGTTCAGGGCAGAGCGCGGAACAGTACAAGGCAGATGTCATGCGCTGGCTGAAGCATACTACTGGAAACAGTGAGCCCATAACTCCTATTTATCTTATCGTGGTCTTCTCATATATTGCAGGTCCTCATGACGCGTCGCTTCAGTCTCTCATAATCTTCGACAATGTAGATGACTCATCGGTACTGGACTCTTTCTGGCCTTCCACTGCTAAGGTATCAGTCATCATTACCTGTAGAAGCCCCGAGATTGCCAAGTCCTTTGTACGTCAAAGTACTGGAAGAGTTCATGTCGAACCTTTCACGGCAGATACCGCAGCTGATTTCTTGCTCTCTTTGTTGGACACAGACGGTCACGCGGATGACAAAGAAAAGGCAGTTGCGAATCAAGTCTGCAATGCACTGGGCAACCACCCTCTTGCACTGGACATTGTTGGCCGTCACATTCGAAGATGCGGCAAATCTTTGACAATCTTCGTCCAAGAGCACCCGACCTTCGAAACGGACTTGCTCTTCCGCCAGGAGGTATGGAACGGGCACGAAAACATATACCAGCGCTTTGTTGACAATGCCATAACAATAAACTTTGGAACTGCTGTTTTGAAACCTGACCTAGATTCATCGTCAGAGCTACTGCTTCAGATTATTGCATTCATGGACGAAGATGGGGTTCCCAGACGACTTTTTGCTGAAGCCTCAAGGGAAAAAATGTAATGGCCTCTCCCTCATGATTTCCCCGCGCTTGACTGACAAGACGTATAGGCTATGTGACGGTCCGGATATACCTGGGGAGTTTCCTGACCTGGACGTTGCTTCGAAGAATCCCTTCGAAGACCACGACTGGTGAGGATTCCCCAATAGCGTCCTTATTGTTCTTTAAACTAATGTCATGAAGCTTGGACAATGCCATCGCAAACCTTCTCGATCTGGCCCTGATCACTGTTGACAGTAGCAAAACCAAATTACGTTGCCATAGACTGGTAGGCCTTGCCGCCCAACGTTCAGTCCCACCTCACGACTTGTCTCTCGTCTTAAACCGCTTAGTATTCTTCCTGAACGCCTCGTTCCCTTTCCAATCCACCGGAGACCCATTATATAGCGAGTGGGAGAAGTGCGAAGAACTTGCCGGAAGCATTCGCAGGCTGTTGATGATTTATGACACCCATCGTGCGATGCTGACGCCTCCAATCCTTCTTTCCGAAGTCGCCTGCAGATGTTCTTGGTATGCAGAATAGATAAGGGCGTTATGTTTGTACATGAAAAAGCTGATGTGCTTTAGGTACTACTTCGAAACAGGACAGTTTTCAGTTGCCCTTGAACTGGCAAACCAAGCAATCAATATATGCGAGAATGCCCTATCTATTGGCGAACATCCTGGATATTCCACATGGTTCGTAAAAGACATGATATATCACAATATGAACACCGAAGCTACAATCGACCGCGATTTCCCCTCTTTAGACTACGGTTTGAGACAATCCAAGGACGTGTATCAACTTCGATCAGAGAACAAACGTCAAGATGTTGAGGAGGACGACATGTGGATTGCTGCAGCAAATGGCAACCTTGCAGTGTCGCTTATGTCTCTTGGCCGCTCAACTGCGGCATTAGACATCCTGTTGAGCCTCTTAAAGCGAGAAGATATGAAGTCGAACGAAGACATCTATCTGTCCAACGCGTGTCTTTGTCTTTTGAACCTAGGACGCCTTGACGCAGCGCGGGAGTATAGCAGACTGACTATCGACGCTGTTACGAGACGGCGGGGGCGAAACACCGAACAAATGGCAACGTAAGAAGACCTCCGTGTAACCGATATATGCTATCTCTCTGACCGCCTCCAAGGGTTCTCTACTATATTTCTAGAATTCACGACAAACGAGGAAATTTGAACGAGGCATTGGAATCTTTGGAGCAAAGTTTGCGGATTAGATTGCTCTTGATGCCTAGGCATCTCAACACGGCCTTTACATATCATAAACAAGCCACTCTTTTGGAAAAGGCTGGAAAGCACATACCCGCCATGTAAGTGATCCGAAGGGCCAAGTGAACAGTGGCTGGTCTGACCGTTCACGCAGAGAGTCCTTTCAGATTGCGCTCGAGATTTTGCTGGAGACCGAATGCCACCCCGGTGCTGTTTGTAGGACGGCTTTGGCCCTCTCTAGAGCTCTACATCAACAGGGAGAACTTAGTGCCGCCGCGAGGCTTTCCGAGATTGCAACGTCATATCGGCTCGAGATTGCCGATGGGAGGATGGAGGATTGCAATATCTCCGACATCGAAAGTTTGGATAAGTTCGTGAGAGTTGGTTTCCGCTGAGCTGCATGCACAGGGCCGGGGAGATGACGGGGCTGAACAGCTGGCAACGATCTTTAACGTCCAATCATGATGAAACAACGGGGGGGCTATTGAGGGAAACATACACCCAATAATAGACAGTTCGTTTGCTACTTCTCGGCGCCTTCCAAAGTAGGCAAGTTCCGAAGTGATAGTATCATGGCGGGCGCGGCGCAGTAATGAGTGCGCTAGACAGCAGGGAGGAGGGGGACTGCAACACCCTGAAGTATATGCAGTCAGCAACATAAATGAAGCTAAAGCTGAATATGGGAAAAACGAGCGATCAGGGAGAGTTGCTGGTTGGGTATGCTAAAAAGGTTCCACACGCTTGATCCAGCCCTACGGATGCCATCATAGCCCCCTACGCCTTCAACACCTCATCCCTGCTCCTGCACATGCTCGGGATAATCTAATTCATGAATCATCAGGGCCATGACAGTAATCTCGACAGCCTCCTCAACAAAGTTCAAAGCGGAAATGCCGACGACTGAATTAGCAACTGCACTAACTAGCTTGAAGCAGCAACACCGCCATCTTTGGAAAGCTCCCCTACAGCCTTTTCTTTAGAACCACCATATGTATCGGCATACCGCGCTGCGATCCAATCACCAACCGTTACCGGCTCATACTTTGGCTTGGAGTCGGGGTCGCGGTAATTGGTGAAACACTTGACCAGGAAGTCCGGATTTCCGGAGAAGAAGAAGGGGATGCTGTACCGCTCGCGGCCAGACTTGTTGATGACCCGGTGCAGGTTTGAAAGATAGTTGTCGTTGGTCCAACGCATCATCAGGTTTCCGAGATTGACAATCAGAGCGCCGCGATGGGGAGTCACATCAGCCCAGGCGGAAGTCTGCCGATCCCAGACCTGTAGACCCCCAACCATGTCCTGAAGAAGGATCGTGATAGCACCAAAGTCAGTATGCGCACCAATGCCTTGATAGTCACATGTCAGTCCGTCATAATCGTCAAATAGTAAGGCAGCAAACAAACCTCTCTCATCTTCGGAAGCATCTGGGGCTTGCGGAGGGTAATGCAGCAGCCTCAAAATTGCAATGGGCGTTTGCACAAATTCCGGAACCCAGTCATCGCCGACGTCCAATGTCAAGCAGAGCATCCGCACAATTCTTTCTGAAAGCTCCCGCATTGCGTCATAGTATTCGTCGATGACTCTCCGGAACGTCCCTGGATCTTCCATGTCGTCAGGGTATTTGTTTGGGCCAAGGTTGAACTTCTTGGCCACGACACTAGGGTGATCGGCCGGAAGGTCCATGCCGAAGTAGAAGCCTTCCTTGAGGTCACCTTGCGTTGTCTTTTCGAAGTTCTGGGCGCGGAGGCGCTCGTAGCCCCGGTTGTAGCCCCCAATATCTACCAACAGTGTCAGGATCGGTAGGTGGAAGACTCAAAGTAGTCTCTTTGGGTGTCTGCGTACCCTTGTCATACTTTTCCTTGATTTCAGGTGGAAGAGAAAAGAACTTTTCACTCTGCTCAAGGACTCTGTCTAGTAGGTCCTGTGGGATTCCATGACCTACGAGTTCAAAGAAGCCATGGGTCTCACATGCATGTCTTAATTGCTGCACCAGCTCGTTCTTGCCGGAATCATCACTTCCAGTGCTCGCTGTGATCTCGATTATTAGTCTAGCGTCCTTCCGCACTAGATGTTGCTCTTATGACTTGCCAGAAAAGTTGATGCTGGGGATCGAGTTCGCGGCCATTATGATGCGTAAAAAATCGAGCTTCGCTAGATGTGTCAAATAAAAAATGCTGAGTGAATTGATGTGGTAAGAAAGTTCTCTCAACGTAAGAATCAAGCAGCGTTAATATACTTGTTGACTGTCGAAGGCTTTCAAGTAGATGCTGCTTATCTTTGTTGCATTCTCACCCGCGGCCGAGGTTGAGATAATCACCTTGCCGTATCCGGTCCGCTACTCGGACCCGGCCGAGATGACGCGGACATAGCCACAGCCACGAAGGTAACAAGAGGTTGGTTCAAGTATGATAAACTCAAAAGTGTATAATTGCAAAACCTTGTTGTATCCTATATCAACTGTTTACCACCTAATCAATTGCAAAGTCCGTGGCCCATCTTACAAGCCTTCAAGTCGTTATTGCGAAAACAGTAGAAAAGACAACCGCTTAGCAGGTGTCGCGCCATGAAACCGTCCCAGTCCTTAAACACGAATCCTCCTGGACAAAAAAATATTCCTGGCTTCCTAGCCATTCCATCCATTTCCAAACACCAGTTATCCCTTCCTCCTAGCAACCTGTCAGGTAGTGGAGAGGGTTCATCGGGTATCAAGTTGAAAGAGTCAACATCGCTAGTTGATACGATTGAGCGGCCATGATCTGACAAATAGAATGTCACTCTGTGATAGTATCATCTTCCGCTCTTAGTAGCGGCCCTGCTGAGCACCAGCGTCATAACGGGAGTCGTAACGCGAGTCATAGGCAGTGTTCTCGTAGAGAGGGTCTCGGCTGGTGCGCTCGTAGCCATCGGTCATGTTGCCATCGTCGGAGTTTCGAGAAGCAAACATCTTGAGACCAAAGAGGACAGCCTTGATAGTCTCCAAGGGGTTCATCATGTCGAGCCAGGCACGGATGCCCAGGAAGCCACCCTGGTAGGACTGGGTAATCTTGGCGCCACCCTCGACGTTGAGCTTTCGGTTCTCACGGTTGTAGGGGCTCCAGGGGTAGGCAAAGCAGAAGAAGATGCTGAGGGGGACCATCTCGACGCAGACGAGCAGGCTGGGGATACCAATGTTGAGGTCGGCATAGGTGAGAGTATCGGTAGGCTTCAGGGCGCCAACGTCGGTAAGGATCCAGAAAATGATCTACGGAATGGTCAGCTTGGCTTGTTGTAGGAATGAGGGTGTATGAAAACTCACGCTCTCAACAAAGGTCAAGAACACAACAGCCTTGAAAGCAATAAGCTTCATGAGGGGCTTGTGCTGGGCCAGCTCCGTCTTCAGCTCCTTGTAGAAGCGGAGAATAGCCAGGACCGAAAGGGCCAGAGAAATGGACTTGATGAGATTCAACCAGAAGTGGGCGAAGTGAGGCTTGCTGCTGAACTGGCAGTAGATGCCGGCAGCCTGGGTGATATCTGTGGCAATAGCAACGATAAGGGCGACGACAGGGAACTGGAAGATCAAGAACCACCGAGACTACTGTAATTAGTATGTCGATTGGTCAGGGGGATTCTGAGTGGTCGTACCTTGAACCACTTGACACCGTCCACGCGCTTAGCTGCGAAGAATACGTAGCGCTGTTCATGATTGGGCGAGATATACTCGCAAAGGAGCAAGAAGAAAGAACCCAGCGAAATAGCTTCGACGAAGTCGAGCCAGGGCTTGATGTAGACGGCGGCCGAGGGGTAGCAGACGCAGAGGAATGAGATGACGGAGAACATGGTGATGAGGAGACTGATTCTCATGATCTTGACCTGCTCAGCGGGAACGAGGAGATGTGTCGCGTGGATCTCCTTGAAGATGAGCATCACCACTACGGCAAAGAGACCGCAAGCTCCAGAAAGGATGATGTTGAACTTGTGGAAGGACATATCACCAATGAAGTTCTTGGCGGCATCTATGGCTGGTAAGAACAAGCATGCTTCGAAAGCGCGAAAAATTGCTTACCCTCCGACAGGGAGTGTGTGGGACAGGTGTCGTTAGACGACCCATGGTGAAAGATACCCATGGTGGATGAGAAGTTTGGTGTGTTGGTGTTTGTTGTTGTTGGTGTATGGGCAAGTCGATAAGGAATGAAGCCTAAGACGAATGGCTTTTCTAGGTGTTCGAAGGCGAGGATGAGGTTGCTTCTGGGAATCTGGGGATTTTGATACAAAGACTGGGCCAAAACAAAGCTCATTCCAAGCGGCGGGATGGAGTTATTAAATATCAGGGTCCTTTCTCCGCGATAATGGAGTGCCTGACAGAAGCTCCCAAAGAGGAAATCGCCGAACAAGGAGTAGAGGAGCCATACATAGGGAGGTCCGCCAGCAAACCAGCCCTGCCAGAGCCACCCGGCCAGTGCCTTATTGCGCTAGCCCCGTTCAGCTGTCCATTCGAGAGCCGGCAGAGTGAAGATCGTGGACTAGGTCTTAGGGCTGAAGCTGATTACGTTTTGCGGTAAGTATGTGCGACTGTCAGGGCTGTGCCGGCCGGTTGACGGACAGGTTCGGCGCCGACTCTGGCCGTGATTAGCCCCTGACAGCAGCTCTGCCACGCCAATTTGCGCGTCTCTTGGGGGCTGTTTGAGAGTGCTGAGGGTCTCCATTACAGACTTGCCGGGGAGGACGCCAATCTGACAGGGGCTTTGGGGCTGTAGCGCAGAGATTGGCACTGCACTCGCGTACGTCACAGCCATGTCCGACGACGCAGTCAGCGCTAGTAATCCTGATGGCGCGGGAAACCGGCGCTTGCCCTTCTTGGCTCCTCTGTCAAGCATCAGGGCAGAGAAGACGGTATCACTGATAGTTGGCGTCATGGTACATAGACACGGCACGGAACGACGTAGGTGGATGGGAGACCGCGAGGTTCAACAGCGGCACAGCAGAGTAGTTGAGCAATCTGTTCTCTTTGGGTTGTGGCCGAAGGGGTGAAAGCAGCTGGGAAGTGTCCCGACAACGGCGCAACTGCTCCGGGGCCAGTTGGCCGGGGATAACGAGCACATGCCGGGAGGAGCGATGAAGCTTGTGAAAACTCCATCGAAATGCAGATCGCATCTGTCAAGTGGGCTTCCAACAAGGCTGAGAGATAGGCACGAGAATCTTTGTCCGGCAGTTTGGGTCGCCAAGACGGGCAGCTGTATGTATGCAGAGTTTCTTTCGAAGCTTCTAACTCTAACGGTCAAGCCATTCGAAAAAAGTTTCACAGCCTCCGCAAGTCTCCGCGTCGGTCCGTGCTTCAGGGCAAATAAAAGCCCAACTGTCAATTAGGTGTTGTGCTCAGCCACAGACAGACCCTCACATTTGCCGACGCAGATATTTTCCCCATCACAACCACTTTTTCAGCAAGGCTCCCTGCCTATCATCCCAAGGACTTTAGCCCGGACTTCTGGAAACGCCGAAGCGCGCTGCTGATCGGTTGTCGCTTGCGGCGACGAGTCCCGCAGGCCATCACGCTGAGTTTCAGGCTATAACCATTAGCACTGCCCGATGGATGCAGACTCGCTAAAGGGCTCCAATCATTGCATGCCTCGCTACGAGCGATTAACATCCAATTACAAACGGGGCCTCGAATCGGCAGAGCATCCTCAATCTTCCGACGGTCTCATCCCTTACCCTATGTGAATGCAGGTACCAGCCCTGGACGGAGACACCGCAAATGCCTGGAGTGCGGAGGTCTCAGCGGGTTGTGCTGTCGTGTACAGATTGCGTCCGGCGCAAGGCCCGCTGTTCAAAAACGATTCCCTGCTCGTCTTGCGTTGATCGCGGCCATCCAGAGACCTGCCATCGGGAGAGTGTGCAAGTTGTGAAGAGGACACAACGGTCAAGTCGCGGAGGTCCAACATCTACCCACAGCGAGCCATCGTCAAAGATTGCTAGATCCCCAACTTCCAGAACTGCTCAGCGAAGAGCCTCGTCAATACACAACTCTCCACACTCAATCGCAAATCCCAATGCCGCATTAGTTCATGATGGCCTGGCAAGCAACTTGAAGTCGGTCACAGAAGTAACAGCTGGAAGCTCTAATTTGACCAATGAGGCTGTTGTTACGCTCGAGTTCCTCACTCACGGCCGCCAGAATATTCTCAGCCAACATGGCGCCCTGGACAAACGTCCTGTGGCCGCTGCATCCCCAGCAATGCCCCTCATGTTCTTAGATTCCGAACCAGATATATTTACAACAACAAACGCAACATGGGAGACGATACTATTTATTGAGAACGCTCGTCGATTGCTGGACTTCCACCAACAAACATTGGCATGGATGCACAATGTTGTTCACATGCCAACATTCAAGCAGCAATTTGAGAACAGTGTACAGGGCGGAAGTCGTCCGGAAACCGGTTGGATTACACTCTACTATGCAATCCTATGTGTAAGTTCATTTTTAGTTCGACAAATCAATTCAACTCAAGATGTTCAGCGAAGTGACTCTGAGAACAGACCACCTTCTATCACGCGCCGGGGGAGGAACTGACCAATTTGGGCATAACTTTCGCAGGTAAGCGCCTCCCGAAACCCAAAATCAAGCTTAAAATCTTATACTTCCTATAGCAAGCACGGATCTAGCTCGTGATCTATTCGATAAAGCCATTAAAACCCTGTACGAAGCCAACTTCATGGCCGAGCACTCGCTCTTTTGCGTCCAAGCTATCTGCGTCCTTCTCCAAGTCGCACATAACCTAGACCAGAGCGACCTCATTACAGTCTTAGTTGCAAGCGCCATCAGGATCTCGCAATGTCTGAATCTTCATAGATTGGGTCCTGATCCCTCTACTCTTGATCGCGAGAATGGCCAGGCAAAGGCAATGAACGAACAAGATCTCATCGACAGGGAAGTCAAGAAGCGTGTTTGGTGGTTTCTGATCCGGCAAGACTGGCTACAAATCCCATTCCAGAATACGTATCTGGTTCACAAAACACAATTCAACACGCCAATGCCATTAAATTGTCATGAGGATGTGGAAGTCATGATTGAAGATGGTGCCATCGTTGTTCAACCTGATGAGGTATATACGCAAAGTAGTTATACTAACCCTCTGAACAAGAGTAAGTGGCTGGTTCAAATTCCGAGGACTATGGTTCTGACTGCTCTCAGTCGCGGTGACTATATGGCAACATCAAGATCGCATGCATGATGTTGGCCATCCTGGAAACACCAATGATGGTCTCCTGAAAAACTATGATGAGGCAGTTTGGGCCGATAAGGAACTCAAGTCAATTTTCGAAGCCATGCCAGAGTTCCTGACGATGCATTCACAAGATACTATTCAACAACCTGGCTGGCCATCCTTCAGCAAGGAAATGTCTTCAGTGACGCTTCTCTCCATGGCTCACAAGGTAGTCTACGAGTCATGCCCAACTTTCCAGACCTGTTACATGAGTCTGACTATAAGCAGATCTTGACTGTTCATCGACATTTTCAGCTCCAGAGTTTCCATGACCGAAGATTCTCCTTCACTCAAGTATGGACCAAAACCTTCGTCCACTTTGAACATTCTCTAATTGAGTAGTTATCTTGTCTTTCTATCGCAGAACGCTGCATCCTCAACGTAGAAACGTGGGATCACGGCCCAGCGACACACATTATAAGCAGAATGTGGACGGTGGTAACTCATTTAATTACCTGTTGCAATATTCTCATGCTTGCATCGATCTTTCGGAAACAGAACACCCTGCTCTACGATGCATCCAAGATGCGACACCTTGCACAAGTTGGACGCCGCGTTATCAGAGACCTGGAGTCCTCCACCTCAATTGCTCGGAGAGGCGGAAAACTCCTGGACTTACTTTACGACCTAGACGATGCTGTCACGTCCGATCCAAATGTTCGACTTGATATTGGTGAGATCGTGCGAAAGGTCTCGGGAGATGAGAGCGCTGGACTCAATAATAGTATCATGGACGATATCATGTTTACCTTTGGGCTCGGTGACTTCGATATGGAATGCGAATTTACTCGGCGACAAAACTCATTCTGGACTGAATGAACGAATGGCCAAACAAGGAGTTCATGTTCCTGTCCTAGTATCGAAAGCTTCCTTATCTATATTCTCGCGTAAAATAGATATGAAATTGTGCGAAATTATTATGAATCAAAGATAATAGCAGCTTTGATACATGCCTTTTTACGGACAGCATCCAATGCCTGACCAAAGTCCTCTAAACTGAATGTCATGTCTACAATACCAGTCACATTTACCTTTCCGCTTTCGAGGTACCTGACACTTTGAGGCATGCACCATACCTGTGAGTGAGATCTGAATTTATCAAGAGTTAGCGCAATTTGGAAGTGTACGACTGTCGGTCTTACCCGAGCACCGTGATTTCATCCATAAAGACTCTCGATGGCGATATTTGTATCAACGCCTCTCTAGGATAAACCCCATAGTAGAGCAGCGTTCCTCCCCGCGTACAGAAGTCAAACGCACTCTCCAAAACCTTAAGTGAGCCAGTCGCCTCGATGACGACGTCAAAGCCAAAGGGGAATTGTGCGTGAAGGAGTTTCCATTGATGATCCGGATCTTCCCTGTCAAGTTCAACGTATTGGTCTGCCGCATTGAGCTTTTTGGCCAAATCCATCTTCCGGCCCTTGTTAGACGCCAGCACTACGTGTTGGCCCCCATTGGCCTTGAGGAGTTGCGAAAGGCACAACCCAGTTGGACCAGATCCAATCAAAAGAATTGTAGATCCAATTGCTGGTTTAATTCGCTCAATACCATGCACTGCACAGGAGGCAGCCTCGAAGAGAGCCGCTTCTTCCCAAGACAGCTTCTCAAAACGGAAGAGCTTTACAGCTGGGAAAACACAATATTCCGCGAAGCCACCATCAACTGCCGGAGTCCATTAGATCTCACTTGGTTCATGAGGATTTCCTAGTTTAATGGATTTTTCCACAGGAAGAGCTTTACTTACGATGCAAACCATGGGCTTTGAAGTTCTCACAATACAACGGCTTGCCCCGCCGACAATAATGGCAATGCCCACATAACTCCGAATTGTCAGCCGTAACCTTGTCACCAATCCGAAAGCCAACGACACTGCTTCCCATTTTCACAACGACACCACTTGTTTCATGGCCCGTAATTACGGGCATGGCGGTATCCAGCTCCCCGCTGTGAATATGCAGGTCCGATCCGCAAATACCACAAGATTTGACTGACCATGCACGTCAGCTTTCAAAGTCGGAGAGGATTTGTCATTGCAACAGGGCCAGTTACCTTTGATAAGAATTTCGTTTGGTCCGGGCTGCGGCACTGGAACTGTGACTAAGGCATATTCTTCAGGTTTAGTGTAACGAATGGCTTTCATGAACTCCATTGTGTGGCGCTCTTTGATCAAGTTGCTGATATTGTCGCTCGTTTGATCAAACGTCACGATGATTAATGCTTGAAAAAGGAAAGCCTTGAGGTTCGAGCTTTGCAAAGAAAGCTTTTCCACATTCCCCACGGACACGGAACGACGTGGTGGCAGACAGTGGTCCGAGTCATAATACTCGGGGAACTGTCGCCCGAAGTGCAGTAGCTGGGAAGCAAGCAGCTGTGGGACATCCAGGATCTCTTCACTGTTATATTTTCTTTGGTTTTCGGCTTGGTGCTGCAATCGATCACGACTCTGAAGACTTTCGTGTCATATGAGCATTCACTCTACGCTCTGTGGTCTATAAACCCCTAGCTCAGCCTCGCGAGACAAGAAGTAAGGGAATATTTTCGAGTCCGAAACACCCATTCGTCTTGCTAATTCGTATAGAATACGACCACCCACCATGAGTGCACAAGTGTTGGCAAGCCCTGCTGAACCGTCGGCGAGTGTTTTCTCTCACTTCTCGCTCGCTAAAAAAAAAACCGCCATCGTCACCGGAGGGACCCGCGGCATCGGCCTCGAAGTTGCTCGGGGCCTCGCCGAAGCAGGTGCACGCGTTGCTATAACATACTCCTCAATGGACCAAGAAACCGCCAACGCTACAGCCGCAAGCCTCGCAGGGTCCACAGGCCAAGAAGTGCATGCCTTTCGGGCTGACAGTCGCTCTCCTTCGGAAATCAGTAATAATATACGTTTTATTACTGCCGAGTTTTTAGGGGGTAGACTGGACATTGTCGTTGCAAATGCAGGCATTGCGTCTCACCATGCTGCAGAGGATTACACTCCAGAGCAGTTCCAAGATATCATAAACGTCAACTTGAATGGTGCTTTTTATACAGCACAAGAAGCAGGAAGGCTTTTCAAAGAGCAATTTGGAGATAATAGGAAATATGAGGGCCAGGGAAAGGTGTTATTCACAGCCAGCGTCAGCGCTATCCTAGTCAATATCTCACAGAAGCAGAGCGCTTATAACGCCAGCAAGGCGGCTGTTGTGCAGCTAGCTAAGTGCCTGGCAGTTGAATGGATTGGTTTTGCCAGAGTTAACTGTCTGAGCCCGGTGAGTTGTCCTTCTCCCGTTGGGATTTTATATGACACCCGTTACTAACATGGCAGCTGTAAGGGATTCATTGCAACCGATAGTAAGTTTCCCAAGCTACTGATTGTAATTCGGTTGATTGGACCTGTTTCTGACTGTACTTAGTGCTCAAGGTCCATCCAGAAGAGTGGCGGAAGAAATGGTTCAGCTTGATTCCTGCCGGTAGAGTATGCGAAGCTGCCGAATTGAAAGCGGCGTACGTATTTCCGGCCAGTGACGCTACATGACTGGTCAGTTGATGCTCCCGTATCGACCGCGACACTGCGATATACTGACTGTAATCCAAAGGGGCCAATCTCGTCATTGACGGTGGTTACACATTGCC
This sequence comes from Xenoacremonium recifei, assembly GCA_012184525.1. Classification (NCBI taxonomy): domain Eukaryota; kingdom Fungi; phylum Ascomycota; class Sordariomycetes; order Hypocreales; family Nectriaceae; genus Xenoacremonium; species Xenoacremonium recifei. Next base: position 15,433 of record WOFQ01000014.1, on the reverse strand, counting down.
ATGAGATATCGAGCTGAAATAGAGGTCCTAAGGGGGTTGGAAAATCACAACAGTTCAACAATGTGTATATGGTTTCCTACAGACAAGTAGCTCATAGTTTCCCATCTCAAATCTCATATAACATCATACAAACAATTCAGCGTTGGATACAATATCTGAGCGAGGCTCCCCACAATACGAGGCACTGTCTTTTGTCGTCTTGATTTGTTCGTTATGTCATGTTCATATGTCCTAGTACACACAACCTCACTCAAGACCGACCCCATCGAAAATCTGCTTCTCCTACAACCAGCTCATGCGATTAGCTTCGGATGACTGTCGTGCGATTGGCTCCGGATGACTGTTTCCATCTCCAGGATTTGTCTGTGGGGAGGAAAGCTTTCCCCGTACTTGCTGCTATACCCCAGAAAACGCGAATTAGTAGGTACGGAGAGAACGACTCCATCTTACTTTATGGCTATAACCAAGGCGTTTAAGTAATGTTCAGGCCATGGCTGAATTTGAACATCGTTTCCATTCCACGGTTTGTTATGCATCCTCGTCTGCTAGAATACTAGCTGTGGTATATACTAACCAGATCATCAGCTATCCAACTCGGCGACGAAGGGAATGTTGACTGCTATCCTCGGTTAGTTAGAGCACATTCGGAGCGACATTGCTGCCGATGATACTGATGTGTCATGTTTGCAGAGCTCGGTGCTTTTGTAGGTTCTCTTGCTGCAGGGCCCATAGCAGACAAGTACTCCAGAAAGGTGCGCCCTAGTGTTCTCTTCCGGAAAGAACCCTTTAATAACATCATTCAGTACACAATGTCTGGTTGGTGCATCATCTTCATCATTGGAACTTGTCTTCAGGTTGGCGCAAACAGCAATGTGGCGTTCATTTATAGTAAGTAACATTGGAAAGCTCTACCGGTTCCAGTATCCGAAACATTTTTTGGGGTGGGTATCCCACTTACTCTTGACTTGTATTTACAGCTGGAAGATGGTTTGCGGGTATGGGTGTCGGTGGTTTATCGACTCTGGTCCCAATGTTCAACGCTGAACTGGCCCCTCCGGGAATTCGCGGCTCCCTTGTCGGACTTCAACAGCTCGCCATCACCTGTGAGTCTTCAACGAATCACCGTCCCCAGAACAGCAGCCATGGCTGATCAAGTATTTATCATGGAGTTGGGATTCTTATATCATACTGGATAGCCTACGGCACAAACTACATTGGTGGAACCACGTATCCGGGCCAATCTAACGCTGCCTGGCGTATCCCTTTGGCTCTCCAGATTATACCAGCTATCATACTTGGCGTCGGCTCTTTTTACCTTCCGTTTTCCCCACAATGGCTCATGCTACAGGACCGCGAGGACGAATGTACTGCCGTCTTAACATATTTGCGTTCGATAATAATACTATAAAAATACTATAAAGCCGCAGTAATATATATTGATGTTCCTAATAATCTATATATATATTAAGGAGATCCCTAGATTTATTAAAAATTAGAGATTAACATAATTAATTAGTAACCCCTAACTATAATAACTCTATAACTAAGCTATAAATATACTAGTTATAACCTCTCAGATAGCTTATTTACTCCCCTATTACTGCCCCAGCTTTTAATAAAATTCTTATTATGTCCGGGCTGGAAGGGAGTCATATGGGGTGCTTTCTGTTATATAATTAGTCATCAAAATTGCATAGCTATAGGAGGGCTCTTGCGGAGAGCTCTCTGAAAATAATCAACTTTCGTCCCCTAAGAATTATCGTATTTTCAGCCTAAGCTGGGCATTGCATTTATCGATCATTTGATCAATCTGAATTATGGCTCAGATTTGAGTCTCTTGCATTTCAACGCCGAATTAAAAGGCGCAGCATTTACAGCATTTTATTCGGGAGCCTCCTTTATAAGACAGCCTGTTGTCTCTGTGGTTGTGTGCAAGTGTGAGATCCTCGAACCCTGACATATTACCTATTTAATAGGGTGCCGCCCATCAAAGACCCCCGTTTCCCCAATTCCAGGCACTGTAAGGATCGTCGGGAACAAGATTGAACAGAACTGGTTGAACTAAGTGTTAGAAGCAAGCCCGAATGCCTGAATTGATATGCGAGGCTCTTACTCTGCCCGAATGTGCCAAAGGCTTCGTCCAGTTGCGAGTCCACCTGCTGGCGCTGATCGATGTAGTAGTATCCCGGTCGTCGGAAGTCGGTGCTGCTGGTGGGAGTGAGCTGCGTGGCAGGGTCGGAGTAGATGGCGGCGTTTGCGGTAGACGGGATCAGGCCGAGGTGTCCGCCGCCGTTGCCCGCGGGGACCTCATGGCCGAGCGCAAACGGAGATGCGGCACCAAGGGTCGCTGAGTTGTGTTGGACAGATGCTGACACTGGTGGTACGGCTTGTCCCTGGAGTGCTGTCTCATGCTGTTGCTGCTGCGGATATCTTCGGACGAGCTCTGGTAGGATGGTGTGGTTCACATTACACGAGGGAGACTGTTGTTGTTGTTGTTGTTGTTGTTGCTGCTGCTGCTGCTGTGGTTGATGATGGTGATGCTGTTGATGTGGTTGCTGCTGTTGTTGATGATGGTGAGGCTGATTCTGATCATGATAAGAACGCCCTTCACCTTCTTCGCCTATGGACTCGCCGCCGAGTTCCTGCTGCAGCCCGTTGTCTAGCTCCTGCTGCAAGCTCAGCTTCAGCAGTCGCGTCAGAAGCTTCTCTGTGTGCACGGCTATGCGGCTGACGTGCCGGAGGCGGCGGCTCGCGCGGATGATGCGCATGGTCCCTGCCTTGGCCTGGTGCGCAATGGCGCTGAGCGGCCAGGTCGTGGGCGGGATGCACAAGATGACGCCCGCGGTGAAGAGATTCATCAACTCGAACGAGACGACAAACTGGTTTTCGAGAAGCTGCACGCGCATCCGCGACATGCGCAACGCAGCCTGCACGGACAGGTCGAGCGACTGCGCGACGACATCGAGGGCGCCTTGGGGGGCGGCGCCGGCGGCCACAGCAGAGTTGATAGGGTCGGTACGGAGATAGAGACTCGGCGGGACCCTCGCCGGCACGCGGTACTCAAGCAGCGGGCGGTGCACAAAGATGACGGTGTTGTCGTAGGTGGCGTGCAGGGTCATGATCTGCAGCGACAGGCGGCGGCGGGCGGCCTTTTCGTCGGGCGACAGGCCCGTAATCTTGGCCAGCTCGGCCAGCTGGGGCGCCGCGACTTCTTCCTTGTAGTCGAGCGCCGCAGTTGACTTGTCGGTTGCAAAGACCGGCGGCAAGTCGGCGCGCCAGGCGTCCAGCTGCGCGCGGGCATGCTGCACGGCCTGCACGAGCGATACCAGGTCCTCGGGCGAGATGGGGTTCTGCAGGCGCAGCAGGCGGAAGCGGTTGAGCGCCTGGCGGATGATGCCGTAGAGGCGGAACTTGAGCACGTGGAAAGTCAGCTGGGTGACTGAGGACGATGCCAGTAGCGGATGGCTCGCCAAGCCCGGGCCTAGCGCCGTGTCGTCGAGGTCCTGAAGAGGCTGCACGTGTGAGAAGGCGGCATCCAGCGAGGCCGGCCGGCCGTAGATCATGGCGGAAAACGTGTCCGACACGGTGATGTGGTTCCAGTTGCGGCGGCGGACCTGGGCCAGGACGGGATCAAATTCGGGGTCGGTGGTTTTTTGACTGCCGCTGTTGCTGCCATCATCGCTGTCGCCGCCAGTGCTGGTGCTGTCACAGTGGAGCGCCAGCGCGTACGCCGTGCGGACTGACATGCCGAGGATGCTCCAGGCCAGTGTCGGCGACGCATGGAACATGTAGTAGGTCCCCAGCAGGCTGCACACCTGCACCGTCTCTATGCAGCAGTCGTCCAGGAGGTCCAGCAGGTGCACGCGCACCTCCTGGATCAGCACGTCCCGCAGCGCGCCAGCCTCCCCGAGCCCTGACTCGGCCAGCAGCGCATGGCCCGGCCACGACGCATCCGACGCCACGCACACCAGACCCAGCGCTACCACCGTCAGCGTCGTCAGTACCGCACCCAACTCGCTGCGCGGCCACCGCTGGCTTGGGCTGTTCTTGTTGTTGTTGCTGCTCGACAGCACCCTCCGCGCCGTCCGCCGCACCGTCGGCTCGTGGAAGATGTTGATATGCCAGTGCATGCGGTCGAAGTAGGCGTCAAGCAGGGCTTCGACCACGGTGAGCGGCGGCGGTGCGGGCATTGTGACCAGCGACCACCACGGCGCTGATGCTGCATGTCCATGGTCATGATGGGCTGCCCCGGCTAATGCTCCCGCGCCCGCCGCCGCTGTTGCCGCCGTGCCTGCTGCCGTCCGTCCCCAAGAGGGTCGTCCAGCATGACCCGGAATGCTGGCGATATCGCTACTCGAATACGAGGCCGCCGAGTCGCCAAAGAGGTGAGCAGCAAAGCCGACGGCAGAGCTATTGGCGCCGAAGTGCTGGCGCTCCGCATTGCGCTCCGCATTGGCCGAGATGCCGGTGCCCTGTGAGATCTGCGAGGAGACGGCGGGCGACCGGAAGGCACCTACCTCCACCGGCGAATGGGGCGACGGCAGTAGCACACCCTCCGGGGACGTGGCCTGGACGGAGACACCATCATATTGCGGTTGAGAGGATTGCTGTTCGGATGGTCTCCGTTGTGGCTGTTGTTGTTCCGCTTCCGGTGGCGATGATCCTCTGGCCGCCACGGGCAGTGTTTGCCGTCTCCTTTTCCTCGGCGGCTTGGGGACCGTCGGGGAGATGTCACGCGGTTCGCAGTGGACCCCGGACCGCTGACACAGCGTGCAGGGCCGTAACGCATCGCACTGTCGTCAAGAATAAATATGCTGTTAAGCATCGTGACAACTACATGGAATATTGGGCGCTTCCTTTGGCTCACCTTGAGTTTCTGTTTTCGGCACCTAACACAAGCCCGGGTGACGCGGCTCTGACTCGCCATTACTACTTCGTTCTCCGGCGGAGGGAGTTGGCTGGTCTCCGGTGGAAGGCTTTGATGATGCGTTCCCGCCAATGCGCCGTACCACCACGGTGCTCTGTGGCGGCTCTTTCGACAGGGTGTAGAGTGTGGTCGTTCTTTCAGACCGGAGAGAGACTGGGTACTCACACTTTTAATACACCGGAAGAGAAGGATGCTTGAGTTCCACCGGACCCGTGGGACGTAGCATTTGAAGACCCGCTTCTCCTCTTCTGACGCTAGTGGGAGGCGGTTATGAGGAGAAATCAATGAAATCGGCAAAACCCCTGGTTACGACCTTAACTAGTACCAAAACTAAGGCATACTTACAAGTACCTTTCGCTAGGCTCCCAGAGAGCAACAGCCTGTGGAACATCCAGTTGAAGGACTGTAGCCAATGCGTAGCGCTACAAAGTATGCGATTGTCCAACTCTATGTCTATACCTATTCTAACTCCCAGTCTTCCATTCCGAGGACATAATAGGCACCATACCGTTCGGCCTACACCTTACGTGTGGCATTCCCCTGGGGGGTACAGCCCACCCAGGTCGCTTTTCTTGCCTAGCTTTCCTTGGCTAACATATTTCTCTCGCAGCCAATCCACCGTCTTTTGCCCGTCCAGCTGCCGCTCTTGAACGTAGTGGTCCTCGATAAGGGCTACCGTATCCAGTCCGACTTCATCCATCAACCGACACGGAGAAGGACCATTGCGGAACATGTGTTCCCAGAGCTGGTCGATTTCGCTCGGCGTGCTGACACCCTCAGCCAGCATGAGCAGGATCTCGCGCTTTATGGCGGCCCAGAGACGGTTCATGATAAAGCTGGACGTTTGTGAGTCAATAAACCACATGTACCTTGCCACAGAAGAGACAATGGACTGCCATACCCAGTTGATTCCACATTTACCACAACCGGCAGCATTGCGCAGTCCTCGAGGACCGTCTTGACCAGCGACATGACCTCTGGGGATGTGCATCCGTCCGTCATAAGCTCGACTGTCCGGATCTTGGGCGGCATCGAGAAGTGAATGTTAAGTAATTGCTGCTTGCGCTGCTCGCTTACTTTATCCAGCATCAAGCTTGACTTGTACGACGATGAGTTGGTTCCGAAGATGCAGTCCGCCGGCGCCAAGCCGTCCAGCTGGCTAAAGGTCTCCGTTTTCAATTCGAGCTTCTCCGGGATGGCCTCGATGACGAGCCAGGCATCCCGAACCGCGTCTTTGAGGGACGTGTAGACAGCGAAGCGTCCACCAGATGTGTCGCTGGATTTTAAATTCGCATTAGAGTTTCTGTTGGAGCGGTACTGGGCATATTCGTCTTTGTGGGCTTCGACGAAATCAACGGCCTCCTTAAGTACGTTTGTAGAGAGATCTCTGAGATGCACAACGTAGCCGGCTGCTACGAAAATGCAGGCAATGCGGCGGCCGAGGACGCCTGCACCAAGGACCACAATCGGCCGTGCTGTAGACTTTAGAGACTGCCACGCTCTCAGAGCCATTTTCGAAAAAGAAAAAAAAAAGTGTATGTAAAAGATGGGAAGACAACAGGGGATCTTTTGAGGACATCGTTAGAACCGGGTCAGATATAGAACCCATACTATGTCCACGACATGTTATTCGCCACCATTTCATCTCGGTCTTGGTTACTAAGACGGTAAAATTGCTTTATTCCGGTGGAAGCTACTGTGGTTTAGCCAGCACCCCCTTACAGGGACCCGACTGACTGGTTTCTATTACCGGGACTGAGTCTCCGGGACCGGATTCAACTATTCATGACTCATTAAGGCTTTGGTAGATTCATAAAGCATGACGACCTTCTTTCCAGTACTCTCAATCCATGCCAGACTGCCAACTAAATACCGACCAAGAAAGGGCACAATGGAACAGCAGAGCCGAACTTTCCAACGCATGCCTCTCGGGTACGGCCCCATGCCGGGGCCCAGGCAGACGGTCCAAGGTGCCGCTCACGACGGCTGGGACCAGGTTACCGTAAAAACGTGCACAGTCACCTTCGAAGCGCCGAAAAGTCAGCTGAACAGCTTCCTGCCGCATCTGTGTTTTCGCATTGATGGCCCCGCCAGTTCCGGAGCGTCGCGCCAGGACGACTGCGCCACTGCATCTGTTTCCTTTACCGAACTACGCAATCTGCCGTGGCTGGCTGGCAGGGGCTACAACATGTGCGGAATATACATCCACAACGTCGTTTGCCAGGGGGCGGACCAGACGGTAAAGGGCAAATATTTGAGCGTCCTCTTCGAGAACCGGGCCGATCCTATCATCAGCGGGAGGGAAGAACTGGGCTACGCCAAAGTGTATGCCTCACTCGACGCGCAAGACGACGCAGAAAATGAGGCACGGTCATTCGCAGCTCAGATCGGGTGGGACGGAGCTGTGTTTGGCGAGATCAAACTGCAGGGTCTCTCGGAGGTTTCACCTAGCAGTGCCGACAATCAGGAAGCCGGCACATCAACAGACAAATCAACACTGAAGTCACCAGAATTACCGCAAGGAATACTCCACTACAAATACATCCCGCAGACCGGCTGCCCCGGCGAGGCTGACGCCGCATATCCCACGTACTCACCGCCATCCACCCAGCCAGACTCCGTAACCGTAGAGAAGGTTCTGGTGGCAGAGCAATCGAGTCTGTCGTTTCAAGCGCTTGGATTCCAAGATCTGCCCACGCTGCACCATATCGCAGCAAAACTGGCAGAAATCGAAATTCGAACCATCGTGGACGCTCGGGTCATCGTTACAAGGGGGACGACGGATCTAAGAGACCAGCGAGCCATCCGTCTGGGATAGGATCTGTTTCCCTTGCGGTTTATTTGTGCAAATAGACATCGTCCCTAGAAATGGTGCAAGAGGTCGACCTGGTTCTTCCCTTTTCTTGTAGTTTAAGCAGATAGACCTCAGATTAATCACTGGCAATCTCACGTTTTCGTAGAAGAATTAGGGTTTGAGCCGAATTCTTTTCATCACAGAGATACGTGTCACTCTTCTCGCTTCTTAGAGGCGAAGCTTGCAGTTCATCTTCGACTTTCCCCGTCTGCCCGGGCACTTGCTCGATGTAATTCGCTACCTTGCGGCTCCGTATCCGTTGGAAGCCTCAGGCGTCTCCATGATGGCCGTTAAAGTTTCCTCCTTGAAGAATTTGAGAAATATCTCCACCGGAAGCGCTAGCAAACCCGGATGCGCTAGACACCGGAACACTGACAAAAACGGTCACTGGAAATTACTTGGTTCGTACCCCAACAAGCCTAGTGAGTCCCCACGGGGTACTCGCGATAGGCAAGGCTTCCCCCGCACGTTGAAAAGATGCCACATCCCGGGGTGCAGATCATAGCTCAACCAAGACGATGCATTCTCATAAATGAATCCGACTGCCAACCAGGGCGGCGTTCATCTGCCGTTGACATACCACCAAGTCCACTCCCCTTATTCCAAAGCACTCAGAAATCTTCCCAGACTTGAGAAGCCCATACAAAGGCCGAGTCGCATTCTGACATCCAGAGGGTGGTCCACTGTGAGAGACTAGTCAACACAGGTTTCGTCAAGATCGAATTTCGATACTTGGCTTCTCAGCAAAAAAAGAAAAAATCTTTTCTCGTGAGTTGTGCAGAGCAAGTCGAACATCATGACTCGCAAGTATCTAGGCGGCTCCGGCGAGGCCCTGACGATCTGGATTTCTGTTGCTGCCTCCACTGTCTTGGTCTTTTACGGCTATGATCAGGTATGGAACTCTTACAACCCCTTCTCCGCCATTTTCAGGCAAACGCAAGATCAGCATCTGACCTACTTTGAAAAACAATAGGGCGTCTTTGGCAACATCCTCATCAACGACGACTTTCTCCAAACCATGGGCAATCCGTCCACCAATCTTCAGGGCACGATTTCGTCCTTGTACACGATTGGAGCCTTTGTTGGCTCACTGAGCACCATCTGGACGGGTGACATTGTTGGCCGCCCGCGCCAGCTCCTGCTGGGCAGCATCATTCTGGGGATCGGCGCCACGATCCAGGCGTCCTCCTTCTCCGTCGCCCAGATGATCGTCGGCCGCATCGTGGCCGGCGTCGGCACGGGCATGAACACGGCCACGGCGTCCATCTGGCAGGCCGAGACCAGCAAGCTGACCAAACGCGGGCAGCTGATTATCATTCAGATGGTCGGTTCTTCTGTCACCTGCAGCTCATCCTTATGTTCCTATGTTGACACTTGGCTGACTTCCCGCACAGGCCAACTGCATCACGGGTTTTGCCATCTCTAACTGGCTGACTCTGGGTCTCTCATTTGCCAAGGGCAGCGTGGCGTGGCGGTTTCCTCTGGCTTTCCAAGTCTTCTTCAGTGCCATCATCTGCGCCCTCTGCCCGTTCCTACCCGAGTCGCCTCGTCTGCTTCTGCGCAAGGACAAGCACCTCGAAGCCCTCGAGGTTCTCGCTGCCCTGGAAGGCCACGGCGCAACTACCGAGTCTCCTTCCGTCCGCGCTCAGTACCAAGTCATCAACACCGTGCTGGAAAGCGAGAACATGAAATCTTACTCATGGTGGCAGCTTCTGTCAGGAAGAGGTGTGTTTCTCTGGTCCTTGCTCTTTGCTTTCCTTCGTTGTCAATACTTGCTGACGGGTGTGGTTGAATCATCTAGGCCCGGCTGGTGTGCTCAGACGCATGATTCTCGGTATCGGCATCCAGGTCATGAACCAGTTGAGTGGTATCAATCTGACCTCGTACGTACTAAAGCGCCAACACATATTGTCTTTGACTTTTTTTTTTTTTTTTAGCTGACAGAAGTATCAGGTACTACATGTCGTACATTTTTATCAATGCACTCAAGTTTGACAGCCTCCGATCCCGCATCCTCGCGGCCGCTTGCAGCATGGACTACCTGTTCTTTGCCTGCATGGCCTACTTCACCATTGAGCGCTTTGGCCGCCGCAAGGTCATGATGACGTCGGCCGCCCTGACCTCTATGTGCTGGGTCATCATCTCCATTGTGCTCTCTCTCTTCCAGTCCGGACACGGCAACGCCCACGACCTGGGCATCGTGGCGGCCACCTTCTTCTTTGTCTTCTTCGCGGCCTTTGGCATGGGCATTCTGGGTGTGACATGGTAGGGTTTTAAGTGTTTTAGTTTCCGAGAGATACATTGTTGCGGCAGCTACTGACATGCTAAACCAGGGTCTATGCCACCGAGATCAACGCGCTCGAAATGCGCACGACGGGAACGTCCCTGGCTACAGCTGCGCAGTGGATTATCGTAAGCATAAACTCCCAGCCGTCTAGAACGAAAAAGAAAAAAAAATAAAAGAGACAGGCGACAAATCGTACTGACCAACTCTGCCATCTAGAACTACATGGTCGTCCAGGTCACGCCTCCCGGTATCGCAAACATCGGTTGGCGGTTCTGGATCGTCTGGGCCGTTATCTGCTTCTCCTTCATTCCCATCACGTACCTGTTCTATCCCGAAACTACCGGCCGCAGTTTGGAAGACATTGATCGGTACTTTGAAAGGAAGCCGGGCATCATTGTGGCCTGGGACAAGGGTAAGCTTTGCAATGTTTTAAAGATTTCTGTGGAATCATCCGCCCGACTAACGAGCACGCTATTGTTGCAGAAGCGACCTCTGTCAAGCGACCTGAAACGTTTGCCTTCATGGATGAAGAAATCGCCCACAAGACGCTCGACGAGAAGCAGCGGCTCTCCGAGACCAACGATGCAAAGGACGGCGAAGCTCCTGGTGTTACCCGCGTCGAGAACCTGGGGTAAGCGTGAGTGTAAGGCACTGAGTGAAGGGAATGGCCTTCTCCGGCACATCTATTGATGGGCTACGTAGTATTAGGCCATGGCTGGTTTTATATATATTATTATTACATAGTATTATTTGAATCCCGGGTACCTGGCTCATGTTTTGCGGGAACATATTGCGATACTTGCACTGTGACATGACCCAATTTGTTAAATGCGGCACAGCTTTAGAGCCGTCCTTGTTTCTCTCGCATCCCTTCGGTTCATGCAAACAGCCTTCTCTCATAAAGTTACTTATCATACCTATCTAGTTGGAGCAGTACCAGCTGGACGCCTCGTCAATGTTCGAGTGCCCGTCCCACTTGGCCATCTGCGGATACGGGCAGAGCGGCCGCTGGCGCAGGACGCCCGAGGCCGGGACCGTGGGCGTCCGCCATGTGGTGGCGATGAGCGCGTCGGGCGCCTGGCCATGCTCCGTCCACTCCATGAGCGCCAGCAGCGCGTCGTGCTGGGCGTCAACGAACCCGGGCACCGACCACACGTCGGTGCCCACGATGTCGGCCTGGCCCTGGCCGTTGATGTACCAGGGGGCGTCGACGGCCGTGTCGTAGCAGTGCTGCATGCCCGGGATCAGGAATAGCCGGTAAAAGTCGTCGACGGTTCCGCCCATCGCCTGCTGCGTGCGATTGTAGTAGAGCGTGGAGCCCTTGGTCATGACAAGGCCATCGGCCAGGCCGTGGTACATGAGGAGCTTGCCGCCGCGGTTCCGGAAAGTCGAGAGGTTGTAGTCGTCGGCAGTGGCCTGCCCAGGCCGCAGCTTATCGGCCAGGGCCACGATGGTGTCGTTGAACATGGTCCAGTCCCAGTTCGCGTCGCCGTAAACAAAGTCGCGGGCGAAGCCGACGCCAAAGGGCGAGGGCTCGGCGCTGCCTAGGAGCGTGCCCGCGTACCACATGTCCTCGGAGCCCAGCAGGAGGCCTGGGCAGAGGTACTCGCCCGTCTCCTTAGAGTACCAGTCGCTGTAGACATTCTTGAGCGTCTGGATCTGGGCCGGCGTGAAGCACGCCGACTCGTTGAGCGCGACGGAGGGGCTGCCGCACTCGAGTCGGCCAAAGTCCAAGTTACAGCGCTCAGGCGCGCTGATGATGCCGTCCACGACGCCGTCGACACCATCGCACTGGGCCATAACCTCGGTGCCGACCACGGGGAAGCGCGTGAAGTCGATGTAGTTGGGCGCACCGACGGGCAGGTCGTAGAGGCCAATCTGCGTGACGTATGTGTTGAGGTGGTCGGTCCACCAGGCCGAGGATCCGATGAGGGCACCGTCGAAGCTGTCGGGTGAGATCTGCACCTCCTTCATGCCCTGGCGTCCGCCCGTCGAGCAGCCGGTGTAGTACGAGTAGCGTACCACGCCGCCGTAGTACGCGGCGGTGAGCGCCTTGCCGAGCTGGACGGAGCCGTGCAGGCTGCGCCAGCCCCAGTCGGACTGCTTCTCGGGCTCATTGAGCGCCCAAGAGGTGTCAATGACGGACGAGTTATGGCCTGTGTCGGTTGACACGACAGCAAAGCCGTAGTGCGTTGGCGACCCCTATAGCGCGACAAAAAAAAAAAAATCAGATCTCATTCGGGAGTTGAAGCAGGTGAGCGAATGCCACGAAAAAGAAAGAAGAAAAACAAAGGACTTACTGCGGACAGCCAATTGATGCCACCGGCAAACCCTCCGTTTCCGACGGCAATAAACCGCTCGTTCCAGAAGTATGGCAGAAGGAGGCCAAACCGGTAGGAGGACGACGCCGAACTGTTCACCTTCACAATGACCGCACATAGCGGCGGCAAGTTTGTCGGCTGGTACGGGTATGGGATGTTGGAGATGCCCTCGCCAAACGTCCCGCCAAGCGGCACCGGCTCAACTGTCTCGAGGGTAGCGTTGTGTGGCAAAGCTTGCTCAAAGAAGGCCGCATTGCAGTTCCACCAAGAGCGCTCTTGAAGTTTGGTTTCTGATTGCCCGGGAATGGCCGCTGCATGAGCCAGGCCGGCCAGAGGCAACAGAGCCGCTAACCCGGAAAACATTAAGGAGAATCGCATGGCTAAACGTATATAATTGAGCAATATAGTGGTGCCAATGGATATACAAAGTCGATGGTGTGAAGCTCCCGTGTCAGAGTCCACAGTAATATCGCGATATATATATACTTCCAAGAACCCGGAAACCTCGTCATCCACGAACCGGTTTCTTGGACCAATATTGGATCTTTCCTGTTGCAGGTGTTCCGTTCACGCGCACAGCTCACCAGCCCCGGATTTCGCTGGCGTGCGGGGGAAAGTGAAGCTGGGGTGGGAAGCTTGCCGATCTACGCAGTAGCTCGAGACAACACTGCCGACTGCATCAAAGCGCTCCGGTGGAAGACATGGTTCAATACTACCACGGGTTCAACAATACGACGGAAGGCGGCATTCGCTAGAGAAAAATCCTCTCCGCGAAAGGATGGTGACTCAGAAGGCCCCTCCCCCCAACTGCCCAATTCAGCTTAAGAAGGAATCTCACGATATTTAGGCCGAATACGCGGAATTACCAAATTGCCTGACACCCGACAACACTGCCATTTTAGCACAAGCTGGCGAGCTGGCGCACATCGCGAATGCAATTGTCTGGTCGGTTGCAAAGACTGACGGCAAGTCCGCGCGCCAGTATTTTTCCTATGAATGCTGGGATGGTTTTGGAATAACGTCGTGGTACTGCGCACGAAATGTTGCCTTGTGGATGAAAGGGTAGGACATATGGTATTCCCGGAAATATTCATCTATGAGCTTGTTCGTGGTCGAAGACAAAGCGGACACCTGTGATAGTCGTGAGTTTGTCATGGCCACAGCAAATGGTACAGGCGGGCTCTCTGATATGAAAGCAGCAAATGCAGAGCCATTGAGGCGCAACCAGAATAGGATCCAACGAAGGAAAAAGACTCCAGCCGTTGGCCCTTATCGTTAAATGTCAGTGTAATCCATTCGATATGTTTTCCTACTCAATTGCCGACTTACCAAGGTACCCTGCCCCCATAAGTTCGACAGATAGAGCAGCCATTCCATCCGCTTTGGCGTTCACGGGTTCCCCATCTTCACGCCAATCAAATCCGTTTGCCTCGTCTGGAACAGCCTCTGAAAGTCCGTCCTCTGGATCGTCATCCACGTAGTAGAGCTGATCAGAGGATACATGCGGAGTGTATGATGGGTCTGTTGCAGATGTTTTGGCATCATTCGTGGCCAAAGCTGCTTCAATATCCACGTTAGGAAGCATTCGTTGAAACAGGTTCTCCATTTTATGAAGTCTTTCTTCCACGTCAGTGAGATATCTGATTTTCATTGTTACCAACTAAAATTCAATCGAAGATATCGCTTGACACGTACGCTCTTGTGAGGGGCGACCGAATGGCACGCCCACTGTAATGGCATAGCCTCCGAGTCTGAGTACAAGCCGCACAGCTTGGTCGCGTTCTTGAGCACTTTCCCCCGCTCAGTCTCAGCTCATGGGCTTTGAAAGAATTCTACCAGTTCTGGAACTCACTTTGAGTTTTCTTCTCCTGCAACCATCGCACTTGCTAGCGTTAGTAGGATTTCACGAGTAGTATGACGTTGACTCACAGCGAGATTGTAATACCGCGAAGATTGGGGTTCCATCATTAGCCGAAGTGTCTTATGATGAGAAAATTCAGGCGCTCAGAAAGTTCAGACTCGTTTATCAGTTCGCTTGGGCATGTAAGGGAATCTATGAATCCCAAATTGCATTTGCTAGGAAATGGTTAGGGATGGGTATTAATCAGACTCAGAATGGATATTTCGCGCCGCGAGTTGTCTACGGGAATGAAAAGACGGCGACTTGGGTCGAAACTGTATCACGGGACCGCCGGAAGAACCTTTTATCCCTGGACTTACAAAACAATACCCAATTACATAATAGTCACGAGTACTGCGGCAAGTCGTGTACACACAGCCAGCTAGAAAAAGGGGAATAGTAATATACTATATATTAGTATCCTATTTTAATAATTATTAACTTTAGATCACGACTGAAGAGGCTTAAGCCACTTAAACTCCAACAAGAAACCTTACGATCCGTCGAACCTACCCTATAGTTAAGAAAGCCAGATCGTTAGAACTGAGACCCCAGCCCGCAGACTAACGAAGAGGGCCCCTTGGTGGACCAGCGAATGCGAGAAATCCCACTCCGACTTCCTCATTGCACGACGAACGATCCCAAACACAGAAACAGTGCGGGCAATTACCAAGGCTCACCGTAGAGTCATAAGGGATGCAAAACGAGCCTTCTGGAGGAATGTTATTGACAACGCTGGCGACCGGAAGGAGATCTTCCAGATCGCTAAATGGAACAAGAAACCAGCCCCCTTCTGCCCCCCACCTCTCGAAATCAACGGCCAGGTCTACGAGACCCAGCTCGACCGGGCACAAGCGCTTCGACAGGCTACCCTTGAGAGAAGGACGGCTGCGGATGACATCTTGGATGAATGGGATTCAGTCTCTCCTCCTGCACGACTTGAATTCTCGAGCCGAGTCACACTCACAGAGGCAGAGGCAACAGTCACAAAGACAGGCAACACGTCGCCAGGAGCAGACAATATTACAACATCCGCTCTTCGAATCTGCTGGCCCGTCGTTGGCAAGTATATCACTCAACTCTATCAGGGATGTCTCTCCCTCGGACACCACCCCCTCCCCTTCAAGGAAGCCGAAGTCGTCAT